>OY744546.1:27355783-27530783 GCA_963556195.1 Sepiola atlantica | reverse complement strand
AATAACTTAATTAAACAAACAAAATAGACGATATGCCGTAAAGCTAAACCACCAATTATCAACTGGCGTGATCCAAGTGTTGAAGGGAACGAGTTTAGTACGATTCTTTTTGATGTGTCACTAAACCTAAACAAAACATAGAACATGCCTTTTCAAATTAACCACTGTCTGAAAGCATTTTTAATTTCAAAAATTAAAAGATAAACACGATTACTTAATATATATATATATATATATATATATATATATATATATATATATATATATATATTTATAATATAAAATGAAATAAAATAAGGTGCCAATCAAATTCTATTAGAATTCAAAGTTCAAGCAAAGTATCTTAACGTCCTTAACTCATGAGTTTTCAAAGATAATTCTTCTCCTCAGAGGACCATTACCGCAGTGATATTTCTACACGTATCAAACATAAATTTAAAAATATAAAAGGTGGCCTATACAGAGACGATGCCCTAGTTTCTCGGATGAGAGACCTAGAAGATATAGCCAAACCAATTGAAGCCTTGCATGACTTTTTCAGAAATCTCGGCCTATCCATAACTTTTGAAGCTGAGAGAAAAACTTCTAACTTCCTTGATATCACCCTTAACCTCAAGGACGGATCATATAGTCCCTTCCATAAACCTAATCTAACTCTTTTTTATGTACACAAACTATCTAACCACCCGAAAGCTATAATTAATGCAATAGTCCCGTCGGTTTCCAATAGAATATCTAAGCTTTCTGCTAATAAAAGCATTTTTAACCAAAACGCACAATTTTATAACAATGCATTGCTCAACTCAGGATATTCTAAAAAAGTAACTTATAACAAAAACAAACAGGATGATATAACTGTAAATATTATTACAAACAATATGACAACTAGCAATAGGAGCCGGACCAAAAGAAATGTAAATAACCATAGACCTCAAAGGCACTCTATCATGCCTGATGAAAATGACCAACATATAGATAGCCCTACACTGACTTCACGTAAATGCCTTAGAAGGAAAAATAACATTTGGTTTAACCCATCTTTTAATAACAACGTTAAAACCAATATTCCTAAGGAATTCTTTAAAATATTGGAAAACTCCTTTAAATACCCACATAAATATAGCTCCATACTTAATAAAAATTCAATAAAAAATTCATACTCTACTATGCCCAACATAGCCCAAACAATAATCTCAGCAAATAGCAAAAAAATAAAATCTATCCAATCTAATTCTAGTTGCTCCAATCCCATAAATACATGCAACTGCAGGCGTACCAGTGATTGCCCATTTGACAATAGATGCACATATTCTGATATTGTGTATGCTTGTACCGTAACTGAACTAAATAATTCTACAATGAATCCTAGAGACCACATAAATGCAGTCTCTTATCAAACTCCACAACTGAGCACTACAACTAATTTGCACCATAACTCTAGACCTAATAATTCTACTATCTATCTTCCGCCTCAGCAAGCCGATAATGAGTTCCCAATGGTAGGTAGCGATAACGCTAACAATAATATACAATCAATTAACCAACCTAATCCATATCATGAAAATACAGTAAATAGAAATAGACCCGTGAATAGGAATATAAATGGCTCAGGAACAAGAGTAAATCCTAAGATACACACGTATATTGATGTCACAGCTAATTTAATTAAATCCCGCATTTCTATGCATTACTCCTTCAATAACGATGTCGGTAACAACAAAACATCACTGACCACTTTAGTTAAACACTTAAGATCCAATAATATTCCACACAATATAAAATGGTCCATCCTAAAATAATCAAACTCTTATAGCCCAGGATCAAGATCTTGTGGTCTCTGCAATTAAGAAGCCGTAATGATAGCTACTTCACCTAAACATTTAAATCTGATCAATTCTAGAAATCAATTAGTTTCCAAATGTCAACATAGAAGGAAATTCAAGTATGCAATATGGGAACCACCGCCAATCTCACCGTAGCTGATTTAGTGGGTACAGAGACCGGGGGCGTCCAGTTTTCGAGATGTGTTCGTTAAATCCTCCTTGCCTAAAAGGTTTAGACTTTAGAGTTGTAAAAGTTTAAATATCTAAATTTTCAAACTCTAAATATCTTTACAACTTCTTAATTGGGAAAAATTAAACCTTAAATTAAATTAAACTACTTAATTAGGCAAGATTAAACCTTAAATTAAACTTCCTAATCTGATAAAATTAAATCTTTAATTAAACTATTAAATTATTAAATTCTAATTACTTTAATAACTTCATAATTAGGAAAAATTAAATCTTAATTAAGCAAAATTAAACCTTAAATTAAATTAAACTTCTTAATTAGGAAAAATTAAACCTTAAATTAAACTGCCTAATCTGATTCAATTAAATCTTAAATTAAATTATTAAATTCTAATCACTTTAATAACTTCGTAATTTCTAATCTGATAAAATTAAATCTTAAATTAAACTATTAAATTATTAAATTCTAATTACTTTAATAACTTCGTAATTTTTAATTTCATAAATTTTCTATATTATTTGATAGGGCGAGATTTGTGAAATCTGTTTTTATTGTAAGCTAGATATTTAAGTAGCTATTTGGGCATGTATACGTGATTGGACCATCTGACCTAAATATGCATACCCCTTTCCTTTGACCTAGACTTATTCTTTGACCTAGACAAGTAACATCCGGTTTGAGTTGGGTTGATTTGACAAGCTTGCCGATACAGGATGTTGTTTCTTTCTTTATTAAAATCGACATGTAACTTCCGCTCTGATAACGTTGTTCGGATAAGTAGACATTTAGCGCTTTTAGTATCGCCTTCCATTCGGCGAAAAAGGGTCCTGTTTATTTGGCTCGCGGGGGAGCGAATACTTTCAAAATTTAATTATTTTTATTCGCTCTGGGGGAAGAAATGACTGTGTTTGTTGACTCAATTCAATTTTAATTTTGTTCAATTCGGATTTAACGGATTCTCCATTTAACCAGCAAACTTTGATTGTATTTGTAGTTCGACAAGATACACATGAAAAAAAAATCGGAGGTTACATCGACCGAGACATTATGAGAATACAATCACATATTAGAGCAGTAGTCTGAATAATCCAGAAAATTCAGACTCAGAAGATATTTCGAAAAATCTCATTTAAAAAATGAGATTTTGTTTGCTAAAGGAATTATTTGTTGACGTTCATTTTCCTCTTTGTCATTTCGGTAGAGATTACGCGTCGACTGATTTGCACGTTAAAACAAACAATGAATAAAATTGATGATGTCCAGTTTTTCGCAATGGGTTAATTATTATTCATATTTTCTTTTTATGACAGAATGCATTTTTTATAAAAAGAAGAGGACTGCTAAGAATAGTAAAATTTAAATTGAAGTAACACCTATAATTTTACATGTTTTTTATTTCGTAAAATGTGAGGAAAATCTTTATTTTTAGTGATATATATATATATATATATATATATATAAATTTTATACGTACATAAAAGTAATCCATGGACACGTCTTTCTTGCTCACAGCCGTCATCAGCATGGTTAACTTAGACAATATATATATATATATATATATATATATATATATATATATATATATATATATATATATAGGGTTGGTCACAAGTCACAACGAAACGAATTACTTAACTACATATTAACATAACAAGTGTTTGTTCCTATATAATCAATAAATATTAGCTAATATTCAAAGAGCGAGATATTGTGGGTATCGGAAATATTTTGACTTGCTCCTAGCGATTGTCATAACGATAAAGAAAATTTACGGAGGCTTTATTATATTTTTAGGCAGTAAGATAAACTCTATAGATGTCGCTTGTTTTCAACTCCACCTTGAATATATATGGTTATCGTCAATCTATTTTCCAAATCTAAAATTACTTATTTTAATGCAAAACGTCATACATCTTTTCCGATTAGTTTAATCGAAAGTTTATTTGATACATTTTAAAACCATTCCGAATGTTTATGTTTCCTAAGTATTTTGAGAAAAAATTTATAACTAATATGAAATCCAACAGGAGTTTTCCCACATTTTTCTACCGTACCCTATCCTAAATTGTCACTTACTAAGTATTTAATGGATTATTTGGATTATTCGGACTACTATTCTCATCTTGGGTGTTATCCTCATAACGTTTCGGTCGATGTAACCTGCAACCTTTTTTAAGTGCCTTTTTTCGGACTTCGGAATCTTTATGTTGAACTTGAGAATCTGTACGAAATTTCGAACGGAAGCCTTTATTTAATCTACGGGGGTAGATTGTATTCGTCCTTTCAGTCATGACCGTAGGGTTAAAGTTATAAGTAATTGTTAATTATATCCTTAGTTTCGCCTGCATTGAGGATTTAAACTTCAAACTTCCATAAGACTGTCACTTTCAACGATTATCACTTTGATCCATTGCGCCACGGGTTCTTGCGATTTCGACAAGAAGCATCGAAACGTTGTGAGAATAACATCCCAAATGCAAAAAACTAGTCAGAATAATCAAAATAATGCAAATTATTAATCCTTATGTAAAAACTTCCGAAACACGAATTATTTTCATTTTGTTCTTATTTTATAACTTTTTGCAGAGTTTATATCTCATAATTACTTTCTTAAATGTTGCATTTTATTTCCGAGATAACCCTTGTACGACAGTACAATATATTTATTACTCGTGTGTTAATTTTTACACAGTTAGACAAACAAGAAGTGATATTGAAGGCTGGGATTTTGAATTTAACATTATTTGAATTCGAATGACAACACTTTCTGCACTATTTTGCGATGTATCAGAAGTTCCGTTCGAAACTTACTAAAGATATAATGAGAATTGATGATATTGTTTATATATATATATATATACTTGGAAAATACCAGTCACAGGATGGATAAAATGTATTACCTGAAGAGCACAGTTTTGCACCACTTTTATGTCTCTTTACGAAGATTACAATCAGGATATAATGGATAAAATTCATTGCAAATCTGATATATTTGAATTTTTAAATGTGTCATTGTGCCCATATTATGCCTCTATAATCTGTTTAAAGTACTCTGAAGAAACTGAAATTTCGGGAATATTAATGTTAAAATAATTGTCAAAATTTCACAAAACTCGGCGATATCTGAAATTTTACATAAAAATAAATAAAACGAAATATAGCCCATACACTGTACGCCTATTAGCTGTGTTTTTAAATTCATAATGATCGGTTTCTTAATCAAGAGTAAATCTTTACATACAAATAAATAAACATATGAACATATCTATCAATATAAAGCTGTATATATATATATATATATATATATATATATATATATATATATATATATATATATAGTCCCGGAAGTTTCTCAACCATTAAAACTATATTAAAAAAAAAACAAAAAAACTCATAGTCCCAAGTCTTCCAGTGGAAAATCACTCATGTAAGTCAATTTATTTTTTACAGTTATTATATTAGTTTATTTCTAACACTATTTTAAGGGATCATCAGTTGTTTACCATGAAAAACTGTTATATATATATATATATAAAGAGAGCGAGAGAGAGAAAGCCGTAATAATTGATAAGTATAGTTTATTCCCTTAGATAAGCGAAACGACGTACGGATGTCCAAAAATAAGGTTTGCAACTTCACTGTTTTTAAAATTTGTTTAAGCAACTTTTCAACTCCATTAGTAGATACTAATTTTATTCAGCTTTGAAGTAAATGTAAATTAAGGCAACATATAAATTACTAAATCTTTAAATCATTACATTGGATCAAATAAATAAAGAATATGTAAACAGATTACTATCGGAATTTGCACATGTGATAATGGCTAGATAAATAAGCCCTCATTAATATAAGTAATTATTCGAAATCACTACTTTAAATCGTATTTTCAGTTTTATTTTACGCCTTCAATTTAATGATAACAATACTAATAATTAACCTTAATATCGAACTTTAATTAACCAACGTCTATTTTACCTGAGATTTTCTTCCATAATTATATAGTGTTCGTTATAACTATTTTGAAAACGTGGCTCTGAGTGAAAATTCAAGATGACGGTATGACTGCAGTTCTGTCAACTTTTTAGCGGGGTACCCAGTGTGAGTGCTATCTGCTTTCTGCTGTTTGTGTATTTTTTTTCTTCTCCACAATCTCTCTACTAGATATGACACTTTATATATGCCTTTCATTAAGGTATCTGACGAACAGCTAGGCAATGAGATTTATTGCTGCATCTTTTTCGTTGAGAAACAATTGTAAGATCACAAGCGATTTTGCCATAGAAATATGAAAGTAAATGATTTGATTAAAGACATCATTTTTGGTCATTGGAATATAAATAATCATATATGCTCAGTAATTTGTAACATAATTTTCGTCGAGCTTGCAATTTGAATAATTTGTGATGTTTTATTAAGTAATATTTATTGAAAAATATATATTGCTATACAAGTCTAGACGTTTTATTTGCTGCTCTTCGTTTTTAGCTGGTTTTGATCCAAATTGTTTAATATATTTTCCAATAATAAAATCACCGTCTCACCTAAGGACATAGCCATCCCTGACACCTAGTTAATCATACTTGACATGAATTAGGCTGTAAATTCTATTCATGAAAATAATTCGATGGAAAGTTTTATACTATCATCTCGACAGAGTAGGAGATAGTTCATGGTGAAGAACATTAACATAAAAAATAACAATCAATATCTGACCCCCACCATTGACAATATTAATAACACTTATATAAAAAAATGATCCTAATATAATAGTTACGGCAGATAAAACGATGAATAGATTTAGCATGAGCTTTGAAACTTACAGCAATTTAATTGTAAAAGAACTGCATAAAGATTATAAAATAGCTCACAATAAGGATCTTCAGAACATAAATTCCGCCGCACAGAAATGAGTAAGCAAAAATATTATATAAGATTTTACCAGATATTAAATCTAAAATTTACCTCAAATTATGGTCGCTCTCCAATTAAGTAATAGTCTGTTTTTAAAATTTACACATAACAAAGAGTAGTAAATTTATGATGTTCGATATTCACTCATATTAAGGTCCATCAATATCACCTTCATTACAAAACGAAGCTGGTGAAATGGTCAGCTCAGATACCAAATAAATAAATAGGAGATTGACATTATAAAAATAACTAGAAGAATATTAATATCATACAATAATAAATATGGAATATGGGGAAATAACTTCGACATCACTATGGAGGCCCTGTGCGGCCCAGTTCACGGATCTCATAGAGCTCTATATTTTAAAGAAAATACCGGGCTTTGTGGGCCGATGTTTAGAGATGATGCTCCATTCTTCGTCAATTCCACCCATAGAAACTTAGAGAGGACTAAAAAGTACAAACAGGTTGAAAATGAGATTAATAGCTGCATTTTATTCGCTGAGAAACAATCGTTAGACCACGAGCAATTCTGCCAGTGAAAATAAAAGTAAATTACTTCATTAAAAAGGATATATATATATATATATATATATATATATATATATATATATATATATATATATATAGGAAACATATTTGTATGAAACTATTCATCATAATACTGTTTCTAACCGCTTACATGCTAAGACGGGCCATTTAAAAGAATTAAAATTAGGCTATGAAATTTAATGCGTAATGCTAACTTCCGTCATAACGGAACACTTTTTATAACAGCATTCAAGATATGGCTGCTGCATAGACACACATATACCTTCATTTTCTTCCTTTCACTATTGTTGTTGCGTTGCGTTCAGACAAAAGTTAAAATGTTGATTTGAAAATGTTGACTAGAGTCTGAGAATTACGAATCGTGTTACCGGCAGTACAATCACCCTGCAAAATGATAATTCCCGAAAAAGGATCAAACACATGTGTATGTGAATAAGAATTTGAAAATATTAATCATATAATATATATATATATATATATATATATATATATATATATGTATATAACTTTTTTTTCTATTTTGTTCTATCTTTTTGTTTTTGCAGGGGATGAGGTGTCCTACTGGATGGCAGACATTCACCCGCTATTTCAGACACTCCATCCGAGATATCTTTTTAAGATATAACACTAAGCAGGTCTTCCTATATGCATTGTGAATCCATTGTAAGTTCCGAGGCAGGTGTCTGTATTGCTGTTCTCTTGTGGGTTCAATCGCCAGGAGTAGTTAAGAGCAGCTTTTAGCATTCTGGTCTACATATAATCAAGTTTCCCCTTCAATATTTTGCTACAAGTCCAGGTGCTACTTCCATATACGAGAACTGATGTAACAATGGCTTAAAAAAGTCATGTTACATCTACGTAGAAATATTTTACTTCCAGATTGCTTTCACCTTGTCCTCATATATATATATATATATATATATATATATATATATATATATATATATATATATATATATATATATATACATGTGTGTGTGTTATTTTATAAAATAACGTATAGAGAATTAAATGTTTAGAGAAAAAAGAAAGGAAAAATAAAGAAATATTCAACTGCAAAGAAAAATGAAATATAAAAAAAGCTGTAGAAGAAAAGAAGAAGAAAAGAAAACAAATTGAAGGAAAAAGGAAGAAAAACAGAGGAAATATGAAAGACATTGCAAATTCAAGAAAAAATAGAAAAGAAACAAAAAATAGAAAAAAAAGAGGGATCATGTTCTCTTGCAAATAGAAGTCTTCATTTCATTAACATTTTTTAAATTTCAATAGAACTATTAATAAATATAAGATTAAATCGACGTTATATCATTTAATGATTTAATGTCAATTTCGGACAAAATCATTTTTAAGTATATTTTTGGAGAAGTCGATAGCATTCACGAGTAATCTAATTATATATTTATAAATATATTCAGTAAAAATTATTTTAAATAATTTTTATAATTATTCACATAATATTTGTGAGCGGAGGGAATTTTCACTCAACATTTTGAAATACGTTTGGAAAACCAATTAAAAATAAAAAAGACAAAATTAGCGTTAGTTTGCTCGCTATAAAATGCGTCTAGAAGTTATATGCAAAAAAAATCAAGTATTTAAAAATAATATTAAAAACAATTCTATAACTTTTTCTATCTATTCTATACAAGATGTTTAACTTACATGCAAAGTGATAGAGTATTACATCAGTTGTAATTCGAAAAATGTTATGTGATTGATAAAATAAACACATTTTACTGTCAATCTTTTATTTGATAATACAGGTTTTGTAATTACATTTTACTTATTTTTGATTTTGAAAGAATGTATGAAAATGAAATACAGGGTGTTTCAAAAGTCTTGGGAACATAACTATTTTTAATAACTCAAAAACTATTAGGAGTTGAAAAATGAAATTGGTACCGTTGGAAAGGTTAAAGTTTCAAGTTTTGTGGGGAATCTTCAAAGTTGCTCAATATGAGCACCATTCGTCACACGGCAGACATCGATAGTCCATTTCCTGCCAAACGCGTTCCAGCATCTTGACGTCAATGGTTCCCACAACTGCCGTTACTCGAGCCTTTAGTTCGTTAATATCTCTTGGAAGGGGCGGCACATAGACTTGTTGCTTGACAAAGCCCCAAAGGAAAAAGTCACACGGGGTAAGATCTGGAGACCTAGGAGGCCAGGGCATGAGAACGTCATCACCTCGCCCAGATCTCCCAATCCATCTACCAGGCAGCCTTGTGTTAAGAAACTGCCTTACTCTAAGACTCCAGTGTGGTGGTGCACCATCTTGTTGAAAAATGAAGTCATCAGATTCTGCTTGTTCCAACTGAGCCATTAACCAGTCTTCCAGCATGTTGAGATAGGATTCACCAGTGATAGTTGCCTCTTCAAAGAAGAACGGTCCATAGACACCTTTCTTGGAAATTGCACAAAACACGTTCACTTTTGGTGAATCTCGCTCGTGCTCAAGAAGTTCATGAGGATTCTCAGTACCCCATATGCGAGTGTTATGCTTGTTAACTTTGCCATTCAGATGGAAGGTCGCCTCATCGCTAAAAACAAGCCGGTCATCAAAGCCGTTATCTTCCAACTTCTCTTGCATTGCAATGCAAAAGTCACGGCGAAGTGGCTTATCAGTGTCCTTCAACTTTTGGACCAACTTGAGCTTGTAAGGTACCATTTGCAGTCGTTTCCTTAAGACACGCCAGACAGTTGCTGGAGCAAGCTGAAGTTCCCTGCTGGCTCTTCTCACTGATTTACGGGGGCTCCGCTGAAAGGCTGTCCGAACTTGCTCAACTGCATCTTCTGAAGTTGCAGGGCGACCTGTTCGCTTACTTGGGCACAAACACCCATCTTTCACAAATTTAGCATGCCATCTGACAATGGATTTCCTTTCAGGGGCTTCTTTTTTAAATTTCCTGCGAAATGCACGCTGAACACATGTCCACGATTCAGTCTTTGCAAATTGGAGGACGCAAAATGCCTTGTCTTGTTTAGAGAACGCCATAACTGCACCTGGAAAGATAACACGAAAATCATTAGTATGACCAAAAACTTGATTAAGCAAGCTTTAAAATGGCACCAGTTTCATTTTTCTACCTGGAATAGTTCATGAGATATACGCATTTGTAATGTTCCCAAGACTTTTGAAACACCCTGTACTATAAATAACAAAGTTCACAACAAGGAAATAACAAAATTAAGATTGAACAAAAACAAAAGGCAAAGTAAGAGAAGTTCAAAACAAAGTGTAAAAAAACAAAAGGCAAAGTAAGAGAAGTTCAAAACAAAGTGTAAAAGAACAAAAGGCAAAGTAAGAGAAGTTCAAAACAAAGTGTTATAAAACAAAAGACAAAGTAAGAGAAGTTCAAAACAAAGTGTAAAAAAACAAAAGGCAAAGTAAGAGAAGTTCAAAACAAAGTGTAAAAAAACAAAAGACAAAATAAGAGAAGTTCAAAACAAAGTGTAAAAAAACAAAAGGCAAAGTAATAGAAGTTCAAAGGAAAGTGTCAAAAAACAAAAGGCAAAGTAAGAGAAGTTCAAAACAAAGTGTAAAAAAAACAAAAGGCAAAGTAAGAGAAGTTCAAAACAAAGTGTCAAAAAAACTCACCTGCGATTTGTTCATCGTTTAATTGCTCGGCCTGAAAAAAATAAAACAAATAATTTTGAATTATTTTCTTTTAAATATTCACAAATGATTTTAAAAATATATTTCAGTCTCAAATGCATGTCAATAACATTTCAAAATACGTGTAGTACACTCGCGCACGTGTTAACGTGCATTATTTGTCTAATGGATACCGCTAAGGACTTTGCAATCGTTTGTGAAAAGTTTAATTTCTATCAGATCAGAAATATTTGAGCACGTATGGAAAAAGAATGGACTCATAATATCCCGCGAGCTAGGAATGAATAGCAACTTATGTTCAACTCATTGTGTACAAATCATTTTTTACAATAATTACTGTATTAACTTTAAATAAAAAATCAAGTGGTGGCTATGCAGAAATTAAATCCAACTAGAATCAAACCAATCGATGACTTAGGTAAACTGATGGTGCGCGACTCTCTAAACTATGGATATCATCACTTACAATTTTCCCGTTCAAAATCGACTGACTCTATCGTGTTTAGCTACGTACTTGTAATGTTGGTAATTGTGTTTAACATCAATAACCATGTGTTCAACTTGTCTACAATGAATTGTTTAAAGTAGGCAATGCAATAATAATTCATATGACGGAGAACAAAAAAGACAAAGTAAACCGAAAGTGATTGTCCACCATTTTTCTTTAAATGTAGCATATCTTACACACACACACACAGACACACAGACACACAGACACACACACACATATATATATATATATATATATATATATATATATATATATATATGTATATACATACATATATATAAATATGAAGAAGAATGGGAAGGAATTAGAGAAGCAAAAGCCAAATCAAAATTCAATTCAATTGCTCAGAGCAAGGTATATTCCGCAAAAAGGCAATTTATTCAAGTTAAATTTTCATATCTACTTGCTCTATCCTGGATATTGAGCTGTATACTCTTCACAATAGGTTTTACCTTTCCTAAAAGTTCGCTTTTAGTACACCCCTTTATATATATGAATATATATATATATATATATATATATATATATATATATATATATATAGAGAGAGAGAGAGAGAGAGAGAGATATGTAAGAAGTTGTGTTTGAAGGCGATAATAATGCAGTTTGATAGAAATCCCGTGGATACGAAGTGAGGTAAATAGAACGAACAACAATATTGAAAGGTTTCAATATTGTTCGATATATATTAAAAAAAAAATGGAGAGAAGTGAGAAAAAAAGAGAGAAAAATAGCTAATCCAAGATCTAATAGTGATCTAACAGCTTCTTTTCAGGGGATGCATTTCTACAAAATTAATACTAATAAATTGGAATTAAATAGAAACACAAAATAATAATAGAACGATTATTGATAACATATTACAACATTAATTATAAAATGTCAACATATATATATATATATATATATATATATATATATATGTGTCAGCTCACAATCTATTTTCTGCTAGAATCTAATGCGACAATCTCCCATTCACTTCTGACTTCCGGGCAAAATACATATACTCCGAGATGTGCATATATTTTTCTTCTCTTTCTGAAGATGAGGTATACCTCTAAAATTGAAAGAACTTAACAACACGGATACCATCTTACTTCTAGCCCACCCCGTTTGTAATTAAAATTAAGTATCGAAAAGTATTTAAACCTTTCAATATTTTCGTTTCTTCTATTAAGCTCGCCTCGTATCTAACAGGCTTTCTTCCAAACTGTATTGTCATAGCTTTTAAACACAACTTCTTACATTCTACGCACAATACTTCAAGCAAACTACAACCTCCTTCTCATATATATATATATATATATATATATATATATATATATATATATATATATATATATATATATATACAGGGTGGGCAAAAATAAGGGTCCTATTTTTAAAAATTCATAACTTTTTTATTTATTGATTTAAAATTTTTTTTTTTTTAGAATAAGTAAAGGACCCCTTCCGAGCCGTATTAGCCCTAAGGAACGTACCCTCATTTAGAAAACATTATTTTTGTTTAAAAAACTCAAAACAGTGTAAAAAACAATACTTTAGTTTTTGTAAGTTTTAAGAAGTGTTTTTCAGCTAAAATTTGTTTTGTTTATTTCAAAAAATCTCGGAAGGGTCAGTCTACACACACATAAAGTTTGGTCAGTTTAACTTTTATTTTGTGGAAGTTATTCAAATTCAAGTTATTCAAATTTAAAGATAGGACCCTTATTTTGGCCCACCCTGTATATATATATGTGTGTGTCTGTGTGTGTGTGTGTGTATGTAAGTATATGTGTGTAAGATTTTTACTTTCATTGCTGATATAATATCTTAGACTGGTCTACACTGATGATTCCCGAAATAATGATGAACCACATATAAATGTGGATAAAAATGAAAAAAATATTTATTATAATATTGTTTATAGCACTGTTAACATCAGATGGACACTTTTAGAAAATTAAATTAAAGCTTCCAATAAAATGCGTAATGTAAAGTTCCGTCCGACTTGATTTTTATGACAGTCTACCAAAATATATCCGCTGGTATTGACATGATTATACTTTAATTCGCCCTTTTCCTCATGACTGTTTGGTTGACCGTATTGGAAGCGGTTCAGACTTGTAAGTTCAAGGTGACTTATGTCTGAATTTCAAATCATCCTCCACGCTGATGATTCCCGAAAAAGAATGAAACTCATGTCTATGTGGATAAGAATTTTAAAAGTATTTATCATGATATATTTCCCTATATATAGTTTTACTTTTTTATAGTATATGCACATATAATATTATAAGGTGATATAATATATTGTGTATACGTCTTCAGTATTTACTTCAACCGTGCTCAATGCAGGAGTGGAGCTTATATTAGTTAGGTATGAAAATATATTTATGGAAATTAAGCTACATAGAGACATTTCTGTGTAGCTTTTTTCTCCATAATTATATTGCCGTGCTACTACTCAGTTCTACTCACGTATTGAACACTATTGCAGTAAATTAAGTAACCATTATTAAAATGACCAATTCTTTCCACAAACAAATGATATGTCACCGTGAATCTACTACAATAGATCCCCCAAAGGCTTGATACCTCGTCAAAGAAAGCTTTGTGTCGAATTAAACATATTTGTTGGTTTCGCATCGACAGCACCGGCATTTTCAGGATCAGATCAGGGGGTAAACAATCTTTAGCCGGAAGAGTGCGAATAAGTTGTTTGACACCAATTGTCACGTGATTAAACACACGTGCGTATTGACGCATACAAATATACACATGTACACATATGCATGAATATATATAGTCACTAACAAAAAATAAAAAAACAACCTATACGGAAAATAAATAAACAATAAAAACAAAATGAAGACAAAAACATCGATGCAACAACGATAGAAAACTGATAAAATTGGTGAAACACGGAAGAACTGATGGAAAAAAAACGGTGAAAAAAATGAAAATAATGACGATGAAAATATATGAAAAATGAAGCAACACTTAAAGAAATAACAGACATACAAAATTAGTTAACAAAACTTACAAAATCAACTACAAAAGTAATAAAAATCTAATAAATTGATATTTTTTTGTTCGCCAATCTCTATTATTTAGTTCTTTTATTAAATAAAAATATTCTGACGTTTTGGGAGAGGTGGGTCTTTATCAATAAAATTGCGTGTCTACTTTTCGTTTTTCTGTGTATGTACTTGTGTTTCCCGACTCGACGTAATTTACATATTATTATTGGTTTATTTACTAATAATCGATTATTTATTGAAATAAAATATGTAATAGCGTAAAGTACCTTTTAAAAATCATATTTAAAATTAATTAATTGCGAAATTATATCCACCACAGAAAAGTTTGGCTTCTTTACAAACGCGTCATGCCTTTTAATCTTTTGTTTATAGTTGAATAAGACTAAATTGATTCGTGACTTTTGTAAATGTGAAACGAATTTGGAAGCATTTAATGTGTCGAATAAAAAGTTACTTAAACTTGCTTTAAAATTCTAAGCCAATCTCCACGTATTAAAAGAGTAAAAGTTTGGGAAACTATTTGTATCCAATAATTTTATAAAAAAAGATTTTTAAAAATTACCATAGCAAAATTAGTTAAAGTTTCATAACAATTTGGTTGCATTAATTATTTAATGACCACATAATACCGAATACATCGAATTTCACCTACAAAATACTATTTAAACGATAATTTGGTAACACACAAACACAACGCAGAGTTAAAAAAGCGAAAGAAATATGAAAGAACATAAATTCTCAGGCACATTAGTATTTAATATTTTCGTTATAAAAATATTTCGTTAATTTTTTTTTCGCGATCAAAATCCGGTCAATCCATTATGCAGGGTTGTACATTTTGAAAACAATGCGGCCATTTCTAACAATGGTAAATATTTTGAAAGACCTCCACAATTTGTAAAGCTTAGTTCGCCCCTTTTCATACAAAACAGAAGTTTTAACGCTCGTTTTTTATTACGGACACAAACAAAAACATGACACCTCGTAAAAGTAACTGGCTGCCCTATTGCTAACAACGATGATTGAACAAGTATTACACGTTAAACCCGTTCACTCTGTTCATTTCACATCGTTTACAGGAACAGATGCACAGTGTAGACGCGAGAACGATCAGAGAATGAATCGACCAATCTACATAAATCAATCCCTGCAGAAAAAAAGAGCTTCAGGGAGTTTCAGATGCAACAATCGGAATAATATTAATCTACATTTCCGGAGGCAATTATCATAAACTTGTGGAAGACAAGGTCAAACGCGTCTCCATGCATTTAATGTTAGTTCATACTCCGGTTTATTTTAGACATGTTAATTTGCAACCACTTAAAGGCATATCAACCCTGAAATAAAGCTACGTAGAAACGTACTTACCATTGTTGGATTTTTCTCCATCACTTTTCAAAGTGATCCAAGTCTAAAGATAATCCCTACAAACATGCATTTATGAAAACTCAGTTTTATAATTACAGGTATTCCTAATAACCTGAAATGTGTCTCCCCCCCCCCGAACAGTAGTCTAAAGAACATCATACGAATCAAAGGGAACTGAAGCTGACATTAATCCTATAGACTGACCCCCCACACAAATAATATAGCCACACGTAAGTGATGGCAGCAATCTTGACTTGTACTTACCCAAAAGCTCATGAATAACTAAGGAGGATTAAAGGAACAATAAGGGAGAGCACCAACCAAACCTCCACTGCAAGGCCTTATTGCCGCTCAAATTCCGGAGAAGACCAGTATTTGCTCACAACGAGAAATCAATGGTAAAACGCGGTTTCATAACGCACAATAGATTTGCAACAGTTATCAAAAGAGGCGGAGTGTACTGGAAATTTCTGTAGATTCCAAGGAACACTACTGGTTATTGTCAGTGAGCAGTCAATGATAATGACTGATGTGGTAATCCTAATGTGTAAACTACTACTACTACTACTACTACTACTACTACTACTACTACTACTACTACTACTATTAATAAAGATAATAAAGATAATAATAATACTAGTTAATAATACTAATGAATTATTATTAGAATAATAGTTAAAATGTAGAAAAATCACCGAATCATGAAAATCTGCTGGTACCACAGAAAATAGTCCAGTTGACAGCCTGAGAGGATCGAGATTTTGCGAAGATAAATCACTATCTAGTCTTCGACTAGAAAGATATAGGGAATAAAGGAATCCTGAGAAGACTAATTCTCACTCAAATTCCAAAGAAAGCCATCATCCATTGTTAGAAAGAACTTAATGGTAAACGGCTCGTGTAAAAACGTAATGCATCATAGTAGATCTAATGTAATCGATAAATTAATTTATTTAAAAAAATAATTGTTTCCAAAAATAATTTTTATATTACGTAATGATGCATTAAAATAGCTGATTTAAAGAAAAAACAAAATGAAATGTATTCTATCCGATTTAATTTAATGAGTAAAATATTTTGGTAACTAATATATATATTTTTTATAAATAAACCGAAATGCATTTTTGTTGATTTAATTTAACAATTTTTGCAAAGACGTTATTTATTACAAATAGGGTTTTTATGTTAAAAAGTAATTCATTGAAATGGATGAATTGTTTTATAAGAAACCGAAATGATTAAATATCTTAAAGAAATCACGTAAGTGTTCTGTTTTACCTGAACGTGTTAAAATTATAAGTAAGGAAATCAACCACATTGGATTTAAACCAGGAAACTTCGATTACCAGCCGAATGCGTAATCTATGAAGCCGTGAACGTAAAGTGGGAAAATTGTAACTAAAATCGCACATAAACTAAGGTAGCAATAGTCGCTATTATTGTATAATCTTTGACAGTTATGATCTTAGCGCAGAATCATTTAAATCTGCTGAGGATTGACCAGTAGTGGCAATTGATCGCGTAGTTATGTTCGTATAGGAACCATCAATGTCAATTACTGTAGATCTGCCCCAAGTTTCGATTGTCTTGTTAAGATATGTCTCTACCTTTCCCGGTTACCTACGTCGTTGTTTTTTGTTACTAAAAATATTCTTATTATTTAGAAATGTAAGTTCATCTGACGAAATGTGGCAATTATAATCGCGATAAAAAGTTCTATTTTTTTCTTTTTCTTTCATAGTTTGTGAGTGCGAATTCTACAGTTTTAATTACAACGTTATAAAATTGTCAACTGTTTAAAGCAGGTGAACTGCGGTATATAAAGTAAATGAAATTAATGAGTGTTACTGAAATATATGCAATGCGTTTTTCAAGTTTACTAAATAAAGTATTCCGGTGTAATGAGTGACGGTGGCAGTACATCTTAATTAAAGGGTGAAGAAAAAAAACACAATTACAATAATGAAATCGATTAACAATATCGAAAACCTTTTTTATAATTATTTGCAAAATGAATAATAAACATTTTATGTAACCATTTCTTTATAAAACTAATCCAGCAATCGACATATGAACTTTGTGTCAGGTGATTTATTGCCGGAATAAATAAATTATTCATTACTTTGTTTTCTCTCTGTGTGAGTGCACATCAACCTATTGAGATATTTAATATCAACGAATAATAACACCTATCTATATGTACTATTTCTCCGAATCATTAGCAACTTCTGAATCCATAACCGACTTTTTCCTATTAGAATATAAATATCTAAATTACTTTATAAAGATGAATATATATTCATACACCCACATCCACACCGACACACCCACACACTCGAGTAACTAGCATACTAGCGGTATTCATCCGGCTATGCCTAGAGTCGATATATTACTGGTCGGAAAATAATTCAAATATCGTCACATTTACAAATTTTGCCTTGAAAAAAACCCCTCTAAAAATAAGGCAAGGCCAAGGCCAAGTAATAAAAAACTAGCAGCGGCATGGCGTTCTAAAAATATCCATAGCGTTCTAAAAAAATCAGTGGCGTTCTAAAAACATCCGTGGCGTTCTAAAAAAAATCCCTGGCGTTCTAAAAACTCCGTGGCGTTCTAAAATCCGTGGCGTTCTAAAAAATCCGTGGCGTTCTAAAATAAAATCCGTGGCGTTCTAAAAAATCTGTGGCGTTCTAAAAAAAATCCGTGGCGTTCTAAAAAATCCGACTCAATACGTTCATAACGTTTCTGCAGAACGACAAATGGCTTTAACGAATTGAAATACATTTCTTTTTTTAATTAGTAAAATTATAAAATATCAATAACATAATTATTTAAAAGTTAAAACCTTTTTTGAATATACTCTTCACTAAGATATTTTTTGTTTAATTTTTGTTTTATGAAATGAGTAACATTTATTTAAATAATGAATTTCTTTCTTTCACGTTCTAAGATATTTCAGTTATTGTTATGGGCGTAACTGATAATTGCCCTTTCTGACCCTAAATTGAATCGGAGGAAAATGTCAATGAATTAATTAGATTTATTGCAACTTATTTGCATGCTTTGGTAATATCGATTTTTATAACACACCAATAAATATTGACTTTTATATATATAGAATATAAATAGAAGATCCTATATATATATATATATATATATATATATATATATACTTGTATTTTTTCTTAATTCTTCCGACGAACAAACCCCTTTATCTTTTATTTTTTCATATTTTCTTTCTTTATTTCGTTCATAAAATTACAACATTTTATTACGCGCGTTTCACAGCAAGTGCAAGAGAAACTATATAGACTTAAGTCAAACTTTGGTTACCATCAGAGCAAGGAGTTCATTTACAAGTAATAGGAAAATATATTATTAAAAAAAAGGAAAACGGAAAATGGGGAAAATCAAAGAAGAAGACTTAACCAAAGAAAATGTGGCCATCCAAAATACATGAGAAAACTTACATGAAGAATTGTGAAAATATTTAAGGACTCCCCCACCCACCCAACACCCAAAATTTGAAACAACTCCGCATATGGTAGCGTCTTACTTAATCCCAAACTGAGCTAGCCTAAACTTACCCTAATATCTAAGCTGAACTACTATTGGAGAATTTTCCCCCTAAAACACTTAAAAAACGATTGATAAATTATTATTGATCCTGAAAGTAAGAAATACTTGTTAAAAAATTAAAAATAATTAAATTCGTTATATATATATATATATATATATATATATATATATATATATATATATGTGTGTGTGTGTGTGTGTTTGTGTGTCTGTTTGTGTGTGTTTAAAAAAGAAAATGGAAAATAAATTTTGTCCACATAATTTATTTTGATTTTTGTGTAAGGTCTGCTTTGAACTTCAGCTATAGTCTTCCTAATGTTGAATAGCGGCTCTCTGTAGGTGAAAAACGCACTTGATCTTAGTACTACGAAAATAAACTGTTCTTTTATTATCGACTGTATACTTACCGTATAATGCGAGGTAGAGCTATTGCGAGGTAGGTTACCTGAACTGGAAGTTTAGTGGTGTTCTACAACTAATTCCTAATGTAACTCATGTAAATAATAACAATACATGAATTCAGAATACTGAAAAGTACACCGGCTGAAACGTTGTGAAAATAAGAACAACAACAAGGAAAAAATCGGAAACATGAACATGATGTAAATAATATGATCAAAAAATATCGACAAACCTGCAAAATATGTAAACTTCCCAATTACATTTTTATGCGGTAAACATTTCTAAATATTTACTACTGGCCTTTTGCCAGAAGAGGCAGGTAGTTGTGAGTAAGTCAATATTTGCCTCCGGTGTTAGGGCTATGAAGGATCTTCTGATTTTAGAGATAAGAAACACATTAGGAGATAACATCCTGAATCACATATCACAAGACAACGTCAGACAACTAGAAGCTAGCAAACACATTCAGTGTGATACATAATCCAGCTTATCTGATACTTGACATTACTTCTTTAGTCGACCTTAAATTGAAAACACCCGATTACGAAATCGTAAAATACATACGAATTAATTTAGCGAAGTGCAAAACCAGTTAATGAAGAGAGACGTTCTAACAAAGTTGTGCTGTGTTTATTTCTTTATTATCGACAACTATAGAATAGAAATCAAAGAGCATTAGCCTTTTTGGCTAAAATCAAAGTGTAGTAATAATAATACACTTCATCTGTTGTGTCCTCGGTCAGTGAAAGATACATCTTTTGAGACTTTGAGAATTTTTGTCCCAATCTAGAGTGACTTTTTTTGGTGAGATTGATTTTCCTCGCATTAAATTCGACCCCGTGTGAAGGCAAGTAAATAGAGACACCAACTGGGTATTTAACAAGGGAATTTGATATTAGTTGAATAGAAGGATGAACTTAACTCTTAAACCTTTGTAAGACATCTAATTCTCGAGAAGAATAGCCCGAAAACAACACCTGCAGTTCATCACATGTTTGGTAGAGAAAAAAGTGACCGTGTTCTTCTAAAATACACTTAAATTTACTTAAACGAAATTAACGTGCCATTGAAGTTGTCTGATGATTTACACTGCCATACTCGTGATCGAAAGAGTACCGTATATTTATATTGAAGAACATGCAAACAAATAATCGTAATCGATCAATTGATTGCCGTCGGCATTTTTAAGTTAATTGTTGACCGTTTAGCAATCATCTCTGGAAGCTTCCGTAAGAAGAACGGAACAATTTTCAACATTCAGCCATTACAATCTGCGTGATTTGCAATATAAATACTTTTTGAAACATAACCCTGACAGACCGACGAATATGCGTATTCAAATGTAAGCGTTACAGACTGAAATTTTTTTTTTAAACGGAACCTGACAGACAAACGAAAATGCTATTTGAAACTGGAATAGTATTTCTGTCGCTCTGTCTGGCTTAGACAGAGCGACAGAAATACTATTCCAACTTGAGCGTGACAAACCGACATATATATTAATTCAAATATAAGCGTGACAGACTGACTAAAATGACATTATTTACTTTAGCGTGACAGAAAACGAAAAATACAATATAAAATTAAATCATCTCAGTCCGACCGGCAGATAAAGCCTCTTACAGAAATGCTGAGACGCATCTAAAATATTCAAAGAAACGCCTTTAGCTTTCTCTTGTCCTGTCAAGTAAGCAGAACATTCAATGAAATATTCTGACATTTCGAATATAGGCCTATCTCAGCTTTTAGTGAAGGAATTCTTTTTAAAACTTCAGCGTGACAAGACAAGCGACCGTCCGACGGACAAAGCCTGTTATAAATACGCGAGGATTTATCTAAAGACCTTTTCTTGACTTAGTGCCGGTAATGAGTGGCAACAATTATTCGGTTGTATCTTAAACTGCGTACATTTTTATCTTTGTTATTCCTTCTCGACTTTGAAGTAAATCTGACAACGACACAGTCGCCCTTTTTGTATCTCTCCGTGTCTCTCTAACTTTCTGTATTAAAACGAATAGGCTTTCAATTTCTGGCCATGTTCTTGTCGATTGAATGGATAGGTTAGGTCAAATGTACACACAGGCTTCGTCAATTGTGTGTACATAACTTGACAGCATTTATGTCGGTATAAATATCGTTGTCAGGGGAGTACGTCATTGTTGGTACGGATATTTCGTCGTTAGCCGTCGTTCTCCTCTTTTGCAACGTGATTAGAATAACTGACCTTCCCCCACCCCGACTGCGGAAACTTCTATATCTACGCATAACAATTTTCATATAATTTTTTTAAGAATCGTTTTCCCTTCTTAGTGTGTATCTGCGCCATGTCGACGAATGAGCGAGGTATAACACGTGCCTACTTACGCGCGTACAATCAATATACTAAGCTTTTATATTTGAACCATGGAATAAGAATTGGCCTAAACGGGCGAATGAATTAAAGCAGTTCTTTTTTGTGTCTTTTCTCTTTCCATGACTGCGTGTACCAATGTGTGTGATGTGTATGCGTGTATGTGTGTCTCCGTAGACGACCATGGCATTTCTTTTCAAGCGTCATCATTCAAATTTGTTAGACGCCATCTTTATCTATTAGGAATTTCATTAACCCAGGCGATCACATTGCTTCCTGTACAAGGACGACACCTAAGTGTGTTCATTGAACGGATACTTTAAGGAAACGTAATCGGGAGACACACACGTGCGTGATAAATAGAGTATGAAAGAGAGAGAGAGAGGGAGAGGGAGAGGGAGAGAGAGTAGGGAAAAGAGAATAGGACAGAAAAGAAAATATAGTAAGAAAAAGAGACAAATAGAGCGATATATATATATATATATATATATATATATATATATATATATATCTTCATAAAGTATGGAATGTATATATGTTTATATATTTGTATGTACATGATTCACTCCCGAACTAATTAACCGATAAATGTAGGCTTTTGTTTACTTAAGTTTTTTGCAAAACGGTAAAAAGGGGTGGACACCTTTCGTGAAAAGTCAGAAACTTCCAATTAATGTGAAGTTTTAACAATAGATATTAGACATTAATTAATAGAAAATTCAGTTTCTTTTGAGTATTTAAAATTATTTTTAGGAATATAATATGGACACAAACTCCCATTTGAAAATTCAAATATATCAGATTTGTATTGAATTTAATCCATATTCATTGTAAACCAATTAAACAAGTTCCCCTGAATTTCAATTCCTTCTTACGACTCATTAAGCTTAAGCGTCATACTTTAAACATTTTCTAGAATAAAAATGATGCAATAGATTTTGATAAAAATTATAATAAGGATTATAGACATGAGGTTTATTATCATTATATGTTGATTATATATATATATATATATATATATATATATATATATATAAAGAGAAATAAGAGTGTCTACTCTTCTTTCTCTCTCCCGCTCCCTCTTTCTCTTTGGAAAGCAAAATGGGCAGGATGATGCGAAAATATAGGAAGAATATTTGAAAGAGAAAAAAAGTAGAAAAACAGATATTTAAAAAGAAAGAGAGAAGGAGTAAGATAAATGAGAGTTAGTCGGAAATAATGAAAGTGACGGAGAATGAAGAAAAAAGAGACAAGGAAGGGTGGAGCAGAGGTGAATAAAATAGCTAATAGGAATAAAGTAAAGAAAGTAAAAAGGAAATAGAAGTCTTTGAAAGACGGAACAGAGATGGAGAGTATGAAATAAAGAGAGAGACAAATTAGCAGAATACGCAATGGAGAGGATGAGTAAAAAAGAGAACCCCATTTTCTTGTTTAATTGTGTTGGACAAAGGGTTGTTTTTCTTTCCCAATACCAGTGAATAGGTCAATCAAGATACAGGAAAATACTTTTATTTCGAAAGAAAGGTCGAGCCAAGGCAACATGAAACAGAGAAAGGATAAACAAGATGGCAAAGAAAAGAAACACGACTTGATTCATTTTAAGATATATCCATTCGGTCTGTGCGGTTGACAGTGAAAATGCTATTTAAAACTGAAACCTAAAAACTGACCAACAAAAATATTAAGCATGTCAAACCGACAACGAGAATAAAATGCATAAAATAATCAGGACAGACAGCCAAGTTATACTCAATAGGGAAGCAGTCCGTGGTAATGTGTTCCACAAGCGGGAAGCCCGTGCAAAATAAGTATGTCCAAGGAAATTATGCCTGGCGCTAGGCACATTGACGGAGAAAGGACAGTATGTTTACGATGTGGAAGAAAAGGGAGTTTTCGCTGCGAATGTCTTATAAAGAGAAACACAAGATTGGAGTCCAGCTAAACACCTTCCATGGAAATAACAATAAATTAGAGGGATTCAGAAATAATTGTGAAAAACTGCCCCATAAGTAATAATCAGTTCACAAGATTGATCAATGTTAGTACTCTCATAGTGTTCCTCACCATTCGGCTTGCAATCATTTCCGTCTCATTAACCATCAATGGCGGTTGACATTGGTTATCCAATAGAAAAAAAACAGACTAGCTCGTTAACGTGTTTTTAAATACAGATGCTTGAATGCATCGAAAATGAGGAGTCCATTCATTTTGAGCTGAAAATGCGAGTGCAAACTCAAGCATAGTCGCGCGGACAGTGCCTATCATAGAGGAAACGCATTTTATTCATGTATCGGAAAAGAATGACATATGTTGGGAGAAACTGAATGAAAGTGTATTTAAAACGATACATTGTAGTATTGTCAACAGTATTTGTTCGTTTAAAACATCAACCATGACGTAACTTCCTTCGACCAACCAGACACAATGTTTTTTTAATCAGTTTTCCCCTCGTTGACATCATGTCCCGTGACTGGTGCGGCCAATTCACGACCCCCACTGAAATCCAGACGTACCGCAGATGTGAGCGGTGCTCCGATTTACTTGCTTTCTCACTTAGGGGCTTATACTGGCAAGCTGATTGGTCGCTGTTGGGGTTTTGTTAATGGTATAAAATTCTTAATACCAACGATTAACCAATCAGATATATCGGAAGCGACAGACAACCCATTAATTTTCTAAAAATGGAATTCAGAGGAATTATAGAGGTGAAAGATCTAAAGCTACACTAATCATCCCCTGAGTATCGATACACTATGTTATGGAAAAGGACATTTGAGGTCTTCCTGAACTTATATTTGATCTTAATTGAAATAACCGAGGGATCAAATGATCCCAGAGGAAATTAAACAGCAGATATAATAACATTTTGCTTTCTTGAAGATTACAATTCTTGGAGATTAAAATTAAGAAATACATTTTCAACAGTTAACATAGTTTAATACGATTCCAAATATAATTTCTGATTTGTCGACAACATAATTTGAATGAATATTTACAGCACATCAACCATTTTTATGGTTAACCTAATACGATGGCAGAATACAAGCAGTAAACGATACATTGTATACGCTTAAACTAACACAAATTGTTTGTTTAACAATAATAATGGAGGAAATTGCATTTATAAGTAATTTGAAAACAGAAATGAGGCACGATTTGAACTCGACATGGTGGATAAAATACAGAATAGTAAACTGTCAGAACTCGCAAACAAAAATTAAAGCAGCAAATAATTTATAACAAACACAGTAGCGTTAAATTCTCTACCGACCCGTATAACTTTTAACCTGTGTAAATTAAGAATTTTCATTGCAGAATTTTATTTCGATGCTTGCTTAACTTAGGCGATTAAGTACAGTTTCACGATAGTTTTTAATTTTTTTTGACAGGGCTTGTCACTCGGACTTAAGGTTAGTAGTAGTGTAAGTAATGTTTTACTATCTTTTCAGCATGAAGTTAATCGAAGTTAAACCCTCACCTCAGCCGCCATTTTGGTTTACGTGTGTCGATAAGATCACGCGATCATCGAAACTAAATTCTCAAATAAAAAATCTTACAACATGTTTCCACATGTTAAATGTTTACAGGCCAGTCTACTGCGTTTGCTTTAATAATTTGTTGTTTTTATTTTTTGTCTACAAGTTCTCGGCTGTTTAGTGTGCTGGACTTTTACCGACAATGGTAATAATTTGCTAGGAAGATATTCACAAATACCGCGCGCTTTACTTTGATGGTATTTTACACAATACAATAGGCATTTTTATATGTCTGCGAAGGAATTAGAAGAACATCTACAACGATCAGTAACGAGTTAAAAACGAAAAATGTTAAAAAACAATAACACAAAGAAAATAAATGTTGCATTCAAACATTGACGTCTATTTTAAAAACAAAAGGTTGACATATTATTTCACAATATGGAAACTATTAAACCGTCTATATAATAAAAATAACATGTAAAAAACTTTTAATAATTAAAATGTAGACATTATTTAAACATAGACATAATAAACAAGTCATCAAAATATTTTAAATCTTAATAATTATTGAAATACAAACAGCATTAGAAAATAAACATCATAACAATTGCAATGATTAAAACGATCTATCTTAAACATGCATAGTAATACAACTATTTAAATAATTAATACAAATTAATCTTTACATGTATGAATTATTTAAAGGGACTCATCTTTAAAATGTTGAAATAAATGTAACGAGGTTATATTTAAACTGCTTAAATATTAAGAAATAATTAGCTATTAAAATAAGTAATAATTAAGCATTGCATTGTATGAATAATTAACACAAAAACATCTTTTAAATATCTAAATAATGAAACGGAACAAATATTAAAAATATATCAATTTAAACAATTAATATGAAGATACCGTTAAATTGATAAATTGTTAAAAACAAAGACATCGTTAAAATGTATAATTATAGCGAACACATCGTTAACATTTATAAAATAAAAAAACGATTTTTCCAATTTTTCTAAATAATTAAATCGATGACATCGTTAAAATTAATAAATAATTAAAACGAAAACTGCGTTAAAATTTATAAATAATTATAACGAATACATCGTTAAAATGTATCATTTTTCAGTATCTATACATTTAATGATTTCTTCGGTCGAGTTATTCAAACATTCTCCAGCTATTTTTGTTTTAGTTATTCAAATAATAGAAATGAACACGTCTTTAAAAAGTCGAAATAATGAAACTAAAGAAATAATAAACTTACAAAGTTAAAATAAATTAAAAACGGTCCGACAAATATTTCTTTAGAGAAAACATGACAAACGAAAAAACAAACAAACTGACTAATCGAACCAAATACCAAAGCATCCAAAAAGGAACCCACACTTTGTTTTCATGTGGGAACCGCAACGTTACAACACGACATTGATGACAACAATTATAATGCATGAGTAATTGTATGCAATTGTTTACAAGGTGGAAGACAAGGAATAAGATCAAGAAGAAAAAGAAACAGAATGAAAGCAGAACATTTTCGAGAAATGTTAAGAAGTTTATGAGTTCATCAAATGATGTCGACTTTTTGCCATAAACAAAAGGTGTTCAAATAAAAAGTCTTTCAAAATACTTTATTCGCAGGTGGCTCCGCGAAACGTAATTATATCTCTTATGAGGTTGTATTTATTATCTATTAACTTGAGACAATAATAATACTGAATATTTCATTAAGATCGAATACCTCTCTGATATTGGTGGATATTTTTCGATAAAGAATATTTATTTGTTGTTAAATAAACGAATTACTTTCACTGTATTGGCTCGTCTCTACTTGTTACACTTTCTAAAAGTGAAAAAAAAACTCATCTCTCGTTTACACCAACTGAAAAGTAGACAATTCTCAACTTGTAACAGATAGTCCTAATTATGCTGCATCGAGCAACCTGTACAGACCATTTAAAATCACTTTCTATTTCTGTGTACAGACCATTTGAAAACACTTTCCATTTCTGTGTACAGACCATTTAAAAACACTTTCTATTTCTGTGTACATACCATTTGAAAACACTTTCTATTTCTATTTACAGGCCATTTGAAAACACTTTCTATTTCTGTAAAACACTTTCTATTTCTTTGTACAGACCATTTGAAAACACTTTCGATTTCTGTGTACAGACCATTTAAAAACACTTTCTATTTCTGTGTACAGGCCATATAAAAACTCTTTCTATTTCTGTAAAACACTTTCTATTTCTGTGTACAGGCTATTTGAAAACACTTTCTATTTCTGTGTACATACCATTTAAAACACTTTCTATTTCTGTGTACAGGCCATTTGAAAACACTTTCTATTTCTGTGTACAGGTCATATAAAACACTTTCTATTTCTGTGTACAGACCATTGAAAAACACTTTCTATTTCTGTGTAAAGGTCATTTAAAACACTTTCTATTTCTGTGTACAAGTCATTTGAAAACACTTTCTATTTCTGTGTACAAGCCATATAATACACTTTCTATTTCTATGTACAAGTCATTTGAAAACATGTTCTATTTCTGTGTGAAGACCATTTGAAAACACTTTCTATTTAAATGTCGGAAGTGTAAAATACGGTTATTTCTCAGTGCATAAAGAGAAATATGTTGGCTTTGTTTGTTTGGGGCATAAATGAGTTATTTAATACCGACTAAAAGGAAAATAAAATAATCATTCTTTGTACTTCTTGCAATTTGTAGAAAGACTTGATGTTAGCATTTTTTGAAAAGGAAGAGTTTTTAAAATTCGGGTAGATTATTAATATCTTTTTTTATGATCTTACTTCCTTCAGGTATTACAAAATGTCGTGAAATTGTACAAAAATATCTTGTCTTGTCGTGAGTAATCCACCAATTAGTGGAGGCGCAATTATATTTTATCGAATTGTTGATTGTATAAGCGGCACGCTAAACTTGCATATAGTCCATGGTACTCCACTAACTGGAGCAATCATGCCTCCCATCAACAATTATATATGAGCATCTGCGAAGCCATGCTGTTCTTACAACCTGATATATATATATATATATATATATATTTCAATATATATATTTCAATATATATATATATATATATATATATATATATATATATATGTATGTATGTATGTATATAATTTCTTTTGAGAAAACCATAACAGTGTGTTTTAAATATAAGTATATATATATATATATATATATATATATATATATATATATATATATAATAAATTTTTCTCCTGTAGTGACAGTTCTTTTTCAATAAATACTAAACGGCCGTTGACTTATCGAGTCAGTATTTATTCTATATATTATTTAAAAATTGCTACTAAAACTCTGATGCTGCTGCTGCCTTTCTCGTTACAGTGCACACTTTTCTTCTGCACACGAATGTTTTAAATTGGTGGAGGGAGGGCAAATGACATAAGTAAAGAGCGAATGATGAGATGGGAGCTGAATGGACTAATATCAATAAGTAACATAGAAAGAGGAGAAAAGAAAAACATACAATAGAGACAGAGTGAGATAATGAGTGGAAGAGAGAGAGGAAAGGAGAATGAGGCCATGATGACATCACAAAAGAGTTTAATAAATATTTTTTTCCATACATATTAGAAATTTCTAAATATTTATGAAACTATTTTCATCTCACAATATACTCTCCCTTTCTTTTCTCTCTCTTACCGCTTTCTCGTTCATTCTCTTATTCCATCCAATCACTTCTCTCATCAGTCGACCTTTATATACGTTATTCACCTTTCCTCTCACAACATAATTGTTGTGAAGTTGTCCAACAGTAAATAATAAATAAAGGAAATCAAGTCGAGGGTTGGTTTAACAAGTGTATTAACAAAGTAAGAAAGTGACTAGCACTTGGCTAGACAGTTACAAGACTGTGCTTTGTCTTCTGTGTCTCTGGTGACTCGCACTATTTATAGTGACAACCGGTATTGTTTCTCCTGTGTAAGAACGGCCGGTGTAACACCCCCTTTCAAAATATCCCCTCTGGGGATTAATAACGTTCTTTTTTACTTCAGCTTCCGCTTGAATGGCTGCTATCACCATATCCTCCAATGGTTCTGTCTGCTTAGGTATCAACCTTGATAACCCGTCTGCATGACCAAATTTCTTAGATGGTAAATAATCCATTTGAAAATTGTAGTTAAGAAGAATGGTACCCAATCTTTGGAGTCTATTCGCAGTGTGTTGTGGTAGTCCCTTTTTCGATCCGAAAATCGTTAATAAGGGTTTGTGGTCTGTTTGTAACAGAAATTGTCTACCGTGCAGGAAACGATGAAATTTCTTTACCGCGAATATAATGCTTAGAGCCTCTTTCTCAATTTGAGAGTATTTTTTTTCGGCTGGTAGAAGTGTTCGGGATGTATGGGCTATGGGTTTTAATTTTCCATCATCCATTTTGTGCAATATGCATGTTCCTATACCATAGTTGCTGGCATCGCTTGAAACTACAATATCACGCTTGGGATTATAATGTGCCAGAAACAAGTAAGACGTTAAGATATCTTTTATTTTCTGAAACGCTTCTTCGCACTCTTGCGTCCAGACCCATTTTTGGTCCTTCTTTAACAGTACATTTAAGGGTGATCTTAGTTTATGCATGTTTGGTACGAACACATTGTAGTAATTCGCTAACCCTAAGCAGCTTTGTAGGGATGCAGTATTTTCTGGAGCAGGCATATTCCTTATCGCCATTGCCCTATCTGGGTCTGGCCTTCTTCCTAGCTCATCGATGATTTGCCTTAAGTATTTTTTTTCCATGAAAAAAGTACATTTCTCATCTTTGATTTTAAACCCATAATCCTGGATTTTTTTTAATACTTGGTCTTGTGTTGTTCTTTGCTAACGCTGTTTATTAACACATCGTCCAGGTACCCTACTGCGAAATCCATCCCATTTAACATCATGTCCATAATTTGTTGAAAAATCGCAGCGGCGACCTTGACCCCAAAAGGAAGTCGGTTAAATTTGTATAATCCCTTATGGGGATTGATGCAAAGCAGTTTTGAACACTCCTCATCGACAAGGATTTGAAGATAAGCGTCGCTGAGGTCGATTTTAGAAAAATATTTTCCTCCACTCAGTTTCGCAAATATTTCTTCAGGGCTTGGAAGAGGGTAATGGTGATCTTTTAATGCCTTGTTCAAGCCTGTGGAAAAGTCGGCACAAACCCGAATCTCCTTGTATTTTTCTTAACATACACTGTAGGTGAAGCCCACTCACTGTGATCAATTTTTGAAATGACAGCCATGTTCTCGAGTCTTTCTAATTCACCGTCTATTTGCTCTATAGCGGAGTATGGAACATTTCTTTTCTTTCTGAACACAGGTAGTTCATTTGTTTTGACTTCAAACTTTGCTACCGCTTTTGTACACCTTCCAAGACCGCCTGAAAATACGTCTGGAAAATTTTCTTTTAATTCCCTCTTGAGTTTTTCTGCCTCCACATTCGAATCCTCAACCTTTTGGCAAAAGGAGCTTAAAGGCAGATCCCATAGGCTAAACTTTTCAATCAGATCAGTTCCAAAAAGGTTATTCGATTTTCGCATAACAAAAATATTTGCTTTTACGGTCTTATTCTGGAAAGAAATATTCGTCAATAATTCCCCTTCGAAGGTTATTTTTTCACCACTGACGCTTCTCGCCGTTTTTTTGTGATTTGATCATAGTGGGTCTCCCAAGCTTCTTCCATGTCTGTACATTAATGATGGAAATGTCAGACCCACTATCAAGCTGCAGTCTTACTTTTTTTAAAGCATTTTGACCTGTACATATTTCCGGATATTTTGTTCTTCAGGTTCAATTTTTGTCAGTTTAATGGCTGTCTTTCTACCAGATTTTTTCCTACAACGTGATGCCTTATGTCCTTTCTGGTGGCAGTTGTCACATTGTTTGAATATGTAGGGACACTCATTGTACCAATGGTTATCTCCACACCTCCAACACGGTCCAGGTGGATCTTTTCCGTGTTTTTTTCTCTGGCTATTCATTGAAGTCAATTTTTTCTTCTGATGGATTTTTTTAATGTGCGACACTCCGTTTTCCTCTATGTCACGACTGTCCTGTTTCAACGCAACAAAACGTTCACAGTCTTCCGCTAAGTTTTGTATTGTTAGACATGGCTCATTTTCGAGTTTATTTAAAACACGACTTCTGATTTCAGAGTCTTTATTTAAGACCAGACCTTGCAAGAATATTAGACATTTAAAATTATCCGATGATAATTCCTCTAATTTAAAATCGTCGCAAAGTTTATTTACTATACTTGCATACGTAATGTAGTCGTCTTCCTCTCTTCTAGTGACATTCATACACTTATATCTCCTGTGGAAAAGAGAAGTTTTTGTAGAAAACAGTTCCGTTAGTAAAGTAACTGCCTCCTGGAAGTTCAACTCACTGGTCTTTTTTGGAAGGATAAAATTCACGAACTTTGTATGCTCGGCAGCTCCTAATTTTCTTAGCTAAAATCTAACTTTTTTAGAGTCTGTCCATGTACTGCAGTCCGATACAAAAATATCCTCATATCTTCTATAGAAGTGAGCAAAAGTGACATCGTCTTCTGGATTATAATTGAAATTTTCGATAGCGCTCCACACAGCCGTCTGGGAGAATACATTATGATTCTCGTTTGCTTTCGTTAACTGTGTTGCCTCCAGAAATTTTCTCTGTTCCTCCTGTGTTTTTATCAAGAGTTCTTCGAAGTGTTTCTGCTGTTGTAGCAGTCTTTCTTGGAATCTTTCTTCTCGTGTTGCGCCAGCTCTTTTTGTTCAGCATGCATTTTTCATTGGGCTTTTCGCTGTTCCAACAACTCTCTTTTAAATCTCTCCTCAATTTCAACTTGTTTTCTTTGAAGTTCCATTTGTTGTTCAACTTGCTGTCTTTGTAACGCAACATTTTGTTCCGTTTGGAATTTAACTAATTGAAAAAGAGAATCTTTGCATTCAGTGTCCATTATTCACGAATTCAAATTATGCACCACACAATTTACACTTGTAAAAATAAATCAGTTTTCCCCACAACGTGCTTAATATAATTAATTTGCTCAACTAATACACAAAGCAAGAAATATATTATTCCTTAGTAGAAAAAAAAAATTAAATCCCAGTTCTTTTGTTTGAAAAACAAAACTAAGAACATTTAAAAAAATTTTTTTTTTGTTTTTCTATATATATTTATATATATATATATATATATATATATATATATATATATATATGTGTACGTAGTTTTACAAAACCAAGTCCGTCGCTATAAGCCTAATAAGACTAGTTTTATGGGAACTCCTTTTAACCTCTTTTCATTTTGCAAAAATGCAACTTGCTGATTTAACAGTTCTTTGTTAGAAGCACAAATGACTTACGCGAATATATTTTTTCACTGTCCGTCCTTTGCTCTCGACAATTCTGTGGTAGACCGTTTTAATAAATAGTCAATCCGGATCTTGCTCAAATATCATATGTTGTCCTAATAATAACGACAAACTTACACAATATCTGTAATAGTTGACGCGGATAACATTTATCTTAACGAGTCAGGTAAACTTGAAGAGAAAAAAAATAAAGGTATCAGTGTATTCAATTATTTCAATAATTGAAAATGTCTTTCGCGTTTTCTAGTTTTCGATTTTTGGTAGCAAGTTTTGAGTTTGTGTTTTTTTTGTTTTTTTTTCGCTTAACTACTTGTAGTAGTTAATTTGCTGTTAATCCTTGCGAATCCAAATATATGACGAAGATGGGTTTTTTTCCGTGAAGATCTTGCGAATCACTTTGGGTGATTTTTTTGCAGTGAAATCGTTTCGATTCCTTGTCGCCAATCTGTTGTGAAGTTGTCCAACAGTAAATAATAAATAAAGGAAGTCAAGTCGAGGGTTGGTTAAACAAGTGTATTAACAAAGTAAGAAAGTGACTAGCACTTGGCTAGACAGTTACAAGACTGTGCTTTGTCTTAATATTTATTTGCGTAAACTTGTACACAAAATGTGGCACAAGGCCAAAAAAGGGGTGGGGAAAGGATCGGTCATCTCTAACTTAAAAAACTCAACTTAGCTAGTTTCAATCATGATCATCATTTACCATAATACCGCATTCATACTATACATCCATCGCTACTCACCATAAGAATTCATACCATGAAATCCTACTTAAAACCCATATAAGAAATATGCAACGGGGGGGGGGGACTAAAAATTAAAAATATGATATATACAATGTAAAAGAAATAAAGATTAGTAACCCCCCCCCGTTATTGAAATGTGGCAGAGATGCCAATTTGCCGGTCGAAATCGAAAACTCGAAAAAAGGTGGTTGATGCAGGCCCCAACGTTTTATTCTGACCACCTCCTTCGAAAATATCGAAGGGTGACCTGCATCTTCAGCAAATCAGGCACTCAGTCACCTAATTAGAGAGGGAAAGGGAGTGGGGCAGAAAATAAAAAGGGGAGTGGGATGAGGACAAAATAAAAGGGGGCATGTAATGGAATCAATCATACACTAGCTAAATTGTTGAACTAAAACATCAACAGAAAATTAAACAGAAACTAACTTAAAATAAGTCTAAATTTAACTTAAAATTAAAGCATAGTTCGTTTCCTGAACCCAATATTCTCTGCCTAAGGCAGGTCCAGATACCACTCTAATCTAGCGCCAGCCACTCTACACAGTCGTGCTCCAGTCACCCATCTTTCACCAAAATCTGCCGAAGAGAGCCTCACCCTCTCGGCCCTAATGCGAGCCTTCAGGTAATATTTGAAAATCGCAATAAGGTCGAGAGAAGTGAAGGTCTCAGCTTCGTAGACTGTCTTGCACCTAGTCTTCAAAATCGTAACTCTCATACTCGCTAGTAAGCTCAAAAACGTAAACCGTTTTTGCCTATCGGTTGTCGGAGCCCAGTTGCTGCATACATTAATGGGTTCCAGGTCAAAAGACGATACGTTAAGAATACGAACCATGTAGCCTGCAACAAGCTTAATCAGCGGCACGACGATGCGGCAAAAAACAAAGACGTGACTTATGGTCTCGTCCTCATCGCCGCATCTGACCCAAGTCGGAGAATTACTCAAGCGTGCTGAATGAAGCCTCTTACCTACCCAGAGTGCATTCCTAATCGTCAGCCAGGTCAGTGATGCATCGTCATTGTCAATGCACCTTGACCCAGGCGCCCAAGGCCAGATTGAGCGGAGCTCCCCCCTCGTCAAAGCGAGCCCCTCAGGCCTATCATTTCGGACAGCCCCCTCACCATTACCCGATATAATGCCTTTCGAGACAAGAGCAGGGTGTCAGAGAGGCTATCTGTCACCCTTGAAAGGAACTTCAACGCATGTCTACATTCGCGATAGAAGGAGCACTCGGTTCGGGGTAACCTGTGTGCCTCCCACTCATCCAAGTGCACACTTCTCAAAGCCGGAAAGGCTTTCTTTGTGTCTTCCTTCCAAAAGACACCGTTATCCTCAGATTGTGTACTCATTCGGTCTAGATAAAACAGCCTAAGAGTGTGGCATCGAATTTCGATGCTAGGCATACCCAGACCGACTCAGAAGGATGAAGGTTACAAATCTCGCGACGGACCATAGGGGCCTTACCAAGCCACAAAAACTTGAACAGAGCCCTCTGCATCTCCAGCAGTGTATCCGACGGGAGTGGGAGCACTGAAAGACGATATAGGATGATCCGATAAATGTGAGAAGTACACACCTCCGCTCTCCCCTTTAACGAAATATTTCTACGGGACCACAGACCAGCTGCCGCCCTAATCGCTTTCAGGACTTCCGACCAATTTTTCTCCAGCTGGAGATCAGGACCAAACCAGACGCCGAGTAGCTTGCAATGCCCATTTGTCCAGCCAAAGGGTCCCTGCAAGGAAACAACCTTCCAAACACCAATGCGCAAGCCAATAGACTTATCGCAGTTGATTTTGGCCCCTGTCACCGTTTCATACATTCTGATTTCTCTGTCGACGCGTTACAAGCACAGTCAAGTCGTCGGCATAGGCGGAGTACTTCAACATGGTGCAAGAACCTGCCAAAGTAATTCCACGCAGGACCGGATTCACCCTTAGCCTGTTAAGGAAAGGTTCCAAAACAAGCACATAAAGCATCGGTGAAAGAGGGCACCCCTGACGAAGAGATCTGGACAATCTGAAGGCACCAGACCTCATGCCATTCACTTCAACCCTAACACCGGGGTTCGCATACAAGAGGCGAATCCAGGAGCGGAATTGCGAGCCAAAACCGGCCGCAGACAAAACAGCCTCCAAGTACCGATGGTCCACCCTATCGAATGCTTTGGACTGATCTAAATTGATCAGCGCGGCTTCAGTGTCGACTTTATCTATGATCAAGCGTATCGAGTGCAAATTATCCTGAATGGTCCGGCCCTTCACAGAACAAGTCTGTTCGGGGCTAATTAGACCAGGCAAAAAAAGTTGCAGACGATTGGCTAAGATCTTGGCCAAAATCTTTAACTCCGCATTAAGCATCGTTAAGTGCCGAAAATTATCTAACCCATCCCCACTATTTTTGCTTTTACGTAACAATTTCACCAAACCCATGGTCAAGTACTGGGGAATAGACCCGTTCCTAAACCACGAGTTAAACAAAACTGTCAGCAAGGGTACACAAATGTGCGACATCCTCAAATACACCTCGTAGGGCAAACCATCAATCCCCGGAGACATGTTAAGGCCGACCCACCCTAAGGCTTTCCGGACTTCTTCCTCTGTTATGCAACTTTCGCACCTAGCCGCTTCGTTCGCCTCAAGACGAGAAAAGTCGGCTAAATAGGGGGCGAATTGTGCTAAAGACAAACCGGGTTCTCGAGTAAAAAGATCCTGGAAATGAGAACGAAAAGCCTCTAGAATACCTTCGTTTGTGGTCACGAGTCTCCCATCCGGCAATGAGACACGAGCGATATGTCGATCAAATGCATGTCGATGCTCCTCTGCACGCAGTTCAGCAGCCATGTTTGTCGCCTCGTTAGGCACTCTTTTTAACCTAGCCCTAATCACTAAAGCCTGGTGTTCTTGGATAGCCAAAGAAGCCAGCTTGGCCTTAATTATAGTAACATTAGAGCTATCCCCCACCTCCACCGCCCGATCTAATCTAGACTCTATTGCCACTTTAGCTGCCCTAGTTGATAGATTGAGTCGTCTGCTTAATCGGCAGTAAAGGACCTAATAACCTTCTAAAAATGAATCCACTTCCTATTCCCAATTACAGCCCCCGTCAATTCCCGCTGTAAGGTTAGTAATAGCTGTTTCAGGTAGCCCTTCACATCGAACAACGAAGTGTTAGGCTTTCAGTACCCAGCTAAACTAGGCTTAGGTCTATCTAAGTTTACCCGGAACCGAACAAGTCTATGGTCTGAGTAAACTATATTATGAAAACTTAGACATTCAACTAATCCTACATCGACTCTCCTAATTAAGAACCGATCGATATAACTCGAAAGTTGTACCGAATCGGAGCCGCGCCTATTTGTCCAAGTCCATACCCTATCACGGGGCCATTCATTCCGGTACTTATCGATAAGATCGAACTTATCGAGGAAGTCCCGAAATAACGTAGCATCCCGATCGGTGTTAGTACCCCTAGGTCGATTACGATCTAAATCGGGATCCAGGACCGCGTTCCAGTCTCCCGCTAGAATGACCGTTCGAGAAGTAGAAATCAAGAACTGCTCGATTCGCCGAAAGAAAGAACCGAGCTCAGAATGGCTATTGGGCGCATACACCCCGATGAGCCGAAATGCCTTCTCCTTTATGGTAATATCCAGGACGCAAAGTCTCCCTTCCGGATCCATGAAGCTAGGGTCACACGACGCATCTAAAGACTTACTTACCAGCCAGGACCCCCCCCCCTAGCAGAAGAATTAAAGTACGCTGAATAAGCGTGAAAACCCTTAGTCAGCGCACCCAAATAGTCCCTAGAAATCAAGTGGGTTTCCTGAACACAACATATATCAACTCCGAGGCGCTGAAGGTCTGTAGCGACTCGAAATTTACGAGCGTCGGCCCTCAGGCCCCGGACATTCAAACTCGCTAGAAAGAGAGCCATGAGGGTGCCTTAGAGTTGGGTTCCAGAAACGAACATAGCAGTGGTCAGGATGCCGACGGCTCTCCCAAAAGATTGATTGCCCATCTGATCATTAATTTGACCATCATGGGAGATGCCGCCAACATCCAAAGGATAGGTTAGTTTCGCTATCCTATACAGGGCGGGGTGTAACCTTATGGGAACCCTCCCAAAACAATCTTTCCTTAAAACGACTAGACCTTCATCTTTGAAGATGGCCATTGGAACGGTGAAATTAAAAGTGTTGTTCGCCTCTTCCAGCATCTGCCATAGAGCCTTCGCTTCTGGTTTCTTCCTTACCACTGTAAAGACTCGTTGGGGAAATTAGCAAGGTCTTCAATGGTTATACCACCGACTTCATTGAATTTAAGGAGTTCATTTATATTGGAGAGGTGGTAATGCTTTACTGTTTCTATTTGGGTGCATGTCACTTTGCAGATATCCTCCCCAGAAAGGAATGCGTTTTTTTAGTTTTCCTTTCCACAGAAGGGCTCCTCTGCCTCTTCTGTGTAATAGATGGAGGGGGAGGCATGTCATCTATTGGGGAGGGGGAAGGGGAGCTAGGCACCATAGGAGATGCTGGAAAAAGCGAAGGGGAGGGTTTTTTGTGGGTGAAGCAGGTGGGGTATTTATGGGGGTATTAAATGGGGAGACAAGGGAGAAGGTTTAGGAGAAGTGATTTTTATAGACGATTTAATTGGACTTAGAGGGATAAGCTTGTACTGTTTGTCTAAAATTCGGGCAAGTGATTGGGCATTAATTTGGGAGAATTAGAATTTTTAGAAACTATTGGTTTTGTGATCGGCTGGGGACTTGGATTGGGGGTAGAGATTTTATCTGAAGTGGCTGAATTCTTTCCTTCCTTTTTCTCTTTGTTTCCTACTTTCTTATCTAATTTAGATTTAAGTTCTTTTGCCTTAATGTAACTGTCTTTTCCCGGGTCGTTTTTAAGCATTTCTTTTTCTCTTATTTCTTCGAGAGATACCCGACCCGGGTTTTTTTCCCGGAACAATAATCCATCCCTCGTCTTTTTCTGCAGAAGGTAGAGCAGGGAATTCGTCTTCGGAGTCATCAGATGTAGATGTAATAGGTATACCAATTGTAGCTGGAGGATCGAGGTTGGTGCCAGCCTTGGATGGTCTGTTAATCGGGGGCGTCGTTTTCTGAGTGGATTTTTTCTGTGGGCAATCAAAAGTTAAATGACCTAGTTGCTCACAAAACCAACAAACAGGTCTTCGTCCGGCCAATATAATAGGTAGTTTTTCCTCCCCGACTTGTAAATAGTAGAGGATGCTGTCATAAGCTTTCTTGTCGATAAGTATTTCGAAGTTCCATGTACCTGGAAATTCGTCAAAATTGACGTCTGTGATTTCGCCAAATCTTAGAAAAATAGCACCAATTTGATCGCATTTTACATAAAAAGGCACATTGAAGATAGAAATTGAAGAACGTCTTCTACCCATGTACTCGATTCGTAAAACATAGTTCTGCGTGATAATTTGATTAAGTGAGAGATTAGCACAAATTTCTTCGTTAGGAAACAAAGCATTCAAAGTGTTAAATCCTTTACACTTGATTAACCTTTGCGGTTTGAATCCTGCAGTTGCCAATAACTTGCATATTAATTCAGGAGAGGCCCTGATTGATTTAAAAAAAATTTTTTCGACAACAAACATGGTTACTGTTCCTTTTTAAATGTCTGCCAACATTGGTAAATCCACGGTAATTCCTTGTTCAGTAACCATGTGTTCGTATTTTTTGCTTCTTCCACGAAATCATTGACATTTATGGACATTTTTGGAAGTTTGCACCATTCCGAATTTTCAGTCGTTTTGGACGCCATCTAGTTAATAACTAGAGACACCAAACAAAAAAAACAAAAACAAAAAAAAACGTGGCAAAAAAAAACGTCGTAAAAGGGAAACCAGTTCAACAATAACAGTCAACGTGAAAACAATAAAAACGATAACAATAATCAACAAGAGCAGGCAAAAACAGATTTAAGAAAAATACTAACTTGACGCAGTAAACTCACTCAACACGTAGAGCCTAAATATGCCTGACTGTGTTTTGTCTTCTCTGTGTCTTTGGTGACTCGAACTATTTATAGTGACAACCGGTGTTGTTTCTCCTGTGTAAGAACGGCCGGTGTAACAATAATAAATACAACATTTACGTATATCTAAAAAGTGTGCGCGGTGACAAGAAAAATAAAGGATCATCAGTTTTGGTAGACTATGCATAGACTCAATTTGTGCGGAATGTTGAGTTTTTACAATACAGCATAGACTTGGCGTTCTTAAACGTTTCCTCTATTTTTCGGCAAAATTCAGCAGAACTCGTAAACGTCTCCGACTTTTGCCGGAACTTGTATTCACACATTTTTGAGTAGCACCAAGAGAGGAACACAAAGGTAACCATTTAAAAAGTGAATAGATAGATACATAGATAGATAGAGTGAGATAGAGAAAGAGTAAGAGATAGAGAGAGAGATAGAGAGAGAAAGGGAAAGAGAGAGAAGAGCTGTTTTTTTTCTTTCTCTCTTTCTCTCTCTTTCTCGTGAGAAATACTTGCCCATTTGTCTTGTTTGCTTGCTTGTGCGTCTGTCTCGGTTTTATGTTCTATATCCTGGCGAGAGCGGGAAATAAAAGAGAGATAGAGGAATACATATTGAGAGTGAAAGGAGGATAGGCAGAGAGAAAGCTTGAGGAAGACAGGGAACGAAGTAGAGAGAGAAGGAAGAGAATAAGACATACTGAGAGAAAGGGAGAAATTAAAAAAACGATAGAGAGAGTGAAAGAGAGAACAGGTGAGAGAAAGAGAGAGCGGGATGGAAAAAGAGATAACAGCTAAGTGAGGATGAGAGTGAGTCTATGAAAGGGGAAAATAGATGAAGACAGTGATAGTCGAAAGTATATATTAAGTAGCTTTTAAGTTTCCATAACAAATCCATAGGAAAGTCTTATTACAATTGTTTCAAGGTAATTTTATCTTACATAAATACAATGTTTTTTTTTTATTTTAGATAAATACAATGTTTTGATTGGTCGTTTTTCCTTCTTACGACAATACTGTTTTATTGTAATAATAACATTAATATCCTGTCTTTTGCAGGTTTGAAATTTAATTCTATCATATTTTAATATACACACACACACACACACATATATATATATATATATATATATATATATATGTATAATAATAATAATAATAATAATTTTACCATATATATATATATATATATATATATATATATATATATCTTCTAATATATAAAGTAAAGACGATTTTCCCCTGTACATTCTAGGAGTATAAGAAAATAACCACCTGCATCACAGGCTACTAAACTCACTATTACATTACACTTATTCACTCGAGCGTGTTTTAGTACATTTGTTATTATTTTCCCCCAGCTAACATTAAATATTACATTTGGCCCGCCATCCACGACTCTCCAAAAAACCAACTCCATATAGGTGGTAGCAAAAACTTTTCTCCCTAACAATTATGTACTGCCACTACACTCATCGACACCGGGAACTAATACACACAGTTTACTTTTCACAAAACAGGCCGTCCTTATTCATTATTTGCCTGGTATTAATTTACTACGTAATATAAAGCAATACGTAAAGACTTAATGACCGCTCCCGTTGACTCCAATAAGTTTCCGCGAATATCAGATTACGTTCTTTCTCATTCTACCTATGAGTTGACTTATTTCCACATGTATTATTAAGTCGTAACTGTGGAGCAGTGGTTAAGAAAGCAGGCGTCATGATCGACTGTTTCAGCGTTCGCGGCCACTTTTTTCTTTTTTGTTTTAATTCAAAACATTCGCCAACACGGTAACTATAGGCCGTTTTTTTTCATTCGACGTCATGCAATAGGTAGTACTTTCTCCCGTGCAACGCCGGGCGACGGGTTCCGCTAGTATATATATATATATATATTACGTAGACTATTGACCAGGCTTCACTTTATTTTAAACTGTCTTTAACGCCTTAACGTACGTTTTTCTGGCTGTTCGGGTGATTCGTGCCCCCTTTGGGTTGATACCAACAAAATGCTCTGAGAATGATATATTTATCGAAAGTCTAAGCGTAAAAAAAAATTAAATGATTTTATTCATTTAAAATTGCATCATGTTTTGGTTTTCAAATTTGAATATATATATATATATATATATTTATATATATGTATATATATATATATATATTTATATATGTGTGTGTTATCGTTTTTGTGCGGAAAGAACGGAAAGTCCCTCAAGCTAAGATTGAAACTCGACCGTTCATTGGTTAATCGGAGCCACTATACACTGCTTCATCAGCACTAACCACGAGGAAAATAAATAATATCAACTTCCGAAGAGCGCTGTATTTATTTAAAAAGAAGTTTTTACCATATATATATATATATATATATATATATATATATATATATATATATATATATATATACTAGTGTACACTCTCCTGTTAAAAATGACGGAAGACGTATGCTTCGCCAGTTTTTGAACTCGCTACTTATCCATATATATTACTAAAATATTAATAAAAAACAAACCTTTGACCCGTAATTATGGATTGGGAGATTTATATCTGAATTTATTTCAGGTGATGCGATAAACTTTAAGTTGTTGTCTAACTTGCTATTTTATTTCTTAATTCCATCTCACAAAATGATTCCACTGGTTTCTTCTGAGAGATAGAAAATGGCACGTGCTTTACTCGCTTATTTTTTGCGTGACGGAAGTGATGTAAGTAATAAGCACATACACAGGTACACATGTATGTACATTGGTCTATATTATAGAATGGGTTTGTATATATATATATATATATATATATATATATATATATATATATATATATATATATATATGTATATATATATAGATAGATATATAGATAGATAGATAGATAGATAGATAGATAGATAGATAGATAGAGAGTGATATAGAGAGTGAAAGAGAGAGAGAGATGTATAGAATGAACCATTGTGAAATAGAGACAAAGTAAATAGTCAGAACAAACATAAAAGAAAGGGAATAGGAGAAAAAAAAGATAGAAACAGTGTAAGAAAAATGGGTTATAATAAAATCAAAATGGAAGAAGAAAGAAAGATAAAGATGAAGAAGAGGGAGAGAGATAGAATAGGGTGTGAGAAAACAAATGAGAAAATTGAGGCTGGTACGTCTGATAAAATGTGACAAAAAATATGGAAAAATCAAAGCAAGAAAATTCGTAAGAAATAGAGAAGAAAATCAAAACATCCGTGTAAAATTATTCCATTAAATTACTATGTAAAATTATTTCATTAAATTACTATGTAAAATTATTTCATTAAATTACTATGTAAAATTATTTCATTAAATTACTATGTAAAATTATTTCATTAAATTACTATGTAAAATTATTTCATTAAATTACTATGTAAAATTATTTCATTAAATTACTATGTAAAATTATTTCATTAAATTACTATGTAAAATTATTTCATTAAATTACTATGTAAAATTATTTCATTAAATTACTATGTAAAATTATTTCATTAAATTACTATGTAAAATTATTTCATTAAATTACTATGTAAAATTATTTCATTAAATTACTATGTAAAATTATTTCATTAAATTACTATGTAAAATTATTTCATTAAATTACTATGTAAAATTGCGTTCATATGTGAAATTATTCGAAATCATTATTTAAAATTAAATGAAATCATTATGGAACTTATGCGAAATTCGACTATAAAATTATTAGAATACCAATAAAAAACGGATTCAAATAAAGAATAAAGGAAATAAGCAAACGTATACAAAAATGTACTCAGATTTAAGGAAATAAAATAACACATCGAATCAAAAAACATAAAATAATAAAAGATACATTCTAGAATAAAACAAATAACATAATACATAAAGGAATAAAAAGGGAAATAATAAATAAAGGAATAAATAGAATACCTGGAAGAATAAAAGAACAAATAACGAAATAAATCAATGAACGAACTAGTAAATAATGAAGAAAGAAATACGTAAAGAATAAATTAAAGAATAAATAAGGAATAAATAATGAAATAAATAAAATAACACATGAAGTAATAAGATATGAATGAACAACACCGAAATAAATAAAGGAATACAAAAAATAACAGAATATATAAAGGAATACATCAAGGAATATAGGAATAAATACAAAATAAAGATATCAATAAAAAAAAATCGAAATGAAACTTTCTTGAAACGAAAATAGAAGAAAAAAACAAACCAAAAAACAATGAATTAAATTGAAAAGAAGAAAAAAGTCATATGATTGACTCAGCTTCTCATGAAAGTTATAATTTGACACATAGTTGCTGGACGAAAAACAATACTTAATTCCCATCGCTGCACCCTAGTTTATTTGTAGGAGACTCGATCCCTCAGCCTTATTTTAAGAAAAGATGTTTAAGATGTGCGCGTTTAGCGATGAAAATGCTATGTAAACTTAAGTCAAAACGAACGGACAACCAGACGGACAAACCGACGGACAGATACAGTTACTTATGGAAATATCGGACAATGTATAAATGGAATAAATACATAGAAGCCACCATTCCGTCACCAACTGACCCACTTGGACAGGATAAAAAAAAAGCAAAAAGAATTTCTAACCTGATAGTCTAGCACTGTCTGACAAGATCAATCCCCTGTCGCATCGCAGCTGAGTGGTACCCCTGTGCTTCTTTTATAAGTACTTCCACGCAATGAGTTCCAACGAACTTAGTGCATTTGTACCCCCCTAAACGAAAGTAAACGCGATCCCCTCCCCGACTAGCTGCTAAATCACACCCCTTTCACTGTAGAGGTCCTTAGATGCCAGTGTATTTTCTACTCTGGAAGCTTCTTTCCTCGGACTGCTTCCGTTGGAATCCTCTATCTGCTCCCTGTTTTCTCGACTGTACCAGCATGCACAATTTAAATGCAATTTGAACAAACATTTTGCTGCTTAACTCACCACCCAAGTTGCCCCTCTAAATCTGGCCCCTATAACAGTAACCCATTACGCTTCAGTGGTGATATGCCTTGTTTGGGTTAAATAAAAGAAAGAAATAAGTGTTAAAACAAAATCACATAAAACTTAAGCGTGACTTATCGACGGACAAAACCTCTTAAAGAGATGATTGGACGCATGGAAAAACTTCTTTTTAAAAAATGATATAAGAATTGATCGATTAGAAACACTGTTTTGCTTTACGTTTGGTTTCGTGTTGTTAGTCTCTTTTACGGCATATCAAATACTGAAACCCATACCTATTGCCAACGAGTCAATTGCATACGATTAGTTGAATTCCGTCAACTGTCCCCATATTGGGGTTACTCTGATAATCTTATGTCAACCTGTATTATTTTCCTTTAACTAATCACCTTTTGATTTCTTTGACCAAGCACATATCATATTACCCTTTCTATTTTTCATTTTATATTTTATATTCCAATTTTAAGATGTTGTCCAAGGATGGACTTAGCGTTGATTGGGCGTAAACGTCTGGAAGTAAAGAAACAATAATTATAACCAATTTCCGGCAATTTTTAGTATAAACCACCTCGAGGCGCACCCAGCGTTTTGGGGTCTCTATGTGAAGCAATATGCACTGCTGCCACAAGACCTGTGATTTTTATTAACATTTCTATTCTTATTCTTGGATTACATTAAATTTTCAAGCTATAAATAAAATAAAATAAGATCAACTGTTGTATTGCCTTTATATGGATGCCAAGCGCGAACGCAGCCCCCACAACAATAACCCTTTTGATCAAAATGAAATATACGTATTTAAGTATCCTGGGTATTGTAACTCTAGAATATATATGGTTTAACGAGTCTATCTCCAAAATTCTAGGAGGATTTCGTTAACAAACAAATCAACAAATAAACAGACAGGGTTTACAACTTATATATATATATATATATATATATATATATATATATATATATATATATAAATAACTTGCTTTTCATAAATCATATGAAAACAAAAGAATTGATTGCTTAGAAACACTATTTTACTTTACAATAATAGTTTAGATAAACTGTTCATGTATTTTCTGCTGAGGCCACGGACGCTAACTTATTTAACGCTTGGATGAGTGCCACCTATTTTTTATATTTATATATTTATACACACATATATACATATATATATATATATATATATATATATATATGCATGTATTTATATATATGCATATATATATATATGTATATATATACATATATATCTCTCTCTCTCTCTCTCTCTCTCTCTCTCTCTATATATATATATATATATATATATATATATATATATATATTAGCGAAAGTACCCCTTTATGCTGAGTTTCTCAACTGTTCTGGAATTTTAAAGCAAAGACCAGATGTTAAAGACATCTATTAAGTATTTTAATCCATTTCTTTATTAAAACAATTGATCATCGATATCAGAAGGCTATAGCAAAAAAAAACAATTGTTTAGTTTGAGATTCGAACCCATGATGGCATACAATATTGGAATTGAAGACGACGATTTTTTCACACGGTCACCGATCCAACTTAACATTTTGTCTTTTTAACCTATTTAAATAAGTTTACTGTAGTAATTTTTTTACGTTTTACACATATCTAAAATAGTTCGATTGTCTAAAATAAATAACAAAAACAAATAAACACTTTATATTTGTTTCTTTTTTTAAAAAATCTTATTAAAGTACAAAACAATTATTAGTGAACATTCATCCACTGTTTTTAGCCATTGTAATAAAAAGAGGATACATGTTTCATCCGCAAAATAAACAATACGTAAAATAATACGATATATATATATATATATATATATATATACACACACACACATATATATATATATATATATATAATACATACATACATACATACATATATATATATATATATATATATATATATATATATATATATATATATATATATATATATATGTATATATATGTGTGAAAATGTGTGCGGCTCAGTCTCTGTTTCTAGTTTCCACCTTTTATCGTAATATTAACCGCTTTGTACTTCTGTTTGAAAGTGAAGCGAGGTCATTATGAATAATTTGTCCAATAGAAACGCTCGAGTGAATTATTGAACCGCCATATGCAAGGAAACAAACGCACCAATTCTCGATCTGTATTTGCAGTTAAGCAGTTCATCGATTATTTTCTCACTCTCCTCATTTGTCGTGTGCTTGTGTGTTAGAAAGCATTGGCAAGTTCGTTTCAACGACTGTCCGTGAACGGCGGCTCAGAGGCTCACGGGAGAGAAGATGAGAAGATAGAGAAGATCACGGGTCGACTAACGAACCAAGCTGTTGTATTATTATTATTATTATTATTTGATTATTATTATTATTATTATTATTATTATTATTATTATTATTATTATTTGATTATTATTAATATTATTGTTATTATTATTATTATTATTATTATTAGTATTATTATTATTAGTAGTCGCCACAAGGGCTTGATTAAACCGATAACGTAAGGCCATCCGAGTTAAAACGGTCTAAAACAAAGACAAGAGATAATATGGTTGATTAGAATACAGACAGGATCATTTACATTTGTTTAACTTTGGAATATTTTCAAGCTAGTAGAGACAGTCGACCTAGTGTAGAGAGGCATTCAATATGGAGAAAGTTATGAAAATAAACACTTTTAGATAAAAAATATCAAAATACTTTAAAATAAGAACCCGAAACCGAAGCAGACGTATAAAAAGAGCGCTCATATGTGAGGGGGGGGACGTTAAGTACACATGAAATACTAGATTAAAACGACCGTTCACGAAATATTTTCCCTAGCCAATAGATAATAAAGGAATTTAAACTTGATTGTGTTGGGTATTGTTTAATTGTTTCGATGATGAGAACAGTAGTCCAAATAATCCAAATGATCCAAATGATGCAAATCATCCAAATAATCTAAATGATCCAAATGATCCAAATGATGCAAATCATCCAAATAATCTAAATGATCCAAATGATCCAAATGATGCAAATCATCTAAATAATCTAAATGATCCAAATGATCCAAATGATGCAAATCATCCAAATAATCTAAATGATCCAAATGATCCAAATGATGCAAATCATCCAAATAATCTAAATGATCCAAATGATCCAAATGATGCAAATCATCCAAATAATCTAAATGATCCAAATGATCCAAATGATGCAAATCATCCAAATAATCTAAATGATCCAAATGATCCAAATGATGCAAATCATCCAAATAATCTAAATGATCCAAATGATCCAAATGATGCAAATCATCCAAATAATCTAAATGATCCAAATGATCCAAATGATGCAAATCATCCAAATCAACCAAATGATCCAAATGATCCAAATCATCCAAATCATCCAAATAATCTAAATGATTCAAATGATCCAAATGATGCAAATCATCCAAATAATCTAAATGATCCAAATGATCCAAATGATGCAAATCATCCAAATAATCTAAATGATCCAAATGATCCAAATGATGCAAATCATCCAAATAATCTAAATGATCCAAATGATCCAAATGATGCAAATCATCCAAATAATCTAAATGATCCAAATGATCCAAATCATCCAAATCATCCAAATAATCTAAATGATTCAAATGATCCAAATGATGCAAATCATCCAAATAATCTAAATGATACAAATGATACAAATAATTAAAATAATCCAATTAATACAAACTATAAAAATCAGTCAAATATTCCTAATAATCCAAATCAAGTTAAATTGTTTGAATGGGGCAAAATTAAGTTTATAAGATCGAAATCCAAAATTTGCTTCTTTTTTTCACTCAAAGTACGGGTTAAATAATGGTATTACTCCCTGTGATAATATTCCCTTTTGTTTATAATAGACAATTCACATCTTTTCATTCTTTTCTTTTTTATTACTTACAGAGAAAGGGAGAGAGAAACAAAGAGTGGCGAAAGATTTAGTGATAGTAGACGTTTATATGTTTTTTATCACTAAATCTTCTGCCACTCTAAGAGCAAGGAGTCAAACAACATACAATTAGAGATGAGTTACTTAATGAGCTATTTTAAATTACGGCTGACTACAAAGCTTGTCTAAAACGAATCCGCCCTTTATTTTTTATGTGCAAAGTAAAGACAATACGGCGGTGCCCTCTACACAGTGAAAGAAGACACTTTCAGTCGCTGCCTGTCGGTCGCTGAGTGAGGTGCTACACAACGTGTTTGTCGGATTACTGATTCGCTCAAGGTGACTGAACGTGTTGAGCAAAGGTACCGCATCAAAGTTTGTCGAAAGCTGTGTGATTCTTAAAGCAAAACAATTCGTAAGATTCAGCAGGTGTTAGGAGAAGATGCGATGGATGTAACACAACTTAAGGAGTGGTTCAACCGATTTAAAAATGGCCGCACATCAGAGGAGAGTGACACGCGTTCTAGCAGGTCTCAAACCGCTTGGAGTGCAGCAGTTGTTGAGAGGGTGCGAAATTTGGTGATGGAAGATCGTCGGTAAACCGTGCGGGAGATCGCCCAAGAGATTGGAGTGAATAAATATTCCGCACATGAAATTTTGCGTGATGATTTGAACATGCACAGAATGGCTACGAAATTTGTCCCCAAGTTGTTATCGCAGGAACAAAAGGACCTCCGTTTTTTAGTTGCACAGGACCTTCTGGAAACCGGCAACACTAATCCTGGGTTTCTGAACACCGTGATGACTGGAGATAAGTCATGGGTGTACGGGTACGACCCAGAAACAAAAAGCCATCGTCGCAATGGAAGCATCCCACATCTCCAAGGCCAAAAAAGCGCGACAAAATCAAGGTGATTCTGACTGTCATCTTTGATATCCGTGGAATTGTGCATCACGAATACGCACCGGAAGGACAAACACTGGCAAAGGAGTATTATCAAGATGTTTACCAGCGTTTCTATGACGCAGTTCGGCACAAACTAACAGACATGTGGACGGCGAAAAACTTGCAACTGCATCACGACAACACCCCTGCACATTCATCCCAATTGATCCAACATTTCTTGACCAAACATGGAATTGCAGTCGTTCGCCAACCTCCCTACTCCCCAGACATGGCTCCTTGCGACTTCTGGTTGTTTCGAAAATTGAAAACGCCACTGAAAGGTTCCAGCTTTCAGAGATAATGCGAAACGCGACGGCAGAGATGAACACCATTTTAAAAGAAAATGTTTTGATGGCCTAAGGTCGGATACTTTTTAGACATGCCTTGTAGAACAATTAAACTGGAAGATTATTCCGAACATTACTAAAACCCAAAACTGATGAACAGTTTAGCATGTAGTTTTTTGTATATAGGAAAAAAAGGCCTTAAGAAATACACGTGGATTAACTTAGCTTTAGTATAATTATAATGATATGGACCATAACATATATATATATATATATATATATATATATATATATATATATATATATATATATATATATATATATATATATATATATATATATAATGTATCGCTAGTTAGAATAACATGAACGTCCTCGATTGTAAGTCACACAAGAGCTCATATTTCTTATTTTATTTAAATACTATACATCACTGTGTCTGTTGGGAATACTCGGGTTACCTCTGTCTGGTCATCCGAGAATTGGGAAAAGTTATTTTCCCAGACAGATTCATCAGTTTAGTTTAGAGTGAGAGGCTGCTTAAATTGCCTAAATTAGAATTCAATTGGCTAAATGATGTTGTTTAAGTTTAATCATGAGGGAGTTTTCTAAATAATTATGTATGTAAAGGAGTATTATATGAGAAGACAAAACGTAGCAAATTAATCTTGTATTTTAATACTGTTCTGCCATTATGTACAATTTTTAGATATATATGTAAATAATTACGTTGACACACCTGCTTCTGTTTGATCACCGAAGTGAAGCGACTTTAAGCCTGGTCAGTACTAGATGGGTGACCATTTGGGAATACCAGGCGCTGTATGTGGACACGTAGCTATGGGCAAATAGTGTAGCCAACCTGCAGTCACCAACAAGGTGGATGAAAATCAGGGAGGGGTTCCTCCGCCAGCAGTAAGCATAACCCTGATGGTGATGGTGATGTAAATGCTATATTTTCAGGTCTCGAATTCTCAAATAGAAAGTAGTAAAAAAAGAAGATGTATATAAAAGAAATAGTCCCCCTCACTATTCTGCATTTTTGTCTGGCATTAGCCTATGAAAGGGGAACATATCTTCAAATTCCCTAAAATGGTCATGCAAACTTATACTAAGTATACATTTTTTCCTCGTTGCTACAATATTTATGTTAACTGAAGCGTAGAAAACGCCTTATAGATGCATTTTCGGCAGCTTCGTATCTCTCGCTTCTCTTACTTTGCCCCTCAGTCCTCATTTTCCATGAGCGATGTTTATGACATAGGAGGACTTGGCCTTTTGGCTAAGATCAAAGTGTAGTATCTGTTCCGATGGATACTGCACCCCATAGACTGGTATTATCTTGGCCTTCGGGGCTTGATTTACGCCGGTCTATGAGTCTGTCCTGTGCAGTTCTAGGAGGTCCACCCTCCCAGGCTTTGCCTCCCCTCTTTGGGGAGGAGTAAGTTTATTGATTACTGCCTGAGGCGCCCCTACCGGGGAATGCCGACAGGGCTGCTCAGGCAATTTTTAAATCCCACTTTCCCGATCCGACCTTGGGTCACATCTTACTTGTGGGAGTAAGATAAAAACTGGCCTTGTGCCTAACTCCCGGAGAGGAGTAAAGCAATACTCTGTCGGCAGTTTTGTGTGAGCAAAATATTGAGATGACTTGAGTAATTCTTTTCTATTATTTGTTGTCATGTCGCTAATAAGGGTGCTGGACTTACGTTATCTGCCTGATAGTCCAAGGACCAGAACCTTGGAGTAACTCCCAAGGAGGTTGTCCTGTCAGCAGGTGCATAACCCTGGGCTGCGATATTTCTATTTGGTGAATAAAGTTTGGCTATGCAGTAGTGTCCTGTGGTGCGTCTCGATGCCATGTTAGTGGTAACTGCTACGGGTTTCCTTTCTTCAATGGTCTTTAACGAACATCTCTCTTCTTTACGCATACTCTCTCTGTCTTGATTTTAAACCCTATGCTTACCTCTTCCACAAATCTTCCAATCTCAACATAGCAAGTCACAGAACACAAATAAGCGTAAACCCAGAACCCCAACTTCAAACGTAGACCCACTCCACCAGATTTATCTTTGAAATATAATATTTAGATGTATTGACGTATTGTTTTTTTTATATGACTGTATGCGTCCGTTAGTTTTCCATGTTACTTTTGAAGATAAATTTTTATTCCTCTATCATACTTCTTTTGTTATGTCTGTGTTATTATTGACTGCTTAAATGCACTTTTATATCTGTTATGACCCAATTTTAACTGTAACATCCAGACTGTCGGTTTGTATAGTTATTTTCAAGATTAATAATTTGTAAGATATTTTCACATAGTTTAGAATTGTTGGACTTACAAATTATATATATATATATATATATATATATATATATATATATATATATATATATATATATATATATATATATGTATGTCTGTGTGTGTGAGAGAGCGTAGGCTCGAAACGATGTTGTTTGTAGTTAAATATAATATAATATTTATTTATGAATATTATTAAAAAGCCTCTTTACGGAAGGTTGAGCACTGTTGAGAGATATAAAAATAGACATTCACTTAAGCTACAAAGCGATGCTCCGATTAGTCCTATAGATTTATTGGCATAAATATAACTTAATCTCTCCGTATCACGTGATAGTTTCTTATGGCCGTGAGGATAGAGTGAAAGCGTGCAGTGTCAAAGGGTACTCTGTGAACCGGGTTCTTGCATTGTGGCCGTCTGAAATTATCACTTCCCTGCATAGATGAGAGCATAAGCTCGAAACGACGTTGTCTGTAGGTAAATATAGTTTAATATATATATATATATATATATTTTAATGAATTATTATTTTTATATTATCGGTAGTAAAACAATAACAAAAACAACAAAATCTGTGTAACATCATAGGCGATAAAAAGTCGTGTATAAAATGTGGCAGGGTAGTCTGGTCCAGTGGTAAAACACAAGATTACGGATAATTACATCGTACTGGTGACGACTCATAGACAGAAACACGTGTCCATGTCTTTGTATTATGCACGCAACAATTATTAAACATTTTTTAAAATTAAAACAAATATATATATATATATATATATATATATATATATATATATATATATATATATATATAATTGATGACATGTCCGATTAAGAGCGAATGAATGCAATCCTCTGCATATTCTTAAACCACTCAGGGAGCCCTATCGCTAGTACAAACAATAACAAAAAACAAAAAATGTACGTATTATATATATATATATATATATATATATATATATATATATATATATAATGCACGAAGCATTTTTATTAGCAGCTTTGTCTGTGCGTCACGTTTTAGTTTTAGATAGAATTTTCGTTTGTCTGTCATGCTTAATTTTTAAATGGCATCCCCATCGCTAAACGCGCTTATCGAATGGATGCAGTTTACGGATATCCTGTCGTTACTTTTAATTGATTTTGGCTCAACAAAGGCCTCAGAAGTCGACCATTTCTTTTATATTTCTTTTGTTCTTTTAATGATGGGAGGGATAGCTGTAACTCACGGTCGGAGCGGAGAAGGCTGGTCCTCAATCAGGGCATGAGGTGTAGTTTATAGGGGCTTAGTGATGGGTGGGGGGGGCGGATTAAAGCAGAAATAATTAAATTGCTAACAAAATTGGCACACAATCACCACGCCCCTCTACACAGACTCTGAAAGGGGGAGGTGAGGGCTGACGGGCAAACAATGCGGGAATTAAACGCGTCATTTAACGTCAATAATAATGGCCGGTATATTCGATCACCATCACGGCGGCGACCTTTCTTCTCTTCTTTTGTTCTTTTCTTTTTTCTCTTTTCATTGTAAGGAAAATCAATGAGAGAAAATCGATAAGATTGATAATGAGAAAATGAAAAAGAAGAGAAGCTGTGAGAGAGGAAGAAGAGAGTAAATAAATGAAAAATGAATAATAGTGATGATTATGATGATGTTGATGATGTTGATGTTGATCATGATAATAATAATAGTCGAGATAAAAGGAAAAAAACATGCTAAATAGTAGATTTCGCTATTCCAGCAGATCAAAGGGCGAAAATAAAGGAGGCAGAAAAACTAAGCACATAGACGGAGCTAACCAGAAAGCTGAAGGAATATGGAACATCAAGAAATCCCCAGTCATACCAATACTAGTAGAAGCACTAGGAACATTTTCGAACATTTTGAAAAAAGACTGGCAGAAATAGGAATGAAGGGCGGATAGACACCATACAAAGCACGACACTGATGGAAATAGCTGAAATATTAATGAAAATCCTCGAGTTCGGAAACCAACTCACATTACCAGATAATGATGAACAATCACAGATAAACTGAAATAGAATAGATCGGTATAAACACAACTAGAAACAGAGAAGGAACGTTACACAAAACCAAGAAAACTGAAACTAGCAAAGTAGGATACAGAAAAATCACATAATCTTACGCCTATCCCCTGAAAAACACCCACAAAATGTATACAATCCAGTGTAGTACCTCAGCGACTTCGTCGTGTCTTCATTTTTATACTGATGTTTTGCGAGCATTAAAAATTCATGTACAATATGCGCTAAGGTTTATTTCCTTTCATTATTCAATCGGATCATCGGTGACTCTGCAGTTTTGTCAATGTAATGTTTGATGGACTTTGTGAGGGTGGCTTGTTACTGGGCTGTCATAAAGGTGCTCTCTGTAGATCTTTTGAGATCACCCCATACCAACCAATTCCATCTGCCATCATCTCTAAATTCAGCATTCTTAAAGATTGCACTGTGTAGTTTATTTCAAAATACTTTTAACCTTCTCTCTTGTAACCGTTCTTAGTATAACCTCTCTTTACACTTAACGAAGGAGAATCTCATTACTTTCAGAAATATATTTATATAGACAACCTTTTACTATATTTACAACATCTTTAACACTAAGTAGACCTCGACCACCTTTCTTTTCTAGGTAGATACAGTCGATCTGCATCTCTTTTCTTTGCAAAACCTCCATAAATTGTAAGCATTTCCCGTGTTTTGGTATCCAAATATTTTAGTTGATCTACATTCCAGTCAAGTATACCGGCAGTATATCGAATGATAGCTACTGCTCGGGCATTGAGAGCATATATTGTATTCCGACTGTATAGGTGTTATTTTAGAATAATCCCTACTCTTCTGTTGTACTTAGCTGTGACCTGGTTTTTCATTTTCTTGTTTTTAATCTTATCCGCCTCCGGAATGTACAAGTATATTTAGCCCCTTTCACTGTCTACATTCTTTATCAGATCTGTTGTTGGGAGTTCAAGACAAGTTTACCCCTTTTTTATAACAAGAATGGCACATTTAGTGATGTCAAATTTCATTCGTATGCCGTCACTAAAAAATTTAATCGTGTTCATTAGGGTATCAAGTTGGGTTCTATTCTTTCCAAAAATCTTAAGGTCATTCATGAATAGTAAGTGGCTGACTGTAGGAAGTCCTTTCCCAAGTTTATATCCTGCCTTCACATTACGTAATAGAAGTGTCATTGGTTTCAAACTAATGACAAAAAGCAAAACGGAAAGACTATCGCCCTGGAAACTCCCTCTCCTGATTTTTACTTTACCTAATTTAACACCTCCTGAAGTTAAATAGGTTTCCCAATTCTTCATGCTATACTTTAAAGCTGTTTGAATGTTATTATTATTATTATTATTATTATTATTATTATTGTTATTATTGTTATTATTATTATTATTATTATTATTATTATTATTATTATTATTATTATTATTATTATTAATAATAATAATAATAATAGAAGTGTTGCATTATAAATGACCCTATGCTGAAAAGGTGTACTTCAACTACTGCAAATTGTGAATGTGCTCGGGATTAGTATAGTTGAGTTTAATTTAGGCTGACACAGACTTTGGGGAAATTAATATTTTCCCTATGAGTGATTAATCGAACAGGTTGAACTTACGATCAAAAGAAAAGGACAATGGGGTCAGTGGGGTTCGAGACAAAGAGCAAATCGGTTAGGAACGCGATAAGTTAACTTTTGTCGCGAACAAAGAAACGAGGGTTTGAAGAAAGTTCTGTGCATGGATTTGAAGCCGGACAGACATAGAAAACTTCCAGCTAAGTTCAATATGAAACCGAAGGCGACCCCCCCGTTCGTCCAGTTCCGTATTTGTCCTCTAATAAGTAAGTATGCACCTAACAGTTCGAACTAGTGTAGCAGACAGACGGTAGTTTAGATAAATTGGACTTCACTCTTACCTGACTATTTTATCCAGAGAAAATTAAAAAAAAACCTGAAATATTCCGAGAAAATGTATTACGACTTCATTCTTTATGCTAGGAAAAGTTTTCTCACTCGACACACTGATGAGACGGCGACGACACGCAATAAAGAAGAAGAAAATATCAACACGACGATCATGGCATGACAACACGTGGAGAGAAAGAATCAGCAACTATGACCGCCATGAAAGATAGAATGAATAGCGACAGTCAACGCAGACATGAAGGAAAAAAAAAACAGAAAGAAAAATAAATAAATTTCGTTTTTATGTTAAATAAACAGACGGGTCGCGTGTCGAACGAAAAGATAGAAATATAGAGACTAAAACAAGCTCTAAGCGCACACATACACGCAGTTAAAAGTACGATACGTAAAAGATATTAGGAGTTGCATATGTAAGAGATGTGAAAACACGCACTAATTAAAGGGAACAAAGTAAAACGTATTATGGGAGCAATATTTTATGAGAGCATAATTATGTGCTCATTAAAAGGAACAATGATTGCACTCCTACACACGCAAACGTTAAAAGTTCTGTGTACACGTCCACCCAGACTTAGGATCAGAGCTTTCCCAATGTAACGGAAAACCTAAAACGATGGTGGCAGAAGAAAAAAAGAAGAAGGAAAGTCAAAAGAAAATCCAAATAATGCGATTAAAATACTCATAGTGTACTCTGCTTTTCCTGTCCATCGAGACATTACGAATATAAATTAAACAAAATTATCTTTGATGATATGAAGTAATATTTTTAGAAATGTGACATAGTTTCAGATACAAACGTGACATAAGTATTGTGGCATAATCCCTATTTTCATAAACAATAGATTCTTTCGATAAGTTTATATACTTATCGAACGAGTCCATTGTGTATCTAATTAAGGAATGATGCCACGACCATATTATGATTGACATTCGATGGCGTTTTTTAAATTTTCATGTAAATTACATGCAATTATAATCAACTGAGGAAGTCGAGTAACAGAACTCTGCTTGTTGACACGGTCTATACTTGTCGACGATCCGTTCTCGACAATCAGTCCGACAGAGACTAGGTCAAATCGGTGGCTTTTTATCTGTCGGACTGTTGTATTAGTTCTGGGTAGTTCTAGGTGGTCCACCCTCCCAGGCCTTGCCTTCGGTCTTCGGGGGAGTTAGTTTATTGCTAACTGTGTGAGGCGTCCTACCTGAGAATGCCGAGGGGACTGCCCAGACAATTTCTAAGAGGCCATAGTGCCCCTCTTTTAGGGGAGCTGGAATACTCCCCCCCACTTTCCGGCCTCGTGCCACATCTTCCCGCGGTGAGAGGTAAGTAAATACCGCGTAACAGTAGCTACATTAGCGACACTGTATTATTGTAATACAACCTTATTGTTCTGTTTGTCTTATTTATTTTGTAATGCCTTTCAAGGTATACAATGTATAATCTCATCGATGTGCCTTTCAAGATTGTTAGTTTACGGCCAAATCCCGTTGCACATACAAGTTACAATCTGATGAGCAACATTAATATTAGATGGTTGACCATTTGGGAATATAAGAAGTCATAAGCCAAACACCAACCACCAAACACAGAAGTACTAGTTTTGCTAAGACTATAAGGTACTTTCGTTATACTTAACGCTATAAAACTGGGAATAAGCACGAGTTGTTTAGGCTTCAAAAAGAAACTATTTTTCAATATGAGTGTTTTGAGAAAATGAGGACATGTCAAATACTGATTTAGTAACCAGTTATTAGGTAACCACTTATCAAAGTTAAGAGTCACTTGAATATAAGGGGTAAAAAAAGGGCGAAAATAATTGGCATCCAAAAGATGAGGAACACTATGGTAGTACTAACCTTGATCATTGATATGAACTGTAGTTGAGTACTTATGGAGCGGTTTATGAGAAGTATTTGTTTACATTAGATTTGAAGACGACTAAATTGTAATCAGTCCCCGATAATGTGTTACACAGATGGGAATTCCTTACAAAGAATTTCTGTGCATAGACATTCCGCCTGATGCTAGCCACAACGAGGTAGAAAACAATAGCTTTTTCAGTGTGGTAGAGAAACGAGTTCTTCCTGTTAATGTCTTACGAGGAGGAACCAAATATTGTAGCTCACTCTAGCATCTTTCAATAACGAAAGAGTAGAGAGAGACTAGCAGCTTCTCTTCTGTAAGAAAAGTGTTGTAGAGAATCGATCATTTTAAAGTCAATTTTGTACTCTGTCAAAGAAGGAAAGATTATCTGGGTGGCACCTTCCAAGATGTGGCAAGAATTGTCCATATTTATGGGCCTTTATTGGGATACAGAGGCCGGAGGGATAAAGGTGATGACGTAACAGAAGATGAATTAAAAGGTTACACAATATGACTGCTGGCCAACGCTTCGGCCATCCATAGGGGCAGGTGAGGGAATGCACGCATTCTCTCTGTCCCGTTCTATCTTTCTCTTTCAACAAATAACGTATCTGTATATAAATGAAAAATAAGACTATACTTATTTAAAATAAACAAACACACACTGATCTAAAGCAACAGCAAAGATATGTCAGCAAAGATATGTCGGACGAAGACATTTCCAGAGAGAAAACACCCAAAGCTGCAGAGATATTGAATCAACACTCTAACACAGGAAATACATCAAAGCAACCCCATCACTCATACCCCTTCACAAGATAAGATATTCATCATTTAGTGGGGTGCATGATTGGCTTAATTAATATCGTAGTGGAAAATATACTCAATTATTCGACTTGTGTTGGGTCTATTGTGTTCAATTAAACAGTAACACCATTTGAAAAGGTACGAACATTTAATTTTCACCCATTATCTTAAGCTAACCATATATATTTGTATTATTTGAATGTTATTCTCAAAACGTTTCAACCGATTTAACCTTTGACTTTCTTTAGGCCTGGCTTACAGAATTTCATAAATTGTACGGAATAAAGAGTTCAGTTCGAGATAGTGTCCAGATTAGTGAGTTTGACATAAAAGTTCTCGAGTTCGACAAAATACACCTGAAGAAGTTCGCAGATTCATTGGTCGTAACTATGTAAGAATAACAGCTAAAATGAGAACAGTAATCCGAATACTCAAAATAATAAAAATTGTCAATCCTAATCTAAAAACCTCTGAACCTTATCAAATACTATGAATCGCTGACAAGGTATTGTGTTCTTGACACTAATACCCTCAGAAAAAAAGATTATTTTTAGTGACATTTTCATAATTTCAAATTGATAAGCGGGCGTCCCCGAAAAATATTTTGCTGTTCATGAGATTGCTTTTCAAGGAAGACAGCCAGGAATCGTAAGCCGACTTAACTGTTAGAACTTGTGTTATCTTCTAGTTTTCTTTCTCCTATACTAACTGCCATGAAAGGCGTTATTATGTCAAATAAAAAGAGTCTACTTGGCGACGACTTCCGGTGTTGAAATCGAAAATTGACACACGCTGTTTATCAAAAAAAAGTTCCTCATAATTTTCCATTTCCTAGAGTTTGACGGAATTTTAATTTAAGTATTTCCAGCCTTCGACCATTGGTTTTTAAACATTTCGTTAGCCCTCGAAAATAGAAAATAAACTAGTGTTAGGTTAGCGTTATTTAAGGGTTTGCTAAGGATAAGTTTAGGGTTAGGGTTAGAGTTAGGTTAGAGTTAAAATTACTGTAAACAAATGACTCGGTTCAAATTTTGTAAAAGTACCAAACATATTTGAAACTAAAAGAAACATTCCAATTATTAAAAAAGTATGATTTGATTATTTGTAAAAAAAATTCAATCATGAAAACAGTTATTTGCAATAAGAAAATGTTAAAATCCAATTATAAACACAGTTTGTTGTTATGCGTTAATGATGAAACAAATTGTCGGAAACAAATTATTCATTCCCCCTTCCAATAAAAACATTTCACGTATTATATAATGGGGAACTGTCTTTTGATAAACACTGGTTGTCATTTACCGATTTGAAAACCGGAAGCCGTTACCAAAAATACACTTTCTATCTTACCAATGATTATATAGTCTGGCCTTCTATTTTATCCATAGTTAGAAGGAAACCATGTTGATTCAGCACCGAACGAACTCGAACACTACACGAGCACGACTTCCGGAAAACTGTTGATATGCCGTCAAATAGAGAAACCACACGAAACAGCGATTCAGATATAAAATCTCTTGACCACTAGAATACCAGCAGCTAAAATCAATTCATCTAATTATTGGACATAGTTTGGGTGATATACGACAATGCAGATTCTTTTAAAGTCACACGGAGTTTAAATCGGTCTTTTGTTGATTCCGGACTACAAACATTTCTTCATGAACCACAAGCATCCCCGTTTCAGGAACGCTAAAATTAATTCCCCGCACAGGACAGTTTTGCACCACTTTTATGTCGCCTTTACGAAGATTAAAATCAAGAGATAATGCTAGTAAATCTTATGTGTGTAATCCTTATTCCAATGTTGATAAACATCCATTACATCATTTTGATTCTTTTAAAATGTATAAAATTGAAAGCTTAAGGATATTAAGCAAAACTGAAACGTGTAGAAACTTGCTTAATTGATCAAATTCAATGCAAATGAATTTTAATTTCCAATGAGAAGTTGTACCCATGTTATGCTTCCTAAATACCCTTTAAATTTTCCGAAGTTGGTGATATTTGGGAAATATTTATTAATTTATATTTAATACTTATTGTTATAATTTCACAAAAAGTGTAGCTATTTGAATTTTCACACAGGCCTTCCATTCTATCTTTCGAAATTAAACTAAATATATCCCATACAAAACACATTACGCCTAGCAGCTGTTCTCCCACATTCATAATTATCGGTTATTTTTTTAGGAATTACTCCCTTACATACAAATATATGAACATATACACATACCTAAATTCATATGAATACAAATATCAAGCTTTTATTGTTAGTGATGGCATACGAACCCCATAGTTTCTCCACCTATCATGAATAATAGCTAAATTTACTAATAGCTTCGACATAATTGAGAAACGAAAATAAAACCCTATAGTTACAGATGCTCTAGGTAACCTAGAACATCTGTGCATCTCTCCGAGACTCTAACCCAGTAGTATCCCCTATAAAATTTTACAAACCAAATAGTACCACTTATATAATTTTACTAACCCAATATTACCCATTATAAAATTTTTACTAACCCAATAGTACCCTCTATAAAATTTTACTAACCCAATAGTACCACTTATATAATTTTACTAACCCAATATTACCCATTATAAAATTTTACTAACCCAATAGTACCCTCTATAAAATTTTACTAACCCAATAGTACCCCCTATAAAATGTTACTAACCCAATAGTACCACTTATACAATTTTACTAACCCAATAGTACCACTTATAAAATTTTACTAACCCAATAGTACCCTCTATAACATTTTACTAACCCAATAGTACCCCGTATAAAATTTTACTAACCCAATAGTATCACTTATAAAATTTTACTAACCCAATAGTACCCCCTATACAATTTTACTAACCCAATAGTACCACTTATACAATTTTACTAACCCAATAGTACCACTTATAACATTTTACTAACCCAATAGTATCACTTATAAAATTTTACTAACCCAATAGTACCCCCTATAAAATTCATTTGCGCAAATAATGCTTTTATAGTTACGGAATTCCAACGAAATCAATAATTCAGCACTATATCTTCTAAATACTAAATACTACATAAGTAGTAACGCTGGGACCATCATTCCCATCATCCTCATCATATGTCGACATAATGATGTTGACACACCGGTTCATATAAGATCACCAAAGTTAAGCGACGTTGAGCCTGGCCAGTACTGGATAGGTGACCATTTGGGAATAGCAGTCGCTGTATATGGACACCTAGCTATATTGTCGCCAACCTGCAGCGTCTATCGTGGCGACTATGGAAACACCGCTGAATGTCAGTCAACCACGACGGTGGACGTAAACCAGGAAGAGGTCCCTCCTACAGAAGTGATCAAAATCCTGATGGTGATCGTGATTATGATGAGAAAACGTTTGGACACAATTGTCGTCCAAATTGTTTTGTTTTTTTCAAATGTGTTGACCTCTCAAATAGTTGCATTTGATATCATCAAATTTCTGGGTATTGGCCTTGATCATATTCCTTATACTATTCCATCAGGAGTTCTGATCACACGCCCCCGCCCCTTAATTCCACATGATAAAATTGTAGTATCTGTCCTGTTCTCTGTCAAGGGGAGAGGAATTCTTCCATACTGAGACATTTTTAATTGTTTTCATAACGCAGAGTTCTCCTTTCTAAAGGTGTTAGATACACCCCACATTAAAAAGCGACATTTTGTCTAAATTTGAACTCGTGGGGGCGGCTAAATAAGAGCATGGCGTGTGTGCTTACTGAAGTGCATATTTCACGATCGTACGTGGAATATAAAATACTAGCAGTGTTGGATAATGGCCCTATGGGAATGAACGTATCTGTTAGAAATCGTTGGTTTGACTTGCGCGAGTTAACGCGGGTGCAGTCGAGTGCAGAATAGGGCTTGTTCTCACAGTCAGAGCTAACAGACGTGACAAGGTTACCGTGTGACAAGACCCCAGATCAAGGATCAGTCTGCACTTGCGAGAGGCTCTGTGACGTCACTTGTTCTCGTGAGAAGCGAGTTTTCGTCAGTCTGATTCGGAAGGCGAACCGAGCAGAACGTGCGATTTACGATGTAAAAATAAGGAACATATTTCCCTTAAGGGAATACAAGCGAGAAAAAATCGTTCCTCCCCTCTCTATGAATGCTTAAGAAAACATTGTTAACTAACTACGATAAAGTAGTGATTTGCTCTCTCCCTCTCTCTCGACGTAGTGAATGACTCCCAGTTGAAATAACAACGCTTGTAATAAAATGAATTAAATTTAAAAGAAGAGTTTGTCTTCGGAGTGCGTCATGAGGCTTTTGTTGCAGACACGGACGGCGTGGTTCACGACAGGAAGGAAAGAACAAAGAATTCATCCATTAGACGACCACCCTCTACACGACGAGGGAGAAGCTAAGGTATGCAACAGCAGCACTCCGTGGAGATATCAAATATCCTTTAACGAAATACAACTAATATCTTTCTTCTTTATTTATTTAAAATTGTAAAATGAATTAAATTGCTACAATTTAAAAGAAATCATTCCCTGTCTTTCTTGCCATAAAATTAAATATCTTTTAGATCAATGAAATAAATACGACCTTTTGAAATGTATTTGTTTAAAAATTGTACTGTTTTAGTTGATCGGACGACATAATTTGATTTTGTAAAAATTATTTTAAATAGGCAAAGTCGGAATGGTTTACCTTAGCTACATCAGCTTAATCACGAATCTCACTTTTTAAAATGTGTGTCAAAGGTGATAATGTACGCATAGACTTGAAATGTCTTAACGTATTATTATATAGATACATTTAAATAAGTGACGTGAACAGAGTGGCGCGTAGAGACTATTGATTAGGAAAACAGAAAATACAGACAGCCTTAGTGATGCGACGAAGCCAGCAGAAAAATGAAATAATCCGAATATGAACAAGTGAAAAGAATTCAGATATGACATTGAGAAACTATGCATATTCTATTGTTCCTATTTAATTGCCTCACCACGACTGCGGAGTTTGACATAATATAACTTGTTTTCGAGGAGAAAGGGTCTAATCATGTAAATAGACAAAAATATATAGTTCACACAGAAAGACATTTGAGTGAAATTCACAGATCCGACTTTACTTAACCATAAAGATCGGTAGACATTGAGAGTAAATTAACAACAACTTTAGGTTGTTTGTCTCTGCAATCACAGGTTCGAATTCTGTTCGGTCGGATCGCAATATCCTCTTTATGACATGTAACTGCTTCATTTAATGACGCAAATATATGGTTCTACCAAAAATCAACGTTATATATATATATATATATATATATATATATATATATATATATATATATATATATATATATTATATTACTGCTGAGTTTATAGATAAATATATCTAATACATCATGACCCAACTGATTACCGATTGTCTCGACTATAAAGTTTTATCAATAGATTCAATAGATTAACAGACAGATAAATATTAAAATAATACGCACACACACATATATATATGTACGATTTTAATATTTATCTGTCTGTCAATACACACACACACACACACACACACACACATATATATATATATATATATATATATATATATATATTAATTGATCAAGTTCAAACACATATGTTAATAAAGTGAACATAAAACCAATTTTATAATATTGTTCATGTAATAATGATAATAATAATAATATATATATATATATATATATATATATATATATATATATATATATATATGTGTGTGTCTGTGTGTGTGTATTACAGTCGAGTTAATGAACATTTGTTTGCCTAATGCTATTTTCCTATACATTTTAATAACACAACAGATGTGCTAAACTATTCCTAAGTTTTTAGATTACATCATTCTTCGACAAACTTCCATATAAACTGTTCTAATTCGCCGTAATTTACAAACAACTCATCGAATGCCTTAGCTCTCACCTCTCATCTATCACTTTCATCCTTCCTCACTTATAGTCAGTCTTCCCTCTTATTCTATACGTCGTCTATAAGCCTCGCCTCCACCAGTCTTGGTCTCTCTCTCACTAACATCCCCTCTCCCTCTCTCTGTTTATAAACAGTCAAAAGTGATAAAGAAAGGAAATAATAAAAGGATTAGAATAGTCCATAATAGACAATATGTAATATAACCGAATCCATTAACCCTATGTAACCGGTAGTTAGAGAGAGAAAAAGGGGAGATAGTGTCCTTAATTACTTGCCTCCTACCGGGGTCAGAGTTATACACAAGATCACTTTTTTAATTGGGGAAAATACACCTCAATCAAAAGGGCGATGTGAAGTTGGACAACAATAAAAACAAAATGCCTGGGTCCAGAAAAACTTCTCCTTTACTGACCGAGGATAGAACAGATGATGTGTAGTATCAGAACATATACTACCATTTTCTCCTAGGAAAAAGGCTAAAGAGCTTAAAGTCTAAATTAAGATTTTTTTAATGTTTTATACTTAACTGGTTTTACAAACTCACATTTTCCTGATTTAAATAATTTATCCCGAGTTAAATGGGTGACCAGAGGGGCATATTTTGTCTCGTATACACTCTTAGTATTATTCTCTGTATTATCTATATTCATAAACATTTTAATTGTTCATAAGATTTCATAGTAACCAACACTGATTCTTAAATTCAATTTGCTTCCAATAAAATTTGCCACGAATTATATTTCGTTTTTCTTATATGACATAAACTACTTTCCAAAATCGATTTTTGGTCGACAGAAGTAAAAGATCAGATGTGACTTCGAGAAGTAGAATTACTCGTATTGAGTCGATGTCGAGATCAAATTATGGGGCGAAGAATCACTTCTCAACAAGTGGCGCACGCGAATTATCGATTACTGCAGCTGCAGTCAAACAGATCTTGCTTTTTATTTCGGTTCGAGGCTTTTCATGTTTATTCGGCTCGGACGCCAAACAGTCGATCGCCATGATTTTCGCGGTGCATTGTGGGTAACTGAAAACTTCCGTCTCTCCATCGTCTGTTCAATGAATGCAATACTAATGAGAGGCAAATATAACTAAAGCAAAATGATGTTTTAGAGAAGATACGTAGGAACTGTTTCAAAACAAAACAGATATCCAGCAGATTGACGAAGATTGATAGATTACACACCCCCCCCCATATATATATATATATATATATATATATATATATATATATATATATACACACATATGTATATAGATATATATGTATATATGTACATATATATAAATATATATATATACATATGTATGTATATATATAATCTCCATATCTCTTTCTCTCGCTCTCTATCTCTCTCTCTCTCTATCTCTCTCTCTCTCTCTCTCTCTATATATATATATATATATATATATATACATATATATATACGTACATTGCATACAACCATGAAGTTATAGTTATCATGACACCCATTAGCTGTTAATAACCCTGAATTTAGACATTATAATATTCAACACCAAGTCAGTTTTCTGAACTTTTCATATGATTTTTTCCCTATCGTTTTCTTATTGTTTTATTCATTTGCATACATCTTAAATACATTTTCATTGTTATCTACTTCATCGATAGATCAACGAATTTCCCGCCTGGATAACTTTTTGCATTTTTGGACCACCATTCACCATTTCGATTATTTCTTAATCAACCTCTTTGATATCTTGCCTTGATCTATTTTAAACTTGTTGACGTAGATGAACTGTATATGTTTACAAAAACGTATGTTTTGGGCCGATATATTTGATGTGTTTATATACCTTTGTGGATTTTTATATATATATTTTTATATATTTTCAAAGTTTAATTTTTATTACCTGCAGTAATGCCATTGCGGTAATGGTCGTCTGAGGAGAAAATTTTCTTTGAAACCCATGAGTTAAGGACTTTAAAGAACTTGGCCTGAACATTGAACTGTAATAAAATTTGATTCGCATCTTATTCTATTATTTCACTTCATCTATATATATATATATATATATATATATATATATATATATATATATATATATATATATTTCAAATACGCGACGGAGTTGGGACACTAATCCCTTTCAAATAGACCCTATTGTGCTTGTACAAACTTAACCCACCGATTCCTCCACTGCCGGAAACCCATCTGGAAGTCTTTTTCTGGAATGGTGTTCATCTCCGTCGTTGCGTTAGATTCAGCAGGTGTTTTGAGCAGATACGATGTGTACTACAAATTAAGGAGTGGTTCAACCATATCAAAAAATGTCCGGACATCAGCGGAGAGTGGCAGGCCCAAAACTGAACGGAGTGTAGCTGTTGTTGAGAGGGCGCGAAAAAAGAGATAATGTGGAACGCAACGGCGGAAGTGAACAACATTCCAAAAGAAGACGTCCATAGATTTTTCCGGCAGTGGAAGGATCGGTGGGCTAAGTGTGTGCAAGCACAAGGGACCTACTTTGAAGGGGATTAGAGTTCTGGCCTAAGGTCGAATGTCTATATATTTTGATGTAGAGGATTCACGCCTAAATTCATTAACCAAACATTATGAATTTTAGAATACATGCTAGGCGTGAGGATGGGTAATGTGTGCTATATTTAGTCGAATTTTTTTTTATGCAAAGCAGGTAAATTAATTTTAACAATAGGGCATTCCGTTTTTCAATTGATTCATCTTATGCCAGTAGGCGTAGGTGAAACGTTGAGAAATTCCGAGTTCCAGGTGTAAAGCTGTGACTTTGTCAGCTTTTTTCTAATGGTTCGATATATATACGACTCGCCTTACCTGTATATTTATTCACCGCCTGTTATTCCCAAATAGTCAGTCATGTGGTAGTGAGAAGACTCATCATCGCTTAACTTCGATGATCTCATGAGAAGCGGCGTGTAAACGTGATTATGCCGTATATATAACAATAGTTATTATTCATTAATTAATAGACATTCCTCAAATTTAAATTTCTTTTTCGTAAAGTTGTTTTAGAGGAAATAATATGACTACAATGTCGAGTTTTTATTGTAAAACGTCTTTATACACACGTAGTACTTCCATTGGATGCTTGCCTCACTGAATTTTACTAGTTTTTTATGTTGGTATCGTGGTGTATTGTTTTTGATAACAGCATTAACAGATTAAACATTCTTGCAGCTATTACATTAAAACTACACATCTCACACTTTATAATATTAATTGCGAAACTAGTTACTCAATGTTAAAGTGTTTAGCACAATAATTAACATTAGCACATTTTTAGGCGTTGAACAAAATTCTTTTTGAATTGTGTACGCGCATTGAACGTAATCACGTTCGCATGCAATGTTTTATCACTACAGACCTTATTGTTATGTCGTAAATTACTAGTCGTTAAAAAATTACACATAGAAGACGTGGTTGTTAACATATCAAGACTAATCAAGCCTGATGATGATTTTAGGATTCAAATCGAAAGTACCTACGAAAGAAAAATTGGAACAAAAAACTCACGAAACTTATATACACGAATTCAACCTCAAGACTAAATGGACTTTTGAAAAATAAAAAATATGTCTCATCAAACAAAAAAACATTCGTTTTATTAGTAAAAAAATGCTGCCTACATACGCACCACTCTCTCTCTCTCTTTCTCTGTCTCCTTCTTTCACTTCTACCTCCATCACTCTCTATTCTCTATCTGTATTTTTCTTTCCCTGAGTCAAGATAATTGTAAATTCAGCATTTTGGGTTAAAGTCTCAAGATGAATTTATTGGCTGCAGAGATGGCGCAATTAAACTACTCAACCCATCAGAAAGCGGACTGAAACAATCGCTGTTGCATGTCAAGTCGTATTCAACAAGTTCAGGACTAGGCTCGACTGCCATTTTTATGATTAATATATTGTTTGAATAAATCTCGACCATCGACTCTTTACTCCATTGGACACGCCCACAGTCGTTAGGACGACACACGCACAGTTGTGGTGCATAGAACCACACCCATCATTATAACGGATAAATGCAGACTTTACACACACCAGAAACCTAGGTAACTTAAATAGACGCGTAAGTGTATATTATGTTAACAAATAGGCATATATAAATACAATTTTTTCATTAAAAAAATATACAATATAAAAAGAAAAAAGCTTGAAAAAGTTGAAAATTCAAGCAAAAGTTCATCGTTGAAGGCGCCATTGGAGTTCGTAGCACTTGTTTCGAAGTAAAGTAAAATACAGTCATCTTAAGTTGTAAGTATCCGTCGGAGTTTTGGAAAGGCTAAAACCATTAAATGATCCAGATGATCTAGTTGGAAAACACTGGATATTACCTTACTTGGAATCAGCTGCTACACACTTTCATGGCGCCTTCAAAAATGAACTTGTTCTTATATTTTCAACTTTTTCAAGCTTTCCATTTTTATGCTGAATATTTTAAAAATTTTATATTATCTTTATTTTTATATCTGTTCACATTATGACTTTTGGTAATTTTCTATTTACTAACTTATCTGTTTGCACTGCTCTGACGATAAGATTACATTATTTGAAAAGCCATGGGGTAAGGAATGAATAATACACATTATCTTATTTGAAACTCCGTTGTTTTGAACAACTGATGACTTAATAGATATTGTATTTTATACAATCTTTATTCGCATCTTTTATTTGTTTATATATATATATATATATATATATATATATATATATATATATATATATATACACAGAAAACCCGAAACGACGTCGTCCGTAGGTATACAACACTTTCAATTTTTAAAAATATTTATATATATACATATTTATATAGTAATCCAGGTAGGGTAAAAATCCACAGGGTAGAAATCCAAAGGGAATCAAACTGGGCTTATAAAAGAGTGCGCAATAAAAATATAGAGCTGTATTGTGAATGCTTTTATTCAAACTTGTACAAGGTCTGCTACACTGGCATGTCGATGTTATCGATCTACAGCTCTCAAGAGGTCTCATCAGGCAGAGAGTTTTTTATGATCCAACTTGGTTGCTGAACTCCAGGAAGAATGAAGTCAAGCAAAGAAGAAGAGGAGAAAAAAATAAAAGTTATGTGACCGATTTAAAAAATATATTAGCCGTTATAAATTCATATTTTCATTTTTTTATCCAACGCTGAGCTGGGGTAGAGAGGGGGGGCGAGGAAAAGAAAAGAAAAAGAAAAAGAAAGAAAAATATATTTGCCGTTAGAAAAGTTTAATTTACAGCTATTTGTATTTTTATTTTTTATTTTTATCCAATGCTGAACTAGGGTATGGGGGGGGGGAGGGTTGAAGGAAAAGAAAAAGAAAAGGAAAGGAAAGGGAAGTGGGGTAGCGAGGGGTTAGGGGTGGGTGTCTATAGCTATTTAGGATTTGTCGCGCCTGAGAAGGGTTAATGTAAGATTTAAATTAAATTCATATTTTTATTTTTATCCAACGCTGGGCTGGAGGAGAGGGGGCCGGGGGAAATAAAACAAGAGGGAAAGAGAAGATAAAGAAAGAGAGAGAAAGAAGGTGTCAAGAGTGTATGTTTGTAGCCATTTAAGAAAGTTGTTGTGGGTTGATGTGTCTGCTTCTTGTACATGGCATTGTTTTAATCTATTTCAATGCAGACATATAACAGTTACACGACAAACAGCCTACAGGGATATTTAGTTTAAATTATTATTAGTGATGAATTTATGACCTTAGTATTAAAAAATTATACTGTTATATTTTGATCAATTGGCATTTAATTTTAATTATTTTGATGGATAAGTAAATGTATTTAAATTCTAAATAATATTTAGCAGTTAATTAATAAAACATATTGGTAATTACCTTTATTTTCAGTAAGAGTCATATATGGATTAGTGGCAGTAGTATTAGTAGATTTCAATCTAGATAATAATGAGTTAAAATATAATGGGAATTATTCTTAGTAAGAATCGTATATAAGTTTATGACATTGATATTGATGGATTATACTATTATATTTAGTTTTAATTATTTTGGAGTATAAATAAATGTATTTCGATTATAAGTAATTGTTAGTAATGAATTAATAAAACATATTAGTAATTGCTTTTGTTTTTAGTGGAAGTCATATATGGATTAATGGCAGTGGTATATATAAATTTTATTATTCGTTGTAATTGTATTACTAATGGTGGGGTTAACACCTGTTATAAGATTAAAGATAATATTAGCGGTAAGGTGTTCTAGTTAAAGTTTTTAACACAAGTTATGGTCTATGAGTGGGGGGGGGGACTAGAAATTGTGGGGGCCAGTAATTTTGAGTAAAGTGAGCAGTATATAGTTTTTTTAAAAGTGATTCTGGTAATATGTGGTCGGGAAAGCCAGATTAGAAAAGCCAGCGCCCGAGTATATATATATATATATATATATATATATATATATATACATATATATATATATATATATATATATATATATATATATATATATATATATATATATATATACTCGGGCGCTGGCTTTTTTAATCCCGCTTTCCCGACCTTGTGTCACCTCTTACCTTGTGAGGGTAGATAAATTATATATATATATATATATATATATATATGTATATATATATATATATATATGTATATATATATATATATATATATATATATATATATATATATATATATATATATATATATATATATATATATCACGGTTCTGCCATATCCATATATCTATATTACCTATATCCCGATCAAAATGTTAGAATATATTTATATATGTTTATATCTGTCTACTTATAGATCTATCTTTATTCTCAATATATTCATGTCTATCTATCTATCTATCTATCTATATATCTATCTATCTATATATCTATCTATCTATCTATATTCTAAAATTGTTCACTTTAGTCCGAGGATTATGTCGTAAGGCAGATAAAATTAATTATTATATTTAACTGACATGATGGTTTGCGTTTTTTCTTAAACTATACTGTGCCATATATATATATATATATATATATATATATATATATATATATATATATATATATATATATATATATATGTCAGTATGTTCATTATCTATCTATCTATTTCTGTTCACATCGTTTATCGACCTATCTATCCCGGTCAACCTATATCGATCTATTCATCTATCATGTACTGTATGTTAAAATCTGTCTGTCTGTCTGTCTGTCTGTTTCTCTTTGTCTGTCTGTCTCTCTCTCTATCTCTCTCTCTCTGTGTCTCTCTCTCTATGTATATATATATATAGGTATGTTCACAATTATCCATCTATCTAACAATGAACTTATGTCAATATGTTAACATTATCCATCGCTTCATCTGGTTTTCTTATATTGTTCATAGTTTCCTATTAATCCGTTTAGGATGTGTTATGTTATAGATGAGCACTTATTGAATTCAAAGCGACCGCGCCATTTTGCTTGTCGAGCGGTCACTTACAATAGGGGAAAATTGCATGCTCAGATTTGTCGGCTATGTAGGTGTTGGTGACTTATATGCGTAGACACTGACGAGATACGATGACAGTATGCAGACGGGAAAAACACGGATGACGTGCGCACCCCAGGAAAACATTCGTGCAGTTTAGGTTAGGGTTTTTGGTAGTTTTGTTATTGTTGTTCCACTGTTTTCTGACCAAGAATTCTTCTCGAATTGTAAATCGTCGTTGATACTTTATTGTTTCTTACAATTTATTTCGTTTTAATAAATATCCGGTTTGCTCCGAAAACCAGTCCCAAATTTGACAGAACTAAGGCTGTTGTTAAATCGACTGAGAAATTGGAATTGGCGTGCGACCAGTCTGGGTTGAAGCGCCATTTTGGTGCTATCCTTTTTTGCTTAACTGTAAGAGGAGACATCCGACTCGGCATGAAGCAGTACACACAGCCTCTGTCGATCGCAAATTTACGGTGAGACCCGTATGTTGTCTCCTTGTGAGACCGTTGTATATTTGTATCGGCGGAAAATTTTCAGTCCTCTTTGAAAGAATATTAGACTATGCCATCGTGTGCGTATTTATGCGGGGCTTCTTGACGGTGGATGATCGTCTCTTGAATACCTATTGGCCCGCTCTCAGGCATTTATGAAAGAAGAAGGTTTAGTTTGAGAACTAGTCATTTCTGCAATGAAGCCTACTCAGATTACTCAACTACCCACGAGCGTAGGCCATCCAAAATCATACAATCGGGGGGGGGGGGTGTTGATAGAGATACACACTCACCAAATTCAAGAATACCGCGATGTTTTGCTTGTCGAGTGGCCGTTTACAACAGGAAAAAAGCGCATGCTCAGTTTGTGGGTATTTATAGGTGTAAGTAGTTTGTTCATACGTGGACATTGGCACCTTTTAACAACGAGATACAACGACAGTGAGGCAAACGGAAAACGCAGTGTACGTGAGCAGACGAGAAAGAGATGTATCTACATATAAACCTAATTTTCATTATATCTGGTGTCGAAAAAAAAATACCTCGACTCTTGATTCCATTGAACACTCCCTGCCCCGTCTTGTACGGAAAACACACCCACCATTTTTTTTGGTGCATAGAACCACACCCATTTTATTTTATGACGCATACCGGCAGATTTTTCATCTTCCAGATGTCTCTGGAAATCAGCCAGAAATATTTAGAAGAATAAAAAGAAAGAAAAAGAAAGAAGCGAATGAAGTAAGATAAAATTATTGATTCGGTAAATATTGGTTGTTTAATGATATCCAACTCGACACTGTTAATCTATCTATCTATCTAGCTAGCTAGCTAGCTAGCAATGTATGTCTGTTTGTGTATACTATAAGTAGATATATAAATATGAACAAGACAATATCTATCTATCTATCTATCTATCTATCTATCTATCTCGGCAAGTTTATTTATATGTATATACTCATAAATAGACAGATACGAGTAGATATACACATATAATCTGGACAAGATCTATCTAACAATCTATCTCAGCATGTTCATCTGTTTATCTTTCTGTCTATCTGTTTATCATTCTGTCTATATACTTAGACGAATAAATAATATACATACATGCTCGTTACTACGTGTAAATCGAGCACTCTGAGTAGGACTTCTCACGTAAACAAATCAACAAAAATCTGTCGCTGACGTAAATATGTAAACAATAAATCAATCAACTATTTAATGACTAGTAAGTTTGAATGGGGGCAAAATATCGGAATTCGGTTCTCTGTGCTGATATGCTGGCTGTGTCTAAGCGACACTGATGAGTCCAAATAAGGCCGCAATAGTCCATACTTATATACGTATATACACATATACATATATACTTATATACATATGGTGTGTTCTTCTATTTTTTAGGTATTTACTTTAATCATGCGAAATACATGAGTAGAGCATAGTATGAAAATATGCTTATGTCGAACTATACAGACATTTGGGGCTTTGATCAGTAGTCGCTCATCAGGATAAATGCAAACGAGACTAGATGTAAAATTCATTCCCTGACCAGATCAGTTTTACAGCAAACTTATGTCCCATTATAAAGATAAAATTACGATATAATGATTCTAAACGTTATGTCTAGAATCCTAATCTTAATTTTGATCAAAATTCATTACATGATTTTAATTCTAGAAAATGTCGCAAATTTAAGGCTTAAGCTTATGGGGTGTTAAGAAGAAACGTTGGATACATTTATTTGAATTCTCAAATGAGAGGTTGTGCCAACATTATGCTCCTAAAATCCCTTCACAAAACTTAAAATTACTGACATTAGGAGAACACTTATTAATTGTTGTTTAATACCTATTAAAATTTCACAAATATCGGAGATATCTTAATCTTCACAAAGCGATTCACCTCTATTTTAACCCCCTCTACCTAAAACTGCATAAAACTAAATATATTTCGACCCCTTACGCTCTGTATTCCAAAAAGATTAGTTAATGAGTTTAGAATTTAATCTTGTACATGGAAATATATGAACATATCACCATGGCTAGCTTAATAAAGAAACAGATTATCAACTACAAAATGTGGATTCGTCCGGAGGTGTTCGTTACAAAAAAGCATCCTCGCAATTCAATTCCAGAACTGACCAAATCGAGATTTACACATAATATTGAAAAATTAAGATACGTTAACATTTCTCCCAGACTAACTTTTTAATCAATAAGTTTTCATTATATTTCAGCCCCCTCTCCCATCCATCTGTCAGGTAGGGGTACGCCTACACATACAAACCCTATCAAAAGCACGGTTTACACATTTCACAATCACCACCGCACCTCCCTAAAATTGAAAACAAATAGCACAATCCGATTTAACAAGGTTTGGTTGTTTTATTTCTTTTGGTTCGTCAATTATTTTCCGGGGATTTGTTTTCTTTTTTGTCCTGAATTGGCGGGATTAATTGTTGAGATGCGCCATTGCATGTCTTAGAGAGGACCTGTCTGTCGTTTTATCGGCTGTCATGCTTCAGTTTGAAATAGCATTTTATCGATAAACGCTATTGAATAGACGCATCTAATTTTAGATACGTTCAACAATCTCTATAACGAATGCACACCCTCCGTCAAACATGACGGAATAAAAAATTATACTTCGCCAGTGTTCAAACTAATATTCACATCAAAATAAAATAACGTTTAGATCGGCGAACTAAAAAAAAAGAGCTTGATTTTTTAAACAAAAAGAAAGAAAAAACGTATAAATTGGTATTAAAATCAGAAAGAAACAAAAACAAAAGAAAACATATCGAAGGAAGGTTGCCAGACTATTCGTTTTCTCAATTCCCTAAAATACTTCAAATGGATTCGCCCGGCAGTTTTTTTGTTTATTCGTTGTGTTGAAAATTGAGATTTTCAAACATGTAATCTCCTCGTTTATGTGCTTAAAATAAATTATCTCACCGGTGATTATGTGATTCTGTGTTACTTTATTTTATTTTTGCTCTGTTATTACATTGCGCTCATACTCGGATTTCTTTCTGGAATTTATTTCACTCTAACGCTATATATATATATATTTATAGACAAAATAAATGCACATTTCTTTTTATTATAAAGTGGGTCGTTGTCTGTGTCCGTCGTCGACCCGTTTGTTACATATTGTTACGAAATAGCATTTTCATCTGTCTGTTACCATTATGCTTAAAATAAATTTTTCGTCTGTCTGTTACGGTTAAGTTTAAAATAACATTTTTGTCGGTTCGTCACGCTTAAGATTAACATATGATGTTCAGCGCAAATTGAATGACCACGTTTTTATAGATGCGTCCAAACATATCTGTAGGATGTTATGTCCGTCTGTTCTCACTTTTAAGTTGATAATAGAATTTTATTTGACTGTCACGTTTTAGGTTTGAACTTATTTTGGTCAGCCGGTCATACTAAAGTTTAAAATAACATTTTTCATAATCTTTCATACTAAAGTTTAAATTAACATTTTTCATAATCTTTCATACTTAAGTTTGAAATAACATTTTAATCGTTAAGCGCGCAGATTGAACGGACGGATCTTAAGAATATCCATCGTTGTTTTTCATTCTCTCCATTTATTCGCTTTCTCCTCTTCTTCCTCCCATCTTTTAACACCTTTTTCTTCTCTTTCATATCTTTACATCTCACTCTCATTTCCGGTTGACTGCCACTTCTTTGACTAACTTCATTGCTTAGCTCTCACTTCATCCGTTCTCCGTTCTCGGTAGCAGATAGACTTGCCTTTCATTTAAATTTTATTTTTAAATATTACATCGATTAATTTCTAATTGAAAGAATTTCAGAACCGGACACATCAACGCGGACATTCAACTTCATTTGCTCGCGAAAAACAAGCAGCAATTTTGAACAGAACCAACTAATCGATTAAATGCAAAATGTTGTACTTTCGATTAATAATCCAAGATGGCTGACACTTAATTTCACATCAAAAACAACTAATTAAAACGCTCAGTGACATGTTGTCTGGCAGGGTTAAGCAGTTAGAACAGACAACATTTAGGAATCTAATAAAAATGGAGGAACAGGATGTGAAATAACGTCATCAAAGATAGAGAAAGATACATTCTAATTCATGAGTTTACTGTTAGGGAGCGAGTTGAAAACATGTATGAAATGAAACTCTTAAAAGAAAACGAATAATTAAAAGCCATTACCTTCTCTTCTCTTCTTGTGTTGACTTTATGTGAGACCCAAACACAGAACCAAAAAGTGTCCGGTATTAATCATTTTTGAGTTCGTTATTTATTTCGAAACCCGGTCGAGTTTCATTCAGACAGATTTTGATATTTCCACTTCTACAGCTGTTCAATCTCACCCTCAACGACAATCACCAATATAAAGGTACAACGTCTTTGCCCATTACATAACCCTAATTCTATCGGCAACCTCACAACTATCCTCTAACTACGGCGGCGGTGTAGTGGTTATCGTCGCATACTGCGGGCTTGCTCTCTCATTTTCGAGTTCTATCGGGGCTGTTGCAACACTTTTACTTACGCCCTTGAGATATGGATTCAACTCCTCGAGTTGTATAGCAAGAAACTTGCCTAGGAGAAGGAAATCTTCACAAAAACGTCAGCTAACATCATCTACTCTTATTGGTTGTTTGTTGATACTCTGCAAACATCTTTGAAGACACACTACGTCTGGATTTCAGACAGTCATTAATCAGGCTTAATATGCCTCAAAATACTTTCACTTTAATGTAGTCACCTGAAATTGAACTGTGATATGTCTAAGTATCCAATCAGCACCATGTAATTTATTCGCCTTGCACACGTTTCTAATACTAGCAGCTCTAAGAAAACAATGTGAGGAGAGATTTGTGGAGAAAGAGACGAAGCTTAAACTACATCAAAAGTGAATATAGAAAACGAGCCCAAAAGGAATATAAAAACGGCCATTAGTGTGTCAAGAAAGAAGTCCACGTAGAAATGTTAAAAAAACTACACTTTGAACAAGCACAAACATGAGTCAGTATTGGAGAATGAAAATCATATAATTCCATGGAAGAGGGAAAGGTAAATTCAACCAAGCAAGAAAACCGGACGTTATAATAGTCAAGAAGAAGGAAAAAAACAGCCAGTTAAATAGTAGTTTCGCCATTCCAGCAAATCACAGGATTGACACCAAGGACGCAAAAGAGCAAACGTATTGAGATCGTCAGAAAGAAGAAGGGAAAAGTTAACAGGGAGAACACCAATGTCATCTCAATTAGAGTAGGCGCACAGTTCCGATAACATGAACAAAACTAGGAGGGATTGGAATCAAAGAAAAACTAACATCATTAAAAGGAGGGGACTGATGAAAGTAGCTGAAATATTAAGAAAAATCATTGAGTACGGAAGCCAACCTACATAGCCAAGATGACATCCACTAATCACAAGTAAACTGAAATCGAATAACGCTGCATACACTTTTCCAGAAGCCAAGAAAACTTAAACCAATTTAATAAAAAAAACGCTGTGGTAGCAGAATCAGTTTCTGTCACAGAAAATGGTCATACACCGTTAAGGGGGATGAAAAGTCCTTTCCATAGCCATCTCCATGTTTCCAGTGTGCTGTTTTATTGTCATCATCATTTACTCATTTAGACTTTTGACACGAGTCATCATCAGTGATTTCTCACTGCTAATAACCAGTAGTGCTCCTTGGAGTTTGAGTGGCATGAAGTCTCCCCAGACTTCCAGTACTCTCTACCTCTTTCTATAACCGTTGAAAATCATCTTGCGGCATCACAACAGCCAATTACCATTGATTTCACGCTAGAAAACACCGTCAGTCTTCTCTGGAATTTGGGTTGCAATAAGCCTCGCCAAGGTTAGATTACTCTCGGCACCCTTCCAGTAGATCAGGGGCAGGCAACCTTTTAAAAGTGAGAGCCAGATGAGACTTTTGGAAGGAGATCGGGGACGGAGTGAAAAGGAAATCTCAGAATTACTATATTTTGTTTACATGAATAAATTGTACAAAAATTGCATTGAACACTCGACAAATCTGATATTTTTTCTCAGGAGACTTCTGTATGTAATGTTATAAAAGGTGCCGACGAAGAGCCATTTTGGAATCATAAAAAATAATGACGGGGGAAGTAGCAAGTTGATCCAGCATTCGTTTTGACACACCTCACATAAGTTCTCTGTTTCATGCCCTTTCTTCGTATCTCGTTTCCTCTTTGCCTCACTCTTTCTCTTTTTCTATATTTATCTCAGGCCAAGAATTTGAAATTAATAGTTAAAGAAAAATGAAATATAAATGCATCATCGCTCGCTAATATTTATACATTTTTATCCCAATGTAAATCTTAATTTAAACCTACTTTTACGTCTATGTCACAAAATGATATGAGTTTTACTGAGAGGTCCGTGGGCCGGATTGCAATAATAAGCATAGCAGGGTGGCGGGCAGGACGCTAAGCCTTCGCGGGCCGGATGTGGCCCGCGGGCCGGAGGTTGCCCGCCCCTGCAGTAGAGGTCTGGTTTGTGCTTTCCTCAGTCTTGGTATTCTATTTAACCCTTTTAATCATCTCGTGTATTAATCATCCGATGCTAGTGCGTGTGTGTATTTTTTTACGCAAGGTACTTTAATTGAATGTTGTCAGTTTCAGCTTCTTTGCCCTCGTGTGCTTATTCTATTTCAGTTTACGTATGGGCGGTTAGTGTTTGTTGATTATGTTGGTTGTTCTTTGCATTCGAAGATGTTCGGGTTAGGGGTGTGTCTGTCTTCACCATTGCCGTGCGTTTTGTTTTCTTATTCTTTCCTTTTATTCCAATTTCCCTAGATTTTTTTCCAGGTTAAACTGTTCCAAGTGCTCCTAGAATCATTGGTTAAAAAGTGAGTTTCTTCATGTTCCATTTTCTCTTAGTTCTCTGGCAAGTTCCATGTTTTAGCTTCGTTTTTCTTCTCTTTCGATCTTAACTCTGTGATCAGCGTGTACAGCAAAATCTGCGATGTGACCAAATTTATCCTTCTTATTTACTATTATCTCCTTACCTGAGTTAACTTGTCTCTTTCTACCTGTCTTTTGTGATTTTCATTTTCCAAAATTTCTGTGTCTGTACCATTTAACTGTGTCTGGGATTTAACGTTTCGTCTCTTGGTTCACAGAGTCTACATTTACTGTTTTCCTGGGTTTTGTCTATTTTAGATTTTATTATTATTATTATTATTATTATTATTATTATTATTATTATTATTATTATTATTATTATTATTATTATTATTATTATTATTATATATATATATATATATATATATATATATATATATATATATAACTATATTATACATTTATGAGTAATAAAATATTTTATATATTCATGCTTAACCTATGATTTCTGTGAACTTAATATCCTTCTAAGAGCAACGATCTTGGGTTTTTTCTTTTCTGTAAACGGAAAGACTTTGTTTTTGGATTTGAGAAATGGATTTTCTCCCGAAGTATCAAAATATTTTCCACCATCCCGCAATCTATAACCATTAAGTGAAATATATACTGCATAATAAATAGATACAGTTAAAAAAAATATCACATACACTGTCTTCAATTATTTGGTTTGTTCATCTTCTCTCTCACCGTTCCCGTTTTTCCCGCATTGCTTACATCCTTATACAATAATATATACTTATTATTAGTATTTGTAGTAGTAGTAGTTTTTATTATACTATTATATTATATCATTATATTATTTAGTAGTAGTAGTAGTAAAATTTAATAAGAACCAGATGAAGCATTGCTTCTTTTAAGCATATTCTCTTTTTGCCCGTGCCTGGAATCGATCGGCCTCCATGAACAAGATGTTCTGCCAAGCGTAATCACGTCTACAAAACAACGAAGTGGGAAGGTTAGAGGGGCGGACGGGAATAGAGGGATTAGAGCGTAGTAGGAAGGGCATAAAGAACCAACGAAGACGCTGGATGAGTTTGTATGAAATCGAATAAGAAAGCAACGAGAATCGATCATTCTCAAGAGGCGCCCATTCGATCTCTACGATCAGCGATAAAAATCTTATTTAAAACTCAAGTGTGACAGACCTAATATATTTTTTAACGTAGGCAGCAGCAACCGGCGAAAATGATTTTAGAAACGTATGCGTGACAGAAGAATCGAAATACATTACCCCTATAGCTTGAATGCATTTAAAATAAGATACGTCCATCCAATATGTGAAACATATTTACAACTGAAGCTTGACAGACCGCCTGCCGGACAAAGCTTCGTGTAGGTATACGAATATGCATGTAAAAGATTACTTGAGTGTCGCTTTTGAGTGGATGTCGTAAGCAGAGGAATAAGGAATGAACCGGACAGACACAAGGCAGTGCAATGGAGATTACAACAATGGCAATGGAGACGGTGAGGGACCGAAGTTGCAGTGAGAGTCATTATAAAAAATAGACGGAAAAAAAATCCACATGAAGCAATAAAAAAATCTGGCAGAATTTTATGAACAATGCGGATAATATACGAATGGAACATTAGATCGATATAGAAACAAAAGACAAATAGACGTATTGATGCCTGTACGGACATGTAGGTACAAATGACTTTCTATCTATCTATCTATCTATCTATCTATCTATCTATCTATCTATCTATCTATCTATCTATCTATCTATCTATCTATCTATCTATCTCTCATTGTCTCCTTCTGTATATATATATATATATATATATATATATATATATATATATATATATATATATATATATATATATAGTGTAGATAGGCTATGTTAATATGGTTTTGTATATATAAAAATAAATATATATATATATATATATATATATATTATAGTATGAAATATATCAATGGAAAGTACGCTACACAGAAAAGTTCATGTTTCATTCTCGCGGGAAATCATCAGGCTGTTGACATAGTGCGGGATAAAACAGTAAACGTTGTTGTGTAGCTTACTTGCTATAAATATATTGTCATAGTCCTACTAAGCTCTACCCACGTATCGAGCACTGTTTAAATAAGTACTGAATATATATATATATATAATATATATATATATATATATATATATATATATATATATATATATATATATATATATACATAATATATTATTTACATTATTATATTACATGAAATAGTAACTAATTATATATATCATCAATTTGCTTATTTTAAACATTTTCTACCGTTTCTAGTTATATTTATTATTATTATTATTATTATTATTATTATTATTATTATTATTATTATTATTATTTTTATTATTATTATTATTATTATTATTATTATTATTATTATTATTATTATTATTATTATCATTATTTTTATTATTGAGCTTTATCTGGAAATATATGGAACTGTTTACATTGATGCTTGTGATACATATTTTCTCGTCTAAATGGAATAAATATTTATATATTTAATTATTAAAACTATCCTTATATTTGAAGAAGTCATGAATCCGTCTATGTTTCGATCTGATTTGGGTGAAATGATAGGGTAGACAGAATTCTCAAACTTTGGTAGTCTAAGGGAAAATAAAGATATGTGGGGGTAAAGGAAAACTTCCAGCTTACACCTATGGTCTGTTGGGTGTCTGACGTGTGACACATCCTGTATCTGTCCATAGTTCGTTTGCTTTGTTGAGAAAGTGGGTTGTATTGCCTACAATACAATGTCAACTATTATGAAATTGAGCGTGGAAATCGTCTCATAACCAGAAATTAAAATGTAGATCTCGACAGAAGATGCCATCCTTGTTCTTATTTTATTATATTGTTATCTAGACTTTTGATAATGCTGATGTTTTCACTTATCATATCGTTGTATAAACATATCTAACCCCATTTACTTTCTGCTGTCTTCTTACCTGCTAGTAAAGTATACTGAACAATCGATAGTATTTCAATTGCCATTTATTGAGATTTGGATAGCTATATCTTGACCTCTTTAGCGAAAAGTTATTTCTAAATTCTTTCTCTTTATATATTACAGGTTATAAGAGAGTAAGAGCTCTTAATGCATATTTGAAGTTTATTTTTAAAAGTCTCTTCTACTGCACTAAAAAACGTTGCTCCATCGGTGAATCACGTGACGCTTCGAGGTTTTCGTTTCTTTTTTCGTTCAGAAAAACTCTTTCCATACCGTTCCGACTCATCCAGCCATCTGGAAGATTCGTCTGTTGGCCAAAGACACTTTACAAGGTCAAAATTAAACATACTTTATCCCCCCCCCCCGATAGGCTAACATATTCTCTGTTCAATTAAGTTTTGTTTAAACGGTTCAATTAGTTTTATGAAGCGTTTCCTGCAGTTATGTAAACTATAACTGCCGATAATGATGTCTTTGTCTTTTAATACAGGTTGTTCATCACAACTAGATACGCTGATCATATCAACAAAGAAAACAACAACAACGATAACAATAATATGCATGCTCTTAATTAGTTATGGTCATTTGGGAGTTTGTCTGTTCGTTCGCCAATAGAAACAATTATAAGAAACCTTTTCAATCACCAATTACCATGGCTAATATCATTCTATCCGAGAGTCTAACATTCAAACTTCTCTGCCAAACATTCACAGGTAACACACATTGGAACACATACATAGAAGATACTGCTAAGGATGCTGGAAGGAAAGTCGGCTCCCCTAACCGTGCTAGAAAACCTCTAACTCCTGTCAGTATCCTATATTTCTACAAAACCATTATTTTCCCACGCATAAAGTATTGTTGCCACATCTGGGCTGCCGCATCAACAACTAGTCTCTCCTTATTTGACAGGGTTAAAAAATCATCTCTCATCTAATAGGTCCCACAATGTTTATCAAACTGCAATGTTTACCGAAGTGTTGCATTGCTGCGCTTGTATTACAAGTACTTCAATGGAATGTGCTCTGATAAACTTGCTGCTCTGGTGCCTCTCTCGACGTAAATACCTCCGACCAACTCGACAATAATCTAAATCCCACCTCATCACTGTTTAGGTCCCCAGGTGCCGAAGACTTTCTTCTCTAATAGCTTCTTTTTTCGAAATGCGACCATTTGGAATTCCCTCCTTGTTCTTTGTTTCCAATGCAGAGATCTAAAGAGAATCTAAAGAGAATAGAAAGTGAACTTTAGATATACTTTCGGTAGCCTCCTAACTCTCACTTCCCTTAGTTTGTCCTCTAGTCTTCACATTCCATGAGCTATGTTTCTGACAAAAGGGGAAGAATTGCTGTTGTTTGAGTCAGAATCTATCCATCTAGCACTTATCGTTAGTTAGTTTTTGACCTTGAAGTTATATTATTTTTTACCTCCTAACATCAAGTGGCTACATGCCTTGTCTTGAGCAGCTTCCATATCGCTGCACAACGCACTAATAAGAATGTTCCCATGGCTATGGTTCGAAATTCATAGTAGCCGATTACGTCTCAGTGGCAATGTGCTTTGTTTGCGATGAACTAAATTAAAACAAAACAAAAAAAAGTGATTGGTTCACAGAAAAGGAATAGGCAGCGTGCACATTACTAAGACGCTAGTTTTTACGATTTTAATACCCAAGTTCGAATCTTAAGTAAGTCTAAAGGATATTTTAAACTAGATGCATGCATCACATAATAGCATAAAAAATACGGAAATATTATTTAAAACTTGTGAACATCTTTTTTACCTTTTTATGATGCGTAAAAAAAGAAGACATAAACGGTATTCGACATTAGTTCAAAGTGAATTATTTTTGCTCTAAGATATCATTTATAATTTCGGTTTTGCCAATAAAACCAATACGTAAATACATTAATCGTAGTTACTTACTCTCTTGTGTAAATACTAAGTGGTGTATTTTACCAGGAAATTTCACAAATATTTTTCGTAATAGCTATAAAGCGGTAGCAGCTAGGTAAAGACGGAAATTGATATACCCACTTAATGTGCCAACACCGCTCAAAAGGCGGGTATACACTACTACTACTACTACTACTACTACTACTACTACTACTAATAATAATAATAATACTAACATAATAATAATAATAACACCTGTTGCTGTCAGAAAAGAATCACTGATGATGACTCGTGTTCGAAGTGCTATGGATTGCGGATTATAAATGTTGGTGGACGTTATAATAATAACAACCTGGGCATTCTAAAAGCGAAGGCGATCAAATTAACAAAGATGAAAAAAATGATTAAAAGATAATATTTGGTAAGAGGAAGAGAGCAAAATCTTCGCCCACAAAACAAATTAATCTACAAACCAATCGTACATAAAACATTATTTTTTATGAAAATCGCTCCAGACAAGGTATGAAACCACTTGATGTAAGGAGCTAACAAGAACAAATATATGCCTATTGACTATAGATTATATGTAGAAGGAAAACAGTCAGCAGAAAGAGAGTTCCATAAGCCTGCGGTTCTTGGAAAGAAGCTATTGGAATATAAAGCTGTATTACAATGAAGTATTAAAACAGCGAATTGATGGAAACCACTATTTTTATACGTTTACTTCGGGAGAAAAAATCCTACACCCGTTGATTTGCCGTACAAACCTACAATCAATCAAGCAACACAGTAAAAGAAGATTATGCCCACAGCTAAGTAAAAGGCATATATATATATATATATATATATATATATATATATATATATATATATATATATATATTGACATAATTCAACCAAACAAGGCAAGCTACAACTGTAGACGTAAGGGGCTACTGAGAATGAGTGTGAACGTTTTGGGATGCAAAACTACGGCGATTGCTGCAGTTTGGTAGACACTGTGGGACCTATTAGATGAGAGATTATTTTTTTACCCTGTAAAATAGGGAGAGACTAGTTTCTGATGTGGCAGAACAGATGTGCTAACACTACTCTATTCATGGGGGAATGATGGCTTTGTAGATATATAATATACTGTAAGGCGTGAGAAGTTTTCTAGCAAGCTAGATGGAGCCCACCTTCTTTGCAGCAGCCTTGTTAACGTTTTTTATATATGTGTTCCAACTTATTTTACTTGTGAATGTTAGGCCGATGATTTTAAACGTTGGACGTTCAGGTAGGGTGTTATTTGCCATGGCTATATGTGGTTGAAGAGGTTTCTTGTCGTTGTTGAAAAAAATGGGCTTTTTCTTAGCAGCATTGAATGTTACCAACCATTCATTACCCTAGGCAACTACAAACTAGAGGGCACTATATATATTTATAAGAATTTAGCCATTGCCTCGGATTTGTGCGTGTTCGTTTTTCTCATCTGACGAGAGTAGTGCGTGGTGTTGTCAGCAAATATACCAATCTCAGCCACAATGTCATCAAGAAGGTCGTTTATGAAAATTAGAAACAATAAAAGTCAAAGGATCGATCTCTGGGGTACACATGTATTTATGTCATGTTTTTGGATGAACGGCCATCGAGGACAACCTGCATCTTTCTTTTGGTTTTAAAAGATCTAATTATATTAAATATTCGTCAAGTAATACCAGATAGATACATTTTTATGAGAAGCCATTAATGCTAGACCTTTTCAAAGGCTTTGTATATACCTAGCTTAACCTGTCTCGTCCAGTGTATGGTATACGCATTCGCAGATGACCGTTAGGATATCCGTAGAAGACTGTGTTTGCCTAAATCAGTACTGATTAGAATTAACAAGGTGTCGGAATATCGCTAGATTGATTAGGAATTCAAAGATTTTAGCAAAAAGCGGGAGTAGACTGATGGGGCGATTATTCTGAGGGTCAGTTCTATATCCAAAATTCTTGAAAACTGGCACCACAGAGGCAATTTTCAAGCTATCAAGGAAGCAGGATTCGGCAAGGAATTTGTTGTAGAGTTTGGAGAGGAGAGGAGCCAGTTTAGCAAAGCAGTTTTTTTATTACTATTACTGGTATAAGATCAGCCCCACATGCTTTGGAGGTGTCAAGGTTTTTAATTATGCCCCTGACATGAGATGGGATGATTACCAGGTCAATGGGAATTTAGGAAGGGAGTAGTTTGCGAGGTCCAAAGTGGAGTATAAGGCGATAGGCTGGGCAAGTAGTTCAGCTTCATCAGTTGCGATGCAAAAGACATCATTGTGGTTTGATAGTGGGGGAATTCTTGATTGTTTACCACACTATTGAACATTTTCAAGAAAACACGAGTTACTAGTTTCTGCGACTGAATGCGTTTTCTGGTCATCTCTGTATACCTTCTCCTTGCTTCACCTATCACTGCCTTACAATTTTTTTCTTGACGCTATAAATTTCTGTCTATTTATAGTTGACTTACGGCGGCCGAATTGTCGGAATGCTTGCTGCCTCTGTGCAATAGAAGCTGGACCCTTTGAGGTGACTATTGTGGAGAGTGTGGTTCGCTGTAGAATTTTTGCATGGGGACATATGCTTCAATGCCTGCTTTGATCGATTCAGTTACCCTATTTGCGCACTGGTCAGCAAGGAGAGAGAAAGTTTACTCCATGGGGCGTGATCTCTGATGGATTCCCATTTGTTTGTTCTATAATTTCATAGACTAGCAGAATCCCGTGGTAATTTCACGCTAGTTTCTACATTAATCTGTATAATTTACGAATAACAATATTCTTTTGAAATAATACATGTCTGTCAGCGTTTATACTATTTTTATACGAATATGTTTCTTCTTTTATTTATTTAACATTGTAGTAATTCTTGTTAAAACAATAAATATTCGTTCAGTAAAAACAATCGTCAGCTAAATATTTTTCAAATCAATAAAACGAATGCCATATTTAAAAATGTATTTATTTAAAATTTTATTTTTTTAATCGACAGGACGAAATAATTTGATTTTGAGGCAATTCATCTTAAAAGATAAAAAGTCGGAATTGTTTACTTTAACGATATAAGATTAGCAACAATTACCATTATTGTTGATGACACAATCTCATTTTTGAACGTGTGTAAAATGTGATAACGTACGTACGAATTTGAAATGCCTTAGCGTATCATTATATAGATTAAGAAACAGATCAAATTGCCTGGATGTCCACATGCCATTACACAATTTGAGAGAACTTGAATGTTTACTGGAGAGAACTTGAATGCTTACTAGACACTGCCTTCGAGTGTCTAAGGTCTTTGTGTGCAATTGTTTGTAAGGACAACCTGACATGAGAATACTTCCCCCTACAAGTAAATCCTGACCAAATATTTAAAATAACATAGTATTCAAAGCTTAAATAGAATAGTCTCAGCATGACTACCCTTCACTGGCTAAGACAGGGAATGGTGCATCTTCTCCAAGTGATGTTTCCTATAGTAATATCACTCAGCTGGATACTCCACAAGACTAGATGAATTCTTGTCCTGGACTCTAGGAAAACCAAGAAACCACAAGAAAGATATATTATAACATGATTAACTGGTCAGTAAGTGAGAGGAAAATGAATGTACTTAACTCCTTTACTAACTCAACGCTTGAGATACAAAGAAAAACTTTAATGGAATATTCGAATATCTATGTATCTCATATAGAGATCAAGTGTTAGCCCCTAAAAAGAAGCACTTGATTTCTGAGAACTTCGACTGAAGGAAAATGGAACAAAATATTTGATATAGTTATCCGTATTACTTTTATTGCTTAATCTAAATTTACATGGCACTGATTGAGTAAGTGTTGTTCATGTCAGTTAAGGATACGACTCCGACAATCAATCCGAAAGTGGCATTCTTTCTCTCGGGTTAAGGTATGACTTTGTTTAGTTTTCACCCTCCCATTCTTTACGTTCTCTCTTTGAAAGTTTATTGCTAATATTCTGACGTGTCGTTACCGGAGTGGGTCGATGGGGCTGCTCAGGTATTTTTTTCGGGCCCAGTGCACTTCTCCTTTTTCGCATTGGTAAATAATCGTTTAGTATTTTAAATTTGTTTTGCAGGTGCTTAAATCTATGGACGCATCTCTTATGGAGATCAATGGACGCATCTATGATGAGTGATTATGCCACGGTTCAGTTTTCACAAGCATTTTCATGGCTTATTGCGCAGATTAAAGGGAGCGAAAGTAATAAGTGAAAAGGAAGTGGAAACGGAGTGAGACATCTATTAGATGCGTCCTCGTATGTATTAATGATTCACCACTTCCCAAGGTAAAAACAAAAAACACTGAAGGATAGAGTCTCAGTTGGATGATGGAACAGTACTACGAAATGATTGATACCGATGTTTTATTGATGGATAGAACGCCCATGTTGTTGTCTGTAGGCAGACATTATCGCGTTAACATGTTCGACAGGTTATAATTTCTTGGACTAAAAAAATTCCGTTAATGGACGTTTTGTTTGATTTTATGTACACAGAAGAAGAAAGAATAGTTCTTTACGGTGTTGGTAGAAGAACGAGTTCTTGCTGAGAAAGTTTTATGGGGAAGCAGAGATTGGAGCTCAGTCGGACATCTTCTTGAAAATACCTAGGGAAAGACTAGGAATGCTTCTTCTGTGAAAAAGGGACTGTAGAGAATAGAATAGATCATCTCTTACTATATTGCGAAGTTGAGTTTGTACAAATAGGCTGTGTGTATCTGTTTGTTTGTTAATCTGTTAGTCTGCTCTAGGATTCAATGAGCATATCTATCATTAACTGTGTTCTATTTCTTAGATACGCCCACAAATCTCTAGAAGATCTGGCACGCATTGGTTTCACATAGTCTTTCTATCGCTAAACGCGCATATTGGATAGACACACCCTAACAACTTGGACTATTTCTTTTTCCAATAAAGCGGTTTTATGTCAATTATTTTGCCGTTGTGTTTTACGTTTGCAGTGAAGTCCCAACGGGATACAATGCTTTTTTTAATATGAAATCAACTAGAATTCACAGATATTTATCAATGACATCCTGTACGAAACCCACTTCTCCCAAGTCGACTACTTTGGCGCCATCGAAGATTTAGAAACGGGCGGCATTATGTTTCACGTAAACCATATTGTGCTTTCGTTGTGTCATCGGCAGCAGATGTCGCCAATGATAAATAAGGTAGTACGTGACACGGGAGCGCTTACGTTTCTTAAAATCAATTTGGCGCTAGTTTCCAGAGCACATTTTAATATTCGTTCGAACAACTTGTAGGACTCAGATGATTATATTTCAAACGGTCGATAGTCCGCAAAAAGAAGGACGTGTAGTGAGAAATATAGTGGCACGCGTCGGATTAAATGAAGATGAGGCGGCGGTTATGGAAACTAGCGGGAGTGTGTCTGTCAAGAGATAGTCGGCTCTTTCCTTCGTCTATCTGTCCGAATTGACCACCGACTAAGATGCGTTCATTTGCAAGAAAATCGATATGTCTGCACCTTTACACAACATTATTTAAATGCTAGTATACGCTTTTACAAATGTACACACCTGAAACGCATATATACATATACAAATATGCATACAGGGATATTTATATATGTATTCCCAAATAAATATATATCTACACACACACAACCCCCCCACACACATATATATATATATATATATATATATATATATATATATATATATAATTCACAAGAAAAACCTGAATACATGCGTATATATAATTACATAGATTTATGAATATATATATATATATATATAAATATATATACATATGTGTATGTGTATGTATGTATACTATAAGAATACCTGTCCAAGAACGAGTAAAATTAATTCCCCAGAGAGTACAGTTTTTATGTCCCCTAGTGAGGAAAAAAATCCAAATACAATGATATAACATGGTATATATATATATATATATATATATATATATATATATATATATATATATATATATATATATATACCATGGGAAATAATTGTTAACAATTTGCGTAAAGCAACACTTTTCTAAATCGAATTAAATTTCTTCGATTATCAGTATCGTTAAAAATTTAATATATATTTTATGAATGATGTTACAGAAGATCATGTCAACTTATGATTCCGTTAGTTTAAATCCGTAGTCGAAAACTAGTGTTTGTTTATATTTTTACAAACAATTCGTTCTGCATATCTTCAGCAAAATTTAATATCTCCGAAATCTAATATGGCTGAAAATAGCTAAAGTGATTTGTTTATAATTATAAATCAACCCAATGAAACATTAGTTTTCGATCTTGGTCTGCTTCAGGCTTGAAACCTGGGATACTATTTTGAGTTGATCTGATCTCTGTAACAATTTCTGTCAACCAAAAAAAGTAAATGTATATATATATATATATATATATATATATATATATATATATATATATATATATATATATATATATATATATATATATATATATATATATATACGCGTGTGTGAACGTAGCTGGACTTAACGGCCAATATACTTTTCTCCTATTCCATATTCCAGTTTTTCAGTGAAATAATCCCAAAGTTTGACTATTGATTTGTCTGTCTGATCAATTCTTATTGATTATCTGCAAAGTATTACCTCGAGTTTTATTGAGTCGCTTTCAAAATAGCATATTAGAAAAGTGCACCTTTCTCTTCCTCTCTCCCCCCTCTCTATATTCAGACATATTTCTTTTTCTCTCTTAATAATAAACGTGCAGTTCAAAGAAACAGAAGCACGTTTCTATGGGCGTGTACGTTTTAGTTTTACTACACGCACCCCAGTTCGCCACCATCACTACTTTAATCCTTTTTGACACGTTTTTACGCCAAATTATCTGCCGATGCCTTTGAAGCAGACAGACATTTGAAAAACGGATCAAAAGAAGAAATAATCAGAGAGATATTTATTAAGACACGACATTAAATCGAACATCTTAACGCACCACGGTGAACGATTCACAAATATAATCCTTATTCAACAGTTATTTTTCGTTATCTCATCCCGTCTGTATGCCTGTCTCCTTCTCTCTCTCTCTCTCTCTGCTCACACACACACACACACACTCACACACACACACACACACACACACACACACACATATATATATATATATTCTAAATATATTTCTTTAATATATTTATTTAATAAAATATTTACATATTAGATTATGTAATTCCATTGGTTTCATACCTCAGCACTTATTGATGATATAAAAGAACCGGTCTGTTTTTCTCTTTGTTCCTTTATAAGTAAAGTTCCGAATTACTCTATTAAGAGCCGGTAACTATTTTCTATTATATAGTCTGCAGATTTGGTTTGGAATAGTGTTTTTATAAAAAGAACATTTAGAATCTGGGCTTAAAAATTGAACAAGTATACAATAAAAACTAGTTACTCATGTAAAATTATACTAGTCAAACACATTTCTCAATCAAGCCCCTGTCCGACAAACATGACATGCGGTCTAGAAAGAAAATATGCAACACAATTTATTATAAATGAAGCGAAGTTAATCCAGTCCGATTCAAATAAAAGCACAAAAAACATATAAAGCGATGACACAAAACAGTTTTAAACAAATGTTTCTGTTAATCAAGCCTCATTTTGGGACATCAGGCGAAGATCCGTTACTACCTCGTCTGCAAGAGTGTGGAATTTGATGGACAACAACATTCAATTCGACATTCAATTAACCGTTGGAGTTCAATCTCGTCTTTCAATACCTTAAACAAGTTCACAATGAGAATAGAACACTTCTGAGTTAAGAAAAGGAAATGGTATTTAATAAAGTATTATTTTATATTGTCCAGTACTATTAATAAAAACATATGTATAACTTTTATGAACCTGTTTAGTGGTCCGAATGAGAACACGGACACGGAGTTTAGGTAAAACACATATATTGAAACGTTATACAACAGAGTGAAAAGAGAAGTAGTACGCCAGTACTGACTGCCATGCAGATTGGGGTTGCATTCAAGGTATTTAATTCCCTCCCACCGCATGGATTATGAGACACACGCTTAGGGAGTGTGGAAGAACCAAGCCAGCGCCCCTAAAGTAGAAGCACCCTGGCCTAGCAAAAATAGCCTGGGCAACCCCGTCGACATCCTCTGGCCAGGGCTCCTCAGACAGCAAGCAATAAGCTTACTCCTGGGAGGGTGCACCTCCTAGGAAAACCCAGGACAATATAGCTCAGATATAAGGCCACCGAAATGGCCCAGTTCCTGCCGGACTGATTGTCGAGAACGGATCCTCGACTAGTATTACCCAATCCCGACGTTCTCAATCAACCAAAGTTAATGAAAGACTGTACAAGCTGGAGTAAAATTCAACGGTATTTAATTCCATACCACCCAGCAATATATGAGACAAGGTCGGGACGGTGGGGGAAGAATCAAGCAAACGCCCTTAAAGAAAGAACACGCTGGCCTAGCAAAAATAGCCTGGGCAACCCCGTCGACATTCCCCGGTCAGAGCGCATCAGACAGTAAGCAATAAAGTTACTCCTCATTAAAGAGGGGTGGCAAGGCCTGGGAGTATGCACCTTCTAGAACAACCTAGAACACTTTACTTCTGCCCGGCAGATAAAAAGACCAACGAAATGGCCCAGTTACTTCCGGACTGATTGTAGAGAACGAATCCTTGACTCGTATTACCCCATCCAGACGTCCTCAATCAACCGAAGTTAATGGGAGACTGAACAAGCTGGGGTTGAATTCAACGTTATTAAATTGCCTCCCACTGCAGCAATATGTGACACAAGGTCGGGAATGTAGGGGAAGAATCAAGCCAGCGCCAAAAAAAGAAGGAGCATTCTAACCTAGCAAAAATAGCCTGGGCACTCCCGTAGGCATTCCCCCTATCAGGGCGCATCAGGCAGCAAGCAATAAACTTACTCCTCACAAATGAAGGGAAGCAAGGCCTAGAACAACCCAGGACAGTATACCTCAGCCTGGCAGATAAAAGGCTAACGAAATAACCCAGTTCTTGTCAGACTGATTGCCGAGAACGAATCCTCGACTTGTATCACCCTACCCCATCACGAGGTACTCAATCAACCGAAGTTAAATAGAGACTGAAGAGGCTGGGGTTGAATTCAACGGTATTTAATTGCCTCCCACCGCAGCAATATGTGACACAATGTCGGGAAGGTGGGGGATAATTAAGCCAACGCAACTAAAGAAGGAGCACTCTGACCTAGCAAAAATAGCCTGGGCAAACCCGTCGGGATTCCTCGGTAAGGGCGCCTCAGTCAGCAAGCAATAAAGTTACTCCTCATTAAAGAGGGGCGGCAAGGCCTTGGGGGTTCACTTACTAAGACAACCCAGGCAAGTATACCTCATCCTGGCAGATAACAGGCCACCGAAATTGCCCAGTTCCTGCCGAACTGATTGTCGAGAACGACTCCTCGACTGCTATTTCCCTACTCTGTCACGAGATACTCAATCAACCGAAGTTAATGAGAGACTGGACGGGCTGGGATTGAATTTAACAAGTGAAAAGCGTAATGCTTCCAGTATTTATTGAGAATTGACGAGTCTAAATGTTCGTCATAAGTACGGCACAATACCATAACAGAGCTCATAAACTATTAAGGTTACAAGTAATTCCACAGATACAACATTTAATTCCCACGAGAGATTAACGTCGGATGTTTCTGTTGTCAACTACAACGTTAGTTTTGGCATTCGATAAACCTACACACACCTAAATACTCAACTACAACAAATGATTTGGCATTAGATAACTCAAAAATTATTCATTGACTGTAAGGCAGACACACCAACTCAAAAGAAACCAAATCAAACTAACCCAAATCATATCAAACCAAGCAATATCAAACCAAACCAAATCAAATCAAACCAAACCATATCAAACCAAATAAAATACAACTAAACCAGACAAATTAAATCGAATAAACTTGCTTATTAATGGTGAATGATTAACTATAATTTCGTTATTCAGAAACAAAATAACTTTTTGTTTAGAGATATGAACATTTTGAGAGAGGGAGAGACAGAGAGTGAGAGAAAGAGGGAGAGAGAGAAAGGGAGAGAGAGAGGGAGAGATATCTAGGCGTCGCGGGTAAAGCTATAAATTGTGTAAACACTACGATAATGATTGAATTAATGAAAATCCCGAAACAATTAACGTCTATCGGATTAAGAGATGTCAGTAGGATTATCCTAGTAATCTCGCTTGTTCATAACTTTTCGCAAAGCGGACGAAATTGAACGTTTCTGCCCCCTCCCGTTCTCCTCCCCTTTCACAGAGACAAAATATTAAATGTTTACTATAACACAAATTTATTTAAATTCACTTGAGAAATTGATGTTTTTTTTAATATTTGAACTGATTTTATACAAAAATATTGCTCTCAAAAAATTAAATTTGCACGGGTGATGGTGGCTGGCTATGTGTGAGGGCGGGTTGACATATAATTTGAAAAAAAAGTAACTTGTTGAAAATTAGGTTTGTCTCCGTTAAAAAAGGTCAGGAAAGAAATGTAACGAAATAAAAAGAAGATTCTTGAGCAGAACTATTTTTTATATGAACACAAAAAATCATTGACTTAAAAAACCAACATCAAAACACTTAATTAATAACCGGCACATTCTAAAGCAATATGCGAATTAGTGAGACTTTGATCGCATATACATAAGGGGTATATAAATAATATAGGGTGTGTATATTGTGTACAGTTTACTTGAAATAGAGCGAAGATTATATCATGATGAACGAACTGACTGACCCCAAAAGGGGAGGTATTGACTGATAAGATGATATAATAACAACAGAATAGATAATAAACTAACCCTCTCTAATAAAGGAGAAGGTAATCTTGGGGAGATTGTATTGTGAGGATCGAACATATACTATACCGCCCTCCACAATGCCTAAAAGTAATGCATCCTGACGAATGAAAATATACTACACTACCTTTTAAAAGTGTATTTAAAACCTGGGAGAATCGTCTCCCTCCCCAAGAGGTTGTAATGCCTGGTCGGTATCTATCATGACAACAGAACATATCCTACAATACACCCTCTAAAATAGAGGAAGTAATAATGTTAGAGAGTATGGAATCATGACAATAGAAAAGATACTATCCCCTTTGTCACTCCCCAAAAGATGCTCTTGTGACAAAAGAACAGATACTACATTATCCCCTCCCTCAAAGGAGGATACAAGACATGGAAATATTCACCCACCCCTTAAAAAGGAGGAGGTAATCTCTGGGAGGACGGTCTTATGACAACAAAGATAATACAATAATAAATAAAATCAGGATTTTTTCATTTAGTTAAAACTGCCTAGTCATAAAAAAACATTGTTTAATAGTTCCTTGACCTAAGATAACAAATTTAGAGATATATTAAGTAGGACGGACCCTAGAGTAAATGTGGTATTGTGGTGACTGAGATGATTCTAGTAGGGTAGACATTTTTATAACTTTTGACCAAGGATTACTAACGACCCTTATTTTGATGGCCTAGTACCTAATTTTTTTTCCAGATATAAAAAATTATATTTTGTGCAAATAAATAAATTAAAGTGTAGTATCTGTTGTCAGCAATCCAACGACATCGGATGTTTTACTATCGATGGAACACTATGATATAAAAATATGAGAATGTAAATTATAAATTACAGAATATTAATTTATTAGAAACTGTTTAAAAATCTGTTTGTAAATTTACAAATTACACAATGTTATGTTGTATCATAGAATAAAATAAGGAGAAACTATTTTGAAACTTGCCATAATGTTATCGCAAGTTGCATTGTCCACGTGAAACGCCGAAATTGACATCCGGTGGAAAGATATAGTCGCAATCATTAGCAATAAAGAGAAATATGCTAGCTAAGGAAGAACAATAACTTCCTCTCATATTTTTTTAGTTAAAAAAGACGTTTATAACCGTGAATAAGTGTTCTTCCTTAGCTAGCCTCTTACTTGACTTGTTTAGATGGCGACTATATTTTTCTGACCTAATTTTCATTTCGACGTTTCACGTGTATAATGAAACTTGACTAAACTCAGGGTTTTTAATGTTGTTTTATTGTTTTTTACTGACATATGATTTAAGTAACAGAATATAAGTTGATAATAAGTAACGCCTAAACCTATTTCACTCTAAAAAAAATTACGTGATAAAATAGGAATTAATCCCAAATAAAAGCAGTATTTTCAGATTATTGTTGATAGAATAGTCTGAAAATAAAAACTACATTTCCTACTTCAGTCACATAAACTGAAAGGAAATAAGAGAAGGTCAACATGATCGTTTATTTTATTGGATAGGGGGAATGTTGATAACAGGATTTCAGGATTTAATAAGAAGTGAAAGAAACCTTTAAATAAAAAAAACTTACAATTTAAACAAAAACAAAAAAAATTATTAGTTCGTACTTTAAGTATTTTTTTTTCTTTATTTCAGACTATGCATATTTATATTCTTTTAGAAAATATGCTGAGCTGAAAAACGTAGGTTTCTTAGAGGTGAGGACACGTAGATATTTGTCACATACAGGGTGACGTAGAGATTCGAGACAATTTCCATTGTCTATTCCTGAGAAGTTTATACATATGATATAAATTTCATGTAAATAGGATATATATTAAATTTTAAAGAGGGCAAGACCTCACTAGCTCTCTTAAGTTAGGAGGACACTTAGAGACTTGAGACTACTTCCATCGTTTTCCCTGAATACTTTTATTCATATGATTTAAATTTCATAAAAATAGGATACATTTGAGGTTATATGGAGGTTATGCCCTCATAGCCACCTTACGGGTAAACTTAGAAATTTGGGAATATTTTCAGTCTTCCCAGGTAAAATTTACATAAGAATATCAATCAGGTGTAAATTTCGATAAATCTGGATATTTTATTTATTGTGCTACTTAGATTCACGCGATACCTCATTCAGCAACAGAAACCATTGCGGAGATGCATAATAAGAAAGAAAGAAAAACAGAACAGGAAGAAAAAAAGAGAAGGACTGCTAAACACAATCTACTCCAAAGTTTGGGTGTAGAGGAAGTGAAATTCGTCGCTCGAAACCACGACAGAAGAAACGCGAACATCCCCAAAAAGAAACTTTGAAGAAGTATTTGCGGAGAGTCCCTGCACTTTGGACACCGATAAATTGTCTGATACTGAGACCGACGCCAACCAAGAAAATGCTTTGAATACACCTCACTAAATGCCAAAGGCATCTTTAAAGATAGTCAATCGATAAAGCAGAGAATAAGTAATTGGCCACTTCCATCGCCACCACAACTGTTTATATATGTCGAAGATTCGAAAATCGGTCTTAACTAGACCGATTTGTTAAAACGCCATTCTATAATATTTTTTATATCCTGTCCCTATTTATATATTTTATAAAAATACATTTTTTCATTTTAATCTTTTAACTTGTGTTGGACTTCCGTTCGTTCACGAAGTGTTTGCCGTCTGTTTCTTCATCTTTACAGGTGTCAGGAGAAAGAGTTTCCACCCCCGCTCTTGTTCTGTGTGCACGCATATTATAACTCAACATTTCTTCTTTTTTTTCTTTCTGCTGCGTAACCGTCGTGTCGTTCCGAACGAGATGCGACTTTAACAACAGTGTGTCAAAAAGAGTTTCTAACCTAATAGCTCCCATACTGTCTGCAAAGCTTCAGTCTCTGTTACATTACAATAAGTGTCCAGCAATTCCACAGAAAGAAGGCCGTAAAAGACGAATATATATATATATATATATATATATATATATATTACTAATGGGTTACCGTTTATCAAGGGCCGAAGGCCACTAGATGGTAAAGTAAATAGTAAGTTGAACCATGAACAACATCATGAGAGGTTGGAAACGCTAGATGCATTCGCAGAATTTAATTATTTAAGAGGACAGTACCACAAGTATTTATTAAAATAAGACATGAAGACGAGCTTGTTATAGTCAGTTAGGTAACAGCCTTCTGGTAATGTGTTCCGCAGATTGAAAGTTCTAGGAAATAAATGTTATTCAATTAAATTACGTGTGGTTTCAGACTGAGAGAGATCATTATTTGCTGTAGTTGTAGCTAGACAAGTTTTTGCTGTAAATGTTTTAAAAGGGATAACCAGAGATTGGAGCTCAATCGAGCAGTTAACATGAAAATAAGGATAGAGTAGAGAGAGACTTACAACGTCTCTGCTCTGTAAAAGAGTTTGTAAGGAAGAGAAGAGATGACTCCATACCAAATATCAAAGTCGATTTTATACTCTGTCAAGGTAGGAAATAGTGCTCTAAGCAGCACCTCCCCAGATGTGGAAGCAGTACTACATCTTAGAACTTTTCTAGTCAGCTTTGGTTATATACAGACACAACATCTTAATTATAATAATATGCATATAATATAATTCTGTTTATCCTCAATCTGTTATTTTGTGTAATTACGTAGGGTAAACAGACATTTCTGACATTTTCCATTCGTAATAAGAGAAGCGGGAAAAATTGAAGCGCCAATTGGATTTTCCCAGTGTCTCTCTCTTCTTTGCCTTAAAATAAGACGAGATTTTCTTTTTCTCGTTTAAGCTATCCCCGGGCCACCCTAACACTCCCCAAATATTCGCTCTAATCCCTCACACACCCCGGTACCTTGGTACAAACCATCTCTCCCTGGCACCCACTCAACCCAAAACCGAAGGAAGTTTAGCAGGAAGAGGAGTGCAAGGAACTAATTTATGTATTAGTTCTGCTCTACTGTAATTCAATTCCTTGTTTATCTGTAGAAAACCACAAAATACACACATATTCTCTCACACACACTCAAATATATATACATGTGTGTGTATAAAATAATAATAATGATTATGATGATAACAATGAGGACAATAATAATAATAATAAGAAAATTGAACTAAAGTAAAATATATAATAATGCTTTAGATAGAAATAAAATAATTTAGATGGAAAAAGAAAGGTGAAAAATAAAGGAAAATGTAGTTGTAAAACAAAAAACAGGGTGAATTGTCCCCTACAAAGTAATTACTGAGACTAAAGCATAATCTATTAAGCAAAAATATCGATTATATTAGGGTCGTATTTCTTACCTGCTTTGAAACCTCTAGTATCTCTATGGTTGATGAATTTATCGACGCATATTATCATATACAATAGATATATCTATATACACACATAAAGTAGATTGAGTTAAATAAAATTAGTACATTACTATAGATATATACATCTATAGAAAGTTCTTTCGCAGTTTTACGCTTCTTCAGTGTGACTAGACTTGACAAGTGTTTTAACGTCTGAATGCAAAACGTGAACGATTGATCCCTTTCAACTGTGATCAGAGGTGTCAGGAATCTTACATCTGCGCTGACGCATCAGCTACTGACAGTTAGTGAAATTATAGCGCTTATGTATTTTATTTGTTTACATATTTTCCACGCTACCGGTGAACTACAGAACTCTATAATTTATAGCAAAGTATTGGTTTACGCTTAATAGAAAACGTAATGTCTACTACCCGATGGCTAAACTCATAACTAGGGAGTATATATATATATATATAGCTGTTATTCTTAATGTAAAATGTAAAAGAGAATTCGAAAAAATATGTAAGCTTTAATATCTAACCCTTCTGTTCCCGGTCCTCAAGGCTACATTTAAAATGGTTTAATAAACATGTCTCATGTCTCCTCCTCTTTCGTTGTTTAAATAAACTCCGACCGCCACCAATGTTTACCTCCTTCCCCATTCCACAGTTATTGTAATGTCTCCCACCATCTGGATAAGCCCATAACTTATCTTGTCATAAACGATTTTTCTTGGCTTACATAACACTAGATCAGTCCTCGTCGCTGATGATCGTATAAATCCAACCGCCACCATTTTCCCCTGACTCTCTAATCTTAACTCAATTCACTTCTCATCATGTGGTGTAACGGTTGTAATTAGCCTAATTTGTTAGAGCGTTCGGAATTGAAGTTAAAGGTGACTTTTATTCTGGGTTTCGAATCGTGCGACTGGTTGGAAAAGTTATCTCTAAACTAGTTGTTCTGAAACGATGAAACGTATGCGTATGTGAATAATCATAACATATTTGTTATTGAATAATTATATTTGTATGTTATTCATTAAGTTTCTTTGTTGTTAATCCAATTGCTTGCCCGGGGAATATAACAAAATAAACGAGTTATTTAATCCACGGGGCTGAATATAGAAAACTACTCGTAGTTTGTATGCATAGTAAGCCAACATTTTAACATCAAAAATTCACTTCTGTCTAGTTTGAGCTCGCATTCGAATGTGTACAAAAATGCTCTTCTGATGATCGGATTTACCGTGACTCTTCAGTATAGTGTTACGATAAATTCATTTTAAATATTATATATATATATATATATATACATATATATATATATATATATATATATATATATATATATATATATATATGTGTGTGTGTGTGTGTGTGTAAGTAAATTTCGTGTACAACAGAATCGTAGGATTGATTTTAGAGGAAGCATTATTATAATCAATGAAACAGACGAGTGGAAAAAAAGGAAAATTGTCAAAATTACCTTAAGGCCTTTTCGTCTGACCCTCTGAGAGGAAACGTCAGAATGGTAAATTAAACACTAAAAGTCGAATGAGATATGAGGGGAAAAAACTTATTTCAGTTGGAGGAAACGATTGAGAGGAAAAAAAAGGTAAATCTCTCAACGTTATGGTGGCTTTGAATCATTAAAAATCTCCAACTGATGCTTCAAAATCTTTTGTCTACACAGGCTAGGTCGAGAGTTGATAATGACTAACGCCTCAATAATATTGAGATGGTAGTTCGACCTGGCACTGTGTAAAACAGAAAACCACCCATCGGAATACTTGTCAGAACAACTATTTGTACTAACGAGGTGATTGCCGATGGCTGATTCCTGTGCCTGGAAGTTCCCGGATGATCTCGAAACCTTGTGTAGGCGAATATCACGTGGTATGTGTTGGGATATTCTAAATTCTAATCTTTGGGATGTCTTGCTAACGTAGTCAGCTCCACACTGACACAGAACTACAGAATTCTTTTGAATGGCTGGCAAAACATCCTTACGAAAAGAAGAGAAAAAGGTTCGAGTCGTGTAAACTACCCTCAACATGGTTGCCGGAAAACAACGTTGAGTAGAAGAAGAAATCCTTTTAACAATGTCAAGGCCGTAAGAACCGAACCATGGGAGTTTCAAATAAATAGGGCAACGTGACGGGCCAATAAATGTACCACCATTAAATAAAGCAACTTTACGTGCAATGGTGCATTTTATAGTATTGATGGGATATCCATTAGCAAGAAAAATATTAGTAATTTCACCAAGTTCTGCATCGAGTCGTGTTGGTGAACAAATCATAAGTGCTCGATGAGTGAGAGTACCAATAAGATTTATTCTTCTTGCTCTTGGGGCGAAGGAAAACCAATTTAGATAAAGGCCTGTAAATGTTGGTTTTCTATACACACAGGTTTCAAATGATAAACCAGATTTAGACACTAAAACATCGAGGAATGGTAAGGAACCACAATCCTCGACCTCCATAGTGAATTGCAACGATGGATGCAAGTCACAAAGAAGACGCAGAAACTGTTCAGCATCACTCCGTGAGGGAAATCAAGAAAAAGTGTCATCAACGTAACGTGTGTAGAAAGCCGGCTTGGTCACTTTGGAAAATAATTGGTTTTCCAAAAATCCAACGAACATGTTGGCTAACGATGGACCAAGAGGGCTGCCCATGGATATACCATCAATTTCCTCCGTCCAGTCATCTGGAATTTAAGAAAACTTTCCAGCTTACAACGATCGAACCGGAGTCATTAGTGTCGCTTCGCATTTTCTTACTATATATATATATATATATATATATATATATATACATATATACAGGGTGACCCCTCCCCCCCCCAAAAAAAACGCGCCCAAAATCTAATTAGGCCCCGTTTCTTAGTGCTTCGTCCGAATGAAATGAATTTGGGGGCATAACTAGTTTATTATATTCACAATATCATATAAAAAAACTAGGGTATTTGGCCTTTTTTTCTCTGTTCTACAGCATGTGTTCTAGATGGACTCCTTTTAGCTCCGTGCATTTCTTGAGGCGCAGAACGAAGTTGTCCATGACGTTCTTACAGACTGAATTGAGAATGGCTCTCATCTCCTCCCTGATGGCTTCCTTGAGTTTCGTGATGGTTCTGGGTTTCCTTGTGTACATTCTGTCCTTAAGATAGCCCCAAAAGAAAATAATCTGGGGGAGGGGGTTAGGTTTTGAGACTGATCACTCGGCCTCCGAAGTTCTATTTCAGCCAATCTGAGGAGAGGTGTGAGGTGTGAGAACTTGCCTCGTCTTGCTGGAACCAGAACTTGCTCATGAGCGACGGGTAGAGGGTCTGGAGCTCACACTTTAAGATTTTGAGGACTTCCACATACAGCTCCTTGGTGACTGTCACTGCTGCGCCAGATTCTTCAATGAAGATTGGTCCGATGATGCCTCCGACCTAGATTGCAGCCCACACCGTGCAATTGGTTGATGCAGGAGCTTGGTGGCTACTTCATTGGGGCTGGAGGACCCCCAGAAGAAATTTGTCTTGGAGTTCGCTTTTCCGTCAAGATGGAAGTGGGCTTCATCTGAGGTCCAAAGGAGGTTAAGGAAAACTGGTGTCTCCTCGATCTTATCGAGCATCTTGACTGCCATAGCGCCCATCTGCTTCTTGTCTGAGGCTTTAAGGGTCTGCAGTCTGTATTCTGTATGGCTAAGCCCTGATATTGTTCACCAGCACTCTCCTGCAAGTCTCACGGGAGATACCGAGGGACTGACCTCGCTTACGCACAGAGCGTTTCGGACCCTCCTGGAGAGACTCTCTCACACTTTCAGCCAGCTCGGCTGTCCGCTTCTTGGGACGTGCCGAGTGGCTTGGACGGTTCTCACTGGAAGCGTTGAAGTTCTCCACGGTCCCATACTTCTCGAAGTGGTCCACCCAGTTCTGAATTCTGCTTTTGGGTGGAGCCTTTTCACATCCGAACCGATGCATGAAACTGTCCTGGGTTTTCTTAAACGAGCCTGTCTTGTAGTAAAATTTAACACAGTGTATCCTTTGTCCCAGCTCCCACTGAGGTCTTGGTGTACTCACGGTCGTTGATTCTGCCATGTCCTATAAAAGAAGGGCAATTGGTGAATAAATAAAGGAGATATCACATAAAGTGTACACGGGGCCCTTTTTTTTTAGTCACCCTGTATATATATATATATATATATATATGTGTCTTCCAAATGGAAGTATTGTATCCATATCTGAGCTAGTGCTTCAATAACTACTCTCTCCCCTAATGAACAGGGTACAAAAAGAGTCTCTAACGAAATAGCTACGATGAACTTACTGCATTTTTGCCCCTTAACCATAAAAAACTAGCGACAAAATCCACCCCCTTTATTGGAGAGCCCCATAGATGCAGGAAAACGTGCTATTTAAATAGTTTATTTCCTCAAACCGCTTGATTTTTGAATTCCCTCCATGTTTCCTCGCCTGTACCAACGTGGTGAAATTTAAATGGAATATAATACCTATCTTGCTTTACAACTGCATACTTAGGATGCGTCTAATAAATTTGGCCCATGATCACAGTAGCCCCTTACATCTCCGTGGCAATATGCCTTTTTGCGGTGAACAAAGGTTAACAGTACTGATCAGACATGTGTGACAACTCCTAGTGAGTATATTATAATGATAGAATTCGAGGGAGGTTAGACACCGTACAATGCCCGGCACTAAGAAATATTCACAAAAAAACATCGAGTGCGGAAACCAACTATCACTTACAGATAAACTGAAATAGAATAGCCCCGTGTAATCACAACGAGAAACACAGAAGTAACTTGATGCGAAACCAATGAAACATACAGTAGAGAGGTAAATCACATGATACGCCACAGCGTGAGTCCGATTATTTAGCCTTTTGGCGAGAAACAAATGTAGTATCTGTACTGATACTACACTCCATCTTTTCTGCCTCAGTCAGTAAAGAGGAAATCCTTCTCGATTGAGGCAATTTTAAGTTTTGTCTCAATCAATAGTAGCCTTTGTTGTAGACAGCTGGAGTTTTCCCACTTTGAAAGCATATCTTGCATCTGTCTCTACCGTCGTGGGGAGAAAAGTATATAGGGAGCAAGGAAGCAGAAAAAACTAAGCAAATACAACGAGATGTCTAAAAACCAAAGGCAATACATTTAAAACATGAAAATATCACTGTAATACCAATAGTAGTAGGAGCACCAGGAACCGTTCTGAAAAAACTTGGAAAACAGTTTGGCAGACGGAAGAGTAAGGACAAATCTAATAAAAATCTACTTCCTGGCTTTTGGATAAGCAAAAAAAGTTCTTAATTTGTAAATAAATTTATTCTTAGTCAGGTCAGTAGAAATACATTTTGATTAAGGCAATGTTCATTTTCCTCCGATCCAGATTGCCCCTTTTGGGGAAGTTGGATTTGAGCCACACTAACAATCAACGTGTTTAACACTGCCCTCGTGAAGAGACGATTTAATGGGGATTTGATTTGAGCTTTATAGTACGCGAGTCTACTTACGCGTTTCTGCGTCGCCATTAAACTTACAAACTTTAACTAGAAGATAAAAAATTTAAGCTACCTTTGATTAGACGCTGAGTAACGTTTCCCAGATTTAAAAATAAAAACAAACATTGAAGTCAATCTACCCCATTCCTTCTAGACAAATCTCTATCTCACTCACTCTCACTCTCTATCTTTCTTTCTCTTTCCCTTCTGTACGTCTTGAGATGCTGCCAAAATGATCTCAACCCAAATAAAGAATTTTCTTGTAGCAGAAACTGGAATAATTCCTTGACACAAATGTTAATTTCCGTTATCTCTTTTGGAATTTTAAATTCTTGGTGGGATGTTATTTTTTCTCGTCAAAGAAGAGTTTTCTTTTCCTGTTTTTTAAACAAAACAAAAAAAACGAAAAAAGTTTTACCTAAAAGTAACAAGCGGAAATAAACTTATAGGAAAAAACAAAAACACATTATTAAAATGTGTCCGTACAGTGTCGAAAATGCTATTTCAAATTTAAACGTGACAGACAATGAAAATGTGGTAAAAGTTCAGAATAGTTTACACTCGAGAATGTGTATACCCCCCCCCCAAAAAAAAAACACATTATTTATATAAAACGTATTAGAATTAAATTCTTTACCGAACTTACTTAGTTTTCAAGGATTTGTTATATTTTTCAAATCTTACAAATCGGAACCAAACGTGAAGAATATACTGTTTCTCTCAGTTTTTTTCTCTACGAGTTTTGAGTTTTAAATATTATGTAATTTTATCGTAACCCCCCCCCCCAAAAAAAAACAACAACAACTTTCAAATCGTTTCCACACGTTAAGACTATGTGGGTTCGGTAGAGAATGTCATTTTAATCTGTTTTATAAAAATATATGATGTTTTTGTTTGTCAGATGTAAACTATTATTGACTTTCACCAAAGATACTATTTAGAATTTAAGCATGATAGTTCTACGGTCAATGCCTCTTCTAGATATGTGCACATGTATATAAAATAGTATTTAATACCTGCCCGTGCTAAATTGATCGATCGAACAGGCGACATAGCCCTTTATAGTAATAATTGAGCCCGTCTATAAAAGAAGCACCGGATTAATGAGTCAGGGTGATCTAAAAAAATAAATGCGACAGTTTTTTTTCCATCTATCCTAACTATAATAACATCAAAACACGTTAGGATTATTTAATTCTAATGATATAAGAATATATTAAAATACCCTATATATAGGCATCTCCTACTCACTCAAACAAATCTAGATTTTGCTAATTTGTATATTTATTTATTTTCAAGTTTTAAATAAATCAATATTCTGTAATAAACCTTTCTAGTCTGTATTGTCAATTTTTCTTCTACATACGCAATCGTTTTATCGATAGTAGTATCATTATAATCATGAATAAAATAAGAAAAAACATTTTAAAAAAATAATAGCGTTTAAAAACTTATTTGGAATTTCATTTTCAAGGAAGATAATTTACTTCCGGCTTTAGTAAAGTGTCAAAAATCTCTGAGATGTCGAGAACAGATACTACAGGAACCGTTCTGTAAAAAGCCCCAAAGGCGACAGAACAATAAAAAATATACTTTCGTGACTAGGCATTTTTAAATAAGAGAAAATGATTGAATTGGAATATGTTTTAATGGGCGGTGTAGTGTAGTATCGGTTTTGTTGTCATAAGACTATCTTCGCAGGAATTATCTCCTCCGTTTTAAGAGTGTGTAGAGGAAATCCTCATTGGAGGAAAAAATACCCTAATACTAGATTTAGTCAGATAATCTTTTAAGGGGTGGGGGTAGTGTGGTATCAGTTCTGTTCTCATAAGACCGTATACGCAAGAATGACTTCTTCCTTTTTGGGTGGAGAGAAGTAGTGTTCGTTTATCATGATATAATCCTCTGTCAGGGGTGTTCACTGTAGTATATGTTCGTTCACCATTTTACTAGCCAAGGAAGAACGATAACTAAAGTTCATAATACACATGTCTTTTTAATTAAAAATTTATGAAAGTTATCGTTTTTCCTTAGCCAGCATATTCGTCTTTGTTTATAAAGATCACGACTATATTTTCCCAGACAATTTTCATTTAGGTGTTTCACGTGGACTTGCCATGGTTTTTAATGTTATCTAAATAAATAAATGCAAAAGTGTTTTCCACTTATTCTAACTATATTAACATTCAAACGATTTATGCTTATTTAATTCTCTGTAATATACTTTCATTCGTCATGATAAATTCCTCCCAGGCATTACCTCCTCTTCGGGGAGAAGGCCGTACAGTAGACAGTCGTTTCTCATGATACCATTTCCTCAGGATTATCAGTTTTGTGTGTGTGTGTGTGTGTGGGGGAGTTAGTGTATTATCTATTCTGTTGTCATGTTCTAATCCTCCCAGGTATTATACCCTTTTTTGGTGTAGTTAGTTCGTTTATCATGATATCATCCTCTCAACCTCTAAATTTGTATATTTATTTATTTTTAAGTTTAATGAATTAATATTTCCTAATCTGTTAATAATTAAATACATGCGTTTGTTATTTTTTAATAAATGTGTTGTTGTTGTTGTTTCTATTTATTTCATCCCACTAAAGCAGCGTTAGGCACAATGTCAATATTAAACGTGGAGAGAATCCAGCTCCCCCAAAATGGGCACTCTAGACAATTTCAATTGCCTCGGTCTAGAAGGATTTCTCCTTCACTGACAGAGAACATAAAAACTAAGTGCAAATTCAGTACAGGTACTACATTTTGCTTCTAGTCAAAAGGCCAACGAATTACCATGTTGGTAGTGATGATGATAATTATGATGATGATCATCATCATGATGATGAATAAAACATTTGTCATAGAAAATAAATAAACCTCCTCTAATCTTTCTAAATTCCCAAAAATAACTAATCTTCTTTAATATTCTTAACGTATTGTTTCTTTATTTTATAATAAAGGTGAAAAGTAATATAAAAGTGCACTAGAAAATAAATGACCATACACAACACACTACACCAAAAAAGACAGATACAAACAGACTCCACATGAAAATAAACAAAGGGGGAAGATGACTAGTAAGTATAGAAGATTGCGTGGAAAGATTGTTAAAAAGAGTTGGAGAAATACATAACGCAGAACACAGAAAGTAAATAAATCATCGCAGCAAGACACAGTTCAAACGAGCAACGCGGGGAGCAGCGAAACCAGATTGAAAACGACCAGAAAAGAAAAGTGGGAAGAAAAACGACTACAAGTCATTATCAGAGATTTCTCACAGACATTAACCTATGGTGTTTCCTTGAGTCTGAGTTAAAACAAGTCTCCCCCGAATACTAGCGCACCCTTCGCTCCTTCCGGAAAAAAATTGCAAATTGCAAACTGTGAGTATGTCTCCACAAAACAGACGTACCAGAATAGATGACCAAAGGAAGGACAACGCAAATACTAACAGATGTCCAAAATGGAACGATCCCAAGAAACAACAGACCAATAATCTGTTTACCAACAATGTGGAAAATCTTAACGGCAGAAGTGAGATTACAAATCTACCACTCCCTGAACAATCGTGGACTTCTCTTCGAGGAACAAAAGGATGCCGGAAAGGGGAAAAAGGGGCGCATGATCCGCTATACGTAGATATAAAGATACAGAAGGAGCTAAAAAGCAGAAAAAAGAACATATCCATGACATGGATTGACTACAAGTAATCGTACGACAGAATCCCTCAAGCATGTATAATCGAATGCTTAAAAATGTACAAGATACTCGACATGATTATTAATCTCATTAAGTAAGCAATGGGACACATGGAAACTAGAACTGACAGCTGGAGAACGAAACCAGACAGAGATAAAAAAATACAGAAAAGCATCTTCCAAGGATACTCATTATCACTATAACTATTTATCATAGCCATGATGCCACTCAACTACATACTCAGGAAATGTGATGCCGTATACAAGTTTATAGACACAGAACAAAGAATAAGCCACTTCATGTAAATGGACGACCTGAAGCTATTTTAAAAAAAGAAAAAAAGGAACAGTAACAGCTGATACATACAATCAGAATCTATAGCCAGAACATTCAAATGGAATTTGGAATGGAAAAGTGTGTATTGCTAGAAATGAAAAGGGCATAGAACTGCCAGACCAAGAAAAAGATGAGAGCGCTAGGCGAACATAATGACTATACATATTTGGGAGTTCTGTGAAACTGACACAATCAAATCTACAAGAAATGAAAGAGAAAATTGGAAAAGAATACCTGAGAAGAACAAGGAAACTCTTAGAAACGAAATTATACAACAGAAAACTAGTAAAAGGGATAGACATTTGGTCAGTAGCAGTATTACGATACTCTGGAAAACCTGAACTAAAGACGAACTAAGGCACCTTCACAAGAACTGTAGGAAAAGCCGAAAAATAGCTGGAGAGATACATAACCAAGAACAGAGAAAGACTGATCACCGCAGCAAGAGACACCGTCCCAATGAACAACTCGGGAAGCAGCGAAACCAGAAACAAAAAGACAAGAAAAGAAAATTAGGACAAAAAACAGCTACATGGACGTTTCGTAAGAATGACAAGAGAAGAGACCCATCAACTATCTAAGGTATGGCTAAGTAAAGGATACTTGAACAGAGAAACGGAATCTCTACTCACAGCGTCACAGAACAATGCGATTAGTACTAACTACATTAAAGTTAAAATAGATCAAACCCAGGAAAACAGTAAATGCAGACTGTGTGGAAAAAGACACGAAACAGTAAATCGCATAATAAGTCAATGTAGCAAACTAGCCCAAAAAGAATACAAGAACAGACATGACTGTGAGAGAATGTAGTACACGGGGAACTATGCAAACGACTGCATTTTGAACGCACGGACAAATAGTACAAATATAAATCAGATGCAGTACTGGAAAACGAAATTAACAAAATTCTCTGCGGAATAGACATTTAAACAGATAAACTAGTACCAGCAAGGAGACCAGATGTTATAATAGTCGAGAAGAATGACAAATCCTGCTACGTTGTAGATTTTGCCGTTTTAGCAGACAATAGAGCGAAGATCAAAGAGACGGAAAAACGAAGCAAATACACGGAAATTGCCAGAGAATTGAAAGCGATATAGAGCATAAAGAAAGTCAATATAATACCAATAGTCGTATTAGCACTAGGAACAGTCTTAAAACACTGGAGAAAAGACTGGGAGAAATTGGAATCAAAGGGATCATTGAAACCATACAAAGGACGACAATGATATAAACAGCTTCAATCTTAAGGAACATTCTATAATTCGAAAACGAACCCGTATAAGCTACGAAGGGTAACCAGTCACATGAATGTTACAACAAGGAGAAAACAAGACCACAAGATGAACACCATCACATTGACCCAACAAACAGAACCTGCAAGAAATTTTATAAACAGCCCCCCTCCTACAAATGATGACTTCAGCCTCGGCTGATACTTTACAAAATAGTCGTGAAGGGTCAAGGAATATGGAGAGACCGAGGAGGGTAACCACAAACCAGACCTCCACTGGAAAAGTGCGAAGAGTGTTGGGATTTAGCGGAGGCTTATTGCGACCCAAATCCCAGATGAGAGCAATGGTTGTTCCGGACAATAAATCAATTGTAAGCGGCTGTTTTGATACCGCAAAGTCATTTGCAATGGTTATCAAAAAAGGGTGAGAGTACTAGAAATCTAGGGAGGTTTGTTGCCACTCACTCTCCACGAACATTACCGGTTATTATCTGTGAGCAATCACTGTCGATGTCTTTTGTCATAACTTCTAGTGAGTTTAAATAATTATACTATAACAAATACACCAAATTGGCAGAGAATTTAAAAGGATATGTAGCATTAAGAAAGTAACATTGATACCACACAAAATAGTCGTGAAAGGGCCAAACAGATGGGACGACTGAGGAGGAAGAGAACTAACGAGACTTCCACTGGAAAAGTGCGGAGAGTAATGGTCGTTACCAGCGATAAATAAATGGTTAGCGGCTGTTCCGATACCGCAAAGTCATTTGCTATGGTTATCGAAAAAAAGTGGGGAGTATGTTTAATGTTGGGAGGCTTGTTGTCACTTGGACTCTCGGGAACACTACCTGTTTTTATCATTGAGCAATCACTGACGATGACCTGTGCCAGGACTCCTAGTGAGTACACATAATTATAATAATACGCCAAAAGCAGTGCCACTAGCGTCGTTTGGTGCCACTGAAAATAATCATGAACGATGATGGAGAGAGCACCATCCCGAGATGTACTGGAAGGACACGGCAAGTACTGGAATCCTGAGGATGCTCTTTGCCACTCAGGTTCCAAGGAAAACCAGCAGTCTCTACAGGCGATCTATCGATGGTAAATGAGAGTTGGGATTCGCAATTATTTGCAATGGCTGCAAAATTGAGCGGACTGTGCTGGAAATTTGGGAAGATTTGTTGTCGCAGAGACTAATGAAAACCACCTGTGGATGCCAGTGTGCGATCACTGGTAATAACTTGCGTAAAACAAGCAGTGAGTATGATAATAAAAATACCAATAATTATATGAGCACTAAGATCAGCTCTTAAAAAGCTGGACAAAGACTAAGAGAAACAGCAATCAGAATTGACACCTTAAACTGATGAGAACAGGTGGAATAAAAAAAAATCTCGAATGCAGAAGCCACGTAATCAAGTCACATCGACGAAGCAGAAGTGGGTTTGTTGGAACGAACACAAGCGTGTTCTGGCTGCCAGGGTAGTATTATAAAAAGTATCGAATAATTTTACAACCCTTCCATTCCCTACCATGCTTCACAAAATTAAATAGGGTAGTATTATAAAAAAAATTAAATAAACGTGGTGAAACCAATATCGATGTGCACCGCAGATAATTGTCGTAAAGGAGCTAGGAGGATTGAAAGATTGAGAAGAGATAGCGCTATACAGACTGCCATTGGAAGAGAAGGGGGTATACTAGAATCTTGAGGTTTCTCATTTGACTGAAATTCAAGAAAATTTTATGATAAACGGATGTTGCGACAATGCAAAGTGATGTGCAACAATGATTGGAAGATGCGGACCGTTCTTTAATTTTGGGAAAGATACGTTGTCTCTCAGACTATAAGGGAGCATCATATGATTTGCCACAGAGAGATACCACGAATCTGCTTCCCAATTGACTACAGCATGGTCGTCTTCAAGTCTAATATGAAACCCTACTCTTAAAAAATAAACTCCTCTTCAGTAATGTTATGTCCATTCCACCCACTGTTTGGAATCTTCTTGTGACGACAATCATCGTTCAACCAACAATTCTTTTACTCCTTAGTCTCGAGTTACCCCGTGCCTTGATAAGCAGTGACTCACGAGTACGAAGGAAACTCCTAACAACTCGTGTAGATACACCAAGTAAATATGGAATAACAATTAAACAAACAAGCAAACAGAATGATGCCAGACAAAAGAACAGCATTGTGCAAGCTTGTAGCACCGTAACCTGAAAATCCAACAGAAATATTACGAACATGACCTATTAACAGTAACAGGAAACAATAATGCTATTATACTCTTGGAAATGCCAATCCAAAGCGATAAAGAAATGAAGGGCAACAGACTTCATGTATTAAAAAACCAAAAAACTAGCATTCTATCTCCCTTCGTTCGCCTACTTTTGCTCGCCTAAAAGGATGGTATCATGAGGAACAAACATATATTACATTGACCCTCAAAGTAGGAGGACACGCTTTGGAGGATGGCCTCATGATAACGGAACAGATACTACCCTACTCCCTAACGGTGAAGGTAATGCCTAAGAGGATGGAATCATGACGAACGACCATATTATACAGTACCGTTCACCCTCAAATTACGCAGTGATGCTTAGAAAGATGGTCTAATTCCAACAAAACAGACACTACATTTACCCCGCCCTGAAGTAAGAATTAAAAGATAGTACATTAGTCTGAAATAGTATAGTAAACTAAACTGAGAATTAGCAGATAGTAATAGCATAGTTTCAGATATTAAAGTAATAGTATAGTGTTTACTTCAATGTATAAGCGTAAAACGAAAGAAAATATCGTGTCTGACTGAATTCATATTTCGAACCGAACTGACAGAAAGGCCCCGCTGAAAACACTAAAAGAATACAAATACAAAAATATAGACATATGAATTGAAATAATGTCGGGTGAGAAAGACCAACACAATAGCAGCGGTAATAGGTGGTCACGCTCTAATCACACACACACACACACACACACACACACACACACACACACACACACACACACACACACACACACACACACACACACACACACACACACACACACACACACACACACACCCACACAGACACATACACATATATATATACATATATATGCATTTATATATTTATATATAGAGAGATATGTATGTATATACATATATATATATACTGTATGTATGTATATATATATATATATATATATATATATATATATATATATATATTAGTCCTGTCTAACCTTCTATTTTACCTATAAAGGAGGGAAGAACGGATTTATATAATTTTAAGGGGTTTATAAAAAGTGAGCTTACAACAAGTTTTACTTTTAAACTCAGAGCACATGCAGTTTCGAAACGGTCACCCATCCAAGTACTGATCAGGTTGAACGTTGTTCTACGCGTGCTATGTGACTAGACGCAGTGTTCCAACAGGATGTAAACCGTCACCCCCGTTTGTGCTATAAATAATTAAAAAAAAGAAGAGGACAGAAAACGTGCCCCTGTGGGAGGTTGGTAGGTATTTAATGTAATGTCGATGCAAGTGTTTCTTCCCATGGATGCGTGCAGGGGTGTGAATGGAGGCGAAACGGTGTCTGTCTCTCTCTCGGTTGGAATCTCAGTTATAAGCTGACATACCCCCGCCCCGAAAAACAAAAGAAGGAAAAGCGTTAGTTTCTTAGTCGCATTGCTTCTTATGGAATCTTCGAGAGGCAAAAGGAGGCATATTCTTGCATTCTAAGAATTCCTTAACTTGTCAGGATTCCGTCCCAAATAAACTGCTACCATTATAGTATATTACCTCAGAGAATGATATCTGTGTGCGCGCAAAACAGAGAGAGAGAGAGAGAGAGACGGAGAGAGAGTGTGTGTGTGTGTGTGTGTGTGATAGAGAAAACGTTTTAGAATTGTATATATATATATATATATATATATATATATAAAATTATTTTTCATGTATCCACATACACTATCATAAGGGGATATAACCTTTTATGTATCAATTTTAAGTATTTATTAAACAGTGCTCAATACGTGAGTAGAGCTAGGTACTACGTTATGTAAATATATTTATGCCAATTAAGCTACGCAGACGCTTTCGCGTTTCATCCTCGTAAGGAATCGTCATATATATATATATATATATATATATATATATATATACATACATATATATATATATATATATATATATATATATATATATATATATATATATATATATATATATCAATAGAGTTAGGACGTTAGTAAAAGTTTGAGAGAATAAGAGTAAGTCGGAGTAAAAGTAAGTAAGTGTGATTTATATAAATCTGAACGAGTCATGAAATTATGGAGTAAAAGTGATACATATAGTTAGGGTTGATGTGCTGGAAATGAAAATTATATATATATATATATATAAAACGAGAAAGAGAAAAAAAGGGAGAGAGTGAAAGAAAGAGAGAGAGTGACAAAAAATACTTTAAGAATTAGAGATACTTAGAGAAAGTATTAGAGTTATAGTGAATGAGTTAGATTTGGAAAGTGAAAACCGAGTTAAAGAGAAAGAAAGAGAGAGAGAGAGAGAGAGAGAGAGAGAGAGAGGGGAGTTGGTGAAAGTTAGTGTGAGAGAGAATGAAAGTTATAGAGATATTGTTAAAATGAAAGAAAGTTAAGGAGTTTGAGAGGGAGAAAATATTAGTGTAAAGAAGTAGAATAACGAGGTTTTGAGAGAGAGAGATAGAGAAAGAGAGATAGAGAGATAGATAGAGAGAGAGATAGATAGATAGATAGATAGATAGATAGAGAGAGAGAGAGAGAGAGAGAGAGAAAGAGAGAGAGACTGGAATAGTCGGTTCCTCATCAAAACCGTCAAAGCCGCCACTATGGAAACACAGAAACTACCCAGCACAAAACCAACACAAGGAAGAAGAGATAAAGATAGATATTTTTACCATCCACTCAAGGAGAAGGGGAAAGGGGTGGTTGCGTAACCATGGTACATTCTTGACATTTTGTAGCATTTGTAATTTTCATAGTTTTACATTTTTTAAACTATTAAATTAAACATTCTTCTTTCAACATTTTAAATTTTATATTTTATTCTTCGGATATGTCATATTACCTCAAAAAAGACTCTCTTAGTCAGTCAGGTCCGATAAAAAGTAATTACACGTAATATTAAAAATGGCGACAGAATGCAATGCTCTTTACCGCTTAGGATATTGAAAAATACTAAGAAAAAAACTATTTTTCTATCGCCAGGATATACAATAACAAAAAAATACGTAACATTATGTCGATAGAAAATTCGTACATATTTCGGCAAGGTGTTCGTGGTCTGATGTGAAAACGCCAAACTTCAAACAGTAATATGGTAAGTTCTATTCTGTCCCAGAGTAGCCATGCTGATGACGACTGATAACCCAAAACACTTGTTTATGGATTCCTTTTATATGTACGTAAAAATTAATTAAAAAATGTATATATCAAATAATAAAAAATAATGCAATGTTCTTTACCGCGTGTGAAGTGGAAAAATACTAAGAAAAAAAGCAATGCTTCTATCGCCAATAAAAACTACGTATATATATATATATATATATATATATATATATATATATATACTTACGTTATTCACCCGGCGTTGGTCGGTGAGTTTATTTTTTCTTTGAAGGAAAAGTTAAAAATAACATTTGCAATATGAGGTTAAGTAAGAAAAAATAGCGCGGTGGTGTTCTATAAAACCACGTGTCGACGCTGCGTATTTCACAGACAGCTGTAAAGCGATACATGTATTTAACGAATTTAAAGGAGTTCGTTTTAATATAATCTTGTAAATCTTCAAAATTCAAACATATATTTAAATGTGTAAACATTGTTAAATACATTTTTCACTGAGATATTCTTCGTTTAATTTACTTTTGTGCTTTATGAAACGAAGAAAATCTATTTAAAAAAAGAATTTTATTTGTTTATATATTTCAGTTATTTTATGGTCCTAACTGGCAATTGCTCTTAATCGTTTGTCGTACTTTACGAAGGATACGTCTAAGTGATCCAAGATAGCATCGGAAGGAACATTTCAATGGTTTCTTTAGATTTTGTGAAAAATGTCATCTTTCTTCAAACTCATTGTTATATTCTAACTGTTAACATATCGATTTTTGTAACACGCAAAAACACACATATCTCGGTCTTAGCTGGAGTTCGTTCATGTAAAATATAAAAGTAAGTAAAAGTAAGATATAAAATCAATGGCAAACTACATATCAATGACGGTAGCCTGAGGATTTACCCCGACAATGAAACATGCACGTCTTTGTGTTACTTACTTCTAATAAATATATTTCCCTGCTACTACTAAGTTCTATTTACGTATTGAGCACTGTTGAAGTCAATACTAAGAGATGTATATATATACGTAATATATTATATTGCGTTATAATATATGTGTATTGTTTTTGTTTTGTTTTTGCGTTTTTTGATGAAGGCTTATATTTTCAATTTTATAATACTGACCCAGCAATGCTTTAAATGAACGACCAATTTTAATTAAACTCTAACATGCCAATGATTTTTTCGTGCTACAACCAGAATTTGAATTCATAACCGCCAACGTCATCGGCGTGGATACATCACACCAAAGACATTTATCAAAGAAACAAAGAAAAAAAGTTTGTTTATTTTTGTTTTTGTGTTTTTTGATGAAAAAAAATGACACAATACTGGTTAACTTTGATAATGGAATTTTATTCCGAAATTAATAAGATAAAAGTAAAAAAATAAAATAATGATTATTCTTGCATTGATAAAGTCTTGTATTTTCAATTTTATAATATATATATATATATATATATATATATATATATATATATATATATATATATATATATGGGAAATGACAAGAGGAAAAACCAAAAGATAGTTGTTTATGTATTCCTCAAGATTTCGTCTTTATTGTAAGACTTCCTCAGGATGATAGTTAGAAGAAAAATGTCATGCAAGTACATAGAAGTGTGGGGGTGAGATAAAAAGATATAGCAGCTACTACTATAAAACCCAGAGAGTCCAGAATGTTAAAGTCAATGGTCGAGAACGAATCAAATGAATATGAAAAAATGTAAGTGGACAAAATCGAGACAGCTATGAAATGGGGAAAGGTGAGAATATAATTGAAATGGCCTTAGGGTGTAAGAGGTTAAAGGGGGCTGAGATCTATGTTGTGGTGAGGTGTGGCATGCATTTTTAGAGGCTAGGAAAAGCGAAGGGAGGGGGAACTGTGTGTTCAAAAAGTATTATGGTTGATGAGAAAAAGATTCCAAAAGGTAAACACAATAGGGGGTGAGAATATAATTACAATTTTCAAAGGGTGGAAGAGATGAAATGAGGTGAGATTTTTGTTGTCGTGAGGTGTGAAATTCTTGAGGACCGAGGAAGGGAGGAGTGGGGGACTGACCAGGTGGCTACATCAGAAATGTGTGTGCATATATGTGTTTGAAAGAATGTGTAGAAGTGTGCTAGAGACGAGGGGGTAGGCTTTAGAGGAAGGAAAATAATTTTCATTTCAGGAAAGAGATAAAATGTGGCTTCGTTCAGGATTGTGTTGATGGTTTAAGGGTTAATTGGAAGAAAAGGGGGTGAAATATCTATATTTTGTATGGATGTGTAAATTATGTTTATTTGTTAAAATGTTTATTTGGGGTTGAATAGTCTTAATTTGTAATAGGTGATTCATAAGTACATTAGTAAATATGTATATGAAGAAGAAGTCAGGGCATAAGTGTATGTGCGGGGAGTTGCATATATGTGCAAGTGTCAACGATAAAAGGTAAGTTAGCCGTGGTCTTAGTTTAATTTTCCCAGTTAGCTTATTAAGGTTGTAGAAACCATTTTGTTGTTTGATGGTGTTTAAGTCTGTGGTAAGTGCTGTTTCAAGTAGTCTTCGCCGAGCTTTGTTAGAAATATGTTTAATAATTTTGGCCTGTTCAAAATTAAAAGCATGATCATGTTGTAATGCGTGGGGAAAAAGCGCAATGAGAGAGTAATTGTTTTTTTATATCCTTTTTGTGTTCGCTTAGTCTTTTCTTCAATTCCCGCTGAGTTTCCCCCACGTACATTTGATGACAATTGTTACATGAGACAATATATATGCCGGTATGGGATGTGAGTTTTTTTTCGGAAACGTCTTACTGTGTTTAATGTTTGTTTCATGGTTTGTGATGTGGCTTTTACTGTCAGAATTTCTAGTTTATTACATGTGTTGCAAATGGTTGTATTATTGGAATGCGTGGGCAAGAGAAGTCTGTCTATAAACGAGGTGTTTGGTGTTTGAAACTTTTGTGTATTGTTTTTTTGAGAATATTTGAATGGCTCTCTTCTTAGCATTTAGTATGAAATATATGGGTTATTGCAATGTTTTTAAGGAATTAATTATATATTTGATTGCCTCATCTATATCATCAGATTCCGAGAGCACATAGGAAAAAGCCTTGTTGTTATGGTGCGAATAGAAATGTATATAGTCGTTTTCATGAGGGTTTTTACGATGTACTGTAAATGCTATTTTTTATTGGATTTTATTATGAGTTAGTCTAAAAAGGTATCGAGTTGTCTGTCTCAGTTTCATGTGTAAATTTTATGGAGGGGTCTACTGTGTTTAGTTCGTCGTTAAGGTTATTAATTTGTAATTCAGGAAGGAAAATAAGAATATCATCAATGTATCTAAAGTACTCAATATTAGGAGGTAGTCTAAATTGGAAAGGGCTGGATTCTAAGAATTCTAAGAACAAGCAGATCATTACACCGTTTAGAAAGGTGGTCATAGGGAGTCCGAAGTTTTGTCTATAGTATTCATTGTCGAATTAGAAGTTAGTTATGTCAGTAATTAGTCTAATTATTTCTATCAAAGTGTTGGGGAAAATAGTAAGTCGGTTTTGATTTTCTTTAGGTGTATGTGGAGTAAGTTTAGGCATTTTTTAACTGGGACATTAGTGTATAGCGCTGTTACGTCTAAGCTGTGTATGTTTTTATTTTCTACGTTAATGATTTTTTTTTATTTTGTTAAGAAGATCACCCGAGTTTTTGATGTGGGAGGGGCTGATCGATCCTATTAGTGGGGTGCAAATGTTGGTTATCGCTCGTGCGATTTTATGTGTGGTTGATACAATGGGGCGCATGGGGATATCTGGTTTGTGAGTTTTTGTGAGCCCGTATGGTGTAGGAATAATGGGGTCACACTCGATATATGATGTCCATTTTTTATCGTTCTTAATTAGGTGTCTGAATGATTTGTTAAACTGTTCTATGTTTTTGTCTATTGTTTTTTGGTCAGTTTTAGTGTATGGGTTTTTGTCCGATAATAGAGTAGATATTTTCCTAAGATACGAGTTTTTGTTCATAATTACTATGCTCCCTCCCTTATCTGATAGTGATATGACTATGTTACTATTATTGGCTAGGTGTTTTAGAGCGCCTATGTATCTTTTACGTAATACAGGATCATATATATATATATATATATATATATATATATATATATATATATATATATATATATATATATATATATATACGCTAGTGTATTGCATATTTACCAACCGCGTCGCTTTTAACGGACTTTCAAAGATTATTTTCCTTTTTTCCTATTTTCGCTGCTTTCTACCGTGAGCATTAAACATGTTCCTGTGTATAAAAAATATGTTTTATGTATTTTAAAGACATTGTGTAATATATACACAGGCGCAAACACTGATGACAGAGCAAGGAAAAGAGTTAACAAATTGATAGTAATAGAGAAAAAGAGTAAAAGAGAAGCGAGCGAAAGACAAAGAGAGATAGATAGAGAGAGAGAGAAAGAGAGAGAGAGAGAGAGACAGAGAAAGAGAGAGATAGAGGAAGGGGAAAAAAGAGAGATATAACAAGTTCCCATGGTCCGCATTTGACTGTGTTTTGTTTGCATCGACGAGCTTTTGCCATTACACTTGTAGGATACAAGAAAGATTTTACCAAAAATCGATCGGATGTCATGATTAGCCAAAAAGTTACGATTTCAGACTATGAAATCAGTTTAATTATGTTAAAATCTCATTGCATATTTTTTGTTCATTTTCACACTGGTTCCGCTTGGTAAAGTATTTACTAGTAATAATCCTGCCAAACTGTGTTCAAATAATCGTGTAAAATTATACGTTAATCATAATTATTTCATTACGGCAAGAAATAAGACACACACATGTTTATTTGTAGTAAAACACACAAATATAAAAACATGGAAACAAAAAAAGAACATTGAAAAATAGGTCCAACTAATTTCCTATTGTTAGTAATAGTACATTATTTAAACAATGACTTGGAGCGCTGTAAGCCCCCCATTCTCCATTTTACTGTTTTTCTATTATTTAACTAGAAATGTAAGCATACAAATAAAACTAATAGCGTACATTTTAAATGAAGATAATTATTTTACTCATAATTTGGTTTTATAAATTTAAGGACAGCTTATGTAGACAATCCTAAGAAACCATCCTCTCAAGCTGTACCTTCTCAACTGACCCAAATGTAGTGTAGGCCAATTGTCTTTAAGCTGATGATCTAATACAATGGAATGAGGGTGTGTATTATTCCTGAAATGTATAGAATTTCAGACTATGGAATCGGAAAATCTGAATTTGAATATGGTCGGATCTATTGTGTCCAATTAGGCAGGACCTCTAACATTGCCCCAAAGAAGGTGTTGGTTAAATGTATTTTCGCGCGAGGCGCTTTCACTTGCATGGAACATTTTTCACTTGTAAATAAAAGTAGATTTGAGTAGTTGAATTCTTTAAATGTAAAATTGTTACCGGCTTTAAACGTCGAGGCGGCGTTCATTTATGGTTACACCCAATCCACGTGATTATGCAGGAAAATAAGAATGACGTGCTAATACTCTTGGTAATGTTATAAAGACGCAATTTACCCACAGATATGGGCCATATGTCAACTTGAATTAAATTCAATTCATGTAAAAATACGTTGTATGTGGGAGGCCGGCGAAACCTCCCATGAAAAGAAAACACAGCGCTGGAGATACCTTTAGCAAGTATTTCAGTATAACCTGCTAATCCACACGCGTTGACAGAACGGAACTACCACAACTTAGCGGAAGTTCTGTTCTTAAACAATAAAATGCAGAAATCTGCGACTCACTGTTTTGTTGATTCGTGTCAGACCGCCTCTTGGTTGGATATCAAGAAGCAATTATCAATATAGTCTTATTTTACCGGAATGATGTAGGTTTTATGCATGATTCAAAATGTGACAAAATATCAGTTTAATTTAAAAGTTCAAGAAATTTTTTATCAACCACCAAATTTTAAAAAAAGCCTATCTTCAGAAAATCAGAAAGTTTCATCGTTTATTTGCTGGCTATGCAGACACGTATCGGGGCGTTTCCTCGAATAGTTGTGATGTAGAGACGCTCGCAAAGCCAAGTAGCTGGCTGATGAGGAAGTTCCGCGTGGCGAAGTCAATCACTCCACTCGTCTAACAGCGAGCGGTTAGAATACTAATCTATTGAGAAAACTAGCGTATTTTGATTGCTGCCTCAGTACGTTTCCTTTGATTAATACTTTCAGTATTGGGTCGGACTACATATATTAACAATTCTTGAAGAAGATGGCTTTATTTAGTCAAACTCTCAAAACCTTAGAAAAATAAAATAAGTCCATATCTTCATTAACTTTATAGAGAGCTGTTGCCCCGAAACATCGTTTAAAAAGTAACAATAAACAATTAACACTTCATATAAGTGTTTATTTTAATATATGCATTGTTATGGCTTTGACAAACTATAATAAAGACAATTTTTACAGTGTTTCTAATAAACAATAACATTTTAATATATATATATATATATATATATATATATATATATATATATATATATATATATATACAGGGTGGCGCAAAAGTCACGCATTAGTTTAAATCAGTAACAACTTTCACATTTAATCAAATTTTCTCCTTATTTTTCAGAATATTACAGATATAAACATTGATAATTTATTATGGAAAAATATAGCACTGAACAACGAACCAACATGATTGAACTTTACTTCGGAAACCATCGTTCAATAACCTTAACCCAAAGAGCCTATCGTCAGCATTATAATGTCAGACAATCTCCTAGTCAGACCACAATTGATCGTCTTGTAGCCCGATTTCGACAGCAGGGTTCAGTCAGTGATCTTCCACGATCTGGCAGACCACGTTCAGTACGGACAGCAGAAAATGTAGCACTCGTTGAGGATAGCATTGCTGAAAATCCAGACACCTTAACTCGAAGACGAGCCACTCAGATTGGGATGTCCAGAAGGTCACTTCAAAGAATTTTGCGTGAATTGCATGTTTCCATGCAAAATTCAATTGGTACAGGCATTGCAATCACGCGTAGTTTATGCTGTTCACATTCAGCAATTAGCCAGAGAACAAAATGAGTTCATCCATAAGCTGATAATGTGCGACGAAGCCCATTTTCATCTAAACGGCTTCGTAAATAAGCAAAACTGCAGAATATGGGCAATTGAAAATCCAAGAACTGTTCATCAACGTGAATTACATCAACTAAAATGTACAGTATGATGTGGTGTTACCTAGGAAAGAGTGATCGGTCCATATTTCTTTGAAGACGAAGAAGGTGTCGCGGTGACGATAACTGCACAGCGATATCAACAAATGATTGAATATTTTTTAAGGCCAGCTGTTCAGGACAACCCAGAAATGTGGTTCCAACAAGATGGAGCTACTGTCCACACTGCCCAATAAAGTATGGCGCTCTTAAGGGGATTGGTTGGCGAGCGCTTAATTAGTAGATTTTCTGATTTTAACTGGCCTTCACGTTCACCGGATTTAACAGCCCCTGACTTTTTCCTTTGGGGTTATCTTAAAGAAAAGGGTATATGTGAACAAGCCTTCAACGATTCAAGAGCTTAAAAACAATATCAGACATGAAATCCAAGAACTAGAGCCAGTTATTTTAAGGACTGTAATGGAAAATGCCCTAACTAGAGCCCGTCTTTGTGAGGCCGAAAATGGTGGCCATTTAAAGGATATTATTTTTAAAAACTACTGCAACAAAATTACCAAGTAAATGTATTATTTATCAGAAAAGCCTAGTAAATTACTTAAAATGTTGTGTGCGTGTGCGTGTGCGTGTGTGTTGTGTACTAAAGTATGTTAGTACGATACTTTGTTTTACAGTCTTTCACAAGTTTTGATCTGAGTGAAATCTTCTCCATCCCCCTTGGGGAGAAGATCACTTTACTTCGCGCCCACGCAATCTAAATTCTTTGATCGTACTATTCTTGTGACCGAAAGGGGAATTATTTGCCTCAGGGCCCACACATTTCTCTGCTAATGCATTTAAATAAGAAACGAACGAGATTGTGATAATTGTGTGGGTACTGGGTAGATATGTGTAGCAATCCTGTTAGAATAAACGAGGTAAAACACTCCCGGGTAGGAAAAGGGTGAGTCGTAAAGACAGGTGCGTAAGGTACCGATGGTTAAGATAATTGAATTGGAAAGAAAAAACCACTCAATCAGAGGTAGATTCTGTTGCGTATCCACAGATATATCAAAAAGGCAGTTGTACAAGCGTTGATTTAGAACGTGATCTATTTTTTTACATGCGCCCATGAAATGCTACGTCCGTGGGTCGGTTGCTACGTATGTCCGCCAGTTTGTCACGCTCATATTACAACCAACAATATTATAATCATTAAACGCGTTAGATCAATGGACGCATCTAAAGAATATACGTATTTTCATCTGTTTTTATTTAGTTTAAATTCTTCAAATGTAACTACTACGAAGCGAATTACCATTTGTTGTGTGTATATATATATATATATATATATATATATATATATATATATATATATATATTCAAACTTACTCATTTATATATATATATATATATATATATATATATATATATATATATATATATACACATACACACATATCAGAATTCAAAAATGCTCCTGTGTTGGTATTAACAACATCTCTAAAGCACACATGAAAGTGAAATTTTGAAAAACCAACAGTAGACGAAACAGAAAAAAAACTATAGGACATTCTTGCTTGACAAAGTTGTTTTACAACGAAAGCTTGAAAAAAATGATTTCTCATTTAAATTTGCACTATGTTTAGGTTTTTCAAAATGTCACCTTAATACATTTTCATGTCTGCTTCAAAGATGTTGTCAATTTCCTTAGGCAAAAAACGCCAAATAGCGATAAACTTCGACCGGACTTCACTTGAATCTAGCGTCCCTTAAAACTTGACGTGTTGTTCTGACACTACCGCAATTCGACCCATAGAAATGAAGAAGAAAAAAAAAACTATAGGAAAATCTCGCCTGACAAAGTTGTTTTACAACGAAAGCTTGCAAAAAAACAAATTAAATAAATGATTTATCATTTAAACTTGTACGATATATAAAGCAAATTTCCGAATACGTTCGGCGAACCCTTTTTATTAGTTTTCTGTCTGCTGTCGGCCTCTACGCCCATATAGATCTTAATTTCCCTTCATCACGTGACAGTCTCCGGTGCCATTATGATAGGGCGACTGCGTGCAGATTCTATGCTGACTCTGTAAACTCGGTTCGCACTTCCGACCGTCTGAAATTGTTACTTCCCTTCACTGATGAAGGCAATAAGCTTGAAACGCTAGCGCCTTTAGGTCATTCTGATTTTCAAAATGTTGTTTTTTATTCATTGTATGACTTGAAACAGTAACCTAGATATATGCTCTTTATTTGGAACTTGATTTGCCTCGCTGAAATCTCCCTCTATCTCTCCTACTCTATCTATCTCCTACTCTATCTCTTTCTCTCTCTCTCTCTTTCGCTCTCTCTCTCTCTCTCTCTATATATATATATATATATATATATATATATATTTTTTTTTTTTTTCTTTTTTTTCGAAAATATATGCACATATTAAATAGATTCTGACGATAATCCGAAAATAAACAAAAACAATCCAATAACTAAATATTTAGAAATTTAAAAAGAATTGGAGCCGGAAAACTGGGAATTTAGAACACAATCGGAAATTGTATCGGAATCGGGAAACATATTGCAATTGTCCCATAAAATCCGAACGACCGTCTCAATGAGCAAGAATAAAACTCGTCGTTTCAGCGTAATTTTGCTGAATAATGAAAACGAAAAAGGATAATAGTTAATTTTAAAATTACGTCATTCGGCAGGAAATATTAATTATTTACCAAGATGGAAAATGGTATAGTCACGTGGTGTCTAAGTGCCCGGCGCATGCGCGTACACATGTATGCCACATGCTTTCCTAAGTCCGCTTTATGTTTCGAGTGTAAGTTTAACGACATTTTTGGCATATCGAAATCTGTATTAGAGTCGGAAAAATTTGAACCTAATTTCCGATTCTAAAAACGAGTCTTTAAAAAACATTGTGTGTAAAACTTCATTTTCCATTGCTGGTAATAATGATAAATAATCATTGAAACAAAACTACCAGTAAAACAAAAATTATCATAACGAATTTAGTAAAAATGGTACCGGCAAAAGGCACGGTAAAATGGCACAAATAAAAATGTACCTGCTGACTTACTTCTCTTTTTATTTCTCAGAACGTATGAAAATAAGAAACGAGAGACGATTGTGGGAGAGATTACTCCGCATCTGGATAACTACAAGCAGTAATAATAAGTGAAATAACAAACGCAATAAGACATTTTTTAAATGGGGTTGACAATATTTATTCCGGACATTGGAGAATAGGCGGTTAGCTCCTACTCAAGGACTAATATAATGGTCTCAACGCAATTCTACAAACTGAACAGATTCTTTATAAGTTTAAATAGGTAATAGTGCACCATCTTTAAAAACATTTTTTAAAGGTCTATGTGCATTTTTCCTGTCTAGTAGGTACAGTGGAAGAGTGCAGAAATAGAGGTAAACAGCCGCTATGATGATATAATAACGTTTTTTTGAAACAGTTAATACATGGCAGAACGTATTCTACAGGAACCAGAAAAACACGTTTTATGATGCTGCTTCTGCTGCTGCTGCTGCTGCTGATGATGATGATGATGACGACGATGACATAAGAATGTGAGAAAACGTTTAATGATGATGAAAATTAGTAATCTGCAAAACCGATTTGAAAAGGGAAGTTTTAAAGTACATAAGTATAGGTTTTTATATAATTCGTATCTTCTATAAAAAACAGTCTCTTTTTGTATCTCGTACAGAAATGTGGCAGTGGTTGATATTATTATTATTATTATTATTATTATTATTATTATTATTATTATTATTATTATTATTATCTATGCGTTGTTTATTTTCTAGACGTAAAATATTTTAAGGATGGAGAGTTGAAACAAACAATGCGACGTTTATATCTTTGCAACTTCGCCAGGGAAATAGTTTATTGGTGGAACCAGAATGGAACTATTCTAAAAGTGCGCCCATTCAATCTGTGTGATTTACGCGCAAAATGTCATTTAAAACTTAAGCATTTCGTAAACTTGTAGCAACTAAATGCCATGTGAAAATTGAGTATGACAGACCGATGAAAATGTCATTTAAAACTTAAGCATTTCGTAGGCTTGTAGCAACTAAATGCTATGTGAAAATTGAGTATGACAGACCGATGAAAATGTCATTTAAAACTTAAGCATTTGGTAAACTTGTAGCAACTAAATGCTATGTGAAAATTGAGTATGACAGACCGATGAAAATGTCATTTAAAACTTAAGCATTTCGTAAACTTGTAGCAACTAAATGCTATGTGAAAATTGAGTATGACAGACCGATGAAAATGTCATTTCAAAATTGAGCATGAGATGCCAATGTAAATCCTATTTTTAAACTGATTATGACAAACCAAGGAGATACTATTTCAAAATTTAGCATAGCAGACCAATGAAAATGCTATTTCTCAATTGAACATGACAGACTAATGAAAATACTATTACAAAATTGAGCATAACAGAAAATGCTATATCTAAAATAGAGCATGCCAGACTAAGGAACCTGATATTAAAGAATTGAGCATGGCACATCAATGAGAAGGCTATTTGAAAATTAGGTGTAGTTAACTAAAACGCTATTAAAAACTTAACCGTGACATACGAACGAAAATCCAGCTCTAACTGAAATTTGATACGCAACCGAAAATGCCAAATAAAAATTAAGTCTGGCAGAGCAACAAAAAAGCTATTTCTAATTTACGTGTCACAGATCAACGAAAATGATGTGACAAGTCAATGCAAGTGATGGCACAAATCAACGAAAATGATGGGACAAATCAACGCAAATGATGGGACAAATCAACGAAAATGATGGGACAGATCAATGAAAATGATGGAACAAATCAACGAAAATGATGGGACAAATCAACGAAAATGATGGGACAAATCAACGAAAATGATGGGACAAATCAACGAAAATGATGGGACAGATCAACGCAAGTGATGGGACAAATCAACGTAAATTCTATCCCAAAACAAAAACAAAACAAAACAAAAGAACGAAAATGGCATTTCAAACTTAAGCGTGAGAGACCAACTAAATTGTCAACTAAAGTTCTATGTAAAACTTGAAGGTGACAGACCAACCGACGGACATAGTCCTTATTGTGATCTTTGGTCGAATTTAAACTAAGATGCGGCCTTTCAATCAACGTACATAACGATGAAATGATATTTCAAACGAACCATGATTTATCAACAGATAAAAGACTCCCATAGATATACAAGGATGTGTTAAAAAAAGACATCATTATTTTTAAATATTTATTTTCAAAAGGAATCTTTTGCTCTGTTAGAAGTGTCGTTTACATATGAATAACATGTGTTTAAGAAAGTATTATCGATGCATATACTATTTAAACAATACTTCTAACAGATCATTTCTTTTTCCATCTACGTCTAGCTAATGCCGGTACACTTTTGATTTAACTGCAGTCTTCTATGAATTGTCACCGTGACGGATTAAGTTCAGCTCTTTTAATGCGGAATTATAACCGATTACTATTGCGATTTTAGCATTATGTTTTTAGCTTCGTAATGGCGACATGAGAAGTTGAAGGTTGCAATAGAAAAAAATACTATGCTGCGGCTTGTTCGACGAGTATAACTACTTTGATTTCACCTCTCTCTGACACATTTTAACAATGAAGAGAGCAGTTCGAAGATACCACGTGACTATAAAAGACACGTGATATCTCTTTTCTTCTTCTTTCTTTCTCAAGCTTGTCGCCTAAAAATATTTTTTTATATATTACACACGGACACCGGATATTAAAAGGGCAACAACACAAATGACAATACCACCTTGTTCTAATTTGATTAAGGGATTTTACCCCGAACTATTTTCTTTTTAAAATAGAAATACAACACTTCTGAAAAAAGTTGTTATCGGGTTTTATTTTGTTTTCAGTAAATCTGAAACATATATTTTCACATTTATTTAAAGTTTTCTTTATTTCTAATCAGTAGGAATATTATTACATCAACCATCTGAAGAGTGCTCTATGCCACATGGAAAGCACTTCTAGTAAATAGCTTTGGAGACGCTAAGTATTTATATGCTATTAAAAAGTTATGATTTTTTAGAGTTCGTCCGTTCGTACACAAATAGAAACGTGTGATTGGTTGAGAAAAAAGAAATAGGCAGAGTACACATTATTAAGGCAGTAGTTTTTACAATGTCAGTGCTCAAGTTCGAATCTCACGGAAGTCTAAACAATTTAGTAACTGGATGCGTGTTTGATGAATTCAAAAGTAATTAATACTACATAATAACCTACAAACAGTCATACATTTACGCTATAAATATAAACGAAGCGAAATATACGCTATAAATATAAACGACGCGGAATATATGCTATAAATATAGACGAAGCGAAATATACGCTATAAATATTAACGAAGCGGCATATACGCTATAAATATACACGAAGCGAAATATACACTAAAAATATAAACGAAGCGGCATATAAAGTATAGATATAAACGAAGCGATATATACGCTATAAATATAAACGAAGCGAAATATACGCTATAAATATAAACGAAGCGGCATATACGCTATAAATATAAACGAAGCGACATATACACTATAAATATAAACGAAGCAGCATATACACTATAAGTATAAACGAAGCGGCATATACGCTATGAATATAAACGAAGCAACACATACTCTATAAATATAAACGAAGCGTCCTTTTTGTTGATAATCCGAAAAAAAATGTTGAGATAAAAAGTTATTTTTGATTAGTTCAAACGAATTATTATTGCTAAAAATATAATTTCTAATGTCGTTTTTGCCAATAAATACAATACGTAAATACATTCATCGTAGTTTCTTACTCTCTCATTCAAATACTATTAATCATATAATTTACCACGGAATTTCACTAATATTTTCGTTTGTAGTAACTATAAAACAGTAGATACAGATGCAAATTGACATACCCAGGTGCTGTACCAACACCGCTCAAGGAACGGGTATAAACTAGTTTATAAGTATTACTTCTTACTAGGAGTTCTCACACGAGTTATTAATCGTTCGCTCACTGACAAAACCAAGTGCTACTCCGTGGAGTGTGAGAGACAAAAGTCTCCCTAGATTTTCAGTACTCCTAGCTTCTTTCGATCAGCGTTGCAAATCTCGTTGTTTTCTCGCAACAGCCGTTTAGAATTGAATTCTTCCTGATAACGGCCGATGATTTTCTCTGGAATTTGAATAACACTAATCCCAGTATTCTCAGGACCCTTTCAGTAGAGGTCTGGATGGTGCTATCCCTTATTTGTATTTCAATCATCTCAGACCTTTCACGCCCATTGTGTGTAGAACCAACCAATGTTGATGCCAAAGCGTTTTTTTATGTGGAGTAGATAAGTTTGTGGATCAGTGTTATGAGCAAGAATAGGAGGAGTATACGTTTAATTTTTCTTAGTATTAGTAGAAGTAGTTTAGTAGTAGTAATAGTAGTAACATTTTAATTTCCATCTAACATACTTCGCTTTTCATGCTAAATTTAGTGCAGTTCCTGCCAATATCGTATGAGTCTGTGTTATTTGTAGTATTAGAGTTAATAGCATTAGTATCAATTGCAGCTGTAGGAGTAGTATTAGCATGTTCTCATCCTGTTTATGTCACATCTGGCATGCCAAAGTGGCTCCACACCAAATTTGGTACAATTAGGACAATGGTGTTGGTATAAGTGAATATCGTTTTTAACATTAGCAGCAGTAATAGTAGAACGAGGTTATTCCTGCTAATTTGATGCAGTGTGTCACGTAGTTTTGGACCCTAGAGACACGAAACTTTACAAAATGTGTCTGATTAAAAGTCATCGAAATGTATTATTTATTAAAAACAGATGAGTGGAATACATTTACGATTACATTTAGAGAACGCATCAATAAATTGTACAAGTACAACGATTTAAAAAACAAACATTTATCAACGGATTTGTTTACCGCTTTTAATGAAGGCAAGGATCGCGATTTTCTTGCCCCCTCCCCACGAGGGCAGAGTTTGATACAGTTAATTTTTGATGCGGCAAAAATCCAGCTCACTTTGGATTCGGACAAAAATAAAATTTCCTCAGTCTAGAAATATTTTTCCTTCACTAACCGAGAACATAAAAAATAAAGTGTTGTATTAGAACAGGTACTAGGGGTTGCTACTAGCAAAAAGGCCAACAGTGTACACGTACATCTTTAAACACACATAAGCTGGGTAAAGCATAATCTTCTTGGCGGAGGTAAGTTAATTCCTCTCGAGCTATATATTACGTTGGCACACCAGTTTTCGTTGGATCATCGGAATTTAAGCAACGTTGAACAATTCTCAGTGCTTAGATGGGTGGAACACGGAAGTTGCTTTATCTAATGTTATTAGGAAAGGCATAAATCAATCTCATCACTCTAGCTATAGGATAAGTAAATTGTCCCAATCTAAATGTATTTCTCCTTCACTGACCGGGAACAGAAAAAATGAAGTTTAGTATCAGAACAGCGTCAGCTTATAGTGAAAATCCTACTCTCCAAAATGGGGCACACTGATCCGGAAACAACAACAGACTGGTCTGCCCCGTCGGATGAGGACGCCCCAGGAACATGAAATACTTCCTCAGCAGGAGGAGACAAAATACAATCAACTCTACATTGTATCTAAAAGCAGTTGCTAATAGCTAGAAGGATAGTGTCCTGACATCGACCAGGTAGTAAACGTTGATCCTAGAAGCATCGCTTATACGATTGTGCGTAACGTATATGAGGACAGATTTACACATGCATACAAATGATTCTTAGAAACAGATTGGTTGAGAGTAAGAATAAATATATTGTTTTATAATTTGATTCATTAAAGTCTCCTCTTTAAGATTCAGTAACGAATTTTATGTCATGTATGAATGATCTACATGCTAGAATCAAGTGGTGATTGTTCACATTTGTTATTACTTTGGAGAGTTCTATTGGTTACTTAGTGTTATGAAAATGCTCATTAACTTTTGTATCAACTACGCTCTATACATAGTAGTTCAAAGGTGAAGATCTGGGACGTGAGGAGACTAAATGATAGGTATCATTTGATCATGTAAATTTGTTTAGGAATTTATTAGTTCTCATTTTCTTTATTTTTCTGAATTGAAATTAACTGTAGTCGTCACATAAGGCTGGTTTTAATGTCTTTGTGCACAAAATTTAAGATTGTTGCTTCTCACACACGCGTTTGTTTGCAATCGACTTCATGGTGTGCCGTATTTACCGAACAAATTCAGAAGTTCTAATGCTATTTGTGTGCTTAGAATGCCTTTTATCTCTTCATAATGATGAGCCATTTTCATCTTAAGCTTTTAACGCTTTGCAAAATTTGTAAAAGAAAGATCAGACACCTTTGAAAAATTATTATATTTCTAAATTGATATATCCAACTCATATCGTCATGATATATGTGTTTCTTCATTTGTTTTGCTATTATAGGAAATTCTAATGATAAATCAACAATATAGAACATCCTATTTCCGCTCAAGAAAAACTAATGGATACTCTAAAATACCTTTATGCATCTTGTAAATATTTAATTATCAAATTATAATTATTTGTACCCTTAAAAGGAGAGCTACCTCCACTAAATTTAACATTTTTTTGCTGCAGCTAGGATCCAAACTTTCGCCTTTTCTTCTTCTTACAAATGGGTTTCATATCACTGCCAAATACATTAAATTTCGATTCGTCACTGAAATAAACTTTTTCTAATTTTCTTCTGACAATAAAACATGCTTTTTTGTGAACGCCAATCTAGCTGCTTTGTTTTGTTTACTTACTAGCGGTTTTTTTCGAGTAGATCTTGCAAAAAACCTATTTCGTGCAACCTTCTGGACACAGTTTGTCGTGAAACATTCGTGAAACCTTCCATTTGTTTAGAAATGTTGCCGCTGTAAGAAAACGGTCTTTTAACACTAGGGGTTGTATAACTCTGCCCTCTTTTGTCGTGTCTTTCTTGGTCTACTATGTTTCATTGTGTTACTTAGCCTTCCAGTTTATTTATAGAGTTTGAAAACTCGGCTTACAACACTTTTTGAACGTTTCACACGTTTTCAGATTTCTTCCATTGTAACACATTTCCTTTCTTAATTTGACGAGTTTTGCTTTGTCGTTTGAATCAGTTTTATTTCGTTTTGACATGATTTATATTGCGTGACTTGCAGCAATGATGATTATTAAAGTTTAGAGTAGTTATTGTCATCTTTTTATACAAAATACTACTGTTTTAAACTTTAAACAATTATTTTTCTTTAATGTTCCTTAATTTTGAACACTTGAAATATGTAAAATAGTGGTTAACTTCAATAATATTATTTTAATTCATCTGAAAATCTCGGTAAAAGTCCAACGACATAATTTACATATGTATTGAAATTTTCACAAATATCAAAAAATATAATTTATTTGAGATTAGGAAGATGTTATTTTTGTTCCTTAATTTTGGACGGCACTATATATATATATATATATAGTGTATAAATGTCTTATAACACTGCACAACGATTTGTTAAGATAAAGATTAAAAGCAATTTTACGCTTATTCAAACAATACAACTAGTAGTTCTGACCTCCTAACCGATTGTAACAGCGTACTTTTGCTGAAATAGCATCAAAAGAGCACATCCAGAAATTCATATCGACCGCTCATTGTAGCCAATTGAATGCTTTCACTAAAGGATTTTTTTGGCACCTGAGAAGGTAGAAGATCTAACTTGGTTAGCCAAACATTTTAAACAGGGAACATACCTCAAAGTAAACAGGTCGGAAGATACGTAGGAGAAAGTTTAGTGAATATTTTGGGTGAAGGCGGGGTGCGGCTGTGTTGGGATGGGAAGCCGTGGAATTCCAAAAGCATTTGCACTTTTTTGGCACCTTAGATTGGCACACTTAAAATGTAATCATGCGTCGAACAAACATTTTTTTTTACAAGATAAGGCCAAGAAAATTAAACTTTTATTTATTTAAAGTGTAACTTAAATTAATCTGGGAACGGAAAATGTGTAAAAGACAACCGGAATCCATTTAAGATATTGTAAAAGAAACGGGAAGGAAACTGTATTGGTATCATCCTTTTTCATTAACGCGATGGATTGTTCCGATAAATATATAATACTTTGAATATAATCCACTCAGGAAGTCTGGTAGAAGACTAAGCAATCCTGGTGTCCTTTTATCTAGCCGGCGCTAGTAGACTAATTAGTCCTGGGTAGTCCACTGCCTAAGGCGCTCCGACCAGGAATGCCGATGGGACTGCTCAACCAATTTTTAAGACGCTAGAGTGCCTCTTTTTAAGGATTCTCAAAATTCCAGCCTTGTGCAACATATTACACATGTAGTTAGTTACTAATTAAAATTTACACGCGTCGACCACGTGATCACGTTCTAAATACGGAATCTCATCACACATAGTACTTTAAGAAACTTATAAATTTGAACTCAGCAGACATAATTAAGCAAGTCCAACCCTCCGTCTGGTTAGGGTTGAGAAAATTAGTCGAAAGTAAGTGCAAAGAAGAAATAAAACAAAAGATAAAAAATGAATAATTAAACAAAAACATTCCGTGCTATACAATAACGTATGTCTAAATGATAACCTGCTGTCTAAATGCATAATATATATATATATATATATATATATATATATATATATATATATATATATATATATATAAATAAAGAGAAAAAGAGAGAGAGATGAATGAAAGAAGGGAAATAAAAAAATGTAGGAATGACAAATCAATTTCAGCTTCAGTTTTTCAATGCAAGGTGTATTCAAATAAAACGTTTATTTTTTTTCCTTAAACTATGCTTATCAAAGAGTGGCATCTTATCATCAGAGGAATAACATAGGTTGATAAGTTTGTGGTGAATAGTCAAAAATCATAATTTGAAAAATTCGAGAAAGTTATAAAAAGTAGATGTGAGTGTGTGAGAAGGTTATCAAAATGCAAAATATGTTCGATTAAAAAATGTCCAGTGACAAAATGTTAAGTGAAGAAAAGGGTAAGAATTAAATAACAAATCACTGTTAAAAGGTTCGTAGAGACTGCGTAAATAGTATAAATACTGTAATTCCAAGAAGAATTAACCCAACAGAATAGTATGTGGTTCTGACGTAGAAAAAGGTTGCCAGAAACTTCATACAAAGTGACGTAATATACGCATTCGCTGTTAAACAATTCTCCCAAAATACTAATATACGAACTAACACCAGTATAAACACCCTCTCTCCACCTTATAACTCAGTACATCCCTAACCCTCATTACTGCATGACACTCAAAATAACAGCCGTAACATTAATCAACCACTCCCGCTAACTAATAATGACCTTGATCTTAAATCTCTAACCCACATAGCTTCTCCACCAAACAGTTCCAATTTAACCTTGGCCTGGAGTTTTAGCATCAAACCAGACCACTCCTGCTACTACAAATAATGCAAATACTGCAATAACTACCCATATAAAATAACCACCTACATTAGCTCCAGTGATTTCCCCATTAAGACACGAATATCAAACTATATCTACTCTTTTAAAAGCTATAACGACATTCTCATTGCCACCTCTTTTTCCAATTTAATCAACAACTTTAAGCGTAAAAACACTCTCCACTCCATACAGTGGTCATTTCTGAAAAAGTCTAGGTCGTATACTTCAGGATCTGGATTTTGCCAACTGTGTACTTTAGAAACAGTTATGATAGTTACGGAAGCCAAGAGTAAAATATTTTTAATTCTAAGTTTAAATTCCATATACCCGATATAACTTAACCTGTTTAATTGACTATGTAATCCTGATATCTCTGGAACTGGAAAATAGTGTTTTAATGTTGGTACCTGAACATGTAAACCACCTTCCACTTAAGCCCTCATTTTTTAACTAACTGTGAAATCTTTAAACTTTTTAAACTTTGAAATACAAAAAATGTCTGAATAGTTACTTCTTAAACGTATCTCTAATCACCTGAGTCCTACTTCTGCTATGAACTCTTTTAAATCTACGCAATTATGTATAATATGTCTTAAGGGTAGTGCTTCAACAAGTTGCCCACTAGATCGTTACTTTTGATCTGCTCCAACCTTTCACCCTGTAATATCTATGCCCCTAAATCAAATTTCGTCTCAATATGAAAAATTATTCCCAAAAGTTTTCACTTTAAGCTAGTCATGCTACTGTACTAGCTTCATAGCCCCCCCCCATTCTTTACCGATATCCTACCCCGCCTGGCGAATTCCTTGTAATCAACAGCTGCTAAAATCTATTTTTACCCACTACCGATTAATTGTATCCCAACAACCACTCATTCCACTTCAAACCAAGCGTCAACCAGAGTATCTCTCGTTCACCCCTTTCCTCTTACATCCCCCATATCTCATCCCCAACTGTCACCAGCCTTGAATTCCACTTTACTACCCCTTTCAATCTCTAGAGGCAATCCGATGAACATTTAAACACCAGCGAACCTGCTTACTTCTTGGATTCTACTTGAAATCTCTAAAATATTTTGGACTAAAATCCTTAAAGATTTATATACTGAGGTTCATGGAAGGTTTAAGATGGTCTAAAATCTCCAACCTATGAATTAACCAAGATTTTCTCTACGGAAGGCCCACATATTATTCTGTTGGATTAATTCCATCGTGGATTTACAGTATTTGACCCTATTTAAGGAAAGAAAAAACATGCTTTTATTCAATTCTCCTTTCATTAAACAATTGAAGCTGAAATAGATATTTGCCATTTTTACATTTTTTTATTTTCCTTCTTTCATTTATTTATATAATTGCCATATCCCGTATATTGAGCTTTAATCACTTCACGATAGGTTCAAACTTCTAAAAGTATACATTTTACTTTTACTTTCATACCTTATATATATATATATATATATATATATATATATATATATATATATATATATATAAGAATACCAGTCTCAAGAGAGGTAAGATTTATTTCTCGAAAAGAAACGTTTTTGCAGCATATTTATGCCCCTTTGCGTATATTAAGATTAAGATACAATGCTACTCAACCTTATGCCTAGAATGATTATCCAACTCCATTACATGGTTTTGATTCGAGCAAATATTGAATAATTATTAATTGGTGTCTAATATATATTTTCAACACTTCGCAAAAAAGTGGAGATATCTGAATTGTCACAAAAGCTTTTAAACTCTTTTTTATCTCCGGTTCGCATGAAACTAAATTAAACAGAATATTACCCATATTACCCAGCCTTACGTCTAGTAGCTATGTTCTAATATCTGAAATATACAACCATAAACAGATACATAGAATTAAATAAATAAAAAACTTTATTTAAATAGATATATTCATTAATACAATATGATCGTTTGCCGATGTAAGTGCAATTTACAAATTGAAGTGTGACAACCCAAAAGACGGACATAGCCCTTTAAAAAGATACACGGACGCATCATAGAAGTGAAAACAAAAGTCGTTTCATATTAATGCATGCGTATATTTTTTTATCAGCGTTAATAGATTTCGATTGTTTTTACCAGATCTCTTGCATCTTTAAGTTCCTGGCATGAAAAAATCGCAGGAGATTGGATGGAGAAAAGTAATACGGGTTCCCTTTGAGAAAAATTTGATTTTTTGCTCGAGAAAAAAATCTATTAAAAATTACATAAGAATAGAACAATCAATTCTGATCTATGAAGTTCACATGTACAAAGTAATTCTTTAAAAAACGTAAAATAGTAAAATAACGTATTCTCACATATTTCAAATGAAATACTAGATGAAGTATCTGTAGGGTTCATCAACAGTTCTGACATTTTATAGCAAAGATTAGAAGGTAAGAACGTCTATTAAATAGTTTTTATCCATTTTTTATTATTAAACAAAAAAAAACATTATTCAGGTGCATTATAATGATAGATATTGACTCAAAACTATAACCCTATAGGAAACACAATTGTCTAAAGTACTATTCGATCTCACGATTCTAAAACATATCGGAACGGAAAACGAACCCTTATCCGCAAGGACACCAATATAATTAATATATTTTGTCTTTTTAAATGAGTTAAGCGTAGGGATTCGAGTCTTACACTAGGCAATTGTTTTGTTCTTTCGCTATAGCATTCTAGTCATTTCTTAGCCAATATTCGTCATAATCATAAACCTGAAAAAAATTTTAATGGATGAAAACTATTTAATAGATGGTTATAAAAGTCAAGAAATGTTGAGAAACGGGAAATAGTTCGACTAGTTTTATGCATATTCTATCGAATAAGCATATCACGGTTATTGATATTAAAAGAACTAAACTGGCTTTTGATATCAATTGCTTCTACCGTTCAATAGTAGAACGGATATTGGATAATGCCATCAAACGAATGACACAACGTAAAAAAATAGCAAAGTATAAGAAAGGCTCTTTCACATCCATAACACTTTTGATGATCAGATACAGCGGCAGCCTTTTTGATGTATTCTTTTAAAGTATTACCTGGCCAGGTGTTGAGAGCAATTAACTCTTTCGACAAAATCTGGAACGCTATTATCAAAATGAGACAAAATTCAAAGGGTTCAAGGCATCGGTCTAAACTGTCTTATTCTACGAATCAAACTCGTGGGCACTAAATATTTTTAACAATCCACCGACCACAGGCTACCTGAAAATTCCTCTAATATTTGTATTTTCTATTGGTAGAAAAACACTATCCAGCAATATATTTATACATATCGGATAAACACAGCATCTAATGTTCACACGACTAAAATCCAGAACAAGTAAAACAGGAAAAAGTTACATAAATCTAGTGAAAACCACTGAATAATAAATACACCTCGGACAGTGAAGATTTAACGTAGTAGATTTTTTAAACTCCAAATGAAACAAACTTTGGTACTAGTCCAGGGTTTGCGCCTAATTTCCGTGACTGCTCGGCAGCAGCGAGCCGACAGCTAACGGAAGCGTCCGAGACCTACCGAGTTGAAAACGAGGCTGTAAACGAAACTGACCAATCAGGCTGCTGCATCAAGCAGCCGATAACTATTTGAAGGAGACGCTTGTTAACATAACAAAAATGAATTTTCAGCAACTTTGCAGCTCGGTTGAATCTCCGGAAGATTATATTAATTATTGTCAGCAGAAAGCTCTGCTGGCAAAAGCAATGCGTTGTAGGCGATGCGGCCGACTTTGCCGGTTAGCTGCTAGAAAAAGTATAGCGGACAGATATGCCTGGACATGCCCCACCCAGGAATGCCGGGCTTGGATTTCGTTGCGATCGGGGACGTTTTTTTCTAGATCAAATTAAAAGATTTCGACCATTCTAAAGATGATCTACCTGTGGTCCCAGGATATGGCGACTGGTAAAAACCTAAAAAAAGAATGCGGCGTATTGTCCTGAACCACGCAAGTGGATTGGAAGAATTTTCTGCGGAAGGTGTGCACCGACCCCAGACGACTCGGAGGCCCAGGGCATACGGTGGAGATAGACGAGAGTCTGTTTAACCGTCGAAATCACAACGTCGGCCGTGTTCTCCAGCCGCTCTAGGTCTTCGGGAGATACGACCCCGCAGAGAAGGAGGGGTTCCTGGTGACAGTACCAAACAGGAATGCCGAAACCCTCCTTCCAATAATCAGACAGTACGTCGCCCCTAGGACCACGGTCGTCTCCGATTGCTGGAAGGCTTATAGCAGATTAGGAGAGGAGGCATATCGACATCTTACGGTGAATCACACCGAAAATTTCGTGGACCCGACGACGGGTGCCTGCACCAATCATGTCGAAAGAATGTGGAAGGAAGCGAAGCAGAGGAACAAAAAAGAATGCGAGACGAGCAGGACCCTAATAGACGGCTATCTGCGGGAATTCATGTGGCGTCAGACATTCAAGAAAGACCCCTTCAACGCCATATTGTCGCAGATAGCCGAACTCTATCCTGTCGGCGACCAACAATCTTCTGCTCCTCCTCCTTCCACATCCTCCTCTTCTGCCTGTATTTCGATAAACCCCCCCTCCCCCCCAAAAAAATCCAAGCTCTACCCCTCCGGGAAAAGATCCGAAATTCCCCCCACTCACCCATAAAAAAATCTAAAAAAAGTAAAAAAAGATGCCTAATTTTAAAAAAAAATAGTTAAAAATATTATTGGTTCAAAAATACCCCCCAAAATTGGTTTAAAAATAATAATGAAAATAAATATTTATTACATTATTATATGTAATATTATTTTTTCATATCAAATAAGATTATATACACAAAAGAGTTTTGGTAATAAATTAAAGAAAACAAATTGTACTGTAATGAGTAATAATTTGTAATAAGAATTTATTCGTCAGTTAAGAAAAAAATCATGATAATAACGTCCGCATAATAACTTGAGAAGCTCAATTTGAAAGAAATGCCAAAAATCTTCAAACGATGTTGGCAATAATCTTGCACACATTTCTTCAATAACAGCGTATATTTTCGCATTTTTACACAATATATTGAAACATGATGTATATAAAATGAATTTTGCTTATAAAAGCACACGGTTGTAATTAGAAATATATAAGTACCGGCCAAAGAGTTGTCGAACACTATAGTTGTTATCCTTCTATATGTGTCCTGTTACTTGGACATGAATATATCTTAATTCTATTCCTTCAACTTGATGGTAGCCACATCGTCCTAAGCGCTCAGATAAAAAGTTAGAATACTGACTTGGGTCTGAGGGATTCGAGTTGTGTGATCGGCAGAGCAATCACACTCTACACTTACGATTCCCAGTAAGAATAATAAAACACATGTGTCTGTGGATAAGAATTTAATAATTTTTCGAAAAGCTGAAACTGCATAATTCGTACACTTTGTCCCCTACAAAATAAATGCTTAACCAAAAGTATTGTTTACCAAGTCACAATATTTGGCAAAGAAAGATGGAATACAAAGAAGTACGACGTGGGTATGAACTCCCTAGATTTGAAAACCAAATATTACGATCACAGCATCACATTAAAAACAAAAAGCGCCGAATTAAAAAATCAATATCGAACTATTATTAGGAGTTTAAACAAAGCGGACGCTCACCAATAATCGATTGAATAATTATACGACAGGGCAGCACATGTAGAAACTAAAGCCACCAGTATAGATATTGTCTGAATAAAAAATGTGAAATCCTAAACTTTTAATACCCCCAAATCCTATTAAACTGTTGAATTGAAATAGCAAACAACTGCTTACACAGACTAACATTTACTTTAGGTTAAAAATACATCATAACTAAATAAATGAAAAAAATAAATAAATACAAAACTAAACTAAACTAAAACCTAAAATAGAAATACAGCAAGCACGTGTTAAAAAATTGTCACCCTTTATTTCGACACAACAAATAAACGGGGATGAGCAACCCTATAGAAAACAAAACAATAGAATAGGAAGTAAAATCATCCGCAGCTTAGTTTGTGAGAAGCCCAACGATTGACTAACAGAATAACAGAATCTGATTGGTAAACCAATGTGTATATATATATAAACACCCGGCAACACAAACTTCATGTATTTTAGCCCGACGATTCTTTACAGGGCTGAAACGCGGAGGCTTCTGTGTAGATTAATTGCCATAAATATATTTTCACAACTTAGGTCCTAACTCTATTCACGTATTGAATATTGTTGAAGTAAATACTGTCAATTGATACATAACAGATTATATTACCTTATAACATTTTATGTGGATACATGAAATAATAATAATAATAATAATAATAATAATAATATATATATATATATATATATATATATATATATATATATATATATATATATATATATATATATATATAAAAACAAACTTATTCCGGGTAATTTATGTCCACATGATAACCTCCAGTGAATCTTTACTGTGTCTAAATAAAAGTGCTGAATAATAAATAAAGCCCGTTATTAGGCATAACACTTTTTATTTATACCAACGATTTCAGGCTACACATTTCGGTATGTCTGTACAAGGGTTTGTCAGGACAACCTGACATTAAGATACTTTACCCTACAGTAAATCCTGACCAAATATTAAAACAGCATAGTATTCACGGCATAAATCAGACTATAAATCAGCACGACTATAAACTTGCTCATACGATGAATGGTGCACCTTCTCCTGGTGAGTTTACTTTAAACGCTCAGTCAATTACATATTGCTACCTTAGCGGTAATAGGGATACTCATTTTTCTGCATTGTTTTTTTTTAATTTTTATTATTTGTGTTATTTATACACACGTAAAAGTTATCCGTGTACGCGTTTCATAGTTTTACTAATCGTCAGGGGCTCGAAACCACGACCACGATGCCTGTCATTTTTTTTGTTATTGCCTTTTTAAGCACTATTGAGCGAACGAAAGGGTCATTCAATTACATATCGCTACCTTAGCAGTGATAGGAATATTTCCCTATTTAAATGCATTTTACTGCATTGTGTCGTCCCCCCACCCTTTTACGTATTTTTACGTCTCTCTCTCTCTCTCTCTCTATATATATATATATATATATATATATATATATATAAATATATATATATATATATATATATATTTGTTTTTATCTACATACATATACGTTGAATCATTACATGAATCGTAAGTGTAGAGATGATTATTCATACCGGTCGCTAGACTCGACCCCCGGCAAACGAGCCATGCTTATAACTCAAATTCAGACGCTTTAGCCCACACGGCCACTATAAACAACCTGATAAATAAACGTGAGATTAAACCTATTAAAAGCAACCGCCGTCAACAGTGTTCGACTGCTGAATGAACGTGCATTAGAGCTATGTTGACGGCTGTGTTAATACTACTCACTACAGTGCCCAGCCTAGATATTGGGGCGACATTGTAAGCTTAGTGGGAGAGAACCCCAGCATTTTTTTAAAAAGAGCGTAATATTTACTTATAAATGTATTATAGAAAAGTATAACAACAGCAGTACCATCGGTTTCAAATATGCACGTTATCAACAAATTATCGCGCCTTGTTGTTGTTGATTTTTTATCTACAACAACGGCTGAAGAGAGTTAACAAGGCGCGTTCATTTATTGATCACTTGTTGATGTGAAACCGACGGTACCGATGTTGTTATCATTTTCTGTAATATATATATATATATATATATATATATATATATATATAAATCAAATATGTGTTTATTATGTGTGTCTGTCTACGTATCAGTTTTCAATTATTGATCTGAAAACAAAACCAATATGGCATATGTCGGTTCCGCTGATTCTTTAGGCGACTAGCTCTTACATCCTTTCTCTCTCACACCTCTCCAGAGAAGGGGAGATACAAAGCAAGGCAGAGAAAAACAGAAAGAGACATAGAGAGAAAGAGGTAAAGAAAGAAAGAGAGGGCAAGAGAAGATAGATAGATAGATAGATAGATAGATAGATAGATAGATAGATAGATAGATAGATAGATAGATAGATAGATGCAAAAGAGAGCAGGGGATATTTCACTGGAGTAAAACTGAGAAGAACCACTCTCAATAATCCTCATCGAAATCAATAAATGAATGCTTGCAATGGTGTTTAAACATCACAAGTAATAAAAGAAGAACATATATTCGTAAGATACGTCCAGTCAATCAGCGCTTATACTGATGAAAATACTATTTCAAAATCAAGAGTGATAAACCAACGGATGGAGCGAATAATGTCTCTTTTAGCGATACGTGGCCGCATCTAAAATGCTATTTAAAACTTAATTATCACAGGAAGACAAACACACGATGTAGGTGAGACAACCCAACCGACAGAAAAGTTCTCTTATCTTATTGAATCGTCTAAAAGAAGATACGTCCATTTAATCTGCGCGTCCAGTCATGTTAATGTTATTTTAGACATAATTGTGACAGACCGACCGACGGACGACACAACCAACGGACAGTCTCTTACATAGTTTCGTGGACGCATCTACGTAAGGAAGTGAACGAAATAAAATGGTTGTCGCTCTCTGTTGTTCGTCATAGCATTGGAAAGAAATAGAAAATGATAGAAAAGTTGATGAAAAAGAATGAAAAGGGGAGAGAATAACATATTTTTTAAATGGCCGGTCGTTGTCTTACCTTTTTTACGGGTTGTCATCACGTGAATAGCAATGAATTAAAATACTTGGAAATTGTCCAATCTTTTTCTATGTGTTATATTTTCACGCCTGCTTCGTTGGTTCGCGACGCCATGATGACTTTACAATATTCGTAAATACCGTGTGAGATCATGCGAGATTATGAAAGGGAAAGAGATTAAAAGCGACGTAATTAAACAGAATTGACATCAGAGAATATCTCTATCTATGTAAAGTTACCTGTGCTGATATGATTATATATTAATATGTACAGGATACATTTCTAAACTAATCAATCGATTATTATGAATATTAGAACAGAGCTTCTAGACGTAAAGGGTCCAAATGTGGGCTATATTTAGTTAAATTTTGTTTTATGGAAAAACGGCAAACTAGTAAAAACGGTAAAAATTCAGATACGTCCGATTTTTGTGAAATTTGAACAATAAGTATTGTATATCAATGAAACATATATCCTATATTTCAGTTTCTTTGGGATATTTTCGAGGGGGTTTAGGGAGAATAATATAGGCATAACCTCACGTTTTAAAATAAAAATATTTAAAATTTGCATTGAGTTTTATGCGTAATCGTTAGACACACATTAAGCAAGATTCCCTGAATTAAAATTTCTTATTAAGACCCCTTAAGGTTGAGCCTTAAATTTGAGTCATTTTTTATAATACAAATCCTGTAATTGATTTTGATCAGAATTAGAATAAGGATTGTAAACATTAAGTATCATTATATCTTGATTTTAATCTTCGTAAGGGGACGTAACAGTCGTGCAAAACATTTATGTCCTGGGAATTTATTTTACCTGTCCTGGGACTCATATTTTCTAGTTATCTATATACTAGAAAGATGACTCAGCGTTGCGCAGGATAAAATATGACACTATATGCGCTTTTACATCGAGCATATGACACTATATTACTTTGTTATTCTAATCTTTTTACATATTATATATTCAACTTTTAGGTGTGGAGCCCAAGGATGTACTTAGCATCACTCGAGTTGCGGGGTGTAAGTAGAGTTATATAGTTTGAAATAAATTTAAGAAATACATAGCCCTTAACCATTTCGAGGCACACCGACATTTCAAAAGAATCAATGAGGACCTTAACCCTAACGTTAACGCAATGCATTCCTGCTCCAAGCCGGGTACGCCTAATTAACATTACTATTGGTTTTTTTTAAAATAAATATTTCTACATTTTTGCAAGTTATAAATAAAATAATGTCAAACGTCGTTTAAATTAAAATGTTCTGTTTATGGATGTCACTCGTGAACGTAAACCGTATTCTAATGTTATACACCGTTTATCAAACTGATATATACTTATTCAAGTACTCTGGCTAATGTAGTTTCAGAATATATACAATTTTTGGTGTCTATTTCGAAAAGCCTGGGTTAGGTTTGTGAACAAACAAAAATTAAACAAACAAATAAATACTGAATATCACTATGTGCCCCCCCCCCCCTTCCCTGAGAAATGGGAGAGTATCCCTGGGAGGATATTAGTATGACCACAGAACAGCTACTACATTATAACCCTTAAGGAGGAGGCAATGAATGATAGGATAGTATAAATACAAACGAACATATCGTACATTACCTACTAAAAGAGGGGGTGAGTCTTTTGAGGATGGTCTCATGACAACAGCCCATATAATACACTACCCCGGAAAGAAGGAGGTAATGCCTGTGGAGTATATTCTCATGAAACAGAACACATAATATACTACCCTCTACCCAAAAAGGAGATCTAATCATGACAACATAACATATGCTGCACCACCGTCTGAATTTAGCATTGGGAGATAGTACATTAGTCTGAAATAGTATATTAAACTGACATGAGCATTAAAAGATGATAGAATGGTACAATTATTAGAAGTAATAGTATAGCTTTTGCTTAAGGCAGAGAGATACCAAATCTCCATTAGTAATAGATATATAGATTAAAACTTGAAATGGCAAGCATTTATATATTTGTACGTGTCTTTATAGATCTACAAAAACTAGTCGCAGTCTTCTGTTTACTAACAGTCAGCAGTAGACAGATATATACGAGCACAGAGAGATTGAAAGAGATTGATAGAAAGAGAAGGATGGAGGAAAGGAGGGATGGAGGATGAGAGAGAGAGAGAGAGAGGGAGGGAGAGAAATGGATGCAGTGAGTTAGTTAAAAACACATTTGGTGAGATAGTAATTTTCACGAGTTGATATATACAAAGGTGTGAAAGAAGGTGTTATATCAGTTGAAAGATAAATATACATAGGTTGAGAGTCAGAGTAAGAGATATAGTGAGATGGAAAGAGGAGACAGATGGAGAGACAGACAGGAGGAGAGAGATAGAAAAGATAACATCATATATTTATGTTTAAAAAGTAGGTTTTATTTTATTTTTCGATTAAATTAGACCCTTAACATGTATCCAATAGCGAGGCCCCAATTTTGGAGTAAAGGGAGTGTGGAGTCACCCCTTACTTTCCACTACTCCCAGGTTCACTCTGACCCGAGTGGTACATAATAGCGGCCATGGTATCGTCTATGGGTTAAATAAAAACTATCGCTTACAGACAATATGTTTATCAGATATACGCCTACACGACACATTAATCTCCAAAACGAATCGTATACAAAACATTCATGTACGGTTTTAACATAAAATGACCCAACGACAGTTGACAAGCCGTAAAACTAATTCAAAATCTTAAATCAAGATATATTGACTTTTGTAATTGAAAGTTATACCAAAATATATGGTAGATAAAATGATAGAATTAGTACATTTCCCTTCAATTAATCGTCGAATGCCAACCTGTGCAGCTTTTATGAGTGAATAGTGTGGGTCATACATAAATAGATACGTTACTTTGAAACTAGAAGTGTAATATTTAAACAGTAAACATACTTTCCGTTCAGTTGGATTTTACATTAAAACGAGAAGAATATCCGTCAAAAAAAGAGTAAAATTATCTGCACAATTTCTCTGCTCCCTTACTAATATTAAAACCAATATCCTATTAAAGCTTGTGTGTAGAATCCTTATTTCACCTTTGATCAAACAAAAACATGACTGTAGAAAATTTGTAATATATAAAGCTTAAGTTTTAGTGGTCTTAAGAAGAAATTGAAATTCAGAGAATCTTGTTAAATTGATGTGTAATTTTTATGGATTCAATTTAATGCAAATCTGAAACATTTTATTTTTTATTGGGAGGCTTTGCCACCTAAAACCCTTTAAAATGCTCCAAAGTCACTGACATCTGGAGTATTTTTATTAATTGATGTCTAGTACCTTTCGTTGCAATTTCACAGAAATTCGGAGTTATCTGAATTCTCATGAAGATCTTTCACCCTCTCTTTGCCTCTTTTGCGTAAAACTAAATTAAACTAATTATATTTCACATTAGCCATTTTTACACCTAGTAGTTGTGTTATAACATTAATTAGTTTAGGGGTGAATCTTATGCGTACAAACATTGTAACAAATACTCATGACTAACATTACATGAAAAGATATACATTATCAATTTTTTTCAGTATTTATGTCAACATGGAAGACCTAGGTAGTAGTATAAAAATAAACTCATGTTAAATAAGCTAGAGAGAAATGATTTCTATGTAGCATATTTGCCGTGAATAGAGTCTATACTATATATATATATATATATATATATATATATATAAATTTCAAAACTGTAGTTGAGAAGGTGGCTTACTAAAATAAATACGAATTAACCACTTCAATCCAAACAACTTACTTTAAAACACATTTCACATCAGTAGGAAGAGAATTAACCGCTTCGAAATAGAACCCCAATCTTATACGATCTCTCCCAAAAGCTTCTAATGGAACACCCACAAGGGAGATAACAACATGGTGTGAAGAACGATAGGCGAGTAACTACTAGTTATCATGAATCGTTGACTACATATATGCACACATCTCATTCCCTGTCTCCTTCTATATATCTTTCAATCTTCCATCTTTACAGCTTTATACGCATGCGTATTCAAATATAAAATAACCTACAACATAAGCATGATCATCAACAGCAGCAGCAGCAACATGTGTTGCGGGGCTTTTTGAAATTAACTTCCAAACTAATCTGTCTCTGTCCAGGTCTTTATTTATCCTTCTTTCTCTCGAGTTCATCATTGTCACTTCCTTCGATGTTTTATTGGCTTTCCCCTATAAACTGACCCTAATACGCTAACTGTTTTACATCTACCAACTCAATAACTCTCATCCATCCATTCAACATGGTATCACTTTAAGTCTTCTAAAGTTTTCTGTCCGCACACATCTCCCTATACTGTCCAGAATTTATCTTCTTTCGAGATCATCATAACTAAGCCTGTCTTTAACACTCACATGTATCTCTCTTTGTCCATCTCTCTTCCACTCTCTCTCTTTCTCAATGTCTCTCTCTCTCTTTCTCTCTCTCTCTCTATAGATATACATATATATATACACACACACATATATATACACACATATATATATATAAATTTGGTATAAAACTTATTATTCATACAAACATTATTGGCTACATATTTGCAGACATGTTTTAGTTTTAACTGGAAACTAATTGAACTGGTTTATGCCTCTATACAGTATGGATGTAAAAATAAAAATGGAAGAGCAATTCTCCCATGAAGTTACACATGATTAGAGCCACGTGATTCATTAACATGACATTTAGGATCACAAGGCCAACCGTCATAATGTCGAGAGTAGTACTAATTTATTTCTTTTAAATTCTTTACCAGGATTATATATATATATATATATATATATATATATATATATATATATATATATATATATATATATATATATATATATATATATATATATGTATATATATATACATATATGCATATATATATGTATGTATGTGTATATATATGTATATATATATATATATATATATATATAGTCGAAGGAGTACTTTTAAATTATGGCTATTCCAATTGTAATTTTAATAGAACCTACGTCGAAAGCATGTATATAGAGGTAAAACATACGACAAATCCTTTGACATAAAATATACGGATAAAGACAGAAACAAACCACAACGTGTAGATGGACAGCCACAAGACACCAACTTAATCATAGGACAGCACCCATATATATATTTAAATATATATATATATATATATATACATATATATATATATAAATATATATATATATATATATATATATATATATATATATATAGATAGATAGATAGATAGATAGATAGATAGATAGATAGATAGATAGATAGATAGCGCATATAGTATTATGAGAAATTGCCAGTTTCTTGCAAATCATTGTCACCTCGAAGCCGGAGTTCTTTCTCTGTATATGTGCACAACAAAAGAAGCCTTTTAATTCGCACACGTTTACACATCTAAACACGCAATGGGAAATATTTCGTTTTCATTTCCAACGCGTGAAAAGCATTAGTCTTCTTCAGGTGTTCACCTCGAGTTCAATTATCGATTTTTAGACTGAATTCCTTGACTACAGGAATTATATTTTATTAATGTTCCGGTCGCATCTGTCTTGGAAAAAACTTCACAGCTTTGTACGCATGCGTAGTCAAATATAAAATAACCTACAACATAAGCATGATCATCAACAGCAGCAGCAGCAACATGTGTTGGGGGGCTTTTTGAAATTAACTTCCAAACTAATCTGTCTCTGTCCAGGTCTTTATTTATCCTTCTTTCTCTCGAGTTCATCATTGTCACTTCCTTCGATGTTTTATTGGCTTTCCCCTATAAACTGACCCTGCTACCCTAACTGTTTTACATCTACCAACTCAATAACTCTCATCCATCCATTCAACGTGGTATCACTTGATATCTTCTAAAGTTTTCTGTCCGCACACATCTCCCTATACTGTCCAGAATTTATCTTCTTTCGAGATCATCATAACTAAGCCTGTCTTTAACACTCACATGTACGTATAATTCTCATAACATTTCTCTCCATCTCTCTAATTGGTCAGGTTTAATTTTCATAAATCTGCGTACATATGTCTGACAAGGATTTATTAATAAACATCAAAAATATAAGTTTTGGAAAGTCCTAATAGCATATACTCTTGTACGTCCTTTTCAGCTTAAAGGAGAAGTGCTTTTTAACACCTTCGTAAACCTCGTCAGTCTCTCCAATATTTAAAAATACTGGTGACCGGTCCTCTGCATCTCAGTACATGCTATCAGTATCCTGTGCGTCATGAGTAAGTTGCTTAAATCTGTGATTAACCAAGAAGTTGTTAATCACCTTAGGAAAAACAGTCTACTCAGCGTCCTTCTTGGCCTTTTTTTTCGATAGGGTCGACCATGGTTTCCTGAAAGCTGTTTTAGCGGCTGCCGGTTTTGGTCCGGACTTCCGCAGGTGGATCTCTATTCTGTAGGACTCGCCGACGGCAGGGGTGCAAGTCAATGGCAAGAGGTCGGAATCGTTCGTTGTTTCTCGGTTGGTACGTCAGGGTTGTCCGCTGTCGCCCCTGCTCTACATCCTGGCGTTGGAACCCTTTGTTCGCAAATTAAGGGATCGGGCGGCAAAACCAGTCCTGTGCGGGATCGCTATCTCTCCTCGCAAAGCGTGAGTCAGGGTTTCCGCGTTTTCCGATGATATCACCGTTTTCGTGTCGAGCCGTACTGACATTCGAACGGTGATTAAGGCGCTCGCTCGGTACGAAGAAGTGACAGGGCCATAGTCAACCGCAGCAAGTCGAACGGCCTGCGGTTGGATGCCTGGAGCGGAGAGAACGCTCTTCCAGGTGACTTCAGCTGGTCGGATGGCCCGGTTTGAATCCTCGGCGTGTGGTGCGGACCGGGCCTCCAGCTGGAAAAGAACTGGTCGGAAGTACAGACAAAGGTCGAATCGTCGGCCCGGGCTTGGATTCGAAGGAAGCTTTCCTTAAAGGGCAGAGCGAAGGCGTGCGCAACTTACGTCTTTCCTCTCATCCTTTACCGGCTGTCAGTACTACTATTGCCTGCGGCCCGCCTTCACGCTTTCACGCGCTTACTTTTCTCGCTTCTTTGGAAGGGCCGGAAAGCGTACGTCCGCAGACAGGTCTGTACTCAAGTTCCGAGTGTGGGAGGCTTGGGGATTCCTGACTTGGCAAGTCATTGACTAGCCGAGAGACTGGCTTTCCTGAGTCGGACTTTGATGGAAGACACTCCGCGGGTCCCTACGGTCGGGAACGCCTTTCCCAATCTCATACCCGACCTCTCTGTCGAAGGTCGACGTAAGCCGAGAGGGGAGCCCTTGTTCTTCGCCGAATGGCGAGCCATGCTTAGAGGGTTTCTGGGGTCCAGAGATCTTGCCCGGCCTAGGAAGAGACTATATCGGGATCTAGTGGAGGGTACCGCTTCGGACCCACTTGAGGAGCGGCTTGGATGGTCGAGGGAGGAGGCCCGCTCCCAGTGGAGTTGGGCACCAGGCCAGAGTTATCTCAACAATTCTGAGTATTCTTTGACCTGGCGACTGATTCGGAACGCACTGCCCCTCTATGGCAGATTACGCAGAGATGGCTTAAGGGACGTCCCCTTATGCCCGCGCTGTGAAGACGACGAAGAAGAAACGGCCGAGCACGCCTTCTTCACTTGCAGCAAACTTCGACGTCTCTGGGAATACGTCAGAGAGGTGACGGCTCGCATCGACGCCGAACAGCCGATGGTCCTGGATGTAGCATCTGTCGTCAAAAACACAGCACCGCAGTCGACTGGGGAGAAACGAATGGTGTTTCTAGCCATCCTAGCCGTAGCAAGACTAGTGACGTGGGTTACACGTCTTGATGAGGTTCATGAGGTTTCGGATCGCGATCTGGTAGTTTACTTTAAACATAAACTTAAAATGAAAATCAGATGCAATTGGAAACGATTACATCGCATGGATTTCAATAGAAGATGGGTGCATGACACTAGTTTGTGCATCCGACGAGGCGCCAGGTTTGAGTTCGTGTGCCCTCCATAGTTATTGCACACGCGGTACTGGGTTCTACGGAACCCACCCCTGTAGAGTGTTTTTTACTAAAAGAGCAACTCTTAACTAGTAGGAATGAGAGATATCCTGTCCCTATTTTATTTTTGCCGGCACTAGAGAGCTTCCAAAGATTCCCACTTCCACTGTTTTATTTTGCCCCGGTCTTTTGAAACCTTTGGCATTACTATCTTGGAAGCCGCCATCTATCCCTTGATCCCATTCCTGATGAATTTATTTTTGAACACTCCTCTCTTAAGTTCCCACTCCCATTTAGAGACCAACTTGCTTGTTTTCGGTCTCGTGCCGGAAAACAATGGGCGGTCTAACACTTAGCAACAAGGGAAAGACGGGCCATACTACCCCCCCTTTTATCATTTTATTTGGTTCTTTATTTTTCTTTCTTTTTGGGTGTTTTTAATATTTTATCCCACTCCCACGATACTTATTATTTACGACGAGGTTTTTTGGGATATTTTAAGTAGGGATCCATCCACAGAGTGAATGCGGTATTTTGGTGCAAGGATCTGGTTAAGAGTAAGCCCATGTTTTATTTTCTGTTTGTTGTATTTTTGTTGAAAATAAAAAATGTTAACAGCTTGTCTCGATTATCCCCTCCCCCCTCCCCCTTTCATAACGGGCGCTATGTTTAAGGTCTGGTGAATTCCCAAGGTTTGTAAAATCTTCATCTGTAGATAAAGATGAATTTTGTCCGAGGGAATTCACCTGCCTAAATAACTTCTTGGCCTTTTGGCTAAGATCAAAGTGTAGTATCTGTTCCGATGGATACTGCACCCCATAGACTGGTATTGTCTTGGCCTTCGGGGCTTGATTTACGCCGGTCTATGGGTCTGTCCTGTGCTGTTCTAGGAGGTCAATTCTCGCAGGCTTCGCCTTCCCTCTTTGGGGAGGAGTAAGTTTATTGCTTACTGCCTGAGGCGCTCCTACCGGAGAATGCCGACGGGGCTTCCCAGGCAATTTTTAAACACCACTTTCCCGACCCGACCTTGGGTCACATCTTACTTGTGGGAGTAAGATAAAAACTGTCCGTGTGCCTAACTCCTGGAGAGGAGTAAATCAATACTCAGCGTCAAGCAATAAACAGCCGATGTGCTGACTATAATATCACACAGGATCAGTGCATCTATTGACAGAGACTTTGTTTCTAGAGCAATAGCTCTTGACATATCAAAGGTTTTTCACAAGGTTTGGAATAAAAGTTTATTTCACAAGTTTGCTAGTTATGATATATCTGTTAATGTGCTCTCAACTATCAAATCCTTTCCCTCTGATATATTTATAAAAGTAGCCGTTGATGGACAGAAGTCTAAGGCACACAGTATCAACGCCGGCGTGCCTCAGGGTTCGATTGTCGGTCCAACCCTCTTCCTGAGCTTCATAAATGATCTTCCAAACCACATTCTAAGATCAATCGTCGACATTTATGCTGATGACACAACCATCTATGGAAACACATCGAAGAGCATTAATGATCAGGTTCTTTTTGTCTTTCTCTCTCTTTCTCTCTCTCTCTCTCTCTCTCTCTCTCTCTCTTCCAACCTGGTGCAAATGGTGTAATGGGCGAAAAGGTGTCTGGTTACTTTTAATGCGTCAAAGTACAAGCTCCTCTCCTTTCACAACCAACGCTCCGATCCCCACTTTGTCCCAGTTAAAATGAACCGCTCTCCCCTTGAAAAAAACCCACAGCTTTGATAAGCTCCTGGAACTGACCTTCTCTGCAGACTTGAAATGGAAGACCTACATCAAATCTGTTGCTAAGACCACTAGAAAAATGGTTGGATCATTCTACCGCTCCAGAAGGTATTTCACGCCCTACGCGATCCTCTACGTTTACAACAGTCAAATACGTCCTAAGATGGTGTACTGTTGCCACATATGGGGAGGTTTCGCTCAAAGCACCCTTTTCCTGGCTTGACTGAGTCCAAAACCGACTTCGAAATCTTTTGGGTGATGTCCTTTTCTCTTCTCTACGGTCACTCTCTCACACAATAAATGTTGCTAGTCTTTCTTTGTTTTACTGTTTTTTCATGGTAGGTGCTCGACTGAGCTCCAATGAATGGTCCCTTCCCCTGTGAAACATTCACAATAAAAATCCGCCTAGCTACTACCATTGCCAATGATTTCACTTTCTCATCTGCGTGCCTAAGACGAAACGAAACTTCTATAGGAAGAACATATTTCCTAGTACTGTCCGTCTGCTTCCCTGTCGATTACAATATGGTCGTCTTCAAGTTCAATGTAAACAAGTTCTTGTTTACCTGTCACCATAAATAATCAATTTTGCTCTGCTACAACTATCGTGCCAGTGAACGCGTTTTTTTCTCACCATCCACCAGTCAAACCCTTTAACCCCTATCCTCGAGTCAAACTCTTTAAGCCTTATCCTTGAGTGGCCTTTGCGCCCTGATAAGCGGTGACCTTAATGTAAAAAAGTTCTTCTGCACCATATTCTAGTTTAAGAATACTAAACGTGAAGTGACAATGCGATTCATTTAAACCTAGTCTTGTTCACTCGATTATTTTCAAGCTGTTTTTCTTTCTCTTCCTTCTTCTGGCAGATGCTACTTCGTACTTGCAGTTTGTTTTTCTTGTTCTATCTAAAACATTTACGGATGCTTGTTTTATCATCTCTTATTTAAATCTACATTTTATATCCCACATTTATAATCTCATTGTTACTGCTGTTACGTATTATTAGACTGGGTTAATCTTTAATAGATATTGAGTGCAAAATATAGCTGATTCTGGTTATCCGTAATTATAAAAGTATTTTTTCTATTACTAAATGCGTGCAGGAATGTCTTGTTCTATGTTGGCGATATCTTTTGAACCACCGATTGTCATGGCTGACAACTGCCTCGCCGGGAGACCCACATTTAAACAACTCGGCCTGCTATTCTCAGGCAAAATGAAGTAGAATAAGTAGATCTGTCACAAAGAAAGGTAGATCCCCTCTATCCGGCTAGCCAACTCCTCACGCGTTCCAGTGTCTTATGTCTCTATAAAGCCAACATTGGGCCTTGCATGGAGTACTGTTGCCACATCTGGGCTGGTGAACCAACCACTATTCTCTCTCTAATCGTCAACACGCAAAAATGAATTTCTCCCTTAATTAATCGAGCGTTTTTTGCCAAGCTTCACCCGCTGTTGCATCCCCGTGCTTCTATTACAAATACTTCTACGGAATGTGTTCCGATGAACTTACTACACTTGTACCCCCTTCAACTGGAATTCTTATTTAAGTCACGTAAATTAGACTTTTTTCTTTTCACCCTTTAAAGGTAATAATCAACAGTAAAAAGACATTACAAATATTAGATGATTTTTATAATTTTGTATTCATTTTTCTCTTCTGTGTTATTTTTCTAAGACACTCGAACCATTTTAGATCTATGCGGAGAAGTAAAAATCTCGACGCCGAACTCATTTAAGTAGCGTAAAAAGACAAAATCATTTCGTTAAATCGGTTGCCCTGTTGTTAACAAGTTCGCCTTCTGTTCCAATATGCCACCCTGGGTTCGAATCTAACGCGACACTATTTTGTGTTTTCTATAACGTTTCAGTTATTTCCTAACCGATATCGAACATGATCATGAACTTGAATATTATTTTTTGAAATAGAAAAATGATGAGAAATATTTAATAGATTTTCTTAACATCTAATATTGGCTATAAAATTCAAGAAAAGTTGAAAAAAAAACCGGTATAAACTGGTACTTACTAGTACATACATTTATATAAATAGAAAAAGACCGAAATAAATGACGTCGATAAAAAATTGCGGAATTTACTAGAACCCTTTTACGTGAATATAAAATAACGCATAATTTTATTAGATGAATAAATAATAAATGTTAAACAAAAAAGAAAACAAGAAATAAAAAAATGCGAATGACGTCACCGGAAATAAATGAATCGAAAACGGAAGTAAAAGTCAGACGCGTTTTTTCGTAATTTATTTTTCTCTTTTTTTTTGTTTTCCTTTAAACAACTGATTTGTTCAGATTTTAACGCCGTATTTTTATTTCATCTTGTATCCCTTACCGCTGCTTTTCTATGCTTTATTTTCTTACTTTAATTCGTAACTTACAAAACACCTTTTAAGATGCGCCCACTCATTTCTCTCGGGGGCGTTTTTAGATCCGTCCTCACGTCTCCATAATACCCGTCGTTTACTCACGTGTAGGTTTTAAATCGCAAAGATTGAATAGCCGCATCTTAAGTATTATTATCATTATTATTTTTATTTAGAAGATGTATTTTTCTTTAAGAGATGTATTTTTCTGTTCTCTTAACTCGAAAGGTTTTTGTCGTAATTTGTAAAAATCGATTCTTTTTGTATCTATCTTTTTTCTAATATTCGTTTTTCAATTTATTTTTCTCAAACATTTTATTGTTTTAAGATGCGTCTTGGCATCTCTATTAGAGGCTTTGTCCGTCGGTTTTCTGTCAGTCTTTTGTTTTTTTAAGTATGGGCATTTTTCGTCAGTTTGTCAGGCTAGAGTTTCAAATAGTATTTTTGTATGTCTTTCGTGATTATGGTTTACATTAGATTTTGTTGGTCATTGACGATTAAGTACCAAATACTATTTTTCTGGTGTGTCGCAATAAAGCTTAAAATAGCATTTTCGTTAGTCTGTAATTTTTAAGTCTTAAATGAAATTTTCACCGGTTCATCACACTAATGTTTAAATGAGCATTTTAGTTGGTCTCTCACAGTCATCTTTCAAATAGCATGCACGATAAGAATATTAGCAATTTTCATTCTACCAAAATAATAAACGCGTGGTTAGAAAATACAAGCTAATCCCCTAAATATATGTTTGCTAGCACGCTCACTTTGGTTAAATATGCCTCTATTCAGAGTTTGTCTTCAAAAACTATATTAAAACAGAAAGTAACAAAAAACAATCGAATGCACATAATTGTAACACAATCAAGAAGCAAGAACGTAGTTTGAAGCAGACTAGGGTTTACATGCAATCAACACATGAGAGTTCCTAGTAGGTCTGCTTCTCTAGTGAAGAGTGAACAAAAGATGAAAGAAATTAGTGTCATTCTTGAGCCTCGCGAGAGCTGGGAGGAGGTCACGTGTTCTCACGAGATTTGAGGGTGTGGCATTATTTCCAAAAAGGCACAGCCTGCACGAAATAACCCTAAAAACGGATAGCTTTGAAGGGATGTAACTTTATGGTTTCTACAAGCATTTTCTTTGGTCGGTCACGCATAATTTTGAAATAAAAGTTTCATTGCTAAACGCATAGATAGAATGGACACATTTTAAGATATCTCTTCTTGTTTTCCAGCTTTTGACTCAATAGTTAATCCGTCAAAAGTTTCTTAATTTTCGGAAATCGATTTTATTTTCTTGTTTTATTTTGTTATATTTTTTTTGTTTTATTAAGTAATGTTGATTTCGTTTTACTTGCGTTTCTTCTCATTTGCGGACCAGTTTTCCTTTATGGAAATATCTTAGCTATTGAAAAAACTATTTTGTAGCTATTTGTTAAGTTGGCTCGAAGTCCGGCGGAATAACTTTCTGGTCGATCGGACTCCATCCCTGAGGATAAGAGACGCGATTGAATGGTTCTAACCTTTTTACACCTGAAGAAATGAATGGTCGACTTTTGAGTCGTGCTTTTATTTTCCCGGCTCGACAATGGCGTTCACGTACACCCATTGGCCATGGTCTATTTTGATTTAAAAAAAAAATCCAAACCGAAACTTTTCACGAGTCCGAATTACTCTGTTTGCTACGTTCTAATCAACTCTTTTAGCGCTAATAACCATAATGCCATCTTGTTTTTCTATCTACAATCAGAATAATTACTCTGCCTTCTATTCCCATCTGTTAACGTCTTAATAGTCGTATGCAGTTTTCTATTCTCATCTGCTAACTTCTTTGAAATCTTATGCAGTTTTCTATTCTCATCTGCTAACTTCTTAGAAATCTTATGCAGTTTTCTATTCTCATCTGTTAACTTCTTAGAAGTCTTATGCAGTTTTCTATTCTCATCTGTTAACTTCTTAGAAGACTTATTAAGTTTTCTATTTTCATCTGTTAACTTCTTAGAAGTCTTATGTAGTTTTTTATTCTCATCTGTTAACTTCTTAGAAGTCTGATGCAGTTTTCTATTCTCATCTATTAACTTCTTAGAAGTCTTATGCAGTTTTTTATTCTCATCTGTTAACTTCTTAGAAGTCTTATGCAGTTTTCTATTCTCATCTGTTAACTTCTTAGAAGACTTATGTAGTTTTCTATTCTCATCTGTTAACTTCTTAGAAGTCTTATGCGGTTTTCTATTCTCATATGTTAAATTCTTAGAAGTCTTATGCAGTTTTCTATTCTCATCTCTCACTTCCTATATTTGTCGTTATGTAGTATAACTGAATATGTCTGGTCTCCCTTTCTAGCGATCTCCCGCACATTTTCAAACATTCGGTAACTATGTATATTTGTTCATAGTAAAAAAACTATTAAACTGAACAACGAAAATAGAATTGCGATTTGTGTCTGCAAATCTGTTACCAAAACAAGGTCGAAGTGTTCAAAGATATTACTATACATTCTAACATTTTATTAAATGCAGATGAATAAAAAATATAATACTAGAAAATGTATGATTATATCTACATAATGCTAACAGTCTGATAATCTTGCTTAATTTATTCATTGTTCTGTTGTTTGCACAGGGCAGATTAAGCGAAGAGTGCTGGGATGGTTGTAAAATAGGAGGAGTAATAATAGTCAAGACGTAAATCTCATAATCAGAGAGTTCAATCCCTATAATCAATATATATATATATATATCACGTTGACACACCGGTTCCCGTTAGATCACCGAAGTTAAGCGACGTCGAGCCTGGCCAGTACTAAATGGGTGACCATTTGGGAATACCAGATGCTGTATGTGCTCTCTGCTTATCTTGGCATTGTTTCCAGTCGTCTTGAATTGCTTGCCATTTGAATCAAGCAGGAGAAGTGTTGTTAGGAATTGCGTACCTCTTGCTTCACAATTACACGCGCATCCAGCCCCTTACAGGGGTGTCCATAGTCTCTCTAGACTGAACGGAGGGCACTATATATATATATATATATATATATATATATATATATATATATATATATATATATATATATATATATATATACATATATATATATATATATATATATATATATATATATAGAGAGAGAGAGAGAGAGAGAGAGAGAGATGTACCAGTATATATGTTTTACATATATTTTCTATTTTTTTAAAGACCAACTTTTTCAAAGTAGAAGCTCGATGATAATTAACATATAACGCAGAGCGTATACAAATGGACAATATTATATATATATATATATATATATATATATATTTGAAGCTTCTCGTTAAAAAGTAGAGCACTGTAAATGCTTTATATGCATCATTCCTTCACTTATATTGAAGTTGAATGCCTGTATGTCTCGCCGCTTTTAAATGTGTTAAAATTATCATTGTTTATAAGCTGTTCAGAATTGGCCTATCGGTTAGCGACGTTGGATTGGGGTTGAAAAATACTTGTAATCCAGGGTTTCGAATTGTGTGCTGATGAATCTTGATTCAAAAGAGACGAAACGTATACGTCCATAGATAAATAAACAATAACAAATATTTATATATATTTATATATATATATATATATATTTATATGATGAATACTTGTCATAACATATAAATATAGGCAATGTTTATGTATATATATATATTTATTTATATGAAGAATACCTGTCATAGCATATATAAATAGACAACATTTCTCTATCTCTCTCTCTCTCTCTCTCTCTCTCTATATATATATATATATATATATATATATATATATATATATATATATATGAATGAATACCTGTCCCAAAACGGTAAAAATGAATTCCCCGAACAGAATCGTTTTGAACCACTTTATGCTCCATTACGGAGGTTCAAAACGGAGATTCAATGACACTAAACCTATTGTCTATAATCCTTATCATTTGATTGATGAAAATCTATTAGATGATTTTTATTTTACAAAATGGCTCAATTTTAGGGTTTAAAAAATGCGACTTAAGAAAAATTACTGAATTAGAGTCTAATATATATGGATCAAATTTAATCCAAATCTGAAATATTAAAATTGATGAAAATTTACAAAAATCAGAGAACTCTGTATTTTCCCGAAAAGTTTCGTCTTTGCATAAAATTAAATTAAATATAGCTCACATTACGACTCCTTACACTTAACAGTATTGTTCACAAATGTATAACGATCGATGAATTTGTTTAGGGGTGTATCCTGTACATACAAATATATAAACATATAAAGATATATATCTATATCTAATATATGTAGAGATATGTCTAGATATATCGAGAGAGAGAGAGAGAGAGAGAGAGAGAGAGAGAGAGAGAAAAAAAAAGACAGAGAGAGAGAGATAGAGAGAGAGAGAGAGAGAGTAGATCGATGAAATTAAATCTCTGCAAAAGAGTGTCTATAGAAGAAAGAGACATAGTACTATAGCAGAGATAACATAGGGAGTATGTTGTTTGTGAATGAAAGAGATATAGAGAGGGCAGGATAATAAGAAAAAAAGGTATTTATAAACAAAAGAGCTACAGTAAAGACTTTCTGACGGATCCAATAGTTTAGGGTTCGATGAGACATAGAAAGAGAAACGGAAATTATCTAGAAGATAGATAGGTAGATATATAGAGGCGGAGATATAGCATTGAAGCCTACCAAGAATGTCGATAGAAAGACGAACCTAAACCCAAGAATTGCGCATCGTCCTAAGAAACCGTATGATTCTACAGACAAAAATATTGATTTTATTATTCACCAATCGAAAAGACTGAAGAATTCTAACCCGTCTAATGGTGACTTGCATCTCTTGCAGCAATATTTTGCGGCACAAACATTGTTAGAGGAGTGAAAAAAATACATTTGACACGATTATATTTAATTTATAATCTCACGAATAAATATTGGGGTGCGTAATTGGCATAATGAATACCGTCGCCGCTTATGGAATTCGATATCATGAGCTCAAATACAATTGAATATAATGTGTACACTCACCGTTGGCAAAAGTATGAGCCCACACAATTTTCCGATACAACTGGGTACAATGGTAACTTGTGTTTAACTAAGTGTATACAATAATCGTTGCCAAGAACTTATACTATTGAGCATTAAATAACCGAACAGGGTTGATGTACCATGATACATACACAGCAAACCAGTAGATCGCTTGTAAATTTGTGTTTACTTATGTATTATATCGTTGGGAAATATGCAAACCTCGTTTACCCTATTCTGTAAAATGATAAATTCCCAGTGAGAAATAGTTATTAATGGATTACTTCAAATTTTATTCAGTCTAGAATAATTGTTCTTCACTGACCTGGGACAGAAAAGACTAAGAGTAGTATCCGATATTATACTTTGAGGTCATTACTATTTTTGTCTCAATCCAGATGGCCATTTTTGAGGAACTAGATTTTCGGATATTACACACCGACCTTGTGTCTAACTCTGCACTGGTGGGAGTCAAATTACTAGGGATTAGATAAAAAATGCATCGTTTTACAGTATTAATCTACCGTAAAACAAACGTACAAATACACAATTTATTACGACACAAAGTTGTAAAAATTATTGATATGCCGTAAAAAAGAGAAAGCATTATGGTGGTTTATTATTTAATTACACACATATGTGTAAATATTCAATAAAACAGATACACAATCATGTGTTACGCTTATATTAAATAAAACAGACGAACGATGATGGAGTTTGTTTATATGCAATAAAATAGATAACCTATAACTCACTGTATTTATATGCAATAATAACCCCATTATTACCTAATGTGTTGGTATGCAATAAAAAAGACATATTATTATGTATTGTGTTGATATACCATTACACGGAAAACTATGAAGGATTGTGTTGATATGCAAATTATGATATATTGTATTGACACAAATTAATTATTATTTTTTGTGTTGATATGCAATAACACATATAGCCTATGATGTATTGTGTTTATATGTTATCCTGGGCAACGCCTAGAAGGTACATCTAGTATGCAATAAAAATACTAAACATTACGTTTTGCGAGGATAATTCTATTTAGTCCATATTTTAGATATTAACAGGTATTTCTATTTTGGGTCGGATTAAATCAGGGAGCAAAAACTACGAAGGAAAACGACGTTAATAAAAACACGAAAAAACAAAATAATTTGAATAAAATGAAACGTTCACAAGGTTTTCCTTTTTATTTAGTGACACGTGTTATATACGTGTTAGGGCACACGTCTTCGTTTAGTAAAATTTCATAACAATAATGTTTAACCTTTCTAAATATATTTCTGAATCTTTTTAGATGAGGATTGATGATTTGATTAATTTTGGTTATTTTCACTACATTTCTCATCTTGAGTGTTATCATCACAACGTTTCACAACGATCAAGCAAATTCCATACTTAGGATGTGATAGCTCAAATAGAAGAGGCAGCCTTGAATAAACCCAAGGCACAAGGAGATGAGCTAAGGTGGAAGGTGAGACAAGAACTCGACAAGTCATAGGCTCCAAAACCTAACATCTCAATCTAAGAACTATAGGCTATCAAGTCACTACGCAGTGATGATATCGTAAAACTACAAGTACAAAGGCAATTCTACAGTGTTAATGGATAGAGCGGAATACTCCAAAATATTGGCAGATCTCATAGGATCTCATGGTTACTGTAAAGTAAAAAAAGGATCCGGCTTTGAAAACAGGGGGGGGGCATTTTCACACATCCTCAGTAAGGACCAGGATCTAATACCCAGTGCAAACTATAGACAGCTAGTCCAGCATTACAGCAAGCTACCTCACCAACACGACTTTTCTAAGATTCACAAATATGGTATTCCATTAAGGCCCATTGTCACCGCACGAGGTTCAGTATGCCATCCACTGAGCCGATTCCTGATAGGTATAATCACCAAGCTCACAGGCAAATCTCCATCGTATATAAATAATTCAGCTCACTTTGTGGGAAAAATAAACAATGCCCCGTCCATTCCAACCAAAAGGCGAGTTTAGATGTAATGAGTCTGTACGCGAAAGTACGCACTGATAAGACTCTGACGGTGGTACGGGATGAGTTGATTTCAGATACCTCACTGAAGGAACGCACTTGTATCCCAATTAATAATCTAATGGAGATGTTGACCTGTGTAGAAACCACATACTTCGCGATGGAAACTGATATATACCGACAGGAAGAAGGTCTAGCTAAAAGTTCACCATTATCCGCAGTACTAGCCAATGTATACATTGAATAATTTGAGGAAATGGCGCTAAGATCAACACCACCAAAGCCAACAGTGTTGCTACGATATGTGGATGACACATTCATACTTTGGCCTCACCAAAAAGATGTTAAAACATTACTGGACCATGTTAACTCTATTTACCCATCTATACAGTTCACGATGGAAAAAGAACATAATAACAGATTATCCTTCCTAGATGTGCTGATAACTCGCACTGCTCAGGGGTATAGGTCATCTGTATATCGAAAGCCAACTTTCACTGGACAGTATCTACATTTCAACTCCCAACATCCATATAATGTAAAGATAGGAATTGTTTGATGCCTACAACATCGAGCACAGGCAATATGTAGTAACAGCAATACATATCTAGAGGAGACGGACAACTTGAGTAAAAAACCCTCAACCGAAACAACTATGTGAGAGCATGACATCAGCTAGACCAAACAACAAGGGACACTACTCGAAATCTCACTACTATTTGAATACCATATATGAAGGGGTTGTCGGAAAAAAATCCAAAGAATATGTAATCAATATGACATTCAGGAGCGACTCTAATTTCCGAAAGCATCTTGTGAGAGTCAAACCTCATACGGAAAAATGTATGACTAAGATCTGCGTGTATGCGATCCTATGTAAGTGTGGGAACATACACAACAGTTGAGACATGTCGTCCACTAGAAGTAAGGCTAGAAAAACACCGTAATACGTGGAGATATAGAAAAATCGGGTATAGCTGACCACATATAGAGGGAAAAGGGAAAACATCTACCCTTATTGGACTCAGTAAACATTATAGATAGAGAAGAACGGTGGATAGTAAGACGAGTCAAAGAAGCAGCGCATATATTGGGCAATAATGACTTACTAAGCAGACCTAGTATATAATTTAATACAATATGGGAATTATTAATTATAAATAATAGATAAGATTATAATATATATATATATATATATATATATATATACAGTAATATGTAGCAATAAAAGTACTGATATATAGTGATAAGTAGAAAGACTACACATAGAATAAACAAGAATATGTTTAAGGCTCTTAAAATTCATACTAGAACTGTCCGCAAGGCCCCATAGCACAGTGGATATAGGACTAAGTTGAATTCAGTTCTAAGTGATAGTCATGTGAAGGTTCAATCCTTGGTGCAGGCGATACGAAGAATTGCGAATTACTAAAGACTTCTCCCAGACATTACTGACAGAACAAGAGCATGCTAACCCCGTGGATTAAATCAAAGTTTCTGTTCGAAATTCCGTCCAGATCCCTGAGTTCGGCAGAAATATCCCTCAGTTCGAAGAAAGATACAGCGTCCGAAACGTTGTGATGATAGCATTCAAGATGAAGGAATGTAGTCCGAATAACCAAAATTATAAAAACCTTCTAAATATATTTATTGGAAAACGTTGAAAATATCTACATGAAATAAGTAATTTACTGATGCATATAGAGTTCCATAAATCCAATCTTTTTTCTATTGAGAATTTAAAAGATAGAAAATTAAAACTCTATAATTTAACTACAGCAGCTCATCTTAAGTAAAAGCAAGGTAATTAGGCAGATATCACATTACATAACGATGCTGAGGTGGGGTAGTGTAATGAAACAGCATTTCCCGTGCGTTGCATCCGAACTCTTCTTATTCAATCATATAATTATCATCGATAAACATGATGTTTACGTGATCATAACTTTTGTGCCACTTGTATATTCGATATCATACGAGTGCAACGTTATTCCCTTCCTTTCCTGGTTCCAAAATGCGAACGGTGTTGCCACAAAAATAAAGAATCGATATACGAACATTTTTTTTTTTGCTACAATTTACAATTTATTACAGTAGAATGTCGATACTCCCTTCATAGATTCCCGCCTTACAGATGCAGTCAACTCCTTAGCCCCCAGCTGTTGAGAGAAAAATGTGAACCGTCTCATTCTGCTGTTTCACTCAGTCCTCTCTCAATCGTTGATGCAATTCAGAAATTATATTGCTTCATTTGGGGTTGTCTTTGGAAGTCCGTGAAAGTCTCTTGTTGAGTGTGTACTGTTTGACGAAGGGCCTTTCCCTCCTCCCCCAAGGGCTAGGTATAAAATAATCCTCAATCGCATAGCTCAAATTGTAAAACATCGTATTTTTATACTTTCATAGTCATCATAATCTTAAATGATCAAAATAATCAGAGTCGCATTCGAAACGCGACGTCTACCCACACCCTGACCTCAATTTCATTACCACTTAGGTTATAATCCTTATTTAGTATTTCGCCTTTTCGATCTCCCGAGGTAATATGGTTACACTTGTTCACAATCGTGTGTTTGATCATTATTACCTTGGTTACCTTGAATGAAAGGATCTGATGTTGCAAAACTCGAAAACCTAAATGAAAAACATCACTGAGGATGAGGCAAGAGGCATTTGAAAAGTGGATTTTGTAACATTTTCAAATCGTAATCTGTTCATTTTTCTGTATTATATGTATATTTAAAAAAACATTCTATGATTAAACACACTCTTTTTACAGAAATCTTATTGATTATGTTAGATCACATTTAAGAGAATTACTTTATTTTGGATTAATTAGACTTAAGAAGCAGTTAAGTTTAATCAGTAGTAGTATAACAACGCCAGCTGTGCTTTTGTCTCCTGGACAAACATACGAGACAAATGTTAAGGTTCTGTCATTAATTAACCAACTAATAGAATCAGTAAACGAGCGAATAAATTGACATTGTGTATATCGGCATGTCTGTGTTTTTCATATCCACCTCAGATCACCTACCATACAATTCAATATGGCGCGGGACCCACGTGTTGCTGGATCAATATCTTCTTTGTAACTAAACTACTGCCACCTGTCGGTGGGTCCAAATGAAATGACAAGAGATTCACGAACAATGTGAAGCAATTGTTTTAAGATTTGTAATAAACATTTGGGAATATGACTTAATGCATTAAATAAATTAAAATTTCGATTATGTTTCGGACACAAAATCCGCATTATGATGAGATATATTGATTGATTTATATTATACATTCTTGTATTTCTTCCTTGTTTATTCGTTAAAATATTTTATTAATTACTTAGTAAAGTAGTCATCATAAGAGTTCATAATTATAATGTCAACAGTTCTAAAAGATCCTTTTTCCGAGAAGATATCGACAAAAGATCATGATTTTGAACAATACGGACAACATCTATAGCAAATAAATTATTTACAAGTGCAAATAGACGTTATAGTAAAACTCATTATTTTCATAATTAAATATTTACACATATCATATGCACATTTATTGATCATTGATCTTTCGCAAAAAGCCAAGTGTTTTCAGATATATATATATATATATATATATATATATATATATATATATATATATACATAAATATATAATATATATATATATGAGATAGATATGTCGATATATTTATTTCTCTCCTCTTTCAAATTTCATACTTGTTTTACTTTTGCTGAGATGGAGCATCCTACCGGATGTTTGACATTCACCCGCTATTTTTAGAAACTCGAACCGAGATCTTTTGTTAAGATTCTAACCATCAAGTTAACCACAATTATTTGTATCTCTCTTGCACTTAATTCACCGGGTATATTCGCCAGGTAGTTTTGTAACTTCGTTCTCATGAGCTTGGTACTGCTATGCTTACTTGACTGATGGGGATCTCTCCAAGATTCCAGTTTATGTTCATGTAGTACATACTACCTTGGTATTTAATTATTTTTCCTTTTCAGTTCTTTTAAGCCAACATTAGTACAGGAGAATCCAAACTAATTAACCAGTCATTATTAATTTTGGAAGACATATTCTCGGCTATCCAGTGAGTAACATGGGCACAGTATTTTTTGAAAACACTATCATTTAGACAAGTTCGCCCACCCTAAATCACACCCTCCTCCAAAAAACATTTTAAATAAGTTAGATACACAAGATTTAAAAGAGAAAAACATACTCTAAATCAAGTTTTGAGTTATATTAAGTAATACATTATTAAGAAACAGTGCACGTGCGTGAACGTCTAGGTAAAATCCTTAACTATTGAACTTATCATAATGAATTATGGAATATGTATTCTAGGTAAAAAGGTTAGTACCGAAGGCATATTTAAAAAAAAAAATGTACCACACGATCCAGAACAAGAAACACAAATGTAAAACTAATACTTAATATTTATTGCTTATATCTGCTGTCAGATTTGATGAAAGTATATATTGATGGCAAAGCTATTCAGGTTGTCGAGAAGTTTGTTACCTTTTTTGATACTATTGGAGGACAGGGTAGAACAGGTGTTAGTGTGATTGTGAGGGATAGGGGTGGATGGAGTAAGGTCAGGGAACTTTACTAACCATCAGTGTGTTACCACTGTCGATCAAATGAAGAGTCTATCACGCATGTGTACAAACTGTGTTGATATACAGAAATGAGGCCGTAAAGGTTGAAGATATGCGTTGCATGGAAAGAAATGATACAAGAATGATACGATGGATGTGTAATGTTAGTTTTAAAAACATAATTTGATATGATCTCAGAAAGAATGAATCTTGGCAGTATAAGGTGACAAGGAAACCATCGGAGTTCGTGATAAAAATTCACTTGCAAGAAAAAGGGATGACTAAATACCTGGAGAGAGATAGATGAGTTTGAAAGTCAAGTCTTAAAAGCTGTCTCATACATGCCGGCCTCTAAGACGAACGTTAAACCGTACATTATATATATATATATATATATATATATTTATATATATATATATATATATAAGCAAGTTGCACATATTTCAACTTTGAGCCTTTTTTCCACCAACTTTTACATTTTATTCTTTTCAAACTTTGACCCTGGTAATCTTCGTACCAGCTTATTAATTTGTATTACTCTGATGATGAAAATTCAATTTTTTTAAAAGCCATGGTTTTAGGAAAAATAAACCCCTTAGTTTTAAACAACTGAATATGGAATACATTTTGTATGTTTTAACAACTTTTATTCTCAGCTTTTAACTTACCTATATAATTGCTCTATCTCGTATATTGAACATTAAATATCTTTCATGACAGGATATAATTCATATCTTTATATTTTCGTTCTTAATATATATATATATATATATATGTACATATATATATATATACATATATATGTATGTGTGTGTGTGTTAAAAGGACAAAAGTAAAAACAAATCAAATGCATTAATGAATCATCAAACAACAAGAGATTTAACCGGTGTCATTCGTATCAAGGAACGTCTTTTTCACCTATTCTGTCTTTCTGGCATTTCATTTTATGATATATCATGCATTTGCTCTTTATGTATATATGAATATAACTATATATATATATATATATATATATATATATATACATTAATTTATTTTGTACGCGTAATTATAGTGATATATATATCACTATAATTACGCGTATAATATAAATTAATGAAAAAATAAATAAAATAAATAAATATATATATATGAAGAAAAGCTAAAAGACTCAAAACTAATTCCTCTTTAGAACTATGAAATAAAGTTCATCAATATATTTCAATAAAACTAAAACCTATGATATTAAACTTCATTTTAAATTAATTCTGATTAAAACATTTAACTGTATATTAAATTATATAAATACATATTTTGTAATGATAAGGATTTTTATTAATCTATTACTAGCAATCTGAGTGAGGTATTACCACGTAACAAGCTAAATACTATATGAGTTAGACTATAGTTTGAATAAGCGTAAATACCACAAAATCACTGTGCCATTTATTATTATTATTATTATTATTATTATTATTATTATTATTATTATTATTATTATTATTATTATTATTATTATTATTATTTACTCACTAGGAGTTATCACACTGGTCATCGTCAGTGGTCACCCACTGCCGACAACCTGTGGTATTCCCTGGAGTCCGAGTGACAACAAGTCTCCTCAGGCCTCCAGTATGCTCCACCTCTTTTCGTTCATCACCGCTGATGACCTTGCGGTAATCGCAACAGCCACCTACCAACGATTTCCCGCTGATAAGGGCCATCGGTCCCCTCTGGGGCCCGAGTGGCAACAAGCCTTCCCGAGGTCCCAGAGCTGTCCGCGCTCTTCCAGTGGAGGTCTGGTTTGCGCTTTCCCTCCTCGACCCTCTGTCCATAATTTTGTGGCGTCAGCCTATGCTTGCGCCTCTCTCGTGCGGTTGTATTTTCCCCGGTTCTGCTATCTTGTGCTTCCATGTGTTTGTTCTCCATTCGTTGCTTATGTGGGTTGGTTTCCGCATTCGAGGACATTTCTCAGGATTGTTGTGCTTTTTTGGTTCTTCCCATATCTTGCTCCAGAATTGTTTTGTTTCTGTTGGGTTCGGTAACTCTGTTGTTGTTTTTTCTCCATTTACGTTTTTGTAGAACTGGCTTTCATTGTTTTCAAAGGTCCTGTTCTGTTTGCTCTGTTCTGATTTGTACCTGTATCGTCTCAGTCTTCCTTCTATTGCTGCTATCCTTTGTTTTATTTCTTCATGTTTCTCATTTAGTTTTTCCTTGCGTTTCTGATTTTTGCTTCTTAATCGTTTCATGTCCTCCTTCCTTCTGTTCACGGTTTTAGCTTCTTTCCGAAGTTTGGTGATCTGGGTTTCCAGTCTGATTTCCCATCCAGGTTTTGTCGGTCCTCTCTTTTGTCCATTCTCTTCGTTTCTTAGTTTCATACTTACCGATTTTGCCCCAGATTATTATTATTATTATTATTATTATTATTATTATTATTATTATTATTATTATTATTATTAGTATTATTAGTATTATTATTATTATTATTATTATTATTATTATTACTAGTATTATTATTATTATTATTATTACATAACCAGTAGTATTACTGTAATATTATTATCATTTGTATTATTACTATCGCTATTATTATTATCATGCGTATTATTACTTTAATTATTGCTAGAACAAATATTACTATTATTATTGCTATTATTTCTCATACTATTATTACTACTATTACGATTATTACTATTACTGCTATTATTATTAATACTATTTCTATCGTCATTATTATTATCACTGTTGTTATCATTATAATTATCATTATTACCTTTTTTATTACTATAATTATTACTTTCATCATTAGTCTCATTACTATTATTATTATTACTACTATAATGATAATAATCATCACTACGTCTATTATTATTACTATTTTTATTACTAATACCATTATTATTACTACTACTAGTACTTCTACCATTATCACTACTGCTACTATCATTATTAATACTATTATTACTATAATTACAACAACAACAAAAACAGCAACAGTAGGTCTTGCTTGAAACCTGTAATACTTTATAAGTTATTTCTTTTAACATTTACCCCGTATTAAGATATTGGAGGACTTACAAATAATCCTAGTTTTATCATATTTATCAGGGAACATAAGAATGGCTACCTTTTAACTAAGACAAAGAAAAAAGTTCGGTTGTGCAGTGTAGGTGTCGGAGACTTATTTTTAAATTATCCATATTGTTGGAGGAACTATATTCTTATATTTTAGAAATATCATGTACACGTATAGTAAAGTGCCTCTTTTATTATCATCTGAGTTTTTAAAGTCAATACTTGTACCCACTATGTAAATATTTTTTTTAAATTAGGATTTTTCGTGGGAACACAGTTCCTAATGAAACTATATTTTTGGTTAAACACTTTTCTTATAACGGGCAGTTATTCTTATCTCTACAACTACACTCATTATTGTAATTATTATTTTGTAAGTTGTTAATTCTTTTGTTGTCATCACCTTTTAATATATGTCTATTATTACTCTTAATTATTTTCCAAGTTATTTGTAGGAGGATAACTAAGTTTAATCATGTTTTTTATTGAATATTTTATGCAGTGAGTTATTTATTGGGAAATGTCGATTTAAAACATTAAGGAACAAGTGTCAAATGATAGATTTAATTAATAGATTAAATGGAGGCGTATACCACATTATTTTCCGATTTCTATTTCTCCTTATAGTGTTTTTATTCCTTCTACCTTTGTATTAAATGTTGGTGTTAATATAATCAATATTTTTTTAGGCGTTTTACATGTATTACTATTACTATTAAAAATGTTCTCATTATCGGAATTATTACTAATCCTATGACTTATTTGATGTCGGGATATTCTTAATTACGCTATTTCGATGATTCGATTTGGGGTTCACATATAGTGGGTCGTAGTTATCTTTCAAATAAGGTTGATCATTTCTCTCTCTCCATATATATATATATATACTTACACATGATTCAACTCTAAGAAACAAACACGCACATATACCCAAGCGCACGCGCACATTCACATAAACTATCTTGAACAACACACTGACACAATACATTTACACACACTCATAAAATAACTCAGACTTTAATACAAACTCACATACACACATTCAAATTTACATAGAACTACATATGTATACTTAGGCACAGGCACATAGTCACACAGTAACGCATGAAACATATATACAAACACTCGCATTTCTCTATTTCCTGCGTGAACTTGTAATATGTGTAGTTGCCAGCCTATGACGCCATTTATTACAAAAATAAATCTTTATGCTTGCAAAAATAACTACATTTACAAATATAAAAAATATATCAAATAAATTGGATACCCAAATCTTATTTTTACGGTAAATTTGATTTTTGTGTAGGCGTATATCTATACTACGACTTTGGATCATATCGATCTACGAGATCATGAGTGGTTGGTTCATGGGGAGAGCATTGAATTAAAAAGAGAAGGACACATTTCTAAACGTTATTATTGCTCGAAACTAACACTTGCTGTTTAGAAATTTCCATTTTTTTAAAATTGCATATACACTTTCACATGCTAAAGTTAGGAATACCATATTTGCGTTAATTCTTCGATTTAAATGTGTCGTTTTTATTGTTCGGGAAATCGATGTTTCCATTTAAGCATAGTGCTTTCTCTTTTAGAAAAGTTAAAAATTATTTATCGAATCGCGAATAGAACGTGCATTCCTCGTTCATAAAGGTCTAGTTTTCATGAGAAGTAGAGAAATATTTTAAATTAGAATTGTTATGGCCCTGTTTAGGGGCCGGAAGCAAAACACAGACACGGAGTTTAGGTATAACAAGTATATTGGAATACATTATATACAGCAGAGGAAAAAGAGAAGTGGACCGTTAATCCTGACTGCCTAATTTCCTAAGTAAAAGGCGAACCTTTTAAGAGTATTCCCAATTTTCGCAATCAATTCGATATAAGTCTTCATATCTTCTAAAATTACGAAGCAAAACTCCACCAATTATCAGGGTAATACGTGAAGTTCTCGATCGCACTCCACACGACATTCTGCGAAAAGGTATTACCATTTTCATTACTTTGGCCTCTAAGCGATATTGTTTGCATTAACATCTCAATCTTATCGTCAGATTCATTTTTTGCTCTATAAGTTTTTCATTTTGTTCTAGACGAGGCTTTTAAAATCTTTCTTCAGGTTTCTGTAGTCTCTCGTCTGCTTCTTTATTATGTTCGAGTTGCTGTTGCATTTGAAAGTTTACTAATTCCTCAATCGTTGCTTTAAATGCTTCTATATGTTAAAGTTTGTCCATTTTTAGAAAGTAAATGTTTCCTTTCGAGTACGGCTTGTTAAAAAAGTTGCTTGTAGACGTAATTTTAGTTGTAAAAGAGTATTAAACCTTTCTTTCTCGATAAAAAATCGCTTTTATAGTACACTTTTACGCGTAGTGCGTAGCCGTAGAATTTGCGCTCGGTATATTAGCCTGAGAACAAATAAAAATACGGTTTCAATGTTTTTTTTTCTTTCGGCAGAAGTAACTTTCTCTTTTGGAGAGAGAAAAAGTCATATATTCTCTTTGTTAAATATTAGAACAGTGTCGGAATAGCAATTAAAACAAAAATAACTGACCTGTCTTCGATTTAGGGAATACTAAGTTAGTCTTACGTGGTTTTCTCATTTAGTAATCTAGTTATTTAGAATTAGGACGTTGTCTGCTGAATTTGTAGTCGATTTTTCGAAGTTATTTTTCTTTTTAAGGTTTTCAATCATCAATTTGTTCGCCCGTTGTGGCATCCATTTTTAAAAGCTCTCCCGAATATTATTATTATTATTATTATTATTATTATTATTATTATTATTATTATTATTATTATTATTATTATTATTATTATTATTATTATTATTATTATTGTTAATTACATTTTTATTATTAATAGTAATAATAATATTTGCTCTAGCTGAAGAAAAAGGGGAAAAAGAAGAATAAGACAATGAAGAAAAAGGGGGAAATAATATATCTAAAGTAGAAAAAAAGGTTAAGTTGTAAGGACCGGAAAGAGAGAGAGAGAGGGAGAGAGAGAGAGAAGGGGAGAGAGAGAAAGAAAGAAAGAGAGAGAGAGGGGGATGGATAGAGAAGAGGGGCGAATGTGTGTGTGTCTGTAAAAGTTGGAGAATATGGTAAGATGTTTAGATGTTTTTCTATTTTTCTTCATCAGTCCGTCCTCACGCGTGTCCAATACATTGACTCTTTTCTGTCCTCTCTGTTCAAACGTATGAGATTGTGTTCGCTCATTCATTATACACATTCAGGCATCGCGTAAGTTCGTATGTCAGCTGAGGCTCCTTAATCATAGCACGAAAACATCCGATATCCGAATCAGCCAAATCTCAAAGTATTTTTTCACCTACAAAGATCTCCACTTATCAAGGCCAAATGTCACTCGAGAATAAGAGTTAATGAGGTGAAATGCTTTTAGTTGATATGAGAAAAAAACTCACGAGAAATTGGGAAAGATTGATAGGATGGACCAAGCTCTAATTACTAGTATGCACGGTTCATTACAATAATATGTTTACATGGCATTTGAAGACGACCATCTTGTAATCTGTAGAGAAGCAGTTCCGTTGTAACGTGTTATACAGACGGGAAGTCTTTCGAAAAAGCTCTGTCTGTAGAAGTTCCGCTAGGCACACAGAAAGAGAGAGCATTTTTTGTTGTGGCAGCGAGGTTTTACTGTGAATGTCTTACAATGAGAAATCAACGATTGGAGCTGAGTCAAGCATATTCCCTGGAAATAACGATGAGAACTTCTAAGAGATCACTCGACATTCGAATCATACAAGTCTGATATAAAGACATTCAATGTTATACAAGAGTATACGGAGGCAAGAACGCAATGACCTACGATACGGAATGTGATTTAGCCAATAAAACATTCGATGATTCACGCATTCATCCGTCATTGTGTTTTGTTTTCTTTTATTTTATGCGGAAATTAATAGCACGTTTAGATTTCATTTGTACCATACAAACAACAACAACAAAAGACAAAACTC
>OY744546.1:27348283-27353283 GCA_963556195.1 Sepiola atlantica | reverse complement strand
AATTAAGAATCAAAGTTAAAAATTAAGAGCATAATATTTATTTATTCTGGTACAGAAAAATTAGTACAACATTCGTACCGTCGGTTTCAAGCACGGAAGGTCTTACCCATCCGGCTCTCTTCAGCTTCTGTTGTCATCTGTTTTGGAAATGTGAGGTCACATGACACTCTTGTTGGGACGCGTTATTTGCTCAGTGTGTTGTGTGTGTTTGTTTAAATTTGAATTTAGTGTCATAAGACCGTTGAGATTTAAAACACGGGAGAAGAAAGAGAATTCAAGATTAAAGGGAATAAAAAGGGGAATAAAAAAGGGGGGTAAAAAATAAAAAAATATATATATGAAAAAATATATATATATATATATAAATAAATATAAAAAAATATAAAAAAATATAAAAAAATATAAAAAAACCTATATATATATAAAAACATTTTAATACTAAGAATAAAGGAATAAAAAAAGAAGAAAAAGAGAAAAAGAGTATAAAAAGTGGGTTAAAAAATATATATATATAGAGAGAATAAATTGTAGAGAATAAAAAAGAGCGAGAGAGAAAGAAAGAATAAAAATAGAAAGAATAAAAAGAATAAAAATATATGAATAAAATATATAAATAAAAATAATAATAATAAAAAAAATAAAAATTAAAAATTAAAAATTAAAGATTAAAAACAAAAATAATAAAAATAAAGAAAGGGTTTCTCTGAAATTCCCGTGAGCCAATTTATGAATTTGTATCATTAGCCGTTATATTTTTGAAGGTATGCGTTCTAAAAATCGTTGATGTGTAAGAATCTTTAGATTGGAGTGATTTTTAATGAAGGGATTCGGATCTAAGGGAGGTAACTAAGATGGAAATATGAAATATTTGAGTTTGTTAAAGTGGGTTTGAAAATTAATCTGGTGGTTGATAAAAGATAAAAAAATAAAAAAATAAAAAATTAAATATTTTTGCATTTTGGTGAAAGTCGAAGTTTTTGCTCTTGGAATTTATGTGGATATAATTTTTTGAGTAATCTAGTGATTGATAATTAAATTAAATATTTTTGTATTTTTGTGAAGGTCGGAGTTTTTGCTCTTGAAGTTTAAGTGGATATAGGTTGATGAGGTGTTTGTTCGTTTTTATTGTGTTTATATTAGTAGAGGGGGGGTAGTTAGACATTATGTGAATCGGTCAGACCAGTTTATAAGCAATGCTTGCCTCTTGTGTGCACATCCCTTGAATATTTCATCGCGGACATTTAAACAGGCTGTATTCGGATCGATGATGGCTTTTGAAATGTGGTATTTTTCAGCGTCACATAGAGGACATCTGTTTATGGCTGGAGAGAAGGATGGTTTTCTCGGCTAATACGGCACTCGCGACCCGAATATGGCAGCTTAAAGAAGAAAACACACCCTTCACCATCAAATGGAAAATAATTGAGAGAAAACCATCCTTCTCTCCAGCCATAAACAGATGTCCTCTATGTGACGCTGAAAAATACCACATTTCAAAAGCCATCATCGATCCGAATACAGCCTGTTTAAATGTCCGCGATGAAATATTCAAGGGATGTGCACACAAGAGGCAAGCATTGCTTATAAACTGGTCTGACCGATTCACATAATGTCTAACTACCCCCCCTCTACTAATATAAACACAATAAAAACGAACAAACACCTCATCAACCTATATCCACTTAAACTTCAAGAGCAAAAACTCCGACCTTCACAAAAATACAAAAATATTTAATTTAATTATCAATCACTAGATTACTCAAAAAATTATATCCACATAAATTCCAAGAGCAAAAACTTCGACTTTCACCAAAATGCAAAAATATTTAATTTTTTATTTTTTTATTTTTTTATCTTTTATCAACCACCAGATTAATTTTCAAACCCACTTTAACAAACTCAAATATTTCATATTTCCATCTTAGTTACCTCCCTTAGATCCGAATCCCTTCATTAAAAATCACTCCAATCTAAAGATTCTTACACATCAACGATTTTTAGAACGCATACCTTCAAAAATATAACGGCTAATGATACAAATTCATAAATTGGCTCACGGGAATTTCAGAGAAACCCTTTCTTTATTTTTATTATTTTTGTTTTTAATCTTTAATTTTTAATTTTTAATTTTTATTTTTATTTTTTTTTATTATTATTATTTTTATTTATATATTTTATTCATATATTTTTATTCTTTTTATTCTTTCTATTTTTATTCTTTCTTTCTCTCTCGCTCTTTTTTATTCTCTACAATTTATTCTCTCTATATATATATATTTTTTAACCCACTTTTTATACTCTTTTTCTCTTTTTCTTCTTTTTTTATTCCTTTATTCTTAGTATTAAAATGTTTTTATATATATATAGGTTTTTTTATATTTTTTTATATTTATTTATATATATATATATATTTTTTTTCATATATATATTTTTTTATTTTTTACCCCCCTTTTTTATTCCCCTTTTTATTCCCTTTAATCTTGAATTCTCTTTCTTCTCCCGTGTTTTAAATCTCAACGGTCTTATGACACTAAATTCAAATTTAAACAAACACACACAACACACTGAGCAAATAACGCGTCCCAACAAGAGTGTCATGTGACCTCACATTTCCAAAACAGATGACAACAGAAGCTGAAGAGAGCCGGATGGGTAAGACCTTCCGTGCTTGAAACCGACGGTACGAATGTTGTACTAATTTTTCTGTACCAGAATAAATAAATATATATATATATATATATATATATATATATATATATTTATTTCTCTCTTTATCTCTCTGTTTCTCTCTCTATATATATATATATATACATATTTCTCTCTCTCTCTCTATCTCTCTCTCTCTCTCTCTCTCTCTCTCTCTCTCTCTATATATATATATATATATATATATATATATATATATATATATGTATATATATATATATATATATATAGCCTGAAAGTTACCCTCGGGGATGAAACGCGGGAGCCTCTGTGTAGCTTAATTGCCATTAATATATTTTCAAAGCTTACTATATATATATATATATATATATATATATATATATATATATATATATATATATATATATATATATATATATGGAAAATGAAATAAGTAAAATCAAAATATTAATTAAATACCATCTACGTTTCCCCTTTATTAGAAGGTTTCATCAGGATGAAAGATTGAAGAAAAATAAAAGAATTTACAACAACAAAAACCTTAGTCTGAAAAATAAATGTAAGGAAGCGCTCAGTTAGAAAGGTGAGAAATGTGCTACGGCAGAACAGCCGATAAAAGTTTGAAAAGTGAGCGTTCAGAAGTCAACGGTATATATAACGTTCTATAGAAGATTAGAAACAATAATTGAAGAGTAGGGGAGGACAGGAAAAAAGAAAGAGAAAAAGACAAAATAATAAAAGTATGGATCGCAGAAGAGAAAGGTATAACTATACATGGTTGTGTAATTATGTATCATTGTGTTGCAAAAAATTATGGAAATGTATTTATTTGATTATGTAGTTTCTATTCCTAATAATTCATATATAATTTGGTTGATCATAAGTAAATTCATTAAATTTATATATCAATGAATGTAAGCTATTTAAATGTAATTTTATTATGTATCAATGTGTTGAAATAAGTATGTGATAGTATATATTTAATTAGATAATAGCTGATTCTTAATATTTATATATTATATAAATATTCATAAGTATATTAAAAATATTTTCATCCATTATGTTTATAAGCTAATTAAACGATTTATAATTAATATTGAGTAGATACAAGTTATAATACACTGAAAAAGAATTTATAAGAAAGAAATGAGGAAAGGGTGATATAACTAAGTTATATATATTTGTAAGTTTAGAGAAATTAGGTTAGATATGAAGCGAAAAACCCAAGTGGAGGATATGGTATGAGATGGTAATCAATGGGCAGAGATAAATTCATGCTCGGATAAAATAAGTTTGCTAATTAAAGAGGACAGATTATAGAAACCGTTACGCTGTTTGATGATATTAGAATTTGTAATGAGTGCTGATTCCAGGGTTCTACGTTTAGACTTATTAGAGACGAATTTAATAATTTTAGTCTGTTTAAAATTGACAGAGTGATGATGTTGTACTACGTGGGAGAAAAGTGAGTTCAAAGAATTGTTATTTCTTATATCTCTTTTGTGTTCCCCAAGCCTCTTAATCAATTTCCGTTGAGTTTCTGTCGTAGCACATTTCTCAGCATTCAAAGTGTTGAGCGCTTCCTCACATTTATTTTTCAGATTTTGGTACTTGTTGCTGTATTTTTTCTATTTTTTTCAATCTTCCGTCCTGATTAAACCTTCTAATAAAGGTGAAACATAGATTTTCCATTCCGTCGGAACATTCTTTTAGTCTTTATAATATATATATATATATATATATATATATATATATATATATATATATATATATATATATATATATATATATATAGTGTGTCAGTTTGTATAGGAAAATACATCAAATAAAGTGCTCGATCATATAAGAGAGCTAATATAATTTATTTGGATACTGTATATTACATATTTCAGCAATGTACCGCGGTTTCATCCAAAAGGGCAGAGTAAGACATCTGCCCTTTGTTTGAAACCGCGGTACATTGCTGAAATATGTAATATACAGTATCTAAATAAATTATATATATATATATATATATATATATATATATATATATATATATATAAACAAAAAACTGAAATCGGGTTTTACTTTACTTTGCTTCTAAATCGTCCAATAAATTTTGCACGTTTTTTTTATTCATTCTTACTCTTTTATGCACTATTCTTATTAACTCGGCCTTTGACAAGATGCGGTAATACGCATTTAAACGTTGGTTGATTGACGTAAAGCTATAATATTGTTATTTATATATATATATATATATATATATATATATATATATATTAGTAGTAAGTTTTTGAAAGGCTGTGGGCAATGCAATTCCGGGTAAGATGCAAGTTGAAAGGAAAGGA
>OY744546.1:27335783-27343283 GCA_963556195.1 Sepiola atlantica | reverse complement strand
TAACATTGCGGTATCGCAACAGATGTTACCATTGATTTCTCGCTGGTAAGGACCATTGCTATCTCTGGGATATTGTAGGCAATAAGTCTTCTCAAGGTCTCAGCACTCTGCGCACTTTTACAGTAGAGGTCTGGTTTGTGCTGTCCCTTCTCGGTCTTCTCATCCTCCTCGACCCTCTACAAATATTTTTTGTGGTGTCAGCCTAGGCCGGAACCATTTCTTTTTTGGGGGGGGGGGAAGAAAAGGAGCAAGGGGAGGTGAAAGGGGAGGGGGAAGGGAGGGGAGAGTGGGGGAAGAGAGCTTATGGGGTTTCTTGCAATTTCTGTTCATTGGTTTATTTTTGTGTTGTGTCAGCTCATGCCGGTGTTATTTATTGAGGGCGAGCTTATTAAGTGATGTTTCTTTCAGTTTCTGTTCCTTGATTTGTGATGTGGTGTTCTTCGTGTGGTTTTGTTTTCTTCCTGTTGTAAATTTCATGTGACTGGTTACCCTTCGTAGCTTATGCGAGTTAGTTTCCGTATTCGAAGATTTTCCTTAAGATTGCAGCTGTTTTGATCATTGCCGTCCTTTGTATGGTTTCAATGATTCCTTTGATTTCAATTTCTACCAGTCATATTTCCAGTTTTTTTGAATTGTTCCTAGTGCTCCTACGATTATTGGTATTACACTAACTTTTCTCATGCTCCATGTTCCTTTCAGTTCTCTGGCTAGTGTATTTGCTTCGTTTTTCCGTTACCTTGATATTCACTCTGGTGTCTGCTTGAATGGTGAAGTCTACGATTTTGCAAGATTTTTCATTCTTGTCAATTATTATAACATCCGGTCTCCTTGCTTGTATGAGTTTGTCTGTTTGTATCTCCATATCCCATAGGATTTTGTGTTTTTCATTTCTCAGTACTGTTTCTGGTTTATGTTTGTATCATTTGTCTGCATATTCGAAATTCAAGTGTTTGCACAGTTCCCAGTGTACTGCTTTCTCCACACAGTCATGCCTGTTCTTGTATTGTTTTTGAGCTAGTTTGCTACATTCACTTGTTATATGATTTACAGTTTCGTTTCCTTACCCACACAGTGTGCATTTATCGTTTTCCTGGTTTTTATCTATTTTAGCTTTAATGTAGTTTGTTCGGATCGGATTGTTCTGTGCAGCCATCAGTAAAGATACCGTTCTTTGTTCAAGTCACTTTTTCTTAGCCATGCCCAGCTATTCTCGTTGGTTTCCACTCTTGTCAGTCTTATGAAGCGTCCATGTAGTTGTTTTTCTTCCCACCTTTTTTCTTTTTGTCGTTATGTTTCTGGTTTTGTTGTTTCCCGAGTTGCTCGTTGGAACGGTGTCTCTTGTTGCGGTGATTCGCCTTTTCGTGTTCTGAGTTATGAATTTTTTTAGCTCTTTTTTGAGTCGTCAACACAATCTATACTTACCAGTCCCCCCCCCCCCTTCGTTTCATTTAATGTTGAGTATTTCTGTATCGTCTTTTCGGTGTAGTGCGTCGTGCATAGTCATTAATTCTCAAGTCCTCTGATCAAGGTGACTGAGTTCTTCTTTAGTCCAGCATATGAATGGTCCAGACTATCTTATTAGTGCGACTGCCCAGGTGTTTATTCCTTTTACTAAGTTCCTACTATAAAATTTCGTTTCTATGAGTTCTTTGTTCTTCGTAAATATTCTTTTCCAATTTTCTCTTTCATTTCTGTAGATTTGATAGTGTCTACTTCAAAAACTCCGACATATTTGTAGCTATCCTTTTCACCTAACGTCCTCATCTCCTCTTGTTTGGGGAGTTCCATACTCTCTGTCGTCTCCATTTTTTCTCCTTTTATATCTAGTAGTGCACACATTCCGAATTCCATCTGGATGTCCTGACTGAAAATTCTGGTCGTATTTGTCAGCTTTTCCAGTTCCTTTTTAGCTTTTTGCAAATAGTTTCAGGTCGTCCATATACATCAGGTGGTTTACTCTTGATTCTGTGTATGTAACCTTGTATATGGCATCACATATTATTATTATTATTATTATTATTATTATTATTATTATTATTATTATTATTATTATTATTATTATACTAAAGCTGAGTAAATATTAATTTACTCCCCAAGATTTTCTTTTGTTACTCTTTCGCGCTTTATGCTGTTTGACCACCCCCGCTCTTAATTCATACACTCTTTCTCTCTCCATCTCTCTCTCTCTCCCCTCTCTCTCTCTCTCTCTCTCTCTCTCTCTCTCTCTCTCTATATATATATATATATATATATTTATTAACATTTTCCCAAAAAAGAAAGACAACGAGATAGATAGATAGATAGAGAGAGAGAGAGAGAGAGAGAGAGAGGGAGGGGGAGAGAGATTTTATAGCAATCATAAAAGACTACTTTTCGATGTTGTATTTTTATTTATGTTTTAATTTACTTAGATGGCAACTCACTTTTTTCCTGTTCCTAACAATCTGTCAATGAGTGACTCAACGGATCAGAGTTTTTTTTCTAGTATACATGAGCACTCTGCTAAGTGAGTTTTCTTATCGACACAAGCGATAATGCATACCTCTCCTTAAAAGAATAAAAGACTGTCAGCATCTGAAAATGTTTTAATACAAGTATTTATACTTAATTTTTGTAAGTAACGGACGATGCCCGACTCTCGTCAAACACAATCGGGTTTCGATCTCATCTGGAAGTACTTGCTAGTCTAAACGCACTAAAGAGCTGTGATACAGCGAAAAAATCTGTCAGTGGTTTATTATATATATATATATATATATATATTATATATATATATTTTATATATATATAATATATATATATATTTATATATATATATATTATATATATATATATATATATATATATATATATAGATAGATAGATAGATAGATAGATAGATAGATCAGTCTTTTTTGTCCTAGGCAGACCACGCCGTAGCTCCAGACTAACGCAAAAGAAGAAGAAGACGAGTATTTTACTGTCTAATGTATGCATCTATTTACCAGTTTTATTTCTATATCTATTCATCTATCTCTTATCCCATCTATCGGAATCAATCGGTTTGGCATGTATGTGTCTATCTTTTTATCTGACTCTGTCCGCATCTGCCAATAGCTTTGTGCATAAATAATAATAATAATAATAATAATAAAAATAATAATAATAATAATAATAATAATAATAATAATAATAATGTTGATGCTGCTGCTGCTGACCCCGAGCACATAGCCATTTAATTAAAACGCACCTGTATAACTTACACTTTCCGTCGTATTGTGCTACGCCCACGCAACAATGCCCTGTTTTTGATTTCTCAACGATTCTCACCTACCAAACATTAATAACCAAACCCGCACCACTACTGATAATTTGGCTGATAGTATTACTACTATTTTTAGTAAGCCTACTACTACTACTGCTAAGGATGCTGCTGATAATTATAAACAGGAAACTGAACGGAGAGAAGAATGGGGAGTATCGGCCCGCTTAAAAAACGCAGTTTAAGTCTATTGAATATGATGCATTTGAGGGGAATAGAATGCACCCTACAACCACCAACACCATCACCACCACAATCACACCAGTCACCATCTCTTACGTGCACAAACAAAATCAGACTCAACAGGATTATTAGTAGTAGCAGTCGTAGTAGTAGTAGTAATAGTTCGTTTGGTTGGTGTCTTTTACGGCGTATCGGACCTTTTATTATTCGTCTGCCCGGCTTCCGCCTCTGTCGCATCACGGTAGTGTTGTTCCTCCGTGCTTGTTTTAGAAGTACTTCAACGGAATATGCTCCTGCAAACTTACTTCAACCACCCCTTTCCAGACGTGAATATCCCCGATACATCTGACTAATAAAATCTCACGCCTTCGGTGTAGTGGTCCCTTGATTAGGGTTAGGGTTAGGGTTAGGGTTAGGTGTAGTGGTCCCTTGATTAGGGTTAGGGTTAGGGTTAGGTGTAGTGGTCCCTTGATTAGGGTTAGGGTTAGGGTTAGGTGTAGTGGTCCCTTGATTAGGGTTAGGGTTAGGGTTAGGGTTAGGGTTAGGTGTAGTGGTCCCTTGAGACCGGAAGATTTTTTTCTCTAATAGCTTCTTTTATCGGAATAATTGCTCTGCGAATTTTTCCCTACTCCCTGTTTCCCCGACCGGACCAACAGGCAGAAATTTAAATGTAATCTTACTGTCCAGCTCTCAGCTAAGGTTTCATCCCTATAAATCTGACTTCTATCACAGTAACCCATTACGTTTCAATGGCAATATGCCTTGTTTGGGTGAATAAAAGTTAACAAAAAAAATGAACACACGTTGCGGGTTTATCAAAAGCTAAGAGGGCAGATTCACTCACCCCTACTTTTCTCTTTGTGTATAATAGATATGATAGGATTTTAACTCGGTATCGTTGATTTTATAGTCCGAGACGGTACCCATTGATGTAATCACTCACATCTGATGTAGTAGTAGTGGTAGTAGTAGTAGTAGTAGTAGTAGTAGTAGTAGTAGTGGTGGTAGTAATGGTGGCGGTGATAGGTTTTCGTAAGTTGATGTATTTCATTATATAAATTATAAGTATTTATACATTAAAGGCATGAGGCCTAAAAGTTGAAGAGATTGGGTTCTTCTCTGCCCCTATTTACTTACTTCCCTAAGAGGGCAGAGTTAGACAGAGTCAGTTTTTTATGTAGGGAAAATTCAACTCATCGAAAAAGGGAACTTAGAATTGAGACAACAATTAAGTCAGTCTAGAAGGATTTCTTACTTCACTGACTGAGGACAGAACAGACGAAGTGTAGTATCAGAACAAAGCTGCTAGGCCATTTCTCCGTTTATACTAGTATTAACTTGATGCAATCCCAACCAATTCGTACAAGTCATTGCATGCGTCAACCTTCGTCCATAACATACATATCGTCCAACCACCTTAATACCACATTTATTTTAGGCACTGACTAAAATTGTCTCCAATTACGAATGAACATGCGTTAGTCAGGTGATTCCCTAAAAAAATAACAAAAAATGGTTCGGATAATCGACTGTATACTGTTTCTTACATTAGAAACGTGTGCGTATATTTACCCACATCCTAACGAAGTCTATATGCAACACAAGTTTAACGTAAAATGGTGTCCCCTACTTGATTTATTGACTGGTTTTCAGCCCCTCAAACCAGTGGCCTGCAGAGGTCTAATGATGCTCTGGTGGTGGCAAGGACCAACACATTGACTGTATGCCTCCAAAACTCAAATATAAGTCCTTGTACTTAGAAATATTATGAAAGAAAGTGGTTGAATATGATTGGATCCACCCCCTTCCCCTCCCCCATTTGGATGCCTTGGGAACCACAACCCTCACTCCATCTACCGCCGGACCGCCGGACCGCCGCTGCACCAAACCCATCTAAAGATTATGCACTGGTAAACTCAAATAGTTCATAGAAATGTACTGTGATCCCTTGAACGTTTGTGTGTGCGAAGTATTTCAAGGTGGCTGTTTTTTGTGTAGGCGTCGCGTGGTTGGCCGTAACGCTGACCATGACTGAACTGATTGATACAATTAGGCACAGGGCCATTACATGAGGGCGGCTGTGTTGGTCATTCGCTAAGTACGTTATTCTTCACTAGACACATCCTCGACCAATGCAAACTGACAATTCATTCCAGCATGTTCAATTATCCATTGCATCCATACTTGCAGTCACCACAATACCGCATTCACTCTATAGGCCGCCTTACATAAAATATATCCCCAGTTTTTTTAGAATTTATTTATTTATTTCCATGACGGTGGTCGAGTTTGGCTGGGAGCCAAAGCCGCATTCGGAAGGAAGCCATGGTGGGTAGGAGTGGAGGCAGAAGAAAAGGACAAAAGAAAGGGAGTCCGGGCAACTGCAGCGATCGGAACGAGCATTTGTTTTGAGGGGGTGAAAATTAGGGGTGAGGGGTCAGAATGAGCAATAGATAGAATGAAAAGCGAACAGAAATATTCTAAACGTGCATGCATACAAATATACATACACATATATAATTATAAAAAATCAGAAGCACATGTGTGTTGGTGTATGCATTCATGTAGGCATGTTTTATCTATTTGTCTATGCAATTATGTATGTGTGTGTATGTAAATGAATGTATGAGTAGATGTATATTTCCATCGCATTATGTATCACAAACCTATTTATATCTATCTCGCTATCTATCTAAAGATGTATCTCCCTTTCTCTGTCTCTTTCCATGACTATCTATATGAATTGCTCATAAACCTACCTCAGTCTGTAACTATCTATATATCTATATCTATGTTTGCTTATGTATATATGCGTGTATGTGATCTATTCCAGCATGTGACCACCTAACTTGCAAGAAAACTAGCTTGATAGCTTAGTGTATTCTTATCTCTCTATATCTCTATCGTTGTATTTCTCTCTCTATCTCTCTCTGTCTATTTATCTATTTATCTCTATCTATCTATCTATCTATCTATCTATCTATCTATCTATCTATCTATCTATCTATCTATATATCTATCTATCTCTCTCTCTCTCTCCCTCTCTCTCTCTCTCTCTCTCTATATATATATATATATATATATATATATAGAGAGAGAGAGATCTACCACGCTAATACATTAACACTAACATACAGACGGTTGTGCCATCAAAGCATTATACGTTTAGACGGATGTGACATCATATTACCAAATTTTACGTCACATCACCAGGATTTCAAAAGGTTTCGGCTAATCATAAAAACAAAAATAAAAGCAAGCTACGTAACTCACTTATTAAATCAGTTTAAGCTAAAACGAATGTTATGTTTACGTTGATTCTTTCAGATAAACGTTTAAACAAGACGAATAGAGGCTAGAATTATCAAAAATGATATACAAATATTATAGATACTAAACACGTTATTGAAACATGTTATTTCATGTTAAAATAAATTATTTTCTCAAGATGGCTGCTTGCTTTCATTTTGGCGATGTCATTTAAATGAAAAAATATTTCCATATATTTTGAGACGACGGGACTTTTTCTGAATCCAACTTTAAGTCTACAATCTTATTTAAAAATACTAAACTAATATCTTACGAAGTATATAATAAAAGAGAGGAAGAAAGGGAGAGAGGGGGCGGAGAGTTTTTGTTTCAGACATTGTCGTTTTAAGACGCAATTTAGTTGAACAATGAAAACTAAAAAAAAATAATATGAAAAAACCCCAGATAATAACAGCAGCAACAAATTTATTAAAAGGGTCCCGCCCAAATAAGTATCCTATATCTATATAAAGCCACCGTGTGTGAAGTATTGTTACCACATAAGAGCTGGTGCACCAACCACTAGCCATTTTTTAAGACAGAGTGCCTAAAAGAATTTCTTACGTAATAGGTCGTGCACTGTCTGCCAAGCTCCAGCCCCTGTCATATCGCTGCAGAGTTGCATCCTTGTGCTTGCTTTACAACCACTTCCTCGAAATGTGTTACAATGAACTTACTGCATTTGTACGCCATCAACGAAAATACCT
>OY744546.1:27268283-27330783 GCA_963556195.1 Sepiola atlantica | reverse complement strand
ATTATAGTGAACATCTGAAGCATGCGTAACTCTGCAAATTATAACATTAGGTAAAGATAGTTTACAATAAATTTAGGTTGATTAAGAAACAATTAATATAAAGGGAGGTGGCATTGATGAAGTGGATAACGACACGGATTGACGACCTGGGCGTGTCACGTTCGAATCCAGTCTGTTCCATGGCACTATTTTCACTTATAGATGGCTGGATAGCATCAGGTGGTCCTTCATGAAAGAATCGTGGACAGCAATGTTAGCAAGAAAATTAAGCCGGTCAAACAAGTCATACTTAATGCCGATTCATACAAGTTTACTATTTGATATAAAGTTAAAACTACGTTACCTGTTTACACGCGTCTCAGGAGATTTGACACACTCATAATTTGATGAAGAGGTTTCCCTCGAAATATATTATGGAACACGGTCACACATATTAGATCATTGTGTAGAATTTTTTTTGAAACAAGTACGATTTACTAAAGCAAAAAAAAATCTTAACACCGATATCTTTCCATTTCTTGATAGTTTTTATGACTGCTCTATATAGATATTACACGCAATGCTTCACGCAATCACGCCCCCTTTATTAAAGTAAGTAATTTTGTCAATATGTTTTCTTTGATCTCAATAGAAGGAATACACAACTCTACACATTGAACACCAGTAAAATTATAGTGAATTGAGGACACGCGGTCGCACTTACAACACATACTTCCATTATTTCTTCAGTATTGGAAACTATTTCATGTACAACTCATACGGACATTGAAGAGGGGCTAAATTGACTCTTGTTCCTTGCTCCCGAAACTAGCTCAACCACATTTTATGATCGACAAAGTAAGGCATCTCGATATTTTTTTAATTATTATTTCGGTAATTTATTCTTATTATTTCACATTAGATCGGGTTATTTTAACCATGTGCAAGTTGTGGCCGGTAAGTGGCGAGGGTCGGTGGCACAAAGGTTAAGTTCCCAGCAAATACTGAGATCAACGAACTTGAAACCAAGAGTAATTCCTCCAGGCTGTGCCCGATAACCCTCCATCATGCACATATTCACAAATTATAACATGCACGTACATACTTGTACTATGCTTATACACACATCCAATCGGTGTGTATGCGTGGAGTGCGTTCACCTCAAAACGTGATTGTATTTTCGCTACATAAACGTGTTCACACAAAGATAGATATGTACACATCAGGGTTTCATATTTAAACGGTGCCATGCACACTTATACATCGATATTCGTACACACACATGCTTTTCACGGATTAACATGTACACTTTAGTACACACACGCATACACGTCCTTAGTCTGTGGTCATATGCACAAGCTACACCCACGTATTCATATTCACATATAATCAAACACGCGCATATACATTTTCAAACATTATGTCATATTGGCATATTCACAATTTCGTACAGGTGCACATAGTCTAACAGTTAAATATAAACACAAATACTTTAACAAAAACATACATGTTCAATCACTATCAAACATTACGTATAAACAAACCCACACATAAAAACGCCACTTTTCAGTCGAAAGATACAATGATTATACCTTGTGCGGTGGCTGCACTCGAAGTCTATAGTGAAACAAGTGCTGCACAATCTAACCCCGCACCTCCCCATAATTAGCATTGTTTGAGCCTAGTGGCAAGGAGAAGTCCAGAACCACAATGATGAGATAAGCAGGTTAAGACAGGTCTTATTTTAGAATTTTCTTTTTCCCATACTAATTGCACCCCCAAAATATGAAAATGTATTCTACTCTAATATTAATCCATAGTCGGAGGGAGCATATATAGATGCATACATTCGCAAGCGTATTAGTGAAAGTGATTCGGTTGTCACGAGAGAACTGAAAAATTCGCCATGATTTACAATTTATTGGCCAAGCCTACAATCTCTTACCAAGTTTCTGTAGTTTACTCTAACCCAGCGTATGTTATTTCCCCACTCTTATTTCATACAGCGTCTAAAACTCGTCCTATGGATTATCACCACTAGTATTTATACTATTTAACCCATACTAATGTAATCTACACATAAATGTTTGCGTTTCACTCTGTAAGAAATAGTCAGTCTTGTTAAATAACTTACTAGTCTGAATACAACTAGTAATGTGTACCTTGACATAAGCATACTTTCATACACATATATATATATATATATATATTTATATATATTTATATATATATGTATATATGTAAATATATCTATCTCTCTCTCTCTCTCTCTCTCTATATATATATATATATATATATATAGACTGGCTTAATTAGCTAACAATTTTTATATGTTTTCATTGTCAATAGCATACTATTATATATATATATATATATATATATATATATATATATATATATTATATATATTATATATATAATAACATTTGCAAATGTTCTTAGAAACGTCTTTTATAAAATTTAAAACTAAAAAAATATATAAAATGTATTTGTAAACCACATTTCAGATGCGACTATTTATTAATAAAAATCATTTCATTTTTTTTATCCTGACATTTTTTCTTAGTAATTTCTGACAACAGCATGTCCATCTAAAGAGCAAAAGACTCGGTATCCAAAATAAATTCATGTTTTTTTTTCGTAATTAGTAGAGTCTGTTTTTGTGATGAAGCGACAGTCATGCATTGTTGAACGATGTACGATGAGAAACATATCTTTATATAAACTTTTTAGGAGCGCGTGGTCACTTATAGAATTAAAAATATTGCACAAGTTCTTAGAAGAATCATTTAAGAAATTAAAATCTCATAAAAACACACACACACACACATATATATATATATATATATATATATATATATATATATATATATATATATATATTATAGACCTTTAGGCAAACTTAATTACGACATGATATTTTATTTACGGTCGAATATATGAAATAATTAAAATGAGCCTGCATTAATATTTTGCATTGAACTGTATAAAGGCACGTGGGGTAAAAATACGCTTCTGATGATCGGGTCGACCGTGAAACTGCAGTAAAGTGTTAAGATAATTCCCTTTCAATAATTTATAATTGTGACCAATCACCAATGCACCATATTTATATCAATTATCCACGTATAAAAATAGGATGTACATGTAAGTACACATGCGTGTGTGTGTTTATATTTATTGAAATTCTTGTGTCGACCGTTTGAATTAAATCCATTTTGATTAGATATGTTGATCCCAACTTTCTTTCTAACCGTTTTCTATTGAATTCATTCCTCATTTATGTTTGCGACACGTTCAGTTGATTTTCAAATAAAGTGTAAAAAAACATTTAAGTGAAATTCAAGTAAACGATCCTATTGATGACGTAAGAGATTTTGAAGGAAATATGGTTGGGAAATTAATAAAAAAAACAATTAATTTTTGTTTACATATTTATATGTAACATATCTGCGTTACAAATAATTTAATATTTCATAGAAAATGTGAAAGTAGCTTTAATATTGGCCTTGACTAATTCATCAGCTATCGACTATGTTCTATGGTGCTCCGAACAACTACTCTAGGCAACTATTAACGATAACTACACATGCCTATATTATCTAGTAAATGTTAAATTATTTCTAACGCCACTATGTGAAACATGAATAGGTAAACACAAATAAATTGTTTTTAACTAATTTCACAACTCTATTTCCTGTAAAATGTTTTATGTCGCCAATAGTAACGTTTACTCGAATTTGAAAATCTATTTACAGTCTATATGAACCACTTTTCACCGATGAGGACGGAAGTAAGTTAAACACTTTTGATCTTCCCTTGAAAAAAATTTAAAAAATCAGACTAATTAGTCTGCCCCTTCTAGTCAAATAAATTATAAACAAATGTTTTGAGATCATGCAATTCATTTCAAATAACTATACTGACAAGATGTGTGTGCGTGTCTATAGGTCATTTCGTTTGTCCGTCCGATCAAGACTAAACATTATGTAACAGGTGACAATAAAAGGCTAATAGAATGAGATAATTGTAAGGGTGCATATATTAAACAATAAAAACATAATCTGGAAGATATGAGTTCAATCCCTGTAAAGGTAAGTATTATATTTTCCTTTCAATATCACCCACAAAATATTCACTTAACAATATCCGAGCGGAAACATTTATGATGGATTTTTTGGTTTCAATTTCTAAAATTGATATCCAATAACCGGAAATCCATGTCCCTATACACTTGACTCATTGGATCTTTAGCTTAGCTCTCCAAAAGATGCATTCTGGATAGGAACAGAGGCCTGCATAGTTCCGCAGGCATCACCCCTTCTAACGGAAGTGTTAATAGACTTCTAAGATTGAACAGTAGCTACAGTTTCATCCTAAAAATAAAGTTAATACTTTATTTTTTACATTATCTGTCTAAACCATTTCATAGCATAATTAATTAAGACTTTTATCTAGAAATCAGACACTTGTAAACTTCGGACTACAATTAAACATTCCGACATTCGTTTTGGACACAAATGCACGCGCTGGCGCGCTCATAGACCTACTACCACCTGCTCGAATGCTCCCATATAGAAACCGAGAGAAAATGTTACATTAATAACTCGGTTAGTTTGAAATATATACACGTTCGCTTGTAAAATGTATATGTTTATAAAATTAGCCATAAACATTAAACAGTACATGGTGGTCCGAAAATCTTGTTACCAAAAGTAACAAGAAGAGATTAAAAATAACTAAATCTGAGACTCATCACATCTCACACAGGTCATGACGCTGCATCATTTTGTTTCGAGAAAATTACGATGTCCATACAGACCTCGATATTCGACAGCGTAAATAAAAGTGAAAAAACTGGATCCATTACATTTTCTTTGTTAATACTGTGTTACTTGTTCTGTTATTGTTCAAGTGTTTTTATATTGTTTTACTTTTCTTTTACTAGATAAACTGAATCTATGACATGAGGTTTATATTGTTAGATTACTTGTTCCTCTATTGTACATACATAACTTGTCACCGAGCGACAGTGTCCATCAAAGTTAATAAACTAAATTCATTGTTATGTTTTTTTTAAAATAATGTTTTAGATCATTAATTAAGGCGGACAATACAACACATTGATTAAGCATCAAATTATTGGATGATAACACGCCGAATTAATTATTTCCGTCACTACATGTGCATTTTATTCAAGATTCATCCGCGCATCTCTACAAAAAAGTTCCATTAGACCATCCCGACAGTCCGCCATTTTGTACGCTTCAATCTAAACGTGCAAATGGAATCGTCAAACGCGAAGAACCGCCAATTATTTGGAGACTAGAAGAACAAAAACAGGAGAGTTTTAAGAAAAACAAGGTGAGAAACTGTAAAGAGCCTCGCAAACCACTCTGACCAGGATAGGGGCTAACATCTTTTTATCGCTTTCCCCATGAAGGGTTATTTCGTTAGGGATCTTCAAGACCCCTACGTTTTATTTTGTCTTGTTCACATATATATGATAAATATGCCCTAGTTATTGGCTTGAGCATAAAATACTCTACTGCCATCAGCAAAAATGCAAAGCTTATCGTGTAAACACATGGAGAATCTTCGGCAATTTACAGTGTTTATATAAACATTGAGATTTCACTAATTCACAGCGAGTAACTTGTAGCATAGTTGATAAGAGCGGCGACTGTCTACTAGACAGCCGAATTTAGATCTTGGTAGTCTAGCCACACTAAAGAGCAGTAATACAGAGAAACAGTCTGTGTGTTGGTTCGTACGATTAAACACAAGCGATGCTAATTCAGTTAAGACAGAGAGAGAGAGAGAGAGAGAGAGAGAGAGAGAGAGAGAGAGAGAGAGAGACAAGATTTTTATTTGTATATTTAAAAAAAAAATTTAAGTGTTTTTTTCTGATATAAACAATCTAATCAGAGCTCAATGAGTGACCGAACAGGTAACATTTTCTTCATATATATATAAAGTAGACTGTTTTTTATTCTCCTCAAACTTTGACTATAGTAAGAAAACAACCACATGCATGATAGGCTACGCATTTACGCTCAACACCATCAGCAATTCCTCATGCGTGTTTCACGAAAAAATAATGACATTTCCATTTCAAACAAAAAAACATTATAATTATTCTGAGATTTCTACCTATTCATAAAACATCTTCGAAAGAGATGATAGATACGATTATCTCTCCCTTTACAATATGTTCTCTGGCGCAACCATCAACACCGGGACCTTTGTAAATAGATTAGAGGAAAATTTCACCGCACCGCTCGATCCATGATTCTGGAATTTTTATACTGAAATTTTGACTGCATGAAAATTACACGTTATTCCATAACCGCATTGTATTTTAACGAACATATTCGAGTTTTAAATTTATTTTTTCCATTTCCGCCGAATATGTCTTTTAATAAACTAATTTTTATAAGCTCAAATTTATTTAGTAACGTCTTTATGTAGCATTGTAATACTCACCCGCCTAGCAATTAACAGGAAGTTTTTGTTTATCGCTTATCACCTACGTAGAACCATTTCTTTTTTAGAGGAGGTTAAGGGTGTTAATCTGTAATAATACTCACACTTTTAATATTTTTATTTATGCTTTAAGATTAAGATATTTATTTACTTACTTTAAAAGAAGATGTTTATTTTGCACATGAAATGTAACCAAAATAATTCAATTTTCGACCAAACACGATCACATTTACGACTTATTTTTATTATATACTTTTTAACTAATATATATAAACTTAAAAAAAATGAACGTATTTTTAAACTTCCTTCAATATTATTTGTAAAAAAACAGTATCAACACTTAACAAAAATATTAGTTGCACTTTTAATTACCGCCTCTCGCCGACACCAAGCACAATAAAGGATATGAACATGACAAACATTAAGCATTTAATCGCAACCATTTAAAAATAAAGAGATTTGTCTGCATGTGGTCATGTTCATGTGTTCATGTTCATGTGTTCATGTTCATGTGTTCATGTTTATAACATTCAGTTCACTTCCAATTTTTATACCCCCCCCCCAACTTAGAAATGTTTTACTTTTCATTTTTTAAATTTTTACTTTCAAAATAGAATTAATTTAAAATGGTTATATCTCGTATGCCATACTTAATCTTTTCCCAGTACTTCTGCAGTGTACAGACCGTGCTGCAATTATACTGTGCATATTTAGAAACCCGTTCGTACAATAAGACATCCTTCTAGACTGCGGCAATTTTATTTTTGCCCCTTCTTCTGGGGAGATGCATTTCCCTAATTTAAAACCTACCCTTTGTCTAACTCTGTCTTCTATTTCAATATTATGTAACTGATAAAAGACATTTTCTTACTTTTTTAGTAACAGTTTACTGATAAACTTCTTTAGCATCTTCACAAATTAATAACCGGAAGCCACATTAAAGAAACAATCTTCTTTAACAAAGTTAATTAATTGCCGACAGTAACAGCGAAACATAAGGCTTTCGAGAATACATACGTATATCAACCCATATTTACGTGACTAACCAAGGATTTACGAAAAAACCGTGACTAAACTAGGATATGGTAAACAAAAATACCGATACTTTCTGTTTCTTTATTTGAGACGGCTTCTACATCCTGTTAGAGGTTCATGAAAATTCAATGCGCTGGTCAAGTAATGTATATATTCAGAGATGCATGTAGTGCACACGGACTACTACAGGATGTTAATGACTGGGAAGCAAGAATAATTTATATTTGAAAATTGGAAACATTTGTTTGCTATCATATTGACAACATGCAAACCATCTTTGGGATACCAACTGCATGACTCATATATATTGTAATATTTGATTGATTTATTTGCCAACATGTGCAGTGTCTCATCCAAAACGATTTCGGGCTACTAATCGCATGAGTACGAATTAACACCATACAAACCACATGTCTGATGAAACCCACTCGAGTGCGGAAGCCACCCCAGATCACTAGGTGACACCGACCGACTACATGTAACATAAACAAAACTAGCATTATAGAAAGAACATTACATGAAGTCAAGAGATTGACAATATCAAAGTAGATATATATTAAAAGTTAAAAAAACAACAACTTCATCTCTCCCATGAAATGTTCCTTAAGGTCTAGGAGGATGTAAACACTTTTCATCGCTGGAAAGACGTGGAACCGACTGGGATCCTGAGTCAGCTCGTAGTCACTCAAAGTGCACTAAAAACCAACGGCATTTATCAATAAGAACTCAATGGTAAACGGGTGTAGAAAGCAGGCAAAGTAATTTGCAACAATGATACAAATAAGCGGAGTACGAGAAATATGAGGATACTTGTTATCGCTCGGACTATATGGAACACTAGCGTGTTTGTTAGTGAGCGATAAATCGTTATTAACCGTGTGAGAACTCCTAATGAATAAATAATAATCATATTATATATGGTAAAGAGATACAAACATGCAACCATGTCTAAATCGTGTAACTAATCAGGATATTATATATCTTCGTATTCGAGAGACGCGATACTGGTCACTCCGCACAAAGAAAAAAGAGTAACATCAGCTTGTGGCAATTATCGAAGTATTAATTGGTCCACTTGAAGCTCTTGCACGAAGTGCGTTTGCTTTTCGGTTATCCCGGAATGTCAGAGCGGATGTTAAGTATGATTGTGGAACAATGGATATCATTTTTCTCCCCGACGACTTCAGGAAAAGTTCATCAAACAAACGTAGCACCTGATGACACATTTTAAATACTTTTAATAAAGTAGCACCATGGCTAATCACCTGCACGATGATTCGACACAATGCTTAAACAACTTATCAGGACATAAAGGCACGTTTCCACTTCGCTGGTGCAGCCTCTGACTATCGATAAGTGTGTGAAACAGGGTGGAATTGTTTTAACGAAGTTGTTCTCTATATACTCCTATGTATTTCGAAGCTGCAATATTAGTGTTCTCATACGGATCTTCAACTCCGCTCATTTTAAGGCAAAGTCCCAAACTTCGAAACTGTCGTGCGAAGCTCCGCTATACCCATTATACGGACTTTGTTTCTCACACTAAGGAGGATCTGCACAAGCTAATTACCGTTTTCTCTCGAGCGGGTAATATTTTTGGTATCACCATAAACCTGGTTAAAACTTAAATAATACAAAACGGAAGATCTGATTAGAGCAACAAATTACTTCAATGTAAAACAGAAAAACATAGCTGTGTAATAAGAGTTTGTCATATCACAAACAGAGACTTGTAAAAATAAATCGGGACTGCTGAGCCATTTATGTGCACACAACCATCCCATGCAAGAGTGCCTACTTTTGTTAAGAAGTGGCAATCGGCAATCGTCATATATATATATATATATATATATATATATATATATATATATATATATATATATATATATATATATATATATGACAATGGCCGATAAATATATATATCGAATGTTCAATCATTGTCTAAGTTAGTCATGCTGATAACGGCTGTGAGCCAGGAACACGTGTCCATGAATTACTTTTATGTACGTGTAAAATTAATATATATATATATATATATATATATATATATATATATATATATATATTTATATATATATATATATATATATATATATGTATATGGAGAGAGTGTGTGAGAGAGAGGGGTGAAAGATAGGAGACATAGAGAGACGAACAGAAGACGTTTACATAACATTTATGGTCTCTTACTAAAAGTAAAATCAAAATATGATTGATCAAATTTAATGCAAACCTGATATATTTGAATTTTTAAGTAGGAGGTTGTGCCAATATTATTCCTATTTTAAAACACTTCAAAGAAATGTAAATTTGCTGAATATGTGTTAATTGATGTCTAATACTAATTGTTTATATTTCACAAAAATCGAACGTGTATGAATTTTTACTAAGAGCTCCCGACCCAGTTTTACGCCCATTGTATAAAAAGCATAACAGCTGTGTTTCAAATTCAGAATAATATGTTAATTGGTTTAGGAATGAACTACATACATACATAAAACATAAATATATCTAATTTTATAAAGATATACAAATATATGTACATATAATTATATACATATTTATATAAAAAATATATACATATGTATATATAACTATGTATATATATATAAATATATATAACATATATATATATATATATATAAATATGTATATATATATATATACAAAGGTATATATGGAAAATGAAAAAAACAAAAAAAAACTATATTATTTATGTATTCATCAACGTTTCGTCTTTATTGTAAACTTCCTCAGGATGAAGAAAAATGCAGATAAAGGTATATATATATGCATATATATATATATATATATATATATATATATATATATATATATATATGTATGTGTGTGTCTTGAACAACCAAATACTAGTGATACAGAAGTATATGTCTCTCACAAACGGGCGATCGTGAACTAAGTTAAAGCTGCCCAGAGTCTATTGATTTTATTGCCTAGTCTGATTAGATTAACATATCTCGTTTTCTTTCATATTCAGTAACTCTCGCTCTTTATATGGGTATATATATATATATATATATATATATATATATATATATATATATATATATATATATATTGCGAATGATTCATGCTGTCTGAAGCATAAGAAAGATGTCGTTTTTTTAAATTTTGTATTTAATAATTCACAGACTTTGCGTTTTTCATCAGAAGTAATCAGAGAGAAAAGAAAAAAGAAAAAAAAATGCGATCTCCATGATTTTTGTTTAACTACACTTATTGTTCCCGATTAAATGAAAAGGAACGGATATTTTTTCATGCTTCAGACAAAACGAATCATTCTCTCTCTCTCTCTCTCTCTTTCTCTCTCTCTCTCTCTCTCTCTCTCTATATATATATATATATATATATACATATATATATATATAATTTACATTACGATCAGTTAGACTTACCTTTAGGGTGTATATGTAACAATTTTGGACAAATATATGTCTGAGTTTTGATCTATGACGTTCACATGGACAAATTTAGTTGTAGAAAACGTTGTGTTGTTAAATAACGTATCATCACATATGCTAAAGTATATAAATATATATATATATATATATATATATATATATATATATATATGTATATGCAATTGTGTACTTCCTCCGCTTTCTTATCTAAATATATAACAAAAATATTCATAAAAAATCATAGAATTACGTCAGTAATCTACTTTTTTGTATATATACATTATTATTACCAAATAAAATTAACTAAAGAATAGAAAAAAAGTAACAATGACCATTCATTATAGAGTGTAAGAATTCGTTCCGTATGTATTTCATGCGGCGGAGAAGTTTTAAAATGGTTATGTGACCTCGTTATTTTCTTTTCCCGCCTCCCCTCACTACTTGAAATGGTATCATCAGGGTCTAATAAAACACGTGTTTTACTTGCTACCATTTGCGTAGGGTATGGAAGTACATACACACATATTATATATATATATATATATTTATATATATATATATATATATATATATATATATATATATATATATATATATATATATATATATATATATATATATCTGTATATATATAAGATATGAGACCAAAAGTATACTTTTAGAGAATTGAAACTATAGTGAAATGGTGTAAGCTCAATATACGAGATAGAGCAATTATAAAGATAAATGAAGGAAGACAGATAAAGATGTACGGATGACAAATCTATTAAACCTTAGATTGTTAAATTCAATGGGTACTCGATATACAACTATATATATATATATATAGAGAGAGAGGGTGTATTAGAAGGCTATCACAATGCAAGAAATAGCAATATGTCGGCGTTGAGAAGTAAGACAAAAACAAGTGATTTTTTTAATATATATTTTTAGAATAGTTTTTATTATTTTTTTTATATAGCAAATCTTACTTGAGTATGCAAGACTTCAACACTGTGATGTAATGTGTGTGACAATGTTTCATAATAGATTTCGAGGAAGACCTCTTTATCAAATCGTTGGTGTTACACATTTCAAACACACGTGCGGAATGACAATATAGCTTATAACGCAATAAATATGAATATCCGCAACAAATTGAATAAAATTATAACTGATTTTTTGTTTAATTATTTTTCTTCTGAATATTTCATATTTTACTTAACTGATGAAGTGTTATATTTGTTTAAATACAATTAACTATATATATATATATATATATATATATATATATATATATATATATATATATATATATATATATGGAGGGAAGAGGTAGCGACAGGGGCAACAACTTAGAGCGGTGTTCAATTATTTTTTGGCCTAATATTAGCTATTTAATGTTTATTTATTTTTTTATTATATACTATTATTATGTTATTCTAACATTATTTATTTATTTGTTTTTCTGATTATTTTTATTTTTATTTTATTTTTAAAATTTATTTGTATGATTAATGAGTAAATATGTTTTGATTTATACCCTGGCAAAATTGTCTGTAGCATGCAGTATATGTAATAAACAAAATGAATTCCTTTAAATTGCAAAGTAATTCTTGTTTTATTAATCTGTAAAAACTAGTATTATCTACTTACTCTGAAACTATTTAATGCTGTTATGCTTTTAGTAAAATGTTAGTAAAATTAAGAGTTTTATTTATTAACGATCTTTTCAAAATGTTAATTTAATTTAATTTTTGTTCTTTCCGAAAAAGGGTGAATAATAATTATGAAATCGTTATGAATTATCTCTCTTATAACAATGTGTACTAATAGATATACACATACATGTACACAAACACACGCATATATAATATATATATATATATATATATACACATATACATATACATATATATATATATATATATATATATACACACATACACATACACATACACATACACACACATAAAATATAACATTGAATTTCGAATCCCCAATATATAATTTCTTTTAAATGCTGAGAAGGATTTCTACACTTATTTGAAACTGTTAAATCTTTTATCTTACTTTTGGATATTAATTTTTCTAATTAAGTTTTAGTTAATTATAATCAGAATCCAACATCTAACGTGTTAGTTTTTTAAATCTTTTTTTTTAATTATTTTATTTTTTTCATTTTTGTATTTCTTTCTTTCTTAAGAACATTCAGTTTTAACAAGATGATAAAATCACTTGACACCTTTTATAGTTACTTGTCACCCCTATTTATGTAATTACAACAATATACACAAAAACACACATGTGCAAAATCAAACATACACACATATACACATGTATGCATGTATCATTCAATTGTTGGAAGGTAAAAGTGAATTTATATAGTAAGTTTGTTATTCGATACAATTTTTCTATATTACATTTTTTCCCTACTTGTTTATTTATCATTATTTTGTTTATTCATTAGTTTTACCACTATTATTTATTTATATTTTGTGTATAAATATTTTTTAAAGATTTTTATTTTCTCTTTTTTATTTATAGAATTTATTTTTGGGGTACTTTTAATATTTTGTAGAGGAAGAAAATAAAATGTGTATCTATATACTAAGTGTGTTATTCTATTAATATAAGAATACTATTTTTTTAATTTATTTTATTGTATTTTATATACTTATTCCATAATTTATCTATTTTAACAGCAATGATGTAATATTGCATACAACAGTTAATATGAATGGGGCGTGCAGCGTGCATATTAAATTCATGGTTATTATTTGGATTATTATTATTATAATTATTACTTTTATTTCATAATACATTCTTTAATTAATTAATTCACTCTGTTTTCATTATTTGGGTGAGGGGGTAAATCAATCAGTTGTAGTTATATCCAATTTTCTGTGGATATTTATATTTACTGCGTTATAAGCAGAATTGCCATTCTACACGTGTTTTTGAGATTTAAAACACCCACCATTTGATAAAGAGGTATTTCTCGAAATATAATATAGAATACGGTCACACATTACATCACAGTGTTAACGTCTTACCTAATCAAGTAAGATTTGCTATATAAAAAATATTCACTTGTTTTTGTCTTACTTCTCAACGCCGACATATTTCCATTTCTTGCATTGTGATAGCCTTCTAATACTCATCTATATACGTATTATACACAATGCGTACAGCTAAGTACCTCTCCTAATTATATATATATATATATATATGTGTAAATATATATATATATATATATATATATATATATATATATATATATATATATAATATCCAAATTGTTTTTCATTGTTCTTTATTATAGAATAGAGGATATATTATTATTATTCTGCGATAGCCGTAATGCTATGTATTACATTTTTTAAATAACATTTCCAAATAGATGATGCCTATGAAAAATAAAATTGTTTTTCAGCCTTTCATTATATAACCAACCTATTAACACAAGGGAAAAGTCACCCTACTCCAGAAGCAGTAAATATTTTAATCAGACCGAACATAATTAGATAATATCAATTGCATAATAATAGACACGCACTTTATGCATATAACTGCACGTAAACCAAACCAATCAAAATAGATATTGAAACTAAACAATTCTTAATAAGGCCTGAACTCCGATGTCGGTTTTTATTTGTAATAGATATAACTTTTTACAGACCAAGAAAGATATAATTTAAACTGTGAACAAATTAATTGAGCTTAATGGAAGTCAGAGCATGATAAACACGTGTAAGTTGAATGAAATCTATTAGTAATAAAATAGAGAGATTCTATATGCAATTCAAACGTACAATTTCAGGTAAAGGGACTAGACAAATAGAAATACGATAATGTCATCAACGATCCGTTAGCATAAGCGTAGTTCATAGTTAAAAAAACGAAAACACTGATAAGAAAAATAAACACTTATATCTGATATCCATTATTCATAAAATGTCATATTCATATTAATGTAAAATGTATATTTTGAAAAAAGACAGAGGATGGTCCGAAATATTGAAAGTGATATAAACACCATTACTTTTAATGCTTTGATGTTTTTCAAGACGGTAATTTTGTTTCACTGACTGTGAAGACGTGCGATGTTTTTTGCAGAAAAAACATTTTATTTTATAACAAAAGCATACGTGGATTAATTATATATATATATATATATATATATATATATATATATATATATATATATATATATGGGACGTCAGCCCTACTGTTTTCTCCAGTAGTGGCTACTACTTTCCTCCTTTCTTCCCATAACAATTTCAATGTCAACCTTATATATGCACGTACTTGCATGACATTTTTCTTTATATTATCATCCTGATGAAGTTTTATAAAGACGAAACGTTGATGTACACATAAAAAACATCCCTTTTTGGTTTTCCTTTTTCATCTTCCCATAACGTCGGTTTACCTTCATCTTTCTTTCCCCATATATATATATATATATATATATATATATATATATATATATATATAACACTTTAATATTTTTTAAAATTTACTTGGAGTGCAACTCACTTTTACCTGCTCCAAACAATCTGACAATGGGTGACTCAACGGATCAGAGTTTCTTTCTAGTATACATGAGCACCCTGGTAAGTGCGTTTTTTAATCGACATTAACGATAACAATAAAAGTCTGTCAGCTGCTGAAAATGTTTTTATGAAAGCATTTATATTTATGTTTCTTTAGTAAGTAACGGACGATGCTGTACTCTCGTCAAATACAATCGGGTTTCGATCTCATCTGGAAGTACTTGCTAGTCTAAACACACTAAAGAGCTGTGATACAGCGGACCACTCTTTCAGTGAATGACTATATATATATATATATATATATATATATATATATATATATATATATATATATATATATATATACTGCGACCAGACATAATTGCTTTCTAATAAAAAACAAGTTTATTAATTATTCTGTTAACCAATTTCAGCAATTGTTTTACGGAAATTCTGGTACATCATGATAACATTATTTGATTGATTGTGATGTCGTTTTGAATAATATTTACAGACATTTACTTTTTTTTCTTATTTATGGGTGGCCAAGGATACTAGCTTTATTTTACTTCTTAACAACAATGGGATGTTTAAAATCATTACAGAAAACGAAATTATAATAAAGGAAATGGCTAAAAGACCCCCCCCCCTTGTGTAATTGTCCGAAAAATAAATCGTCAGGTGGATACTGTAAAAAGATTTCGGAAATATCCTTGCCCAAGGAAGAAACGATCAGATGCTGAAATATACAAGACTGTCACTAACTAGGATTTGAGGAATATTGGTTGCTATCTCCGTAAAAAAAACTGGACAATCAAGCAAATCAATCTTCCCAGCAACTGCGTGTCCTGACGTACTAAAATAAACAAGCAATGCTATTTTTCAAACAATGGCTTCTGCGAAAGTTCCACTAACAAAGCCTCCTTTCACACTAAGACACACACATTTGAGAATGAAATGGGCAAATAAATATATGAATATGGTTATGAGTAAGGTAATCTTCACTGATGAGAGACGGGCACACCTTAATAGACTTGATGGCTTGGCGAAAGGATAGGGGTTATTCCGAAGATAAGAGTCTTTATCGTTAGGGACGACAACAAAAATGTGGAGGAGACATTATGTGGGCGAGTGTCATTGGAGATGGACTTGTTGGTCCTATAAGAGTATTTGAAGAAGTAAAAATTACGTCTACTGCCTATTGCAATCTCTTGAGAGTATCTCTGGTACTTCGGCTAGATGATATAAATCTTGCTCTACTAAGAAACTTTCTTTTTATGTGCGACAATGCTCCTCCTTACTCTGGCAATGCCACTCAAGCATTCTTAGCATCTTTTTCGCATAAAAAAGTACAAAGTTGAAGATCTGACCTCCATGCTCCACAGATTTAAACCTACTAGAAACCTTTTAGTCATCATCAAAGATGTTTATGCCAATTGACGTGAATTTTCGTCTATAACTGACTTATGGGAATCCACTAATATTGCAGTAAGGGCAGTGCTACCAGCCCCAATTAGAAAATTGAATGATTCAGTCACTACATGACATTTTGGAGTAATGAAAATCTATGGCGGTTATGTTGGTAAAAAAAAGTATTTGTTCATTATATGTATTGAACTATGTATTGTTATATATTTAATTATATCAATTACTCGTTATTACATCTTTATTTTATTTATGTATTCTTTATTTTCACTAATACACGTGAATTTTGGTTGTTTTAATTGAAAATCTATTACCATTGGTCGGTAAAGTTTTAGTGATTTAAACAAATATGATATTTTGCAAATACTAGCAATGTGTTTTGATTATCTTTTTTACCAACACTTTTATAATAGTGTGCTAGATTAGCCGTGAAAAGATTTCTGAAATTGAGTCATGGAAAATTGAAGAAATATCTAATTTTGTAAAAAAATGTTATTATCGCTGGTCACAGAATATATATATATATATATATATATATATATATATATATATATATATATATATATATGAGAAAGGAAGGATGAGGTTTATCCGACGTAATGGGAAATGAAAAAGGAAAAACCAAAAGACGTTTCGTCTTTATTTGTAAGACTCCTCAGGATGATACTTTTAAGCATTTCTTTATATATATATATATATATATATATATATATATATATATATATATATATATGTGCGTGTTTAACATTGTACTTCAGTTTCACGGTATCAGCGATCATCAAAGTCGTACCAGACTGTCGCCCATCGAAAATTGGTAAAGATTTAAAACAATTTCGTCTTCATAAGCCGAGGAATATTAAGAATTCTTCACAAGAAACGAAAAAAAAATCTATATTCATTTTTTTACCAAAAATGCGATAGTCATGCAAGAGCTAGACAGTAAAAGCAGAAGAAAAAGGAGAGTGTAGAAAGTTGATAATAGAAAAAGAAGAACAAAGGATTTCATGTAATATTCAAATTTACGAGATAATATGGACAAGAAGAATAGGAGAAAATAGAAGACCGAAGAGAAATGAAAAGAGATCAATGAAGGAGAATCTTAATGTTCCGCTGATGGAGACATGTGTGCATGCATATTGTTTATTACTGTAGTTTGTCATATATTGATATATATATGTTACGCTTACTTCAGAAATGTTACAGAAAATGAAGTAACAGGACACTTTTGAGAACTAATAGGAGAAATATTTAAAAGAAGTTGCTGTAGAATGACATGTTATTAGTATATTAGTTTAAAGAATTAGACCGAGAAATATGTTCAAAACTAGATCCCAAAACAAGAAAACACTCACGAAATTCGGACACACGTGGTTGGCGTCCATCCGGTGTTTACCGACTGAGCTACCAACTTAATCAGAAGTAGAGGAAAGTATATTGTATTCAATGACATTATTCATTTATTTAAATTTTTTTAGATATTCATGATGTAAAGTACTCAATTTAAAAATTGCTTTTAGAAACCAGAACATAATGGTAGCATCTATCTATCTATCTATCTATCTATCTATCTATCTATCTATCTATCTATCTATCTATCTATCTATCTATCTATCTATCTATCTATCTATCTATCTCTCTCTCTCTCTCTCTCTCTCTCTCTCTATATATATATATATATATATATATATATATATATATATATATATATATATATATATATATATATATATATATATGGTACGGGTTATACGTGCCGGGGTCTAGTTTCGCCGAAAGTATTGCATCAGTTTCTCTAATACTCTTGGGAATCATATGAATATATATCCACTCACAAGTTATCGATTAAATAGTAGGATAGAATATGCACTTTAGTCGTTGTTATGAAACTAGTCTAGGAGAAAGAAAACACGATATAACACTGGTCATTCTTTGCGTATCCCGACATTGCTTTCAGTTTTCGTGGACTTCTACTTGCCACTGGACTCATGCAATGCCACTTCAAAAGACATAAGATTCATAGTTGCTGCTCCCTTACTTCACTATGGATTCCCCGCGTAAGCACAATTACAAAGGTATCCATTGTCTATCGAGAAATATATATATATATATATATATATATATATATATATATATATATATATATATATAAACGAGAAGACGCAGAATAATCGGCACGCGTTATTGATTGCTGCCTAAAGAATCGTTGAACTATGATACTTACTACGTGTTTATATCTACATACTCCCTATCATCTTTACTGAACACTTTCCACTTCCAGATAAAGAAAACAAAAACAGCTAATACAATCTGATTTGCAGACGCATAAACAAACAACTGAGTGCAAGAGAAATACACACATTCGCACTTAAAAGGAACGGTTAGAATCTTTAAAAGATCTCTAGGCTGGAGTGTCTGAAATAGCCGGTGAATATCTGGCATCCGGTAGGATACCCCATTCCCAGAAAAAAAACAGAAAGATAAGAACATTAATATATATATATATATATATATATATATATATATATATATATATATATATATATAATTGCAAATTCATAAATATTATATCTTTATATGTCATGTAAATGAATCTATATAGTATGTGGCGTGTTTCTATGTGGATATATGTACTTGCATCTATACACGTGTATGTGTTATCAAATGTATTTTGTAGATATACGAGGAGCATAACTATTTAGTTCGTACAATGTATATTTTTACCTATGCCTTAAAATATGCACGTTTCAATTATTTATATACGATCATAGTGGAAATGTCTCGTCTCTTTCTCTCTTCTCTCTCTCTCTTTTATATATATATATATATATATATATATATATATATATATATATATATATATATATATATAAATACATTCACGTCAAATGAGCTACAGAGAAATATAGTCACCGAAAGTGAGCTACAGAGTCATTTAAGCTGGTGAGCCTTTCGAGAATGAAACACACACATGTCTGTGTATCACATTTGTCATATGTATGTCTTTATATTAGTGCCAAACCCTAATCGTGTGATGAACACCCTTAAAGTGAATATTGAATATATATGCCCGTTTGAACTTTAAAATTAAAAAAAAAACTCTTTCAAATTTAGAACTTTTACAGTCTTCTTCTGTCAATATCTATCATAATTCTCTTCTGATGATTAGATTTTAATCTTTGAAAAGCCTGGTTTAAGGAATGAAAGAGAAGAAAAATAAATGTTTTTATTAACTAAACTGCTCCTTGTTTTGATCAACTGAAGATATTGATTTGCTTTCATTTGCAGGTCTAATCAATTTTCATTTACTTACAATATATATATAAATATATATATATATATATATTTGTATTTAGCTACATACGTATACGTTTCACTCTTTTCTGAATTGTCAGTGTAGAAATAATTATTCACACCGGTCGAAGCATCCGAAACCCCAGAAACGAGTCATGTTATAACCAAAATTCTGACGCCTTTACAAACCCGGCCACTACGAACAATTAAATAAAACAGCGAGAGTTTAAACCTGTGCGTGGCAGCTGTCGGCAAGAGTGTTCATTTACTAAAGGAACGTGCATTAAAGCTACGATGACGTCTGTGTTGATACTACTCACTACAGTGCCTAGCCTAAATTAGGGGCGACAAATAATTATAACTTTGTTTTTATCTACATACGTATAATAAGAGATAATTATTCATACTGGTCGCAGAATTACACACACACACATATATATATATATATATATATATATATATATATACATATATTAATTGTCGTGTGGGGTAATATTAACATATAGAAATAGTGTATTTATATTTACTAGTCTGTTGCTATGCTTATCTAGTATTCCGTATTCTCATATTCAATTTTATCTAAAATTGCCATGTATTTATCTCTATTATATATATATATATATATATATATATATATATATATATATATATATATATAATTATTTTTTTTAATAAATAAATAGTTTTAATTAATATTTTTTTTATAACATAAATATGAAATAGTAATATATATATATATATATATATATATATATATTACTATACATATTACTATATATATATTACTATATATATTGCTATATATATATGCATAACAATAATTACAAGTAGGTTTATATTGTGTTTAGTTGTCACAATTATTTTTCAAAACATCTATCTGAAAGTGTATCGAGCCTCCTGTATGTTAAAAGTATTGCTGTCTCGACTAAAATTAACGAAGTAAAAAGTTAAGTCGAAGAACTTGTACTATTTCCATGTTACGAGGAAATTACATGAAACAAAATGTATAAACAAATAAGATATCAAAAATCCCCAGTATAAAAAATTAAGCTCAATGGTTAACACGTTACATCAAACAGAGCTTCGAAATGCGAAGAGATCAATTACGTTTAAAAAAACAAAAACGATGAAATGTTATTCACTAAAAAATGTTAAATGATATACCTTTGAAATATACAAAAATGCTGATACAATTCGCCTACGGGTTTCAGCATTACAGCAGGTTGATTGCTTCTAAAAGATAATGGTCAGATATTGCGTTTAGTTTAGTACTTTTTTCAAGTATTAGGTTGAAAATATTGCTTAAAAATAATTCAACAATAACTATACCACAATAGAAGCTGTTGTTTCTTAGGATACAAAAACACCGGTGTAATGTTGAGACCTGTGGTGTAACTTCAATAATGATAATGATAAAATGTGCAATCAGCATTTATTTTTACAAGAATCAGTAAAATAAAAAGGCAAAAGAACATACGCATTTCCGTTCAGTTGGAAATCATTTTTTTTTCTTTCTAGAAAATGAAAAAATAGATTAAGCGGACGTGTGCGACGGTTTGTCACACCCTTTAATTTGCTGCTCTTTTCACATAACACAGGATTAAGACGGTTATATATATTTGAGGCTAAATGTTCCCCTTACTTAATTTTTCGACTGTTATTAGCCAAAAAACATGTTCCTAAACACCTTTTTTAAAATACGTTCAGATGGCAAAGGTCCCTAATTTACTTGCCTCCCCACGAGGGCAGAGTAAGACACAAGGCCAACCTTTTAAACGGGGAAGATCCAGCTCTCCAAAAAGGGGCATTCTGGATTATGACAAAGTAAAAATTGCTTTAGTTTAAAAGGATTTCTGCTCTACTGACCGAGCACAGAAAAGACAAAGTGTAGTATCAGAACAGATACTACACTTTGCTTATAGCTAAGTTGTAGTTAACGAACTCCCAGGGTTTTGTAGATAGCCTACCATAACCATATATATTCTGAAAGTGCATTATCCAAAGGAGTTGGGTAAGTATATTTCATTTTGATCAAAGAAGAGTTACAACATTTTCTCCAGATCTCCGGTCGCGTTTGACATCTATAAAAAAAGAAAATAGGACGTTTTAATTTATTTTATATTGTTTACAACATAGAAAATTAGAATATAAATATTAATAAGAGGCTCACAGATTGAATCCAGGGTGCATCGGGGTACTCACTGATTTCTAGAAAACGCCGGGTGTGTCTCGATGGGGTTCCTGTTTACTTGCTTCCTCACGAGAGCAGAATTAGACACCCGGTCGGTTTTTAATGCGGAAAATCCAACTCCCCATAAATAAGCAGTCTTGATTGAGACCAAACTAAAAATTGCCTCAGTTTAGAAGTATTTCTCTTTCACTGAACGAGGACGGAAAAGATGAAATACAGTATCAGAACAGATACTACACATTGCGATTACATAAAAAGCTAAGAAGAGGTGGGGAATACTATAAATTTACTAAAGTTTATGGCAGTGAATTCATAGTATTCAATCCGTCTTCTTAGCTAGGTGCAAATCTGTTCTGATCTGCATTTTATCTTTTTTAAATTTATTCCAGGGAATGTCTCTTTACTTACACACCCTCCCTGCCAATTAATATTGAGCACATTCTCCGGCCTTACCCCCCAAATGTAACATTATAAAGTGTAAAAAATAAGAATCCAAAAGATAATATGAGTTATGGGTTGAGCGCAAAAAGGGCGTCGGTTTTCCCATGCAATCGCAGGAAACATCGAGCCTTTTTGATATTACATATAAAACCCCTACGCTAAAAATGAACAATTGAAAATTATTTTTTGTATAATTAAAACATGTAATGTATATTAGATAAGTATCTTGAAGAAATAAAATAAAACAGCAAAGATAAATACAGTAAAAATTGTGGAGAAGGGGGTGATAAGCGCCGTGCACGTCCGCCAGATATTATTATTTTACTTACTGTCATCATGTTGAAAGAATTGGTGAATGTTTTGCTGTTAATGTTGTACGTTCCCGCTTTTTTCTTTACATATATATAGATATATATGTATATGTATATATATATATATATGTTTTATATATATATATATATAACTGTTTAAATTCTTTTATTGTATTTAAAACAAAATTTTTAATGGTGTGCCTGCTTTCTTAATACTTTTATTTCTTTAATTTTGTTTTTCCTTTCTGTTGTAACGAAGAAGAGTGATGGATATATTGCTTGTTGCACACGCCCGTCCGATTCATACATACATATATATTTATATATAAATATATATATATATATATATATATATATATATATATATATATATATATATATATAAATATATATAAATATATATATATAAACGTATGTATTTATTTACGGATAGTAGGAAGCGGAGATATAGATATGTGTGTGTGTGTATGCACTATATTAACCTTGTGTTTCCTCTTTCTCTCCTGTGGTAACTCCGTTGCGTCGGACGCGCGTGCCCGACTCGATGGTCTCCGTATGTGTGTGCAATGATTGCCTGTGCGTTACGGTGCGTGTGCGTGTGTGTGTGTGCGTATGAGGTCCCGATTCGCATCGGAGTCGTGTGCTTTGCAGTCTCCTCTTCGCTGCGTTCCTCCACTCTAGAAAGAGAGAGACGCTGATGTTCCGTCCGCTTATCAATACGACTAGTTTTTCTACAACCTATACTACTACTACTAGTACTACTACTACTACTACTACTACTGCGTTGGTTGCTATTGAGACTACAGTTACGTCTACTACTATTACTACTACTGCTACTAATTGTACGACTACCACTACACTCTACGTATGTCCCTCTCTTTCTTATGTCCACCCCAGAACCTTCCACACCTCAAATATACGTAGGGCTGTATGGTTTGCATTTAGAAAGGAAAGTCTCTTTCCCCCTCTCTATCCTGCTCTTTGACACCCCTTTCTCTCTCTTTTTTTTCTCTCTCTCTCTCTCTCTCTCTTTGTGCGTCGGATTCTTCCTAAGCTTCGGCTTATGTCGTGCACCCGCGCACCCTGCTTCGTGAGGGTGCGCTTGATTCTTTCTATGTCAACAAAAAAATGCCCCAATATCCCCGCTCTAACCCACACACATATCACCTCTTCTCTCTTCCCCTCTTTCTCTCTGTCTCTGTCTCTGTCTCTCTCTCTCTCTCTCTCTCTCTCCACTCATTGTTCTCTCCTTCTCTTTTCATCTTTTTACTTTTTTCTGCTTTTAGATTTTCAAACTTAAATTATATTTCTTTTTTCCCTTTCATATCGTAAGAGTATTGATTTACTCCTCTCCAGGAGTTAGGCACAAGGCCAGTTTTTATCTTACTCCCACAAGTAAGATGTGACCCAAGGTCGGGTCGGGAAAGTGGGGTTTGAAAAGCCAGCACCCGAGCGGTGAGCACTCTGGCCATTAAAAATTGCCTGGGCAGCCCCGTCGACATTCCCCGGTAGGGGCGCCTCAGGCAGTAAGCAATAAATTACTCCTCCCCAAAGAGGGGAGGCGAAGCCTGGGAGGGTGGACCTCCTAGAACTGCACAGGACAGCCCCATAGGACCGGCGTAAATCAAGCCTCGAAGGCCAAGACAATACCAGTATATGGGGTGCAGTATCTATCGGAACAGATACTACACTTTGATCTTAGCCAAATCATTCGTCTTCTTTGTCTTCTTTTTCTGCTTCTTTCTTTTTTTCTTTTTAACTTTCTTCTTCTTCTACTCAAACATCTTCTTTCTCTTCGTTCTCTTTTTCTCTCTTTTTTCCTTTTATTCTTTCTTAAAATTTGTTTAAAAAGTATATTTTATGTTTTTTCTTTATTCTTATACTTTCATTCTTTCTTTATTCTTATTTATTTTATCATTTATTCATAACATTTTCTGTAATTTCTACTTCATTTTTTATTCAGTATTTTTTTTTCTTTCCTTCTTTAATTTGCTTTATTCTCTCATCATGTTCACCAAAATATTCTGTCAATTCAAAAATTTCTTTTTACTCGAAAACTTGGAATAATATTCTAATGAGATTTTCCAAATAAACAATTGCCATTTTATAAATTAACAATGCAGGTTGATGTGTTACAGTACCCCTCCTCCACGTGCATGCATGCACACACATATAATAATAATAATAATAATAATAATAATAATAATAATAATAATAATAATAATAATAATAATAATAATACATACATACATACACACACATATATATATATATATATATATATATATATATATATATATATATATATATATATATATATATATATATATATATATATATATATATATATATTGGATAGAACACTACACAAATTATATCATGTTTTGATACTTATATTCATGATTATTCTTATATTCTGTAGCTCTGCTTTTGTAGTGAGCACTATTGAAATAAATAATGTATGATTCATTACGAATATATCTTAAGACGCTAATTGTTACACCGGATTTGCTATCACAACACTATCCCGAAGACTCATCTTGCATTTTCTCGACACTAGTTCAATTTGTCAACACCTAAAAAAACATCCCCCATTCTCAATATAGACACATCTTAGTTACCAATACAAAAATAATACACCACGATATTAGCGTCAACAGATTAATAGTTCTTGAAAACCTTACATACAAAACCAGACATCCCGCAATTACGAAACTAGTCACAAAATTAAAAAATGTCAAGAATTGTAATTATCATCAACAAGTCCTTGGCTGTTATAAAAAAAAAATCATCATTTTGAATTATGGCACGCTCCTCGTTTTGTATACGGCATCTCATTACCACATACGTTAATTTTTAAAGCCATAAATTACTGTCAGTGGTAAGCATTTAGCAGTAAAGACATAGTTGCAAGCACACCAAGACTAACCCCGCCTGATTTAGTTAATCAAATCGAAAGTATTCGCGAAAAATTAAAAACAATAGAACAAGAACCCATGGAACTTACATGCACTTATTTGATCGAAATACTAAATGGACTACTCGAAAAATCGAAAAATAAATTTCGTCAAGCAAATCAAATACATGTTATTTAATAACGTTTGCATAAATCAAAATATGCTATATATATATATATATATATATATATATATATATATATATATATATATATATATATATATATATATTCTGACTTTCCCGAAGTAACACATACACACATGAAATACAATCAGCAAACAGTTAAACGCACACCTACACTAATAAGGATTTAAAATAACAATAGATACTAACTTGCATAAGGTAAACTTTTTTGATATAAATTAACTCCTAACTAATGGAACCCACACATCTTGTCATAAACCAAATATGAAACTAAAATATGTTAATATAGAATCCTCCCACCAAACTTTAGTATTCAAAAAGCTTATACTTTATATATCGAACCTGTTATCAAACTGAGTTATTTTTTAACCGGACCGCTTTTTACTACAATAGAGCATTTTGCAAAAGCCAATTCAAAGAACACATTTAGTATATACCCAGCCACGATCTAGAACAAGTACTATGATCAAGAGGAAGTGAAATGTCATTTGGTTTATCCCCCGCTCCCTATTTGACTTAACGTCTGAACAATGTTGAATATGTTAAACAATTTATTGCGGTGGGAAGTGTTTATCTATTAGGAATTCCGTTAAACAATCTACTCTTGTATTCTACCAATGAAAGGTAAAATTATGGTCATACCCACATGTTCCTGCTTGACCGAAAACGACTGCTCTTTGGAGGGAAGATTTTGCATGAGGATAAATTTACTCTTACTACTCCTGACTTGTTTAATATACGTTTTAATGACACAAGGAGTCTTAAAACAACAATTTCCGAACACAACGCATATTTCACACCTCTTGATTACAAAATCACGACGGCGCTCACCAAACGCCCTGGAATTTGAAAAACGGACATATATTATACGTGATTCAATGGGAAATATTATGTCACCAAGATACATATACTCCCTATTCTACGAAATGTAGCTGTGTACCACTGAAAAACCTAGAATCTTACCAGCTATTTCAACGCCAGCTACTTGTATAACTCAGGTCCGAAATTTTCAATCTGTTCTCGAGTCGTAGAAACTATATACTTGCGACTTGGACACGAACAGAAAGCCACCGGCCGCCCTAGAACAATGCATGTCCTAGGATCTCGGAAACATAGCAGTAATATTTGTGGGGCTTGATAATACTATATGCGTCTATACAGATATGTATGTGTAGCTTTACACATATATACACCCAAAACAAAAGCAAATATAAATGTAACTTCTCATTTCGCAGTTTCTCTTCCATTTGAAAGCAGTACATTTTCAAACACACACACATTCTTTTTGGGCTTCTTACGTTCTAGTCGAGAACTACTACATTATATATTTGTCATAATTCAGCTAATTTTACATCCTTTACTCATAATATATGTTTTAATATGTAATTGCCTTCATTTACGTAATTTTCTCTCAACTTTAATTTGATCATGAATTTAATTTTAATTTTAATTTCATTTACATTTTAATTTCACTATTAACTATTATCATTTATAAACTCGCAATACATGACCCGTTTTTAAATCATTTACATGCTTCCAGTACAAAAGTTTGAGGAAATAAGCTATTAGAGTCTGAAGATGTGTGGTAACTGGGGACCTCTGCAGTAGAGGAGTGAGATTTTGTTGATTGTCGGGTTGGTCGGAGGTATTTACGTTGAGGAAGCGTAAGTTAGTGGTAACACATTCCATTGTAGTACAAGTACAAGGATGCGACATTGCAGTGATGAGACAGTGGCTGGAACTTGGTAGACAGTGTTGGTCCTATTAGATTATAGACTCTTTCTTGGAGCTTGTAAATAAAATGGGGCTATTGGTTAGTGCACCATCCCGGATGTGCTAATAATAGCCCAAGTACGGTGGCTTTGTAGAGAGATACTAAAATATAGATCTACTTGTTATTGAGCACGATCATATAAAGGCTGTAGTTAGTTTCATAGGACTATCCTCTATGAAAAAAAGCCTTCGGGACATCATATATATATATATATATCTATATATATATATATATATATATATATATATATATATATATATATATATATATATATATATATATATATTGTTGTGGGGCCGGAATGAAAACAGGAACTCGGGGTTTAGAATTCACAAGTATATTGAAGAAAATATAATACAACAGAGACACAAGTGTGACTGTACGTCGGTCTTGACTGCCAGTATAGACTGGGTTGATCAACACTAACAATCATGTTCTCTTACTATTCATGGTGAATGGAAGAGGTGAAAGTCAGTTATAGGTAAGGTACTATAACATATATATATATATATATATATATATATATATATATATATATATATATATATATATACTCTTTGGTTTAGATTGGAAGAAAAATATCCAGTAGAGTGCTCCATTATTAAACATTTAAAAATTATTTATTAATGGTGTAACAGAAGATCAAGTTTAATCATTATGATTCCATCGGTTTTAGACACGGTGTCGTTACAAGTTCAATAATTCTTCCCGGCTATCCTCAGCCATGTTCGAAATGTTTAGGAGGTCACATGTCGGTCTGTGATAAACGTACACCGATCTTTTAGAAAATTATTTTATTTATTATTTTTTCTAAACAGAAGAAAAGAAAAATAATTAATAAACTGATTTTCTAAAAAAGCTGTGTACGTTTATCCCAGACCGACACGTGACATCCACAACTTTTCAAACAGAATAAAACTTTGATAGGTTGTGGGAAAATACACAATATTTATATGAAAATAATAATATAAACATAATTACTTAATTAGACATTTAAATACTTCACACCCAATCTTAGATGTCATTAGTATTTTTATCATATCTGTTCACATCTTTTTATATTATCAACCGTTATTACTTTTTTTACTAACGTATTACCGCTTATCAAGTCCCAAAAGACACTCAATGATGATGGTCTGTGAGATTGACAGTTTGTTATAAACAACACCTTAATGGGATTGAAAACGATGGGTTTAATTGTCATAATTTTATTATTTACGCAAAGCGCTCGAAAAGAATTTGTTAACATTGGACTTGAAAACAGACTTTAGTCAGCTGGGAAGCAGCTCCGTCGTATTTTATTCCACGTATCGCCAGTTGTTGGACAAAGAATTTGTTCATGTAAGTTCCGTTTAGTTTGAGGCACATAGAGGAAGAAAGGAACAGTACTTACAGTGGTTGTACTCTATTTTGGAAAGGCCTAGGTACGACAACACATACTTTTTACAGAGATCACAAAAATTCTATGAAATATGCTGGTTTTATTTGAAGCATCTAGATGTATATTTGAAAAAAAAACTCAATGTGTTCGATTTTTAAATAATCTATATTTAGAAAATTGGCGTTTTTAGATACGGAAAATCTATGTGCAAATGTATCATCATTGTAAGAGCCTCTGACTGTTTTGAACCTCAGTTTAGAGGATTCGTTAGTCTAGACACACTTGAGAGTTGTGATACAACAAAACAGCCAGTCTGTGTATGACTTAATTTTCCCCCAACAGTCTGGTTAGGAAAATTACCGCCTGCTGCCTAATTATATATACATATATATATATACAGGCTCCCGTGTTTCATCCCCGGGGGGGGAATCGTCAGGCTAATTGATTGCCATATATATTTTCATTGCTTACTACCTAGCTCTACTTACGTATCGAGCACTGTTAAAGTAAATACTGAAAACTGACACATAAAAAATTATATCTCCTTATAATATTTTATGTGGATACATGAAGTACTAATATATATATATATATATATATATATATATATATATATATATATATATATATATATATATATATATATATATATATATATATATATATATATATATTCGATAGCAGGAAGACCGACGTAGCTCGGAATTTACTGTCTTTTTTGCTTCACGCTCCATATTACTTAACTTTACTGTCACCTGTTTCGCCCCTCAATTATAGTCAGAAAAAACATACATTTTAAAAAAATCTCCAAATTAGTGTCTGAAATATATGGTATAGATTTTATTAAAATCGAATATAGGTATCTGACGCCGTAAAAGACTACTGTACTCATAGCTCACTTAGAAGGGGCAGATAGAGATTCGAACCAAAAGCTGTAAGAGGTACTGTCCTCATAGCTTCATTAGAAAAGATACATAAAAGTTTGCAACATTGAGGAGACGTAAAGTTTTAAAGGATATTCTGCACTCCCTAGCACCTATAAAATAGCACTGAGGGATTCAGAGATTCGGAATAACTGCCATTGCCTTGCCCGGAAAATGTTATACACATGATATAAATTTCATCAAAATAGGAAATATTCGAAGTTTTAAAAGGGGTTCTACCCAAATAGTTCCTTTAACAGGGACACTTATATATCCAGGACCACTTCTATTGCCTTCCCTGGAAATGTATACATGTAAATACACTTTTTTCATGTAGAGTCTCTAACTCTATAGGAAACTCACTCACCCACAGACATTGTAATTCATATATATATATATATATATATATATATATATATATATATAGAGAGAGAGAGAGAGAGAGAGAGAAAGAGAGAGCGAAAGAGCGAGAGAGCGAGAGAGAGACTAGCAAAAGACCAAACGTTACTCGGTATTGCATGCGGATCATTACTATGTACTTTTTCATAATGCCAATTACATCATATTATTTTCTTTGTTTTTATTGACCCCCTCCTGATGTTTTCACATATAAATACACACATGTAAGAATACAAAATAAAATATTGTATTCTGTATAAATAGTGGAGATAAAAGATTAAGAGAGAATCTTTTGACTGCCTAATTAGCATAGCTATTTTTAAACAATATTATTATTAATTAATATTTACTATCCTTATTTTGGAATTGCACTGACTTATGTTGGCTATCTATATGCAATACTTTCGTCTATGTACACAGTAATATTTAAAATGTTTTTTTAATAAATTATTTGGAAAAATAACTGCAAGCCTTAAGTTTTAACACCATGCGTTCGTACGACCTTACCGAAGGTCGTGCCTTGCTACAAGCGGGGCAGCATCGAGAAAAAATATCCAGAGAATTCCAAAATTTTCACAACAAACTTTGATAAATTACACTCTCCCTAAAAAACGAGGTTAATCTATTTACTGTCACTCTAAATTATTGAGGAAGTTAACAATTTATTTTTAACACTAATCCTAAGTTCGACTGGCAAAGTCGTAAAACCACACACAATCGCCCCCAAAAATGATTCATCTCCAATAGTAAAAAATGTTAACTGCCATAACACCCAAGAATGGCTCGAAAATGGAAGATAATTTTACGTTACATTTATTTGCGAAACTAATCACCCAGTCTTAATTCTAAGATATATTTTGCTGTTTCTCTTTCCGCCACTTTTTAAAAGTATTCACACGTAATCGCCTAAAAAAGTAGAATCTCATTTTGTCGAGAGATAGATGTTCATATACATTAATATTCAAACTTTTGATATATTTATTTATACCATAAACATTAGGTATTTAATTAGTAAGATAATTTTAAAGTTTTTTATTCAACACAACTAAAATCAAATGCTTAAAATTAAAATAAAAATATAAATATGATATAAATTATAAATATTACGAAGATCTAGTGTAAGGGATCTTTTTCAATAGATTTCACATTTTTGTATCGTTCATATAATATGTAGACTTGGTGTTCCGGGTTAGAGTTTTGTCGGAGCTACTTAATCATTTACACTAACACACTTAGGGGCATATATGTTTTCTCCATCTATGGGTTAAATAGTAGGGTAAGCGAGACTCTCATGCAGTTGTTGTACATCTAGTCGAGATAAAGAAACACTCTGAAATAACACGAGTCGTCTCTGCTTTTCACGCCATTGTTTCTAGTTTTTCTTTGCGTTTTCTTGTCAGTGGATTCAGAACTGCTGAAGGTGGCGCAACCCTTGCTTCACTAAAGAGTTCTCGTATACATAGTTTCTAGAGAGAATACTATGTCTTAGATAGTTCCGAGCTTACCCACAAAGCGGGAGAAATACCGGCACGCGTCTCTCATATTGGTATACCGGGTAAGCACGAAGAATACACTCAGCTACAGAATGTAGATTTATTGGAAAATTCTTATATATTAGGAAGCTACAGTTGCATGATTTCATAACGTTTCATGTTGCATTTTGGTATCACTCACTTTACCGGCGCCTTCTGATTACGCAGGAAACATCGATGCGATAATCGAACTACGTCCAGACACTCTGCGGCATATCTGGCGTGATCGACTGCAATGCTTCAGTAATGACCTCATGCAGTTTATTCAAGGCTGCGGTCGACACACTTTTGCATTCTCGTACCCCCAAAGGAACATGTTAATAACTGGTCATGTTGCGCTAGACAATCTCATCGATATTTGTAAAGTAACGGTCATTATTGTCCAGCCAATCTAGCTGATTATTTGGTAGAACCTCAAGAAAAGGTTATTAACTTGGACATAGGGCATGAATAACCTCTCTTTCAGATAAAAAAGTTTACCAAAATTAGCCTTGCGTAAAGGGGTCAACGGGCCCTATCTTTAAAGATTGCCGCCGATTCTAGCCTCCCCTCTCTCAACTCAATTTCTGTAAATTCATCTTCAAAAATACCAAATGTAGCAATGTGAAATTGGATAAAACCAACAGTTTTCATCAAGTTAAATATAATTATAACTTCTTGTGCTTTATTTTTGTCTTTTTTATGTATTACTGCAGGAGCTTAATATTCTGTCATATTCTAATTTCAGGTTGGCGAAAGTGAAGTACCGATAATTATGGATGCTGGCAAGTTTGCTATTTGCAACATTGAACTGTCCAGTACCGAAGAAACATTCATCGTCAACCAGAAAGGCATAGATTCCATTAACAGAGCGTCTGAACAACGTGGAGAGAAGATCATAATCCAGATTGGTCAACGTCTTCACAAGAAATGCAGACAGCATTAAATCAACCCCAAATACATAGAAATTGACCGTAGAAACAGGTCCACCCATGATGAAATGTTATCCCGTGCAAGCCGTTCTTTGTGTGTGTTTAACTTTAAGGCACATTTACTTTTTTTGTGATTCCGGAGCAAAATCTGATAGAAAGAATAGAGGTGTTGATGTTTATCATGTAGAAACTATTGAGTTTAAGGACAGAGTGTTAAAAGTTTGTGAGAAAGTCCGAAAAATGATAGCTGGCCTCCACTGTTAAAGGTAGAATAGGTTATGTAGCTGACCTTGTTTCAGAAGAAGCACGTTATCACAGAACATGCTTGGCAAACTTTGATTCCAATAAAATATTTCTAGGGCATTTTCTTCTGCTGATGCTTCTAAGAAACACAACTTTGGTAAACCAGAGGATTCAGAGAGAAAGCAGGAATTTCTAGAAGTTGCTAAATATTTGCAGCAAAATGACGAGGAACAACTCACCATTGTCGATCATTTTAAACAAATAGAGGAAATTCTGGAGGACACTGGCTTTGAACCATACAGTCTCTCATACATGAAATCTTTATTGTGAGAACATTTCAAAGAGAATCATTGTAACTAAAATTAATTGGAAACATAATTCTGTTACATTCTTAAGTACAGCAAAATATTTGCTCTATGAATTCTATGCACAGAGCTGCTCAACAGAATCCCCAGAATTAGAGGCCATTAGAATCATAGAGAGAGCAGCCAAGCTTATCAAGTATCACATTAAAATCATCCAAACAAGTTCAGATTATTACCCGTCTCAGAATGATCTTGAACAGGATGTGATTATTGGATATGTTCCTAAAACATTGTTGATTTTTCTCAGGAAGATATTTGCAGGCAAAGACAATGATTTTAAACTTGCATCAGTTGGTCAAGCGATAATGCAGGCTGCTAGACCCAGAGTTCTCCTTGCACCTTTGCAGTTTTGTTTAGCAGTGGAAAGCATGAGCAATTTGGATCGAGGTTCTTAATTGACACTCTGAATAAGCATGGCTTCTCTTCATCTTACTCGGAAGTCCAGAAATTCGAAAGAAGTACTGCTCTTGTTCATGGCGCTGACACTCTCTCACCTGTTGACACTGAATTTGTGCAGTTCGTAGCTGATAATCTGGACCATAATGTAAGGAGTATTGATGAATTTAACACATTCCGCGGTATGGGCATCATAGCATCTTTTACGCATGGGAACGTTAAAGCAAAATCAGTTCTAAGGATTCAGGTCCTTTCAGAAGATATCATAAGGGTTGGAAGGGTCAACATCAAGTACCTAGATTCACAGCACACCAACAAACCACCAGTGACATTTAAAGAGCTCCAGCCCAGCAAAGTTGTCGATTCCACTGCTAATGTAGACACTAATTTTACATCCGTCCAGACCCGCATGGTCAGACCTTATGCAGTCAGTGCACAAAAGAACATATCCTGGGAAATTAGCCACAATGACTGACATGGACCCTGATAACCCAACATGCGTGTATTCAACGTAATATTATATTATTAATTTAGCTAGGAAAAACAACATGACACTAATTCTAACATTTGATCAAACACTTTGGTACAAATCAATGATGATAGTCGAGTCACAGCCTATTTTCAGTCCCCTTAAATCATTTGTCTGCCGACTTGGTGGGCTCCATACATAGATGAGCTTTCTTATGTCAATTGGTCATTCGATGACAGGTTATGGATTGCAAATCTTTTTGAACTTGTGTATGCTGAAAACACAATCAAGCACATGCTAAATAGAAAAGCAAATGCAAAAATTATTCGTGCTCACTTCTTAGTTAATGCTGCTCTCAATTCTATTTTGTTAGCGAAAGCCAGTTTCACATGTTACTGATGCAGAAGAGTCCTTCCCTCAAAATCAAAACTTGAAAGGTCTCTGTGATAAAACTGAGACATTGAATAATGTTCTGTCATAAGCGACTATAACCAGGATTGGCCAAAGAATACACCATGTGAAGGATGCAATGGTTGACCGGCGAACAGCAAAATGGTGGATTCAATACCTTGATATGTTGAAGATCCTGCAAGTGTTTATACAGGCAGATCGTATCGAGAACTAGGAATTGCGCCTTTACGCTGTAAGGACAATGCTGCCAATATTCGCTGCAGCAGGACACATCCTATATATATATGTCGGCCTACTTGAACTTTCAGCAAATGGAGGGGCTGCCAAAAAGCTATCCTTAAGTGTACCAGAAATTTTATAAAGGATTCCATGTGATTAGGCGGAGTGATCGCTACTGGGATGGCTTGTCGACGTATCTGGTTATTGAGCAGGTGTTAATGAGAAGCATGAAGACGTCTGGAGGTCTTACCCATGGCAGAAGAATAGACGAAATTCAACTATTGGTTTGGACGCTATCACTGCCAGCGTGCGCTGAAATCAAGTTTACAGTACAAGAACTAGCAGACATTCGTTATGGCATTAGTGACCAGCACCAGAAAGCTACTTCAGCAATAAAAGAGCGAGATGTGAGGGATACATGGAAGCTCCTTGCGTTTCTCCAGACATATGACCATTTCACGGAAGATCCGTCTATTCACAGCATTTTAAGTGGAGTAACTGGATACAAAAAGGTGAATGTGGACAGATCAAACTCCATAGGAGAGACACTCATAGCTTCAATGGTTGGGGAAAATGACTACGAGTACACTTTTAAAAGAAAGGATCAGGCAATTACATTTAGGTCAAAAGTTATGCACAGCAAAGATCAATCAGTTGGGACTCATCCACAACTTCTATTCAGAGACTATGTCTGCTATCTAATAATGAAACCTCAACTAAGCAACAGCAAGAACATTTCCAGTATGAGCTTTGTGGTTACCCACCTGCACTTTTTTATTCTTTAGGACTACCGCGAGAGGTAAAAATCCCGGCTTTGTCAGACGCAGACTTCCCCTGTACAATCAGGTCCACAGTATTCAGATCCACAGTATCTCTTAGATGGTAGAGCACTACTTCACAATCTCCCATGGCAAAAAAGGTCACACATTTGATGAGATCTGTGCCCAATACCGCAGATATTTCAAACTAGATATGGAAACGCATGCATTGTCTTTTATGGTTATGGAAGTGGTCCATCCATTAAAGACGCGACTCACCGACGCCGAGCAGGGGCTCTGTTGGTGTTAAAGTATCACTGACCCCTTTTATGGTGTTCAAATAAAAAAAGGATGTTTTCCTAGCTAACCAAGAAAACAAACAATTGTTCATCAGCTTGCTGGGAAAAAGTTTGGAGTAAGCAACTTGTAAAGTAGTCCATGCATCTGGAGACGATGACGTATTGATTGTGAAGACTACTCAAGAACTGGCACATACAGGATACACCATTTTGATAGCAGATGACACTGACTTATTGGTTTTTCTATGTTATCATGCACATAGAGATGATGGTTACAACATCTTCTTCACGCCACAACCAAAGGATAGTGTAAAAAGTGTGAAAGTCTGGAACATCAAAGAGATGAGAAACTCTTTCGGAGATGTGGTCTGTTACAACATTCTTTTCATCTATGCACTACTGTGTTGTTATTCTATATCCAGTGTTTATGGAATTGAGAAGGCAGCATCCCTTTGAATGGTGATGAACAATAGAAATGTTCTCAAACTGGCAGAGGTGTTTGGCAAGGATAGCTGTGCAGGTTATTGAAGCTGGAGAGAAGGCTTTAGTGTGCCTGTACATGGGTAATGATGGGGGAAACATCAATCATCTCCGACTAAGGCGCTTCAAGGTTTCAAAAAGTTCAAAGTGTGTTGAGGCCAAATCATTGTCACCAACAAGAGCAGCTACGAAATTCCACAGCCTTCGAGTTTATTCCAAATTCAGGAATGGAAATGTAGAAACCAGCTAAAACCTGACGAGTGGGGATGGAAACTTTCAGATGGTAAATTACAACCAATCAAGACTGACTTGCCAGCTGGCCCTGTTAATTTGTTGGCTATAATTAGGCGTAACTGTACTTCAGGGTGTACTACAGCAAGATAAAGTTGCAGGAAACATGGCATTGACTGTTTTAACTTATGTGGTAACTGCAAAGGCCTCCACTCCAGCAACTCACCAGATCTTGATGATGATGAAGTTACCTTTGATTAGTTCTTGACAATACATGTTATTTGGTCCGTTCATGAACTTGTTCTGTGGTGCTTATGCAAGTTCCTTGCCCCAGCATTCGACTAACTGACCATTTCCTTATTGTAAATTATATTTATTTTGTACCTATATTTTATGAAATGTCAGGAATTAATGTGATAATTGTTGCTTTGATAAAGACTACTTAGTCTGTTTTTGTATTTTTCGTATTCATATTTGTATACGAAATTAACAAAAACATTAAAAAATGTCGGGGCTAGTCATTTTCTGGTGTTAGTTTATTATTAAGCATACAGCTACCTATCATTACAATTTAAAACACCAGGAAAATGTTAAGCTGGCTTAGGGTGAGCCCTGTGTTAGTTTTCATGCAAAATTATTTTTATTTCTAATTTAATAAAGGTTTTTTGTCAAGAAAAACGTTTATCTTTGTAACTAATTGTCAGGAATAATGGACATACTTGTCAGGAAATGTCAGGAATTTTATGTCTCGAAATTTTAATATTGTTAAGTCGGATTTTAAAGATAGCGCCCGTTGACCCCTTTCCGTTAGGCTTATTTGGGTAAACATTTTTTAACTGAAAGAGAGGTTATTCATGCCCAATATCCAAGTTAAAAATCTTTGTTAGCAATTTGTCTGAGGTTCAGCCCCATTTTGACTTGACTGTAAACTTGATTACTTTGATTACATTGTTTTTATACACTTAATCTATTTTCTAGATTTTTGATTATTCTGTATTTAATTTAAATTATATTAATAAAGCAAATGAACTTATTACTAATGTATTTAAAACTATAAAAATAAATACTGATATCTTTCCCTTATACTTTCTAAATTAATATTGAAATCTATTGTATTGAATTTTCATATACATTTTTGTTTTGCATCGTTTTAGTTTCGAGACAATGAATACGTGTTGAATAATGGCCCTATGAGAATGGACGCATCTGTCGGGGATCGAATTTGACTTGCGCGATTTTTGACGAAGTCATCTCGTGCCAGTTCGGTTCGATGTGTTTCTCACGGACCGCGGTGACGTTGACGTGATCTTAAGTTGATAGGGGTCAAGAGTTGAGATTACACCTGCGTGATCACGAGGTTTTGTTGACGTCAGAGTTTTCCGCTGTGGGAATGTTAAATTCAGATTTTATCAGGTTCTCACTTGGAAGCGATGAGAGAACAACTCACAATCATGTAGCTGTTACAAGAAGGGATTCAGAGTTCCAAAATATAAGAGCCTTAGTGAATCTTTCATATTCCTCCCTCTGCAAGTGATTACGTATTAACGTAGGAATTTTAACTAGTGTAGTCTCTCTCTATCTCTCTCTTTCCAACGAACTCCTCAATTGTTGGCTAGTTAATTAATAGTAAATAAATGGCTCTGAATTTAAACAGCAACAGACTTTGTGAATTTATTGAAGAAAGATTGATTTCAGCCCACAAAGAAACCGCCGGTGTGAAGAGACGATGGCAGCCCGAACACGAAGTAAGCGAATAGTAGTTCACACGGCAGCAACATGATGGCGGCGGCGACGGGCTGCAGACAACAAGGTAGTGCGAGTGGTCGCGACGCACGACGACAGCGACTGAGAAGCGCGCACGAGAAGCGCTAATAATTCCCTACAATTCGACGACAGCGACTGAGAACGCGGATCGAGTAGCTACGACACATCGCCCCATTGGATCAACAGCGAAGGTAAATCTACAACGACAAAAGAGTTAGAGGTGAGGCCAATAACGTGTAAATGTAACATACGTTCCGTAAGAATGTCTATACTCAAAACAGAGTTGCGCAATCCTAAAATATTTCTTGAACTTGACTCGGCAATGGAAAGCATACGTTCCAGGAGAGTGCAAACAATGTTGGAATAAACAGAGAACAGTGGTTTTATTTCGAAGTTGTTCTTCAATCAAGTTTGGATAAATCCGACAAAATAGTGCAGATATTCAGGAAATTAAAGAAGAAACAGAAACCGAAATTAATGAAAATATCTTAAGATAACTGTAAGAAAATGGTATATTTTAAAGCACTATGACAAGTCGGAATACATGAATCCTGGTTAAATAAATTAAACCATCTACATAAAAGACTAGCACAAAGAATAAGGAGATGTATACATTAAACAGACACCCACGTGTTGATGAATACAGAAGGTACTCTAAAAATTCATAAAGCCAGCGAGAAAAAACGATCCAAAAATTGATTGTCTACCAAACTGTATTGATAATTTTCACGGAAAGACCTTGCGAACAAATAGCCACAAAATACTTCACAGGAAAAACATGCCGATAAAAGACACACGTGACAAATCAGCAACTATACACCGATAAAAAAATACAGAGAAGCATTTTCTAGTGAGACTTTCTATCACCGATATTTTTTTATTGTAGCTATGCAACACCATATGAAATTCCATGATACCGGATACAAATTAACAGACAAAACAAACGAAATAAACATGCCAATGTATATAGACGATCTGAAATTATTAGCAGGGAAAAGACATATGGAGTCAAACAAGTGCAGCCATAATATTTAGTCAGGGCATTCTAATGGAATTCTGTATGAAAATGTGCATTACTAGAGATGAAGAAACTGTAGCTAACTTCGCGTTTTGGAAGAGGACACTATCAAATGAATAGATATGAAAACAGATTAGAAGAGTATATGTGAGAATAAGAAAGCACAATGCAAAAATTATATAGTAGAAAGATTTCTACTATATAATGTTTGCATTGTGCTTTCTTATTCTAAATAAAAAGAAGAAACACTTGAGCAGCATACCAAGTACGATCTTTTGGACTCTTCATAGGCTACACAAAAGAAAACCTTAGGTGTCTGGACCAAACTAATTAACATGATGAATGCACGCGAAGACCGATACTGACTAAGTCTATGAAAAAGAGGAGAGAAAAGGGAAGGGGATTAGCGGGTATAAAAGACTGCGTAGATGATGAGATAATAGGACGAAAAAAATATATAATTCCAAATAGAGAGAGAGTCTGAGTATAGCCGCCCCAAAACACTGCCTAAATGAGCAATATGCAGAGAAGCGAAACAGAAACAAAAAAAAAACGAGAAAAACGAAATAAGAAGAGAAGAAGTTAGATGAACGATTTATAATAACTAATTAATGCAGGAAAACTTATGGACACGGCTACAGAAAATCGGAATCGCTACTGACATCTGCACAAAAACGCAATCAGAACAAATTATATTAAATCCTAGGTACACAAGAAGCAAGAAAACATAAAATATAGGACAAAAAATGAGTAAAAAGCATCAGTGAGCCAATAAAAGGAGTTCAAGTACACATACAAAAAGACATAACTGGGTCATGAGCAGAACTGTGCATACCACTGAATATTGAACATTTTTTTGAGTTCTCATGTTTTTCTCCCCCATTTTTATGAATACCATTTGCCATTTCGAAAGAACTTGACGTTATTTTGATAACGCTGAACGTCCCCATGCTCTTCCAGAATCATGCTGTCAAAGACCTTTAGCGATGTTTCGGTTCAATAATCGAAGGTCTAACTTTGTTCACATTTTTCCATTTCACTCCTGAATTTTACTGGAGGAGCTTAGAAAAACTGTTGGCATCTTCATCTCACCGACACCCATGCCCTCAAAGTTATGATATTGCGTTTATACACACACACACACACACACACATATATATATATATATATATATAGTATGTGTGTAATTTACTGTTATTCATATGTATATCTAAATCTATTTATATACAGTTTGGGTGTGTATATGTTCATATATTTGTATATACAGGATTCCCTTATAAACAAATTAATCATTATACATTTTAAAACACAATTGCTCGTGATGTAGGCTATATTTTGTGTAATTTTGTTACATGCGAAATATGCGACCAGGTGGGTAAATCCATTCTATAAAATTCAGAATGTTTCGATATTTTAAGAAATACTTACAATATGTATTAGACATCAATTAATAAGTTTTCTGTAATTGCAGTTTCTTCTGAGTATTTTAAACGTTATGTTGGCACAACCTCAAATTTTAAAATGCAACTATTTCTGATTTGCATTGATTGTTATCAAGCAATGAGTCAGCAATTAAGCAACACTCCCTAAATGTCAATTACTTTTAAAGATACCTTTAGCTTCAGCCTTTAATTTGAGATATTTGAGAGAATTAAAACCCATTTAATGGAGTTTCCACATATGGTTTAGTATCATTGTACTTTGGTTTTCATCCTTGTAAGGGCACATACAAGTGGTGCAAATCTGTTCAGTTTGGGTAATTAAGTTCACCTGTTCTTGCACCGGTATTGATCGAGTACATATATATATATATATATATATATATATATATATATATATATATTTATATATATATATATATATTTATATATATATATATATATATTAATTGAATGACATAGTCAAATGAGAAATTAATCAGATTTTATTAAAGTTCAAAGACACGGAGTGATACTGGGCTCTGTACTCATGAGTTTCCAAAGAAAATCTTCTCCTCAGAGGACAATTACCGCAATGACATTACTGCATGTAATAGAATTAAGCTTTGAAAATGTATAGACATATATAAAAATACATAAAAACACGTATAAAACATCCACTATATCGACCAAAAACACACTTTTTTGTTAAACTTATACAGTTCATCTAAGTCATAAAGTTTAAAACAATTTCAAGAAAAATGTCAAAGTCGTCGATTGAAAACAATCCAGGTGGTGATTGGTAGTCCCAGAACAGAAAAAGTTATCCAGGCGGGGAATTGCTTGCTATTGATGCAGTAGATGGCAGTGAAGAGTGTATTCAGGGTGTATACAAATTAATAATAAAACCATAGAAGAAGCAAAATCACACAAAATGTTCAGAAGACTTACTCGGTATTGAATATTATAATGTCGAATTAAGGATTCTAAGCAGCTGATAGGAGGCGTGTTGTAAACCATACATTCCTGGTCTGACTTATATATAGAACGGAGTAGAAATATGAAGTAAGACCCGATCAAAAAACAAAAGTTAAAAAAATAAGGGTTGGAAAATGAAAAAAATATAACATTTAGTGTTCGGTTTGAATTTAAAATCAGCAGGAGCCAACTTAAACGAAAACTTAAATGTATTTTAGGTCGAGGAGGTTCGTGGAAATGGCAAAATACGAAGAGAAAGAAGGGGATGATATAAAATATAAGCCAGTGTCAAAAGAAGAAGAGTGCAGGGTTGTAAGGTGTGCCTAGTACAGAAAGTTAAATACGAAATTAATGTTACATACATTGAGAGGAAGGGTAAAAAGAGAGAACACTACAATTGAGGGAAACGGGTCGGAAGGATATAGAAGCAGAGTGGGCTGGTACTATTATCTGGCTATGTGGTATCAGCTTGAATTGAAAATTAAGCAACTACGGAGAGATATTTTAAAAGTTAAATCGAGGTGAAGTATCAGGTCCTAGCTACATCTATATACGCAGGCGGACCTACACACAAGGATATGTGCACGCATACTCACAGACAAAAACAAAAGACACATACGTACATCCACTCATACACATGTGTACATACAAGCATATATACACAGATGCATGCTATATGTACACACATTTATATTAATACACACAGTTACATACATACATATATATACATATATATATATATATATATATATATATATATATATATATATATACATATATATATATATAGACCAACATACAGCGCCTGATAATGACTATAACAACAAAAGTAGTAATAGATAAATTGAATTATAGTTGGAAAATAAAGTGCAAATCAGTATTTAATGGATATATCTTTGAGAGTTTGGGGGAGCGCAATCGGGATGGACAGCGGTAATTAGGGGGTATGGAAATATGAGTCAAAATGCCCAATAGGTTGAGTTAGGGTATTAATAAGTCTACAAATTATAGATTTTAATTTTGCATATCTTACAATTAGGAAAATGTAAGAAACATATGCATGATGAAGAAATAAAGCCATAAAAAATAAAAAATATATAAGGAAATAAAAAATAAAAAAATAAAAAATATAAAAATAAATAAAAAGTAAAACAGGCCAAGTGAAAATACAAAATAAGAAAACAAGAAATATACTAGTAAATTAATAGTAATGATAATAATAAACAATAATACTAACAAAATACAAATACTAATAAAATAAAATAGTAATAAATTAACATTAATAATACTGATACTAATCGCAATAATAATAATAATGATAATAATAATAATAATAATAGAAATATTGCCAGTAAAAAATACAAAATACAATATACAAAATAAAAGAAACAAGAAATATACTAATATAAATAATACTACTAAGACTAATAATAAACAATAAAACTAACAAAATACTAATACAAATAAAATAGTAATTAGTTAATAGTAATAATAAAAAATACTAATCGTAATCATAATAAAATAATAGTAGTATTGCCAGTACTTGTAATACCGATAATGTCACTAATGGCAATATCAATTCTAATCATGATGATGATGATGATAATAATAGTGATAATAATATCAATAAAAATAATATTAATAATAACAATTATAAATTAATCGTAATATCATTAATTAAACTAATGATAATAATAATACTCATAATAATAGTTAAATAGTAATTGTACTAAATATAATAATAATTATCTTGATGTCTATTCAAGCATATACACCTAATTAGATATAGAGTGAAATATAGAGGAAATAAATTACTAGTAATATAAAAAATAATGTATAAAGATACTAAGAATAAGCTAAAAATGTAAAAAAATAAATAAAAAGAAGGTATATCGAAATATGGTATATGTTTAATCATAAGAATAGTTGGTTAAAGATAAGTAAAGAATAATTAGAATAAAATGAACTTAAGCGGGTATTGAGAGGACCTTACATAGTTAAGGGGGTTAGGTGGAGGACTAGATTGTGCATATTTAAATTTTCTTTTATGCCTACATGTAGACATCAATTCATTTTTAGAGTTGATCAAGTTTAATCGTTTAGGAGGCGTGGCTATCAAAACTGCTCCAGAGTTGCACAGGTTGCAGGCTTTGGAGCCTGGTGTGTATGATCATAATTTTTTCAGGATAAACTATTTCAGGCAATGTGAGATATTTTCTGATCTAAGATTTTTAACTAAGCAAGTCAAAGATGTCTTATTATTACTGACATCACTATTAAAAGAGTAAAAATGAGTAAAGATGCGAGTTTTGATTACATTTGCCGAAGCCCCTATATAAGTGTACATCTTAGGACTAGCCATTCTACTCAACCTAATGTTATTCCTATTATCATTATGTTTTGAGGTTCTATATTATTATTGTCTAAACTGTGTTGTTTAACTATGTTAGGTCCATCAAACGCATGGATATTAGGGTTATAATTAGTGTTAAAGACTATAGGAGTTGCGTTGTTACCGTGTTGGTTTGATGGAAGGGTGCAAGATATATTTGGTGTGGTATTAGGTATAGGGCGTAGGTGTGAAGACTGGTTCGACCTGTCAATACTGGGAGCTCTAGGGTTCATTGTTGGATTGTTTAATTCAGTTACCGTGCAAGCATATACCACGTCAGTGTGTATGCAGTTGTTATTCAGTGGACATTAGTGGAAATTAGAAGTTTTCCTAAAAGGAAAACTTCTAATTTCCTCGATGCCACTCTTAACCTTAATGACGAATCATACGGCCCTTTCCATAAACCTAACTTGGCTCTTTTCTACGTGCACAAATTATCAAATCACCTGAAGCAATCATTAACGCAATAGTCCCTTCGGTCTCAAATAGAATATCTAAGCTCTCTGCTAACAAGGCAATTCTTAACCAGAATGCTCAGTTTTACAACAATGCCCTCCTTAACTCGATATATTCTAATAAAATAACATATAGGCAAAACCGCCTGAATAACCTCTTTCGTTTTTGGACTACCAATCATCACCTGCATTGTTTTTCAATCGACTTCTTTGACATTTTTTTGGCCGATATATTTGATATTTTATATGTATTTTACTGTATTTTTAATATATCTTTTATATATTTTGAAAGCTTAATTCTTATTACCCGCAGTAATATCATTGCGGTAATGGTCCTCTGAGGAGAAGATTTTCTTTGAAAACTCATTAGTTAAGGACGCAGTATCACTCCTTCTTTTTGAACTTTAATGAAATCTGATTAATTTATCATTTTATTGTCATTCAATCAATATTATTGCTCTATACACTATATTGTGCTTTGTTTTTATCCTGATAGTCTACTGGCTAAATATATTATTTACATCTTTAAAGTATCACCTTACTCTCCCTCTCTCTTCTTCTCTCTCTCTCTCTCTCAATATATATATATATATATATATATATATATATATGTGTATATATATATATATATATATATATATATATATATATGAGATTTATTTCCAACAATATATAGTACGTTGTATATAATGGTGCCTGTTTATTGATACTATAGTTTGTGCGGATAATATTACTAAACAAGTAATTATTTAGTATATGGGTCTGGAAATAAGCAAAGAATAGGCACAAGTTCATATTCTGGTTGAACTTTATATTTCACTTTGTTGTATTCTTTGCGTATTTCCAGCCTGGCGGACTAAATAACGCTGGTCTATGGGTCTGTCCTGTGCAGTTCTAGGAGGTCCACCCTCCCCTCTTTGGGGAGGAGTAAGTTTATTGCTTACTGCCTGAGGCGCCCCTACCGGGGAATGCCGACGGGGCTGCCCAGGCAGTTTTTAATGGTCAGAGTGCCTACCGCTCGGGCGCTGGTTTTTCAAACCCCACTTTCCCGACCCGACCTTGGGTCACATCTTACTTGTGGGAGTAAGATAAAAACTGGTATTGTGCCTAACTCCTGGAGAGGAGTAAATCAATACCCCTCGCGTGAACGCTAGTAACAAGCTACGTCCTCCATCGCACACTTCTTACACCTTTGATGCTTAATTTCTTTTTTTACAAAAGTCTTATTGATGAAACATCAGTTAAACAAGCTGAAAAGAAAATTTATAGACTGAACTTTTTTCGTCCTCACTTGCTATTATAGTATTTTACATTTTTGTTTGATTTTCCTTAAATTCAACCCAAACAAGGAATATTTTCCACTGAAGTATAAGAGGCCACTGCTGTAGTACTCTCGTTTGCCGGGGGTGTTTATCTTGGTATCGGCACCACTACGATACGACCGTTCGTCGGGTGTGTGGATCCGTATCCAAATGTACTTGTTGTAATCACGGCCGGGGAGTGTGACTTAGTGTCTGCGCCGTGGGGACGTTTTAGCAAGGGATTTTTCGTCCTGGAAAAAATGCCTACTAGCTCCTCGAGTGGCAGAGATAGGCAATCCCCATAATGAATGGTTTATTTGGTAGGCTTGCATGCTGCGTTAATGGGCTGGGGCCAGCAGTGCTACAATATAACTTTATATAATAATGGAACAGACCATTTTACTTTTTATATAAAAATATAATTTTGAATATATTTCGAAAAGTATTAATATAATTTAAAAACAAATCGAAAAAGTCAGAGCGCGCAAAAGTGCGTGTATCGCGTGTGTATTCCAATTGTCGACTGTTCTTCCCTTGTAGAACTAAGCAAAAGAAAATGGAGTGGAAGAGAGTGAGAGAGAAAGAGATAAATAGAGAAATAGAGAAAGAGAGAAATAGGGAATACAGTCGTCATCGCCCCGGTGCACCACAAGTCCCGGCGACAGTTAATACAACAACCCTCGATGACAAGTGATTTGACCCCTTGAACCTGGCTATCGTCACAGCACTTTTGATATTTCAGCTAATATTTCCATCACACCGACTGACCATTTTCTGTCTGTCTGTCACGTTTAAATTTGAAATAAAATGTTCGTTTGTCTGTCACGTTTTAATTTGAAATACAATTTTCTGTCTGTCTGTCACGTTTCAATTTGAAATATAATTTTCGTCTCTCTGTCACGTTTTAATTTGAAATACAATTTTCTGTCTGTCTGTCACGTTTCAATTTGAAATACAATTTTCTGTCTGTCTGTCACGTTTAAATTTCAAATATAATTTTCGTCAGTCTGTCGCCCTTAAATGTTAAATGTATTTGTTTCGATCTGTCATGCTTACTTTTGAAATACCATTTTCGTCGATCAGTAACACTTAAGCTTGAAATGCCATTGATCGCCAGTCTGTCACGCTTAAGTCTGAAAAAAACATTTTCGTCGTTCTGTCATGCTAAAGTTTGGAATGTTAGTTTCATCTCCGAACACATAGGTTTAATGGACTCATGTTATTGTAGATGCGCCCATAAATGTTTAAAGTAGTTCAGTCCGTCGATCAGTAAATCATTCTTTAGGGTTAAATAGAATTTTCGTCGGTCTGTCGTGCTTCAGTTTCGAATAGAATGTTCTTTGATCTGTCGCTCTTAATAGTTTTAAGTATAATTTTGCTGGGCAGGCACCGTTTAAATAGAAATAGACATTTCTTAGAACTGTGCCTCTTAAGTTTATAATTGCTTTTATTTTTGGTCTATTAGGCTTATGTTATAAATGTAACTATATATAAATACGAGTGTGTGAAATTAATGTTAAAAACGGTTGTAGTTTCCCCACGTAAGGTTAGAGTAGTAGACAATTTCATTAGAAGTGAAAAGTCTAGATTATGAAAAAAAAGAAGTCGCCAGAAACGTAGCTGATCAGTTTATAACATCTTCCTATTATTCTTGTCAGAGAGAGAGAGAGAGAGAGAGAGAGAGAGAGAACGAGAAAGAAAGAGAGACATATATATATATATATATATATATATAGATATATATATAGAGAGAGACAGAGAGAGAGAGAGAGAGAGAGTGAGAGAGAGAGATAGAGGTCGTTGATTTCAAGAACTCCTCCCATTTTACTTATAGGAATTGCTAAGGGGTATTACGCATGTATCCTATATACCGTGAAAGGAAACACGCGCTAAAAGATTTGTTAAACCTTAAATGATTATGTGATTGTATCATCTATAAACGCTGTTATGAATAAACACGCAACGTAAAAAGAGAAGAGAAACCGTACTGCTGTTACGTCTCATCTACATAACAAGACTTCAGCTACTTACGCTATTAGCCGCAGTCCGGATAATCTACTGGGGGCAGCTACGCGCGTTGATTGAATGGACACATCATAGAAATATTCGCCCGTGTTTTTAGAAGAACTATTCTATTGTACGCCTCTCTTATATTTATAGACTGCAATATACCTTCGAAATAGCGTAAATACAAACCCCTTCACACACACACACACCTGGTGCGGTTGGTTATACAGTATGATTGACAGATACTCCACCAAAACTAAGATACACACTCATAGAAAAAGGTCATTGTTGATTTGTTAGCTTAATCACATGGCATAGGATATATTTAAAATAAACATAGTTGTTGTTTAGATTTGTGTAAGCACAGAACACCATCTAAAATCTAGATAAACGAGGCCTTTATTTCATCTGTATACATTTTTTCAGCCATAAATAACTAAAAAAATAAAAATCCGCTAGTTAAATGAATGAAGTATGTTTTCAGTAAAAATTGTCGTCTCCGGAAAGATCCAGGAGAAACTTGTAAACTCTGTACCTGACAAAATGTGGTCAAAATCATTAAGGATGCGTTACGGGTAAAGGAGTTTTCTTGATCTTTTTTCATGGAAGGCAGATATATTCTCGAAAATGTACACGACGACGATTGTAATGTAAAACTATAGTTATTTCTGATCTACCTAAAATTTTAAATGGAACGGGGAGTCTTAGCATCAATTGCCTCATACGACCGTACATGCCATCTAGCTTTTTCAAATCGTTGCAAAAATGAATCTAACTACAAATCTCTCTCTTATGCCACGCTAACAAATTAAATACATACTTTTGTTCTGGAAATTTGTATTTATCCTAAGTTCACTCCTCATCAATCAACCGGATAAACAGCTACCCTTGAATACCTCCCTCCCAGTTAAGGAAAAAGTAATTATTTGAGCACAGTATTACGATAATAATATGATATACTTTAGTATTCAGCCTTTAACTTTATGTGTACTCCACTTACCCTAACCTCCACTTAAAGTTGTAACGAGTACTACGATGATTTCGATGTTCAATCTGCCTGCTGCTAAATAGGAAAGACACTAATATGAATTTCTTCTTCCTTTCGTCATAAATGCGCCTGTAATCACATGACCTGTTAATCTGTTATTTATTTAGCTCGTGCATGCTGCGGTGTAAATGTTCGTATCTTATTTAAAGTGTAACACGGTATTCTTTTATTTTAATTTTGCACCTGCACCCGTTTAGAACAAAGTCGCCAGATATGAGCTCTTCACGATATAAGATCCACATTCGGCAAATTATCCGCTACTATTCTGCTACTGATAAGCCGGGCGGAAAATTTTGTAAAAAAACATTTCAATTATTTTTTCCGTGTGTAAATGTTTTTTTCTATCCAACTCAGGTAATTCGCCCAGCTAGGATTAAAGTATTTCAAATTGGCTACATGTGTGTAGATACTATAGAAAGAATATCCAACGCAAATAGATTGATTTCAAATGAATAGAATTCAAATATACATTCTTGGACTTTGCATTCTGTCTTCACTATAATGTACCCTTATATGTGACATCCCCAGTAAAGTCTAACCTTAGTTATCTTATGAATATTGGTATTTTCTGTGCCCTATAAATGTGCCAATAAATTTGCGTTGCTTGGAGGATCTGTCGCATGCAACTAGTATCACATTTAAGAAAGTAAACTAGATTCACAATCTTAAAATATATATTTATGAAATTATTTAGTCACTTAATGTGTCGCTTCTTTATCTGGAATCCAACACCCGTATGTGCTTTTCCAATTCTTCGTCACCAACCAACTAACAGCATACGTTAAATGATCAAATTAGACGAAATTCTGCCCAAAAGTCTTGTTGAATATATCGTTTTCGTGGTCATAAATGTGCAAAGTAGGAAATTATCCCCAAAATGGCAGAAGTAATTAACGACAATGACAGATAAAGGGTTTGTGAAAAACGAGAATTATAGAGCTCAAGAAATGTTGCTGGGCATCAGAGTTGTTTTTCGCTTGCAGAAAAATTAAGTACATATGTTGGTTTCGGCTCGTCCGACGGTCGTTTACGACTATGTTATTTGGGATAGGCAGAAAGATGTGTGTGTGTGTGTGTGTGTGTGTGTGTGTGTCTGTGTGTAATAACATGCCTTTGTTTTGTTAGTGAGAAAGTGTATGTATAAACAATATGTACGTGCGTTCTGTGAGCGATGCATATGTGCTTCGCTGGGCGTACAGTTGCTCGTGAAATTCTCCGGTAATAGTGTGCCATTGCCGAGAGACTTTCGGCCCCAAAGTTCCCGTCTGATTTGTGACGTAACAATGTGTGTTGTATGTGGAATAAAAAAGAAAAGAAAAAAAAGAAATGCTGTTTGGGTTTTTATACTATGTGCAAGTTTATGAAGTGAATATCTCTTCCGTTTTGATTATCTGAAAGAATCCGCTGATTTGAGCTTTTGTCCAATCAAGTCGAACAATAAAAGCAACATTCGTTGTTTCTGCTACTTCGAACTAATTGAAGCGGTGTAAGCATTACAATATCAGCAGAGTTGCTGAAAACTACCTGAGTTTCGAATAAAGATGAACGTGACATATCTGTTTTGTTCTATGTAAGAGAAAGGGAACACCTAGATTGAGTCAATCTTTATTTTTGTCCAAGACCTGAGTGTCCTTTTTTATCTGGTCTTCGCATTACAAACCGATATTTTGTCTAACCTTGCTCTCGTTGGCGTCGAAAGTCAATAAAAACCTCATAAATTCCGCGCAAAAAATGAGTAGATTTATTTCAAGACTTGAGTGTAAATTTCTTTCCTAATTTGTGTTGACGTGTCGTCGGCATCAGTCTCTTCTGAATAAATAATTTGAATTGTTTTATTTTAATTCTGGAAAGTTTTTCCCTCTTGTCTCATTTCGTAAACACGTGTGCTCGTGTATGCGCGTCTGCAACCCTGGAAATGTGATGTGTTGAATTCCTATATATGTGTGTCTTTGTTTGTGTCTCTCTGTGTATACGTGTGTGTGTGTTTATAAATGTATGTGTATGTAAGACTGCTTGCGTGTGTATGTACATACGTGTACATTCTTAAAAAAATTACGTGTAAACTTATTTAAAAGTGCGTACACATAAATATATACATGTTTGTCTGTGTGAGTAGGTGCTTGTGAATGTGTGTCTCTTTTTATATGTGTAACTGTGCGTGAAGAACTGTAACTACATGTGGATATATGTGTCTGCGTATATGTACTTTTGCGTCTTTTGAGAGAGAGAGAGAGAGAGAGAGAGAGAGAGAGAGAGAGAGAAAGGTGGGAAGAGAGGAGGAAAGGAGTGAGAGTGCCCGTAGGAAAAAGAGACAAGTCAATCTGTAAGAGTCAGAGATATAAAGATAAAGATTAGGAATAAGAGGAACAGAACAATGACAAAGTGACCCAGGGAAAGAAGGCGATAACAGACAAAAAGGTAGAAAGAGAAGAGTAATCGATGGAGAAAGTGTATATATGTGTGGGGGAATACCATATATATATATATATATATATATATATATATATATATATATATATATATATATATATGTATACATATACACACACACATATATATACATATACATATACACACACACACACACACATATATATATATATATATATATATATATATATATATATGCATGTTATTTGACTTTAGAGCAATGATGAATTGATTTCGATTCCGACCAGACTAAATAATCGTGTCAAGCTAAACTTTTTTGTTTCAACAACAGTTTCATCGTAAGCCGCTATACAATCAAACAGGATTTGAATATTACAGTCAAAAAAGAATCTCCAGGAAAAAAGAAACAAGAAAACAGAAATAAATAGCTTCACCTGTACTTAACTAGCCATACCCAAGCCGAACAATCAACAATCATCATTTGCATTAGTTTAACATAGTATTTTGAGGACAATATAGGAAATAGCTATTCAGTAATGGATCCCTAATCTCCGAACAACTAAAATTGTCAATTAGATTAGCAAATATCATTGGAAGCATGAATGAATATGTAGTTTGGCAAATTGATCAGAAGGTTATACTGTGTTTATTGGTTCTATTATTTTGGGCTTAATATTTTTTAAATCTTTACGATGGATTGAAAGATCCGAGAGAAATAAGAAGACGGTACTTTGATGAAAAATGATTTAGTTTTAACTGGATGAAATATATCACTCTAAAGGTCATCGATAGTAATAGAGTCGTGACTGGATTACTCTAAAAATACAATTCCATTTTTAAATATATGGTATTTCTTTCTGTTTATCGGACAACTACCCATAGGATTTGGATTCCGTAAGTCTTAGACATAAAAAGGCTGTGTAACTATCATTTAAAATAATAATTATAATTCATGATTAAAAAAAAAAATTATTTTATGGATGATTTTTTTTAACGTAGTTTACCCCTAACAAGGCAGGCCGCCACTGTAGACGTAAAGGGCTACTGAGAAGAAAGAAAAGGGGAGAAGGTTGGGGTGGGTCAACCTATATTGGGATCTGCGCAGCGAGATGTCTTTTTACATTAATTTTAAATTTCTGCATGTCAGTACTGTCGGGGAAACAGGGGGCAGGGAAAGAGTTCCAGAGGTCAGCAGCACGAGGAAAGAAGCTATTTGAGTAAAAAGCTCTCCGGCATCTGAAGACCTCCACAGTGAATGGATGGGATTTAGTTGATTGTCGAGTTGGTCTAGTGAATTTACATCGAGGGGGCACCAGAGTAGCCAATTCATCGGAGCATAATCCATTGAAGTATTTGTAAAACACGCACAAAGATGCTACATTGCGGCGATGGGACAGGGACTAGAGCTTGGGTGACAGTGATGCACATATTAGGTTGGCGACTCTTTTTTGGACCTTGTCAAGGAGGGAGAGACTAGTAGATGATGCACCAGCCCAGATGTGGCAACAATACTCCATGCATGGGCCGATGGTGGCTTTGTAGAGATACTGGATAATGTCAGGTGTGAGGAGTTTACTAGCACGGTAGAGGGAGTCAACGTTCCTTGCGGCAGCCTTGGCAATGTCTTACATGTATGTGTCCCAATTCATGTCACCTGTGAAGGTTAGACCGAGGAGTTTGAATGATGAACTCTCAGGTAGGGTGTTATTTGCCATGACAATCGGTGGTTGGAGAGGTTTCTTGTAGTTATTGAAGCAAATGAGCTTTGTCTTTGTGGTATTAAAAGTTACCAACACTTGATGACCCCAATCCACTACAGCCTGGACGTTATTTTCTAAGGATTCAGCCATCGCCTCGGATATGATCGCGTTTGTTTTGCCAACTTGGCGAGAGTAAAGCGTGGTGTCGTCAGCAAATAAACCAATCTCAAACTTTATGTCATCAGGGAGATCGTTCATATAGATCAGGAACAACAAAGGTCCAAGGATAGATCCCTGGGTTACACCAGCATTTATGTCATGTTGCTTAGATGAACGGCCATCGAGGACAACTTGGATTTTTCTTTTGGTTAGGAAGGATTTAATTATATTAAGTAATTGCCCAGTAATATTGTATGAGCGTATTTTCAGGAGAAGCCCTTTATGCCATACCTTGTCAAAGGTCTTGGATATATCAAGCGCTACTGCCCTAGCTTCACCTGTCTTGTCGAGTGTATGATACATGCGTTCAGAGATGACCGTAAGGATGTCTGCAGTAGATCGTGCTTGTCTAAATCAATACTGGCGGTCAGAAAGATGTTTAGAACAAACTAAGTGTCGTACTATCGCTAGATTGATTAAGGATTCAAAGATTTTAGCAAGGATAGGCAGTAGACTAGTTGGGCGGTAGTTCTGAGGATCGGTTATATTCCACGAATTCTTGTAGACTGGTACCACAGAGGCAATCTTCCAGCTATCGGGGAAGCAAGATTCAGCTAGGCATTTATTGTAGAGTTTGGAGAGGACAGAGACCAGTTCAGCAGAGCATTTCTTTATTACTATTACTGATATAAGATCAGGCCCACACGCTTTGGAGGTGTCAAGGTTTTTTATGATGTCTCTGACCTGGGATGGGGTGATGACCAGGATATCAAGTGTGGCTTTGGTCCGCAATGGGAATTTGGGAGGGGGTTGTTATCCGAGTCCAAAGTTGAGTTAGAAGCGAAACGCTGGGCAAGTAATTCAGCCTTATCAGTGGCCGTGCAAACAACATCATTGTGGTTTGATAGTGGGGGAATCGTTGATTGACCATTATTCACTACACTATTGTAGATTTTCCAGAAATCACGAGTACCTAGTTTCTGTGACTGGATGCGGTTTTTTTGTTAACTCATTATACCTTCTCTTTGCTTCGCCTATCACGGCCTTGCAATGATTTCTTGACTCTATAAATTTATGTCTTACTTATGGCGGCCGAATGTACGGAATGCTTGTTGCCTCTCAGCAATGGCAGCTGCATATTCCGAGGTGAACCATTGGGGAGAGTGGGACTTGGTAAAGAATTTTCGCATGGTGACATAGGCTTCAATGCCTGCTTTGACCCATTCAGTTAATTCATTTGCCCACTGGTCGGCAGGGAGTGAGAAGGTTTCCCTCCATGGGGCGTCACTGGTCAGATCTCTGATTTACTCTAAATCAGCCTGCTTGTAGTATCTCGTTGTTTTGAGCAACGGTTCATAAGTTCTTGGACGACTTTTTAGGGTGATATGTATCATTAGCACAATGTGATCACGATTCCCGAGTGCGCCATGAGCTTTCGTCACACACCTCGGGCATTGAGGTCAGGAAAAGGTCTAGAAGTTAGGCTAGTTGGTCTACTCGATCGGGGATGCGGGTCGGAAAATTGACAGTCTGAGAGAGGGAGTGAGCTAAGGAGAAATTATACGTAGAGTCGCCTGCTGCGTCAGTAAGGCTGGAGAATCCCAACCAGTCGCGGTGGTGGGCATTAACATTCCCAAATACATGTATCTGAGCATTCGAGTCAATTAAGAGTGCTCTATCTATGCGTTCAGAGACAGAGTTAAGCAGAGTACAGTCCTGGGTCGACGGGGAACGGTATAAGAAACATAAGTAAGTGACGCTGTCATGTAAAGTCGAACTAAAGTGCATATAGTCTTGTCATCTGATTCTAACCTATGTTCTCTAGTCAGGGGGAGGGTGTTCCGAACATAAACCCTTAACCCGTGCATATGTTTGTCAGAGTCTTTACGGTAGAGTGGGAGGTAGTCAGTCATGTCAAATGGTGACAGGAGATTGAGGATTGAAGGTAAGTTTCACTTAGAGCAGGGATATCCGGGGAATTTGTCAGGAGAAATATTTCTACGTCGTCGATGTTGGTTCTAAATCCCTCAGATATTTGTGAATGCGCGCCTCAAGGGCAGAGGCCAAAGTGTTTTTTGTTTGGTGTCTGGTTTAGGTTTGCTTTTATTTTTTTGTAATGACATGTTTGTTTTGATTATAGAGTGGGTTGGCCAAGGTAGGTACTTGTTTGGTGCCAATAAGCTCACACAACCAGTCCATTAGTCGCGACCTGGTCCATGGGGGTTGTGGCATCAGGAAAGCCCACCCGAGATAATTGAAGCGCCCGTTTCCATGCGCTACATGGCACACACAACTACCCACGGTATTATGCTACTGATGATGAAGCATCCTTTCTTAGCGCTCGTGTCCTGCCAGTCGGAAACAGCAGCCAGACAGGCTGTCTAACCTGTACCCTCAACCTGTCGGAACAAGAGAGACCCAGACTGGTTATGTAAGACTTAGTGACGAAAAGACTTTCCCCAAGTTGCCCATATAGAGAGAAAGAGAACGGCGTTCATTGTCTTAGAAAAGTAACCAGGCTAGGCACTGGGTGGTTTTGAGACGTCCCAGCACCGGTAATTCTGCGCCTGGCTAATAGACAAAGAAGGAGTGCAAAGGCCGGCGATAGGCAGAACCTATCTACTCCATAAGCAATATTTTGTGCGAGATTCCAACTCACGGAAGGTTGTCGATCAGGACTAAGAAGGCCTCCCTCCCCAACGGTTTACTACAACGGCATAAGTATTTGGTAGCAATGTATTATTGTCAGAGATTTCCTTCTCTTAGATGGATAGCCTTGCAAGGTCTTACGGGTCCAGCACTCCGAGAGGGGAAAAATAGCCTGCGCCCGTGTACTAATCGGGTATTTCCTAGCCCCAGCAGGTTCATATAAAAAAAGACTCTTATATATATATATATATATATATATATATATATATATATATATATATATATATATATATATATATTAATATTTATATATGTAGATAGAATAAGTTCATTGTATACTAACGAGGGAACAAAAAGTTGAAGATAGGTTTCCCTTTTGCAAGTAAGTACAAATAAGAGAAATAAGAGAAAGACAGCCAAAACTTCAGGCTAGCGTGGGATTTCAAGAATTTCCTCAGTGAGAATCAGTAGACAGGCAATAAGACAGTATATATCAATAATAAACAAATTTAAGTCAAACACAGAATTACGAACATGCATATAAGAGACATTAAATTTGGAGATAAATGTGAGTAGTAGAATATGGAAAACAAAAAAAAACAAAGAATAAATAATAAAATAAGAAAAAGAGAAAGTGCTAATCTTTCCATCAGATTAATATTGAGAAGAAGCTGGTCGGTCGGAGTTTGACCTATGTCTTAACTACAGACTGATGTGTTTGTTGTGGACTATATTTTCTTTTTTATCAAAATTCGCTAGTGGACTTCCCCCACTCTTCACCCCCTTCCCCCTCTTTCAATCTCGAACGCGTTGACTCCTCTAAAAACAGAATATTAGCAAGAAAAGAAATGAAAGACAAAATAAAGATTTTTGTTATAGGCAAGAAAGCAAAAACCTGGAAGAAAAGATTATTTAACTAGATACTCATCGCAACGTTAATCCATGGATTATTTCAGAAAGAGAAAGTTCAGGAAATAAAAGAAAATTAAGAACTCAGCTTTTTTTTAAATGACACCCATGACCTTCAGTTGAAATGTTGGTCTCCACTCACGGTCGCTGGCAGATATAAATATGTCTTAACTACAGACTGATGTGGTTGGTTGGTACTATATTTTCTTTTTATCTACATTCGCTAGTGGAGTTACCCCTACTCTTCACACACACCCTCTTTCAATCCCGAACGCGTTGACACCTCTAAAAACTTAGCAGAATATTAGCAAGAAAAGAAAAGAAAGACAAAATACAGATGTTTGGTACAGGCAAGGAACCAGAAAGAAAATATTATTTAACTAAATACTCATCGCAGCGTTAATACATGGATTATTTCAGACAGAGAAAGTTGAGGAAATAAAAAAATTAAGAACTTAGCTTTTTTTTAAATGACACTCATAAGCTTCAGTTGAAATTTTGGTCTCCATTCACGGACGCTTGCAGATTTTACAGCGTGCCGTTTTGTTTGACTAACTTAAATTCAAGAATGCTTTCTGATAACGTGGGATTTGGAATTAATTGTATTATTATAAAATAATCTGAAAACGTATAGAAAATTTCATGGCTTTAGATTTCCATTCATTTCAAAATTTGATTTTCATGTGATTATAATATCAATCTGATTATTGCCTGTGGGGATTACATAATGATGATTCTCTGTTGCTTAAATGCCATACACACACACACACACACATATATATATATATATTACTTCTACTACCGTATTGAGTAGTGTTGAAGTAAAAACTTAAAATTTACTTACTATATTATATTAGCTACATAAACGATTCATAACAATGACGAGAGATGAAATCACGAAACCACCTGAACATGGCTACGAAAAGGACACTTGAAAACAGAAACGGAATCGATACTGCTAGATCAATGCGACAAGAACTTACTAAATTAAAGCTAAAATAGATAACACTCGGAGCACAGTAAATGTAGACGCTGTCGACAAAGAGACGAAACGATCAATCACATAATAAGTGAATGCAGCAAACTAGTGCAAAAAGAATAAGAGAACAAACCCGACTGCATGGGAAAAGCAGTACACCCGGAACTATGCAAGCGACTGCATTTTATATATGCATACAAATGGTAGAGACACAAACCGTAGGCAGTACTGGAAAGGGGAAACCACTAAATCCTCTGGGATATGGAGGTACACACCGATACACTCATCTAAGCAATAAGACCTGACTCGATAATAGTTAACGAGTAGGAAAGAAACACCTAGGTTGAAGAGTTTGCCGTCTCAGATGATCACACAAAAAGATCAAAGATACAGAATAAAAAGCAAATACATGGAGTATGCCAGGGAGCGGAAAGGAATATGAAACATGAAGAAAATCAAGAGAATACCAGTAATTGTAGGAGCATTTCAAACAGTACCGAAAAAATTGAAAAAAAAAACGAAGAAGGATTGGAATTAAAGAGACGACTACACCACCGTCAACAATCGTGAAAAAAGCTTAACTCTTAAGACAAATTCTGGAATGCGGCAAGCCTAAACGCAGAACGCAAACTGCAAACTGCAAACTTAGATCCCAATATACAGTCTCTTATTCCAACATCCGGGGCTACGTTCTAACCTTCCGGAGGTAAAAATATATTTACAGGAGAGGACACCTGACCTGTTGTTGCTATGCGAAACTGGTATGGACTCGTTAGTTTCTACTGATGCCTTCATTATCCCAGGATACTCAAATGTAATCTCTAAATCCGACTCCCATGTTCGCCATAGTCATGGAATCTGTGCCTACATCAGTGACGGTTTTTGTTGTAATAGGGACACTTCCTACGAAGACCATAATTCGCCTCATATGTGTTTCCATGTTGCTCTTACGTACAGCACCCTTTCATCTTTTCTCTCTATAGTCCTTTCTTCGACGGGGTTACTGTCATTCAGCAAATCTCTGACAACATTGACAAGCTGCTAATTGCTCACCCTTTTGCTAGCATCCATGTCTGTGGTGACTTTAATGCCCACAATGTTGAATGGCTAGTTCATTTAAACAAGACTGACGACGAAGGGCGGTTTTGTCACGATTTTCCCTGGCATATGATTTAACACAGATTGTTGACCAACCTACCCGCGTTATCGATGTTGACGGACATTTTGCAAGTCTTTTTGATCTTTTCTTAACAACTTGTCTTGCACTATGCTCATCCTCTGCCCTGCCCCAACTGATATCCTCCAATCACTCAGTAGCCTCAATCAAAATCAGAACAATATGCAACAAGTTCTTTGAAGTCCTTCTACATCGCACAATGTATCGATACCTGATGACCGACTGGGACAGCCTCAGATCCTTCACATCAGAAACATTCAATGTTTAAAAAGAATGTGTCCTGTATCACATCCGATTTAACTGATTGGCTAATTGACGGTATTGAGAACTTCAAACCTTCCAAGAAATTCAAACAAAAACAAAACTCCCAGCAGTGGTATCCGCCCTAAGTGTCCCGCTGCCATCGCTCACACAACGCATTATTTCAATAGCTTTAAACAAAATAGATGCTCTGAAATCAAAACCGATTTTAGAGCTGGCAGTAATCACTGGAAAAGGTCTATAAAAAGCGCAAAATAACAGTATACATTATCTATTCAATTTAGAGTGCCCGAGCTGAAGCTTGGTTCCCACGAGTTCTGGCGTATAACAGGGTCCTCGACAATAGCGTATCCTCTATTCCAACCATCATAAATGAACGAGAAGTGGTTTCCTCAGCGTATGACGAAGCAAAACCTGTTGCAAAGAACGTTGCATCAAATTTCCTCCTTTAGCGATCAGGGCTGCCCACTTCCTGAATTCCCCTCATGACCGTACACATCCTGTGCGACATCCACATATCTGTCCGCAATGTTGTCAAACTTATTCAAAATCTTGATGCCAGCAAAGCAACTTTTCCTGACAACATCCCAATCATCGTGATTAAAAAACTGTCACCTGAACTAGCTCCTATTCTTACAAAGCTGTTCAATCGTTGCGTAAAAGAATAATGCTTCCCAACACTTTAGGACACCTCGTCAGTCTATCTAATATTTAAATATACTGGTTATCGGTCCTATGCATCTCAGTACAGACCAATCAGTCTCATGTACGTCATGAGTAAGTTGCTTTAATCTGTGATACACCAAGAAGTTGTTAATCACCTTAACACACACAGCCTACTCAGCGATAAGCAATATGGACTTTGTCCTGATAGATCAACAGCCGATGTGCTGACTAATATCACACAAGATCAGTGAATCTATTTACGGGGTCTTCGTTTCTAGACCAATAGCTCTATATACATCAAATTCATTTGACAGGGTGTGGCATAAAGGTTTACTTCACAGGCTTTCTAGCTACGGAATACTTCGAATTTAACAATCTAATATTTTCTCTCTAAAAGATTTATAAAAGTAGTTGTTGATAGACAGAAGTTCGAAGTAGACAGTATTAACGCCGGCGTGACTCAGGGTTAAATTCTGGGCCCAACCCTCTGAGTGTAAATGATCTTCCAAGCCATATTCTAAGGTCATTAGTCGATATTTATGCTAATGACACACACATCTATAGAAACACCTCGAAGAGCATTAATGATCAGGTTCTTTCTGGCTCTCTCTTTCTTTCTTCCGACCTGGAGCAAGTAGTGCAATAGGGGGAAAATATGTCTGGTTGCGTTTAATGCGTCAAAGACCGAGCTCCTCTTCTTTCACAACTAAAAGCTCCGATCTTCACCTTGTCTCAGTTGAAATGAACATATCTACTCTTATAGAAGACCACTGTTTTGATAAGCTCTTGGAACTGCCCTACTCTTCCAACATACATCAAATCTGTTTCGAAGGTTGCTGGAAAAATGGTTGGATCATTCTACATCTCGAAAACCGACTTTGAAATCCAGTGGGGGGGGTCCTTTTCTCTTCCCTACAGCCACTCTCTAACAGAAGAGATGTTGCTACTCTTTCTCTGCCTTATTCTCATGACAGGTACTAGTATGAGCTAAAATCTATGGTCCACCATTGTAAAACATTCACAACTAGACGTTCCCAAGACGAACCTAAACTGGTATAAACATTGAATGAGTAAATAATTTTTATTAATAAAATGAAATAAAATATGAAGTTTAATTTTGAATTTATATTATCTCTCATTGTTTTATCGTGTTTCATTTTCTAATTTATTATTTTACTGACCAATCAGAACGAACGCTTAATATTATAACGTATACGGAGCCCGGGCTTTCGAATCACGCGACCAGTAGTTAATAGTGATTTCTCTATTCTGACGCGTCTCGATTTAAGGACAAAACGTATAAATGATAGATAATAAACAAAAACAAATATTATATATATATATATATATATATATATATATATATATATATATATATATATATAGGGAGAGAGAAGTATTACGTGAGAATAAGAAATAAATAATTAAAGAATGAGAGGGAAAGAGACAGAGAGATTGCTATATATATATATATATATATATATATATATATAGAGAGAGAGAGAGAGAGAGAGAGAGAAGGAGAGATAGATAGATAGATAGATATATAGATAGATATATATAGAGAGTAAAAGAGAGAGAAAGAGAAACAAAAAGATATGGCGAAAAGAGCAGAAAAGTAGACGAAGGTATCCTCGAACACTCTCAACTAACTCCGTTTTATGTGAAAGCACCGAGCAAGAATGAACACAAAACTTAATTCGTTGTCCGTGTGTGCTTTTCTTATCAGAAACCGTCTGGGTCGGTCGCATTGAAAACTAGGACTTGTGCTGGGAGGCTTGTCGCTATCAGCGAAATCTACACACACACAAGCAGGAAAACAGACAGTTTTAGTAAACGAGTGGGGAGTCGAGAGTGAGAAGGGGAGATAAAACGTATTTATTTAGAATGAAAAACAAAATTAAATATCTAAGTCTAAACTTGCTTCATTCGCGTTAGCTTAGAGCGGCCTTTGTTTTAAAAGAACTCAGATTTTTCAAACTTGTTTCTGGTTACTGATGAGAAGATAATGCAAGTAAAATGTATTGCCCCCTCGAAACAAGACTCCATGATCTGTGTACCGTCTGCAAAAGTGAATTCACTACTAAGGCTTATGGCCTCCGTTCAGAAACGATGGACCCCTCCTGTAACGGTGGCTGCGCGTGTAATTGTGAGGCAAGAGTTGCGAAATCCCAAGCACATCTCTCCTGAATCGGCACTGTTTACTTTTGTATCAAGCAGTCCAGGACGGAGCA
>OY744546.1:26940783-27263283 GCA_963556195.1 Sepiola atlantica | reverse complement strand
AATAACTACAGGCTTAATGTAGGGGGTAGTGTCAGATCGAAAACTTTGTTTCTGATAATAGGGCTATAGGGAACGGAAGAAAAACATTCACATGTGCAACAATATTAGTCTTAAGGGGCAACATAATAAGGTGAATTAAGATCGATTGGGAGATACACAAACCTTTCAAAGTAATGAAGGGAGGAAAAACAGGAGGCATATAATTTGATGGTTACACTTCCGCACAGCCAGGACATCCGTACTGACATTCCGAATACTTTTTATAGTATCGTAAAGAAAACAATCTTCAGAGACAGTAGAATAGGTAAAATCTTAAATAAAAATAAAGTTAAATTGTCTTATTAACATCCAGAAATCTAGCCTGTTAAATCATAAATACACAAGGTAAAGAACGAGAATAACGTAGCTTCAGTACTCATCAAAATATCACGAATGATTCAGTACAATTGTAGAAATACTAACGAATGCTATCGGGTAGTTGTCTCATTTCTGGCGTAGTGTATAAATGGGATGTAATCACGGGAAATAATACTCGTATGTCGAGTCCACGGAGGTAGCTTTAGGACAAGTATCGAAATCATACATGCTCGTTTAGAGAACAACACACCCCAAATTCTGATGAGATTCCTACATCGCATACAAAATTTGTCAGGGAATTAATTAGTAAGAACATTCATTTTAGGTTCAAGTCGTCCATTTCGACTAATGCGAATAGATACTACCTAATAAAGCAATGTACTTAAGAGTATTAACATATCATTACTTCGAATGATAATTTGTTCAATGTCCGGCAAGATACCTTACAAAACTATCTTCACTGAAATATTAATATGCTATTTTAGTATAGGCCTAGATTAAGATCGGGGAATCTATCAGAACCTAAATTGATGATATAGAGATTTAATTAAACACTTAAATACCAATGTAGGGATGTTTAAATCGAATCATTAGGATCATTCGTTTTCCAAATTATTTTGTCTTATGGGTAACTCATCGAGAATTGGGATGCTTAGAATGATAATGGTTTAATAGTACTTTAAGTGAAATAGCGGCTAAGAGACACATTGTGGTGTAGCTTATATGAATAGCTGGAGTGAGATAACATTTTTTACATGACTTGCTCACTTCAAATATGATAATTAAAAGGTTGTTTTTGTATTTTGGATTACTAATTGGCATGGAGAGGGCTTTATTTAGTTGTAAGTATAGGACAAATCTGTAATGAATCGTACAGAGGTGATTTTCTTTCTTTTTTTAAATTAAAAAAAAATAAAATTAACGAATGAAGAGATGATAGAGGAAATAATTTTGCATAGTCTAGGGGAGATTAGAACGTCAACACTCTGATAGAGATTGTTCGTTTTGAACAATAATTGTTTTTGCTTTGATTAGAATCGACGATTAAAAAGAATAGAAAACTTGACGTATTAATTAGATAAACTATTTGATTAATTTAACATTTTTTAAACTTTTAACACTTTTACAACTTTTTACAACTTTTTTTTACACTTTTTTAATTTAACTTTTAAATTCTTTTACTTTTTGTCAATTTTATTTTACTTTATTTTACTCGATTTCTGTTTGCACAATTTATTTTTGTTTGAATTAGAATCGGTGATTAAAATGGATAGGCACTCTACCGTGTTAATTAGATAACATATTTATAAAATTAAAATTTTTAAATAAAACATTTAAAAAAAATGTTAACTTTTACATTTTTAACTTTTACATTATTTTAATTGTAGTCTATTTTATTTTAATTTTAATTTAGTTCTGTATTATTTCTTTAAGCATCGTAGTTGTTGACTCTCTTTTGGTGCGGACCTATGGTTTTAAGGGTCTAGCTCTAATGATTGACCGTTGTTTCGTATTAGTTTATTTCAAATACTTATACTTAGTTCGCTTTTCTCATCATTCAGGTTATTAATTCATAATTACTAGCTTTTAATATGAATTTCTCCAATTAGTCTGTTGAGCTTAGCCATCGCATTGAAAATGCATGTGACACAGGCAACATCAGGGCCATGCATGAGGGCATAAAGTAGATACGGGCCACGAGAGTAAGCCTGCTGCTTTGAAATCATCTGGAGAAATTATTACTGACAATGGGAAACAAATGGATCGCTGGAAGAAACTCTACTCGGATCTTCACGCAAGGACGACTGAAGTTTCTGAGTCCGCACTTGCTGTAATGGAACTACTCAGTGTTTTGCATGTTTTGCCAACCATCTCTAAGCTAAACAAAACTATAGATCAGGTTGCTTATGGCAAATCTTCAGGTAATAACAAGATTCCCCAGACATCGTAAAACAGTGTAAGACAGTTCTCATGAAACCCATATATGATATTCTTTGTTGTTATTAAGCAGATGGTGAAGTACAACAGGACATGAAAAAACACCAACAGTTTTACTCTTTATTAGAACGAAGGTGATCTGAGTGACTGCAACAGTTAAAGGAACATAGCTCTCCTAAGTATTGTGAGCAAGGTTTATGCAAGGGTACTAATTGTAAGGTTATAGGTGCTTGCTGAACGAGTCTATCATGAGTCTCCATGTAGCTTTAGGGCAGAGCGCCCAACAGTAGACATACTATTTACATTGAGACGACTTCAAAGGAAATGGAGGGAACATAATATGTTGTTGCAGATAGTTTTTGTGGATCTCACAAAACATTTGATACTGTCAGTCGCGAAGGGGTTACCTTGGAACTTTCTAAAAATGGTTGTCCTCACAAGCTCTTGAGTCTCGTAAGATCATTTAATCAGAATATGAAAGGGGCAATACAATTTGATGGAAACCTGTCTGAAGCATTGTTACATTGGCAATGGAGTGAAACAAGGCTGTGTTCTGGCCTCAACTCTCCTTGGGATCAATTTCCCAATGCTTCTAAAGCATGCTTTTCATGATGCTAATGAAGACATCCTTCTTAGGATCAGATATGATTGGTGCCTCTTAAAGTTTTTCAGACTCAGAGCAAAAAGTAAGGTAAGAAAAGCCATGATAAGATAATGCTTTGTGCTGATGATGCAGGCATTACTACTCACACTGAGGAGGAGCTTCAATTTCTTATGAATCGCCTCTCTGTTGCCTGTGAGAGTTAAGGCCTGATAATTAGCTTCCCAAAAACCACAAAAATACCCAAGGGCTATACTGACAATCACTCTATCAGAATTGATAACTATGAGTTAAGTGTTGTTGACTATTTCCCACATCTTGGATAAAACATCTCATAATCTCTGTTGTTGAATACAGAAATCAACAAAAGGATTAGTAAAGCAGCAGGCACCTTGTCTTAGTTAAATGGTCGAGTTTAGGAAAACCCCTTACTTGAAGTCAGCACAAAAATCTCAGTCTATAGTGCTTGCATCATAAGCACCCTGCTGTATGGCAATGAGCCATGTATACCCTATGCTAAACAAGAATGAAAGTTGTAGATATTCCATCTGAGAAGCCTGCGTTTTATCCTTGGTATCAGATGGGATCACAAAAAGACAACTGTTTAGCTGTTTGAAAAAGCTGGTCTGAAATCCATCTACATTCTGCTGAGGCAACGCCGACTGAGATGGCTTGGTCACGTTTACAGGATGGCTGATGACAGAATTCCCAAAGATCTCCTTTCTAAAGAGTTAACAGAAGGAGAAAGGGACCGCCCTCTTTTATGATACAAGGATTCTACAAGAGAGACATGAAGGCCCTTGCCATCGATCCTTCATCTGAAAACCTTGCCTCTGACAGGGATCAATGGGGGAAAAACCCGTAAACGACAGCTTGACATTGGGGAAGCAAAATGGAAGACGGTAGACGCTGAAAAGCGTGCAAGGAGACAGTAAAGTGCAAAAGCAAGTGAGCTTCCTCATTCACCCTCTTACTTTATCTGTGACAACTGTGGCAGATACTACAAGATCCGCATAGGCTTTCTTAGCCACAGCTAAAATGCTTAGGTTAAGTCAGTATGTCACTTGGGAATTTGCATCATTGACAAGACTTTGTGAATACTGTAACTAACAGGCTAGATATGGAAGTGTGTTTAAAGAAAATGCAGACGAACTTTGTCCACATCGTGCTTTGGCGCAACATATGAAGTGCTGCGAAGTTACTATCTTCTGCAGGTTGAAACTTCATATCGAATACTACGACACATTTTTAAAAAATTTCACAATAATGTATTCTTATGTAATAAACATGTTAACGAATATGTCATCAATCTTCGACGCTATAGCGGAAAAGAACTAGGTTAACATTTTAGGAATTTTGATATCTTATTCTTTCCCATGTACGTGACATGTTATTCCTCAATATGTACGTGAAATGTTATTCCTCACTATGTACGTAAAATGTTTTTTTCACGATGTACGATCAATGTTATACCTCAATATATACATGAAATTTTATTCGTCACTATGTACGTGAAATTTTATTCTTCACTATTTACGTGAAATGTTATTCTCCACTATGTACGTGCATTGTGTACGGAAAATGTTATTCCTGAATATGTACGTAAAATGTTATTATTCACTGTGCACGTGAAATGTTATTCCTCAATATGTACGTGAAATGTTATTTCTTACGATGTACGTGAAATGTTATTCTTCTACTATATACGTAAAATGTTATTCATAATTATATACGTGAAATGTTATTCTTCTACTATGTACATGAAATGTTATTCTTAACTATATACGTGAAATGTTATTCTTCACTATGCACGTGAAATGTTATTCTTTACTCTGTACGTGAAATGTTATTCTTCACTATGCACGTGAAATGTTATTCTTTACTCTGTACGTGAAATGTTATTCTTTTCTATGCACGTGAAATGTTATTCTTTACTCTGTACGTGAAATGTTATTCGTCACTATGCACGTGAAATGTTATTCCTCACTATATACGTGAAATGTTATACTTCACTATGTACGTGAAATGTTATTCGTAAGTATGTACGTGAAATGTTGTTCGTCACTATATACGTGAAATATTATTCGTCACTATATACGTGAAATATTATTCGTCAACTATGTAATGTTAATCCATCACGATGTACGTGAAATGTTTTTCGTCACTATGTACGTGAAATGTAATTCGCTATTATGTACGTGAAATGTTTTTCGTCACTATACATAGTGACGAAAAACATTTCACGTACATAATAGCGAATTACATTTCACGTACACGTGAAATGTTATTCGTTACTATGTACCTGAAATTTTTTTCCGCAATATTTACGTGCAAAGGTTATTCCTCACTACTTACGTGTAATGTTTATCCTCACTATATACATGAAATGGTATTCCTCACCATGTACATGAAATGGTATTCCTCACCATGTACGTGAAATGTTATTCCTCACCATGTACATGGAATGTCAATCCATCACTGTGTTCGTGAAATTTTATTCCGCACTAGTTACGTGAAATGTTATTCGTAACTATGTACGTGAAATATTCGTCACATTAATGCACGTGAAATATTCTAAAAAAAACTCTGATCTGTGAAATGTAGTTCCAATTTTAACCGTTTTGTAAAATAATTCTCTTGTACTACCAAAATCTTACACAAACCATCTTTTTAGAATGTTTGCAGAAATTTACTTTTTCGTTTTTAAAAGCGCTGGACTAAATATTGTTATTAACGTAAACAACAGAATGTTAGACTCTACTATGACAGAACAAAATTGGCGTCTGTATGTCTGTCTGTTCCCATGAATAGTTAGTTGTGGTATCAATAGGTGTGCCCATTTGAAAAGTCTAAAAGAAATGATCGAATTAACGTCACGATTACATCTAACATGCGCGGATATTCTTAAGATGCATCATTTCAATCTACGCGTTTAGCGAGTAAAATGAGATTTCGAACTCCAGCGCAAAAGACTGATCGCTCTATTGATAGAGCCTCATTGAGAAATGTGTTTAAATTTAAAATTCCTATTTTTCCTTAAAGCGTGACAGACCGACAAACAGCTGAAGTATATTTATCATTGTTGTCTCAACCTCAAGTTTTAAATTGCATTTCCGTTTTTCTGTCACGCTATAATTTAACATGTGTTTTGGTCTCCCGCACTTCAGCTTAAAAAAGGGTTTTCGTTTGTATTGCAAATTCAATTTAGAATTGTTTGTTAGTCTATCACACTTAAATTTTAAATTGATGTCCGTTTTTATCTTCCACTCAAATCAAACATCTATTTTTTATTTTGTCTGTAACGTTTACGTTTAAAATAATAATTTTGTTTGTCTGTCACCCTCAAGATTAAAATAGACGTTTTCGTTGCTCTGTCACACTTCAGTTTTAAATAGCATGTTTGTTTGTCTGTCAGAGTTAGGTTTGAAAAAGTGTTTTTGGTTGGTCGGTCACGCTTAGATTTTAAATGTTATTTCAACGCGGAGACCGAATGGACGCATATTGCGTCTATCCATTCGTGTTTTTATCTAATTAAAAGAATCGGCGTATCGTTACTCTTCCAATCTGATTTCGCGGCTGAAATTCTGTCGGTGAATTTTCCAATGTCTGCCGACAGACGAGGAATCGATATTTGTTGTACACGCTGCAAATAACGAATGCGCGCACTTGTCTAGTGATCTACTTACTTACATCAGGCACCGATTCTAGCTGATGATTTCGACTGCCGTCGTAGCCTTGCTGCATCTGACGTCGTAGCAGCAGCAGCAACAACAACCCTCTCCTCCCAGCTACTCACCTCGATGCACAAATTCACCAACAGAATGACGGTGCACTCACCGGGCACAGTGCGTGAAACTCCCTTCATATCATCAACACTCGATCGAAACCAATATACTACCTCAGATGACACATGAAAATAGTAACTTAACAAATATATGCAACGTTGACTAAACAAGTTCCCCAAAGAAAAACTATGGAGCATTATTTGATAAAATAACACACAGTTCTTCAGATTTATGATATATTTGATTTAGTTTAGTCTGCCTTAAAAATGACTACGCCGGTGAGGTCTTGTATTCGAGAGCTTTGGTTGTGTGTGCAGTCGCTTCTTAGTTGTCATAACCTATAGGTCTACTTGGATCAAGAGTGTTAGTGCCTGCCAGGGTTACATATATGGGTTAAATAAAATTTGTCCCGGACACAACACTAAATTGGTCTGAGCATTCTTCGGAAAGGTGTTCGCCTTGAACCCCTCTCAGAATCCCAAACTACATCTTTCCAATTACTTTGTACAGTTTTGACAACTTACGCTATTTTCGCCCCCCCCCCTATGTCCTCGGTATCATATTATTGTGCATATCATGTCGAGGCTGATATGTAATATCTTTTGTGAGTGTCAAGAAACTACAAAATTATTATTAAACCCATGTTGGCAATTGATAAATTGTATTTACGCCATAGAACCCATCACAGATACTATTACTTGGGTTCTATGGAGTAAATAAATGTATCAATTGCAGAATATTTATTTACAAAATATATCACTATATTCTGCAAAAAGTAACAAAATGTTCAGTAAGCCATTAAACAAAACAATAAAACTTTTCATTTAATTTTTGGATCCAATTTCCATTTTGTTACTAGTCATTCCTTAAATAATTAATTAAAGAATTAACAGTTCTTAACTTCGTGGTAGTTCAAGTGTTTATTAAGGATCTATTAAGATCCTTAATAAACACTTTCAAAACTAACTACATTGATAAATAAGCATAACATCACTATAACACTTTCAAAACTGACCGCATTTGTAGAATTAGTAACACATTGGTAAAACATTATAAAAACCGACTGCATTTGTAAAATCAGTAAAACATCAGTAACATACGTTTAAAACCTAAAAGCATCTGTAAACTCAGTATAACATCAGTAAAATATTTTAATAGCAGGCCATATTAGTAAAATCAGTCAAACACGAATAAAACACTTTTAAAACTGTCCGCATTTTTTAAATCAGTGAAATATCAAAACACACTTTCAGAACTGACCGCATTTGTAAAATCAGTAACATAATTAAAAAAGAAAACTGCCCGCATTGGTAAAATCAGTAAAAACATCAATATAACATTTAAAAAACTAATCGCATTTGTAATATCAGTGAAACATTTTCAAAGGGTGCTGCAATTGTAAAATCAGTAAAAGGTCAGTAAAACACTTTAAAATTTCACCGCATGTTTGAAATAATACAAAAAAAGAACAGATTTTTTAAAACGTACCGCATTCGTAAAATCAGCAAAAATATTATAATACTTTTAAAACAGGTACATTGGTAAAAATCTGTAAAACATCAGTAAAACCCTTTAAAATCTCACTTCATGTGTAAAATCAGTAAACAAATCTGTAACACACTTTCAAAACTGACCGCATCAAGAAAATCAGTAAAACATCAGTAAAATATTTTAAAAAAATGACGGCATTTGTAAAATCAGTAAATTGTTTGCAAAACTGGCGTCATTAGTATAATCAGTAAAATATTCATAAAGCACTTTCAAAACGTCTCGCATTTTTAAATCAGTAAAACACCAGAATAACACTTTCATTGAAAAAATCAATAAAACATCACTAACCAATTTTCAAAAAACTGACAGTATGTACAAAACCAATAAAACATTAGTATAATATTTATACACTGGGAGTATTAGTAAAATCAGTGAAAAAATCAGTGTGACACTTACAAAACTGACCACATTTGTAAAATTAGTAAAACATCAATAACCAATTAAAAAAAAAACTGACAGAATTAATAAAACAAATAAAACGTTAGTATAATACTCACATACTGTAAAATTAGTACAACATCAATAAAACACTTACAAAAAAGACTGCATTTGTAAAATCAATAAAACATCAGTAAAACACTTAAAAAATTGACTACATTTGTGGACCTTGTGAAAAATTATTATAATACTTACATACTTGCAGTATTAGTAAAATCATTAAAACATAAGTAAAACACTTCCAAAACTATCCGCATTTTAAAAATCAATACAACATTAGTATAACACTTTAAAAACTGGCCGCATTGGAAAAATCAATAAAACATCAGTATACACCTTTATAACTAACTGCATTGGTAGAATCAGTAAGCAATCATTATAACTTTTTAGACAGCTGACCGCGTTTTTCAAATTAGTAAAACATCGGCAAAACACTTTAAAATTGTCCGAATTTTTAAAATGAGTTAACAATTAGTATTACACGTAAAATATGAACCAGTAGTAAAATCAGTAAGACATCAGTATACCACTTTACAAACTTACAGCATTTCTAAAAACAGTAAAACATTAGTATAGTACTTTCAAAATTGTCCGCATAGGAAACATCACTAAAACACCACTAAAACATTTTCAGAAATGGTCTCATTTTTAAAATAAGTACAAAATCAATAAAACAGTTGCAAACATGACTGCATTTTTAAAATCGGTAATAAACCACTATAATACTTTTAACCTGTCGGGATTGGTAAAATCTGATAAACATCAGTGAGACATTTTTGAAAGTGCCCACTGTGGAAAATGTGTAAAGCCTCTCAAAACTGACCTCATTGGTAAAATCAGCGAAACATTTTTAACGCACTTTTAAAACTGAATGCATTTATAAAAGCAGCCACACATGTTCAAAACCGACAGCATTTTAAAAACCACTAAAACATTTTTAGAAACTGACCGAATTTGTGAAATGAGTAACACATTTTCAAAACTTTCTGCATTGGTTAAATCAGTAATACATGTATTAAAAGACTTTCAAAAGTGACCACATGTGTAAAATCAGTAGACCACCAGTATAACACTTTCAAACTTACCGTATTGGTTAAATGAGTTAAACATCAATATAACACCTTAAAAATGACTGCATTTTTTAAATCAGTAAAACAATTATAAAACACTTTCAAAACTGACCGTATTTCTAAAATCAGTAAAACACAAGTATACCACTTTCAAATCCGACGGCACTGGTAAAATTAGTAAAACATATAAAACACTTTAACAACTGACCGCATTATTAAAATCAGTAAAACACCAGTGTTACCTTTTATAAAGCTGACTCCATTTGTAACATTTGTGTGACATCGGTAAACACACTTTTAAAACTGACCGTATTTGTAAAATCAGTAAATTATCAGTATAACACTTTCAAAACTGCCCGCATTTGTAAAATCAGTAAAACATCAATAAAATATTTTAAAAACCGACCGCATTGGTTGGTAAATTCTATCAGTTGAATGAAGCTAAGATTCAAGTCATTACATGTTAGATTATATTAGGAAAATTACTTAAATAATATTTAAATTACAATTTTATATTTCAAGCTTAATGGTACGTAATTCTCAAAAAAATAATTTCGTTAATTTTCTTAATTCTATTAGCTAAAATACATGTAAACTTCTTATTTCTTATATTTATTCCTATTATTACGTCAGTTCAAATTAAAAACGTTTTTAAAACTTTAAATATCAATAAAAAAAAAAAAATAAGTGTATTATTAAGGTTTATAGTTATGATCGATATCGGCTAGGAAATAAGTTGAATGCAATAGCAAAAAATACAATTGTCTAGTGTGAGATTCGAACCTTGTAAGAGTGCATACACTATTGGAACTGAAGGTGAAAGCCTATCAACATGGCCACTGATCTAACACGCTAATTATAGAAAATATTGAACTGGAAAAGGAACACTAAAATGAAGAAATATATGTTTTTCGAATGTCATTTTGAATAATGTTGTTTTAAAAAAGTTCAATTATTTATATAATCAATAAGGGCGGTGGACAAAGGGTTTCTAACGTTGTGGTTAGTTTGGCTCTTAGACCAACTGTCTTTTGTGTCTTGTTTGTTTAAGTTGTAGAAAATAGAGTTAGTATCAGATAAATATAAAATGAATGTTTATAATACTTTTTAATTATTGTCGAAGATACAGTCTCCCAATGGAAGGAAAGAAGTGTTACTTACAACTTGCTTTAAAGGTTTACATTCACGTTCGATAAACCGTCAATAAATAAATTCAATTTTAAAGTATCTGTCGATTTACCATTGGAATCGGTTAAGGGCACTAAATGCATCCATCAATGTACAATTACTGCACTACAATGTAAAGTACAAATGTAGATATATTTGATAGTAATATGAATAATATTAAAATATTCTTTACTGAGAAAAGAAAACATCCATTGTCGATAACTTTCATGGGATGTTCTCCGATGAATTTAGTGCACTTGTAACCCCAAAGTAAATACCGTCGCCTATCTACCCTTTATCTATATAGGCACTTAGACACTGGAAGATTTTCTACTCTGATGGCTTCTTTCATCGTACTGCTTGTTTTTGAAACCCCCTCTGTTTCCTGTTTCCGCGATCATACCAACATGCAGAAATTAAAATGTAATATGATCCAAGATCTTGTTGTCCGTCCCCACCCAGGCTGACTCCTGCACATCTGGCCCGTATCACAGTAGCCTATTACTCTTCAGTTACATTATGTGATTTTGGAGGGTTAACAAAAGTACAAAACAAAAAAAGAAGACAACACCGGACTGACGCGAATAGTTTCATACTTTTGTATGAAACAAAGCACTAAATAAAACACTAAACAAAACACTAAATACAACACTAAATAAAATAATAAATAACACACTCAATGAAACACTCAATAAAACACGAAATAAAGCACTGAATAAAACACGAAATAAAACAGTAAATAAAAAGCTAAATAAAACACGAAATAAAACACTAAACAAAACACTAAATAAAACACTAAATAAAACACTTATCAACTTTGAAGACCGAGCTCGGTCGAACATTTTGATTCTTATCTTTTCTAAAAACAATAACGGATATTTTTAAGATGCCTCCATTCAATCTGCGCGTGCAGCAATGAAATGCTAGTCACAAATTAAGCCTGACGCCGGACGAACAGAGTCACTCATAAAAATACGTTGACGCATCTCGAATGGCTATTTAAGACTTAAGGCTGAGGGGGAAAAGTAAATTCTAAACTTAACCGTAACTGACTGTGAGCCTTGTTCAATCAGCAGCAGCAAACGAATATTTGTTATAGAAATATCAACTATTGATTGGATAAGAATCTTAATACATGAATTTTATTTCCACCAATCGAAAACGTAGGAAATATACTTTCATACATTTAACAAAGTAGACGTTAGAATATTGGCGCAATATTGATATTTAAGCTAAGCTGAAGAAATATTCAAGACAGTCATCTCAACATCTTCAACTCCGCGAATCTTTTAAATTCGCTGCCGTCAACAAAATAAAATGTAGGTATACCGAAAATTCCAGAAAACGCATTGAAACTTGCGATTTCTGGAAAATTTATAATAGTATGGTAAACAATGGGCAATCAACAATTCCACACGGACCAACCACCATTATGTTGCTTGCACTGCAAGGAATATGCTGAACTTCTTACCCAACGGTTCGCCTTAAACTCCAACTTTGACTCCACAAACCGCCCCCTCTCAAATTTACAACTACAAACAGAAATCACACTTGATGATCTGATTATAACCCTTACTAATGCCCTGGATATAATATATAAAAAAACTTTGACACTTCCAAAGCATGTGAACGTGATATTATGTTTGCTATAGTAATAAAAAATACTTGGTTGGGTTCACCTCTCTCCTCTCAAAACTCTACAACGCCTTGTCAAATCTTTCTTCTCTGATAGCTTGAAAATTGCGTCTGTGGTACCATTTTTATAGAACTCTGATGAAACAACTGGCCACCAAAAGTTTCCTCTTCATACATTTCCCCCCGCTCTCTGCTAAAATCGTTGAATCATTAATTAATCTAGTAATGCCACAAACTGGATAAGACAGGTAAAGCTAAGGTGGTAGTGCGTGATATATCAAAAGTCTTTGGTAATGTATGCTATGAACGTCTTATAATAATAATTCGTATTTATTAGTGGTCGAATATTTAATACAATCAGATTTTTCTGAGCTAAAAAACGCTAGGTCGTCCTCGATGGCCCGACAATCTAAAAAATATTACATTAATGAGGGTGTGCTTAAGAGGTCGATCCTTAGACCTTTATTATTTCTGATTTTCATAAACGACTTCCCTGGTACAATTGAGTTCGAGATGGGTATATTCTCGAGACTAGGGTAAATTGAATGCACACATATTCACGGCAATGACATGAATTTTTAGCAAATGAGCCCAGTAATTTAGTGGAATTGTGCAAAAGATTATTTAATTTTTCCCCTCGGCTTAATACCATCAAAATGAGAAAGAAGAAGAAAACAAAACTATTAGACAGTCTCGCCTGACAAAGTTGTTCTACAACGAAAGCTTTAAAAAATATTAAATAAATATTTTTTTCATTTAAATTGCACGATGTGTTGATTTTCAAAAAATATTTCACTTCAACACATTTTCATGCCTGCTTCAAAGATGTTGTCAATTTCCTTATATATATATATACATATATATATGCTTTTTTTTAATACATACATGTACATAATATGCGGCACTGGTATGTCGATGTTATAAATCAACAGCTGTTAAAAGTAGAGATCTCACCAGGAAAGAATAATAATATGATCATTCCCTTAGGCTATATATGGAAAGAATAAAGTTTTAAGAAAGGAAAAAAAAAGGAAAAGAAAACGAAATTCAGAACATTTTCATGGCACATTTGAACGGCAAGTAAATGTCTAGATCTGTGTTAAGATTTACTTTTACTACTCAATATTATGTGTGATATTCAAGTGAGAGGGAAGTAGCCGTCTTTAGCTTGTCATTGATTCTATGTGGGGTGTGGGGTGTTAAGTCATTAGGATCTAATCGATTTGATTTTTAAAAAAATATGATCCTTTTTATTAATTAATGTTTATAGTTTTTTATCATTCTTTATCCTATTTTACTTTATATTTTATTGTTGATTTTGATGGATATTAAATCATAAAGATGATAGCATTAAGAAAAATGAAGTAAAATTAACCCCGAATAACTAAGAACTTACTAAAGTTAATTGACATAATTTAAGGATAGTACTGACACAATGATACTAATAAAAATGTGATAATACTAATGATTATATTAATAATAATAATAATTATTATAATAATAATAACTCTAATAATAATAACCATAATAATAATAATCGTAATGGTAATAATAGTTTATTATATATACCTGTAATCAGGATAAGATTATAATTATGATATATAAATGATGGTGAAATAAAGGTATACAATAAGAGATGACATAATTAATAATACAAATCTAAGTAGTGGCGATGGTATTAATAATAATAAGAGTTCTACTACTACTACTACTACTACTACTACTAATAATAATAATAATAACTAGCGAGACACGTGTAAATTACATGAAATGATGTTTTCAATACTAATTATCTTGTTCCAACCTACACATGTTTGAATAAAATATGATATGATTTGGCTTAATTAACAATAGATCAAACAATTTACACAACTTCTTTATATACAACTTTTCTAGTGAAGTTAATATTTCGACGACTAAACCTTACTTTGTAAATGCCTTAGATGAAATAAAATTTGGCTCCAATTCATGAGTACCATAAACAAATTCGGAAATTCGTTGCTTTTAATGTAAGCGTAACGCACAAAATAACACATACGCTATCGTATTAATATGTTTCTTCCATGTCGTCCGCTCCCTACCTCGCCCCCTTCGATGTAGACAAAAAATCTTAGAGATTGGTTGGGATCGAACTATAAACCAGTCGGACCGACGTCAAAATCATACGTTGATAACCGTTGTCTCAAAGAGAAATACTTGAAAAGATTACGGAAATTAGGTGACTTGAATGTTTTTCTAAATCTAAGTGCATATATATATATATATATATATATATATATATATATATATATATATATATATATATATATATGAAATAAATAGATAACTATGTTATTTATTTGTAGTTAGTAGATGAATAAGTCTCTTGCGTTTTTCAATAAAAGGGGCCTTGGTATTGTCGTGTTGTAAAGGGCCAGTATTGCATAGGGGTATTAAATCAAGGGCAATTAGTAGAGATTATCAAATGATGGGGTTTGGTTAGGGGGTATATGTTTGTTTGTTTTTACAATTTATTTACTAATGGTGACATTGGTTCAAGAGGTTATATGTAAATTGCTAAGGTGTGATCTATGGTGCCTACACTTAATTGAGCTTTCTTGTTTTTTGTTTAAAAGTTTACCTCTATCACTAAATCTAACTTTCTCAAGTTTTTCACTTAGTCATAGGTAACAGGGTGAATTTAAGGAACTACAGGTACTGGTTTGTCTAATAGTGTTCCATTTAACTAACTAGCTGATTGATTATTACGGCTTAGTTCTAAGTGGTATATAGAGAGTTAAGTTATTTTTGAATAGTTATAATTGTTGATTGGACATTTATGGCCAGTATATCTTTTTTTGCATGTGCTTTCAGCCATGTCTGTATATCAATTTTTCTGGGTTATGTTTTCTTTAGTTGAAATTGTGAACAATTTGGGGTGTGAGGATATTTTGCTGCAGGAGACATTTTGTTTTATGTACGCAGTTGAAAGTCTAATTTTTCGTAGTTCTTTTATCATTTGATTCAGTATTTGTATTGCTTTTTAATATTTTATTGTTTTTGTTTAATTATTTTGAAAAGTTTTCACCACAACCGTAGCTAAATTTTAGGGTTTTTTATTTAAGATGTTATGTAGTATATAATTAGGAGGGTAGTGTAGGTTAATTAAATCTAGACATCTTTTGACAAGTTAAAACAATGTAATTAAATGAGGAAGTAAACCAAATTATCTCCCTACATATTCCTTTTTATGTTTGGGCGTTGTAGGGTTAATTTATTAAATTTGTGTGATTTTTATCCGCTATCTTTTAGTGATTTATTCTAAAAGCTCTATGTACGTTAAAAAACTGCCTCATTAGAGGAGTTGTTGTAAACTCTTATTTCAATTGATTTGGGGATGTGTTAATTATGGTTTTAGGGTTATTAGAGAGTGGATGGACATACATCAGATTAGCATTATCTTAAGTATAGGGTTTGTACGTTTCTTGATTTAAGCTTAATGTTACATCTAAGAAGTTAACTAGTTTAATGTTTAATGTTATTCCCACCTTTCCACCAAGAATAAACTTTTTTATTCTTTCCCACTTTTGCCTGTTTTGGGGCTTTCACCACTAATATCCCATTTTAACGTTATATATATATATATATATATATATATATATATATAATCTCATTGATCTTTATTACAAAATGGAGAACATATATTTATGCCAGAATCGCAGAAATATGAATATAGATTGCGAGTTTTAAATGCTAAAATGTCTTACGAGTAAGAATGGAAACAACAGGACTACTTAACGTTTCCCGGCAATTGGTGATGACGATGATTGTCTCTTTTCAATGGTCATGGCGGCCATTTTATATTCTCGCGTTATTATCGTATGATTGGCATGTGTTTGTAATCATTTACCGCCATTGGCTGAAATTCTCTCCAAGTTTGGACAGACGCCAGTTAGATTCCATTTGCGCAGCTTTTCAACGGTGACGAGGCAGTCACCTGGAGATGATGGGTCTACAGTGACACATGTAAACGGCAATCCACTCGATGGACGTTGGCCAAAATAATCGGCTTATAAATTGCGTTGAGATTGAGTTTCGTTTAATTTAGCATCTGGATCGCGAACAAAAAAGGGGACAGAGTTTATTCAGGAACCACAACAATAAGAGAACATTTTCTGGATTTTATGAATACATTCTGCGGCTGTTAGGATTATCCTTCATGGGTCAACCAGCTCGAAAATGCATGGATTTATATAAGACATGTAATGTATTAAACGTGATGGAAATAAAGAAAATCAACATTTATTTGGTAGTGGTAGAAACTGATCCCCAAAGGTTAGGGAAATAGGGTAAAATAACAACATGTTCGATGCCGGTAGCAAGGGTTGTTATACTGCAATGGGTGTCACTGTTTTCTATCTGCAAAATGTACATGTCTATTTATGAATGTATATATTAGTATCTGTTTATATCTATACAACACAGTTAAACCACCATTTCCTCATTTCATTAACAAATATAGGTTATGAAGAAAACCTTCAGATCCTAATCCCTTCCGACTAGTCAATTCCTTATGCGTGTTTTCAGAAAATATGCGTTCGTTTCTTTACTCTTGAAGATTCATTATATTTTTCTGAATAAGCTGCTTCTACCAACATAGTCATTTGCTAAAGTCGCTGACATTTTACTATAACTATCTTGTTCTTGCACCCCATAGACTGGTTTTGTCTTGGCCTTCGGCGCTTGATTTACGCCGGTCTATGGGTCTGTCCTGTGCAGTTCTAGGAGGTCCATCCTCCCAGGCTTCACCTCCCCTCTTTGATGAGGAGTAAGTTTATTGCTTACTGCCTGAGGCGCCCCTACCGGGGAATGCCGACGGGGCTCCCAGACAACTTTTAAACCCCACTTTCCCGACCCGACCTTACGTCACATCTTACTTGTGGGAGTAAGATAAAAACTGGCATTGTGCCTAACCACTGGAGAGGAGTAAATCAATACTCCCAGAGCCCCTAAAATCAGTTAGAACTGTTCTTAATAGAGTAATAAGTTTGAAATATCGAAACTATTTTTTAATATATGCAGTTTTACAGTTGTCTATATACTACACTGTTAAATCTAAATACAGGTATCTCTGTTCAAATTCTCTTAATCCTTTTCCGAACGTATTTTAGAATAATAGAATAGAGTAATAGCAGGTTACAAAAAAACAGAACCATTTTACATTTTTCATATCGAAGTACTAATCGAATTTCCGTTCACATATCGTACATATGATTCATATAAAAATAACCATTTCTCCCGGGAATGTTGCCGCGTGACAGTTAGTACGTATTTACATATTTTAAATCTTTACTTCTCGATTTTCGCTTTTTTACAGAGATTCAAGAATAAAAGAGATATAATAAGAATCGTGTTAACGAACAGATAACGTAATAAAATGCGTCTATGTATAATAGCCGCTAATTTCGTTTTAATTCGCTTCTGAACTGATACTGTTTCTATTTTTCTTTTGTCTCTGAAATATATATTTCATATATTTTGTTTGCAGATGTCCTTCAGATATAAACAAATAAAATAGCACATTTATATATATATATATAAATATATATATATATATATATATATATATATATATATATATATAACTTTTGTAAATATTTATTCATTATATCGAATTCCTATTGTTAAATTTTTCGTGAACAGGGATTGCTATACTCTAGTGACATATAGTAGTCGAGGACGACTGAAAGTAATTCCGGGATAAACAGATACCAACTGGTGTTATTTCGGAGAGTTTTTTCTAAACAAGTTGCATAACAACGGCTATAAATCTACTGCACTAGTTTATACATTGCTGGAGAGAGAATATATGAAGTCATACCTTTCCTAGCGTAAGCGATGCAGTATCCCCAATAGAGCACGAACCAAATTGTCGATGCCTGTAACCATGATACGCATATACATATAATAATTCATATATACAACACACATACAAACACTACCACATGATATAAATACGCACGCATATACGACATGCGTACACATACGAGGGGAGTCCAATAATTAATGCCCCTGACCCACTGCCAATTGTCTTATCTGATGAAATTTTGCATGTGTAATGATTCATATCTGTTTGGGTTATGTTGCAAAAAACAGCGCTGAACTAATTGTTGTTTCTGATTTACAGGTGTTTGACCTGAGTCAGGTGTGGAATAGAGCCAGTTAAGTGTCGCGCATTAATCCAGTTTTTGTATTTGAAAGGACGCACACCACTTGTGATGGAATGAAAGAAACTTATGATGATGATGATGCCCCATAATATGACCTTGTAAAACGCTGGAATCGTGAATTCAAACATGACCGGAAGTATGTGGAAACAGCTCTCAGACCTGGTCGCCGCTCTTCTGCCATTGATGAGGCATCTGCCCGTCAAGTTGAGGCTGCCATTTTGGGAGATCGACACATTACTATTCGCCAAATAGCCCAAGAGGTTAAGAGTAGTACATAATCTGTGGTAACTATAATTCATAACCATTTGCATATGCATAAGGTGTCTGCCAGATTGATTACAGGTTGCTCACACCTTTACAGTAGTACGAACACGTCGAGTGCTCAGTAATGAATTACGAGATGAGCCAAAAAGATGAGTCAAAGTTTTTCAAAAGACTGATACACAGGATGAAACTTGGGTCCATCACTATGATCCAGAGACCCAAGCCCAGTCAATGCATTGGAAGCACTTTCACTCACCACCTCCAAAGGAGACAAGGATGCAGCCCTCCACTCGCAAGGTCATGCTCACAGTCTTCTGGGACCAGGACGAAGTAGTGATGACATATTTCCTGGCAAAGGGTACCACAATTACAGGAGCCTATTACGCTTTACTTTTGATGAAATTAAGAGAAGCTATAAAAATCAAGAAGCGGTAAAAGATCAGCAAAGGTATCCTCCTCCTGCAGGACAACTTTCTGGTCCACAACTCGCATGTCGCCAGATCAGAAGCACGGGCGTGTGGCTATTAAATCTTCTCCTATCCCTTTACTCTCCTGACATTGCACCCTCTGACTTTCATCTCTTCCCAGTCATGAAGTTGTTTTTGAAAGAAAAGCGTTTCGCAGATGATGCATCCTTAATTTCTGAAGTTTCGAAAGTTGGTAGAAATGCATAACTCTGGATGGTTCATATGTTGAGAAAGACTAATAACTGTGTCAAGTTTTATTAATCTACTGCTATGGAAAATGGGTAAGTGACATTACTTATTGGACTCCCCTCGTATATCAATTCACACATAAATAAATACCACTCATATACTAAATATACTCACACACACAAAAACAAAAATCAGAAACGGAAACTCATATTCTACACACTCATGTAATACACGCATACTTCAGGTAATGCACAGATATATACAAAAAGGCTGACACACACTCAAGTATGCTGCATACTAGGAACACATACACAAGAAACACATAAACACACACACATATACTCCATAATCACAAATAATGTCCACGTTCTTATGACACAAATAATTACTATAGACAAACAAACTATACACACATATACACACATATGCACACACATTGATACCACAATACCATTACACACGTGTAGTACACACATATGTATACGACTTAGTTTCTTTTTCGAATGATCAACTCAATTGCCCCTCGTTTTAATTATGAACCCTAACTCTAACCCTAACCATAACCATAACCATAAACCTAACCCTAATCCACCACACGACCGACCGCATTTTCATTAAAATATGCAAACCATTGCCAGACGCACTAGTGGACACATCTAGCTTCAATTACAATTTGATTAACTCGTTTGTCACAAACTTGAGTAAAGTGGTAAGTGGACACTCTAGACGGGTGCAATAATAGCCATGTTCAAAACCCGTCGGCATTGCTCGGGCAGGGCGCAACAGGCGACATGCAATAAACCTATCTTTATTCCACGAAAGTAGGTGGTAAAACCTTGGTTGATGACTTCTTTGGGCAAGAACAGAACATTTTACTGATCCCCACTCGAAGTCCAGGATCGGCCTCGGAGCAATCATAGTAAACATTATCATTTCATCGTCTCATAATAAGGACACAGTTCAGCCGACTAATCTGACACCGGGATGCGTTTTTTTTTAATTCCAACTTTGTGTTTGGTACATGTTTAGGATTACATTGCTGTATATTAACGATTCTCCTCGAGCTCAGATAACACTCTATTTTTCGACTAGTTTACATTCTACTTTCAACCCTGCCACAAAAACATTTTGATCTGAGCTGTTTCTATTGTGTTTTTTTGTCTGGTCTGCAGAAAGCCTCTTGCGTGTGTCGCACTTATTAGTCAACCTGCAAGACCGCAGATTTGTTCGCCCGACACCGACAGCGACAAGTCTCAGCTGTTCCATGCGGAGTTAGGAAGATACCATTCAGAACACACAAACGAATGGCACAGATGATACGTTGCCACAATACCTCTATTTCTTTACGGTTCCACGCCTAACACATATTTGCTTGACACTCGCCGAAATTGTGACAACCAGTGGAGGAGGGTTCCTGATGCTGGCACCTGGATTTTCACCACAACCTTGTTAGCCGGGTTACGGCCCTGCGGCCTTAATACCACTTGGTGCCAATTTTATTTGTTTATTTTTAAAACACGTTCTTTACATGAAACGTTTATAACTTACGATGTTCTCAGTGGACTGGTCTCTTTTTGTTGTTATCATCATCATTGTAGTAGGCTGCATTTCGCCGTCATCATCATCAGCGTAGCAAAGTATGTAATCAAGTACTTTCCATGCAGGTAAATTAAAATGCGAGACGACGGAGAGTTTAAAATGTGTTTTTATTTTGGAGAGAAATTCTTGTCATAAAAATAAAGTCACACATTAACATTACATGGAGAGAGGCCAAAATCGTTCTTTTTAACTTAACTACTTACTTACAAGGAAATATAGAAAGTGGGCTACAAGTAGCGCTATCAACTTTTTTATGAATTAAATATTAAACTTCTATATTTTTTTAATTACATCCTTCATTTGCGTCCGTTAATCACCGATTCCAAAAACTGACAGCCTAAAAGACATTTTTCTTTCTTTCACACGGTACCGTGACGTCACTCTTCAAGGGGACACTGCATTTAGCATAACATATTTCCTTGAAAGCCCCTTGAATCTAACTCACAGTTCGTGCCTCTTAACATTTTAATTCGGAGAGCAGATTCGGTTTTCAGATTTTCGTGTCAACATAACTTGGACTGGTCCACTGAAATACTAAATCACTACTAGCTGATGTAACCGTTCTTTACATACGTCCATCCATTATTTAACACCAAACCTGCCCACCATGTATGGCCTTGTCAGGAACCGGAGTTCCAGACTGTATATTTCCGCCACTAACAGGTTTCAGTTGCTCTTGTCTCGGTCGAGTATGGTTGGAACTTAGGCGGTCCGATCGCTACTAATGTTGCTGCTTCTTTACCTTACATTACCACCGTTCGTCTTCGCACGTTACGTTATTTAGTTTCGTAACCCTCGCATCTAAAACCGCAATCAGCGTTCTCCCCAGCCCATATACTTAGAGCACAGAACACACTCCAAATCTACCACTCGATAGCTTTCAACATGAATTTGTACAATTACAGTTAATAATGATATATACATCTTGAACTAATTCTCAGCTAAATGTATATTCTTCAAATAAATAAAAAAATATGTCCCTTCATGATTTATTTATTTAAAGTTACAGTTATATAATTATTTTGTAAACAATAAATATATTGTTTTCTTACCGTAAAAACTAGTTGTTATTTTAATATACCCCATATCAATCAAATTACTGCCACTTTTTGAAATGTATTTATTTAAAAATTGTACTGTTTTAGTTGACGGGATGGCTTAATTTTATTCTCAGTTTAATGCGTGTGATGTGAAAACGTGCGTACGAATATGAAATACCTAAGCGTATTATTATTATGAGTGGATTGGTCTGAAAACAATATAATCAGGCTAAAACAAAGCAAGGAAAAACTAATAAAAAGGGCAGAAAACATTCAATAATTGACAATGGAAATATGTTAAAATATTAACGCCAATCATTAGAAAAGTTCATAATTCAGTCGTGTTTTGTCTGCGATTGCAATTGTCAAATGTAATTACAGACAACGCGCTAACAAATAAAAATTAGCATGTACATCGCCGAATTCATTTTTTTCATATATTTTGCTTTTTAAATATTTGGATTCAGTTTAAGATGAAACACAATTTAATAATTAGTTTTGTAATTTGATTTGTTTTTTTCATTTTCATTTTTTGTTTGATGACGGAGTAGATGTTTTTTATAATTTGATAAAAGGATATGTGAATTTAAATTATATTTACACATACTTTGAGATACACGCAACATACAGATATTTACACATACATGCATGTACGTTTGAAGAGTGATACAGTAAACTTGTCATTTATAAAAAACAAAAATTTCTTTCAGTCATGCGTCAATTACGCACTCTTACATAAAAACTCGTAGATAAACACATATATACGTACAAGAATATATATACGTACAAGAATATATATATATGTACAAGCACATATATACGTACAAGAACATATATACGTACAAGAATATATATACGTACAAGAATATATATACGTACAAGATTATATATACGTACAAGAATATATATACATACAAGAACATATATACGTAAACGAATATATATACGTACAAGAATATATATACGTACTAGAATATATATACGTACAAGAATATATATACGTACAAGAACATATATACGTACAAGAATATATATACGTACAATAATATATATACGTACAATCACATATATACGTACAAGAACATATATACGTACAAGAATATATATACGTACAAGAATATATATACGTACAAGATTATATATACGTACAAGAATATATATACATACAAGAACATATATACGTAAACGAATATATATACGTACAAGAATATATATACGTACTAGAATATATATACGTACAAGAATATATATACGTACAAGAACATATATACGTACAAGAATATATATACGTATAAGAATACGGATATAGATGGCTATACAGCCACTCTTTTTCGCATAAGATTGATAAACGATGCTTTTTATCATATAAGTTAAACTGCGAATTTACCTACGGGTTTCTTCGCTAATTAAAAATATTTTTAACTTAAACCGCGTACGTTTCATTAAAGTATTTACACGGTCAGATTTCGAATGAGATCTCTGGAAGTTACGCCAATTCCAGTAAAATATCAATCATAGCAATCATCATAGTAAACAACATATTATTTAAACACTGGTTTATATATACATTACCCCTCTCCACACTCCTGTATTTACATTCGTTTCTTCCCCGTTTTTCACAATATTAACTTAATACTATTAGGAATTTTGCAGTTTGTCTATACTATACACCTCGTCTATTGTTCAAAATCGCAGCATATGAGTCATGTACCTTCTCATTATGAGGTTAGACACAAGGTCAGATGTGATTTTGAAAAGCCAGTGCACTAGGATAGGCTACACGTTACCTTCAAAAATGACCTAAAAAATAAAACTAACCCCTTCTCAAAGAGAAGGTAAAGCCTGGGAGGGTGCATTTCCTGAGAATTCACCGAACCATAACATAGCCATACAGCAACAAAGTCACTGTCGAACTGCTGTCGAGGACGTATCATCGACTGGTAAGAACATCCATGCTCTTCTTGACCTTTTCCAGGGTTGTGCTACGTCCAAAATTTTCAAGTTTAATCAACAATTCTGGCGTTTTCTATCCAACACTATTTTATATTATACTCCGCTTTCTCATTTCTATTACTCGTCTCTTCAATTTTCTTCTTTTCATAATTCGGCTTATTTATCACATGTAGCAAAAAAAAATCTATTGTTACTTTGACGAAGTCTCTGTTATGTAAAGAAACGAAATATTAGTCTGCTGATGAGTTTCAATGTGATTTTAACTTTTATATTTTGTGCTTTGTCCACCTTGTTCATTATCTATTTATTTAGTCTTTTATAGATTCGGTGGAATTTTATCCTTATATCAATATGATATATATAATGCTAAACATGACCACATTAACAATGAGTTGGACTAAATAAAAACACTATAGAAAGCTGTTGAAGGAAAATACTAAAATAAAATGCACAACTGATGAAAACAATGGCATCATAATGGTAGGAATAATATCATTATTGATAGAGATAGGAACACGAAACATAATACAACTGTAAGTTCCTTGACTTCATATGAAAATAAATACTAATTGAGCACACTTTTATTTATTATATAATCACAAACAATGCAGGAATATGTTTAAGCCATCATTAGGTTTGCCCATCTTCATTCAATACGTTTAGATTCCGAATAGCAGCGTTTAATTCATATGTTGCATTTGTATTTTATGACGCGTTCAGATCCGATTTACATATATAGAGTTTGCACCGTGAAAACGTATGGATAGATCATTTTTTATTCAATTATAAATATAATAGTAACTTGTCTTCAAACACTTGTATACAATGAATTGTTTGCAATATGCATTGTTTCAGCATTGGTGTTTCAAATATTAGTTTCTTATTTATTGGTGTTAAGAGTTTCGTGGTAGGGGTAAAATATTAGGGGGAAAATGAGTATACAACGCTCTGTTTGGATTACGTTTTTGGCAGAGTCAGACATTAGGGTCTAATAATATTTAATGTTTGAGTATGATAATAAAGGATACTTTCTTGAAATAACTTCATGTGAAGTAGGTGAATGATGTGGTGAGCTTCGTAGATTTTAATGCATGTCCTTGTTTTCTTACTGTAGTTAAAGTTACAGGAAATACCATCCACTTTATATATATATATATATATATATATATATATATATATATATATATATATATATATATATATATGTAAGGAAGGAGATAGAGATGTGCCTAGATTTATCTTATGTCTAACCTTCGTGGATAAGTATTATCCGTTTATAAAATAAGGACTTTGTGTACGCAAAATAAAGGATTCATTTAAAAAGCAACGTTTGCTGTCTTTTTTTTTGTATTTATGATTTTCTTGATTCATTTACTAGTATGTCTAACGTCACTTAATGTCATCAATATTAGATACTTCTTTTTGGCAATAAGTTATCAAGTTCAATAAGACATTAAATATGCCTTTTTACACTCACAGAGAAGCATAACATATAAGATGGTGTATGTTCGTAGTTTTCGCATTGCGGTGTATTTATAACCAAATCAAAACATTCAGAGAAAAGCTAAAGGGATTGATAGTAACGATATTTTATTATTGAGACATCGCATCGAAGTATTGTGAGGGCAGGGTTATCTTAAGAGTCCGGCTTAATTGGGTATACTTCATTATTAATTCGTATAATTGCACGGCATAGTCGATGAGAGAGAGAGAATCAGAATGTTGCAATCGATATTTGTTAACAGACATTTTGACTCTTTCCGGCAGAAAAGAAAGCGGACAAACGGATCAAAAGATTTTTTTTTATTTTTGTCTGTTTTGTAATTAAATTCCATTGGAGCGTGTTTATATATCTTCTTTTTCATCTCTCTCACCTTCCTCTCGTCTTCTTTCTTCATCTCATTCGCTCTTCCTTTTCCTCGCTCTCTGTCTCTCTGCTTCTCTCTTTATATACCTTATACTTTCCATTTCTTTCTCCATCTTTCTCCATTGTTCTCTATCTCTCACTCTCTCTCCACACACACGCTCTCAATCTCTCTATTTGCTAATCATGTTTCACTGAGGCTTAGATTATAGCAATCGAGATACAAAACAGTTTTTAAAAAGGCTTCATGTTAAAATAGACACCGATTGTTCTTCCCTAATTTGTTGTCGATTTTCAAAAATGAACCGGTAGCATCGGATTTAATGGGGTTTAAAACTGAGAACTCACTTCGAAAAATGTAACAAAATAAAATTGTCTCCAAGGTTATTTATTTATTTTAATTATATTTTAAATGTAGTTGTGTTGAGGGTGTGCATATATAAGTTATATCTCTCTCCCTCTCCTGCCCCCTATATCTCTCTTATCATGTATCTCTCTTCCTGTATTCTAACTGGATTGTATAAGAGGTGATATAACACGTATTTATTACGAGAAACACATCAATTTATATTCTTAACATGTGTTCATGTAAATTCAATCTGGGTGTAACATTATTATCCCACACGAAAGCGTGAGAGACCGACTGACCGACAAAACCTTTAATAGAGATGCTACGACGCAGCAAAAATAACAAAAACTAAATGCACAATAGGCACCATTAGAAAATGTTGATGGTTGAATGCATCCGTATCAAATGCCAGATGCGCTGGTCGATTTCACTGCAGCACTGGCCCCTTTCGTAAGCAGGCAAAGGGCGAGTAGCTCCAAGCCAGTTCGAAGGAAGTGCTTCGTTGGAAACTTGTTTGTTTGCCAGATTTGACCGAGAGGCTTTAAAATTCTTGTACAGTGTACGAAAATAACATATCCCACATTTTATAGGCTTACGAAACAGCTTATAAAAATAAATGGATCGACAGTAGTCGAGGACGATCTGAAAGCTCCATTTTTTTGGCTACTACATGTAGATGTACAATGTAAAATAAATGTAGGGGAGTGCCCCACTCCCCTTTCAGGATCCTCAACTTATAAAGTTTAGTGTTAAGCAATGCAGCATCACATCTATGACAGATTCCAATACAGTAGAATCTCAGATGGCTAGGACACCCAGTGAGAATTGAACCTGAACAACGACCATGGCAGCTTCATGTATTCTCAACTATGTGAAGAAACACGTCACACGTGTTATACCTATGTAGGCAAAACTACTGATATTGCTACCTCAAACTTAAGCCGTCTCTCTCTCATTCACGCACATTTGTTTTTAACATAGTTCACTCCAAATAAGGCAAGTTGCCACTGTAGACGGAAGGCGCTACTGGGAATTAAGGTGAAAGTTTTGGAGGTAATTCTAAATTGGGAGCTATGCAGCGAGATGCTTGTTTACATTAGTTTTACATTTCTGCATGTCTGTACAGTCGGGGAAACAGGGAGCAGGAAGGGGTTTCCAAAGTCCGGCAACACGCGGAAATAAGTCATTGAAGTATAAGACTCTCTGGCATCTGGGAACCACCACAGTGAATGGATGGGATTTAGCTGATTGTCGGGTTGTTCGAGTGTATTTAGGTCAACGAAGAACCAGAGCAGCAAGTTCATCGGGGCATATTTCATTAGACTACTTCTAGAACAAGCAGAAGGATACAACCTTGCTGCGATGGGGCAGAGGGAGGAGTTTTGTAAGAGACCTATTAGATTGGCGCCTTTTTTACCTAGGCTAAGAGGTATAGACTTGTGGATAGTGCACCAGCGCAGATGTGGCAACAATACTCCATGCATGGACGGCTGGTGGCTTCGTAGAGATATACTATACTGCCAGGTGCGAGAAGATTTCTAGCACGGTAGAGATCAACCACTTTCTTTGTATCAGGCTAGCCAATGTCTTCTATGTATTTGTTCCAATTTATTTTACCTGTGAATGATAGGCCGAGGGGTTACGTACAAATACACATACACCTAAATACACACTACAAAATACATATTTGACATTACGGACCTTTAAAATATATTCTAGAAGAAAATATATTCTAAGAACTAAATAAAATTTTAATTCAACGTTTAAAAAGGTAAATAAAATATTTATTAGTTTAACAATTCTTTTGCTATTTTAAACTTAAGCGACTCTCTCTCTCTCTCGCAATCTCTTATACACACAAATTCATAATTTTTAATAAGATAAACAGAAGATACAGTGGTTAAAGATGGGTGTAGACCACATTCGGTTAAAACTGGCAGTGACATTTTTCATTTCACGAAAAATCAATCAAACACCGAAAGAAAATTAGTTATGAGCAAATATTGAGTATTCAAAGCATAAGCAGCTTAAAAACTAAATTCTGAATTGTTGACCTGTATCAAGCTTTGAAATAAGCATCAACATTTTCCGTTACTCGGCCTATTACCTTTTTCACCACCCTATTCGTTCATCTTCTCTTACCTCATCTTCTTTATATCGCCAATCGAACCGGACACATACACGTTCACTTTTATGATATAAATTATTCGACGAGACATTTTTGACAATATTTTTGTGTATAGCAGTCTCTAATTTAACTGTTGCTGACCTACTGCTGTAGACGCAAGCTGTCATGTTGGTCGCGATAATATATGAATATAAAATAGAAATATGAAGAAATATAACTCCAAATGTTTAGGAAAAATCTCCCTAAAATTTCCATTGATATTGCAATGCACGCGATAGCTTCATTCTCTCAGAATCATAAAGAATACGAAATTAATAGTAAACCATTAGCTATATGAAGGAATCATAATGATTTGCTTAACTTCAATATCAGCATAGTAAACAAATGCAGGTTATATTACAGCATTCTGTATGTGGCAACGTGCATTTTTTCAAAGAATTATTTAGAGGTTGACCTTTAAGATATATTCAAAGAGGGAAAATACAAACGAGATGTTAACTATAGCTATTGTTGAGTGATAGAAGACAACCAAAATGAGGAAAACTGAGTAGAAGAGGAAGAGGGACACAAAAAAAAGAAGGAAACGAAGGATAAAATCAATGACGAGAAGAAAGGTAATGAGAAGTGGAAGAAGAAGGCGAATATTTAGAAGGAAAAGAAAATGACGAAAAAGAAAAAGAAGAGAAAGAAGAACAAGAAAAGTAATGAAAATAATAATAATAATGATAATAATCATGATAATAATAAACAACGGACGGCAATGATGAAAAGAGTTGAAAATAAAGGAACTCCTCGGATGTGGAAACCAACCAATATAAACAACAAGCACTAATCAGCCACATGGAGGTTTCAACAGAAATAGAAAAAACATGGAAGACTAACCACGTGAACCCGAGAGAACAGAAACTGAAATGAATTATATAAACTGACGCTCCTCTTAAATTTGAGACTACACAAAATAGTCGTGATGAGTCAAGGGGGACGAAAAGAGCGAAAAAGAGAGCACTAACAAGACTTCCACTGGAAGAGTGTGACATTACTAGGATCTTGGGGAGGCTTGTTGTTGCCAGTGTGAAATCAAAACTAAGAAAGAAATCAATAGTTATTGATAGAGGCGGACAGTACTGGATATTTGTGGAGACTTATCGTCACTCAGAATTTAGGGAACACCACAAGTTATTATAAGTGAGCTATCACTGATAAATACCTGTCTGTGAACTGTTGGTGAGTACATAACACAAAGAGAAGTAAAAGTAGAAGAGATTAAGAGGATTAAAAAGAATGAAGAAGAAAAAATGAGATACATAGAAATGATTGAACAAAAATTGATAAACTAATAAGTAATAATGGAAAATAAAAAAAATTATCAAATGAAACAACCGTAGAGTAAAATGCAGATTAAGAAAAAAGAACAGAAACACATTTACTAAATTATTGGGACGTGATAATTTCGCTTATTTTGTGTTCTTCTACTAAAATTCTTCAATATACTAGCTGTATTAACCACGTGTTGGCCAGGTGGTGCGATGTTGGTTGGTGGAGTGTTTAGAGAAAATCATTCAAAAAATAATCATGTTTACACTTTTATTTTAAATAGGATTTTAACCAAATTGTTTCAATTTTAAATTATTTAATTTATACTTCAATGAATAATAAAAAATAGTAAATAAAAAATAACACCACGTTTACTTACCAAAGTTACGTATATGCGACACCGCATACACACGATATATGTTTTTGATAGTTTTATGAAACAAGAGACTTGTGTCATTTCACCTTCTCTGCCCAGGATTGCAATTATAAACAAAGCTTTAATAACCCTGGTACCGGGTACCATTAGTTTCAAAGTTGAAGCAGGATTTCACACACGTCCTTATATATCTGCACTATTTGTACAATTTTAATTTACTCATCAACTTTTTTATCCGATAGTTTCCAAATTTTCTGTCCTAATTTTTTCGTCATTATTTCCGAATCTATCTGGTTTCATCTTAAAATGTTCTGCGTTGTTGCTATTCTAAACCTCATCTGTCAATTAAAGGGAGAAATGTAAAAAGCGAGCAGGCACACACTTCTCTTACAGTTCCCCCCTCTCTCTCTTTATATATATATATATATATATATATATATATATATATATATATATATATATATATATATATATGAAGATAAAATACACAGTAAATCATGAAATTAAATACGTGGACTAAATGTAATGTGAAAAATGGAAAATTAACTTAAACACTAAAAAACAGTTTTTTTGTATTTATTGGTTTAATTTGATAGAACAATTCACAGGTGAAGCGTTCCAATACATTATCAATAAAACGTGTGTTTTGAGGATGGGCAGAAACACTTGTTTGAAATTAAAATGTTTTTGAAACAAAGTCGGAACATTTAATAAATTACTGCATATATATATATTTATATATATATATATATATATATATATATGTATATATATGTATGTATATATATGTATATATATATATATATATATATATATATATATATACAGGGTGGGCCAAAATAAGGGTCCTATCTTTAAATTTGAATAACTTGAATTTGAATAACTTCCACAAAATAAAAGTTAAACTCACCAAACTTTATGTGTGTGTAGACTGACCCTTCCGAGATTTTTTGAAATAAACAAAACAAATTTTAGCCGAAAAACACTTCTTAAAACTTACAAAAACTAAAGTATTGTTTTTTACACTGTTTTGAGTTTTTTAAGCAAAAATAATGTTTTCTAAATGAGGGTACGTTCCTTAGGGCTAATACGGCTCATGCTTACTTCGGAAGGGGTTTTTTACTTATTCTAAAAAAATTTTTTTTTAAAAATCAATAAATAAAAAAGTTATGAATTTTTAAAAATAGGTCCCTTATTTTTGCCCACCCTATATATATATATATATATATATATATATATATATATATACTAGAAAAAACGTGCCTCATTGGTCACTCATTTAAGCTTGAGCTAGGTTGGCTTTATTCAAACACTGTGAGTGTGTACAGACATACATTAAAATAATTATTTTTCACTCCCCTTCTTACTTTGCCATCTCTCTATCGCTTCCCCCTCTCTGTCTCTCTCTCTCCAGCTACAGGTAAAATAGTGTTGCTACTCGTAGTGAGGCTTTATTTTGTTAATGTAGGGAATGAACTATTCCTACTTGAGTTAGCTTTGACTGTTAATAAAACAAGAGTGATAGAAACAATAAGGATATACACCATATGACATATAAGAGGGTCTAACAACATATTATTACAGGGGATGAAAGTTAGTAAGAGGTGGGTAACTTCATGAAAATTATAATTGCGGCTAATTTGAAAAATTAAAATGTATTTATTTATAAACAAACATCAATTCCAAAACTAAGGAATATTTAGAGTATTATTTGTGCTTTTATGTAAATATAAAATAAAAGAAAATGTCTAAGAAAGAGAGACTAGTAAATGGTACACCACTCTATATGTGGCGACCATACTCCATGCATGGGCAAATGGTAGCTTTGTAGGGATATAAGATACTGGCAGGTGTGAAGAGTATTCTAGCGTAGTAAACGAAGCCCACATTCTTTGCAGCAGCCTTGGCAATGTCTTCTATGTATTTGTTCCACTCCATGTTACCCTTAAATATTAAGCCGAGGAGTTTTAATGAAATCTAAGCTAGAGTTCATATAGCCATGGCAATCAGTGGTTGAGAAAATTTCTTGTTATTTTTAAAGGAAAAAAGCTTTGTCTTAAGAACATTAAATGTTATCATCGATATAAATCCGCATTTCACTAAAGACTGGGGGTTACTTTCTAAAGTTCCATGCATTGCTTTGGATATGTGTACATTCGTTTTTCCTAAATGTCTGGAATAGAGTGCGATCTCATCAGAAAAATATACCAATCTCCGGCAAAATTTTATCGAAGAGGTCGTGTAAGAATAGCAGGGATAATAGATTCAACGATCGACCTGGGAGCCGCCCGCATTAATGCCATGTTGTTTTGATATACGATTGCCAGGGACAACCTTGATTTGTCTTTTGTCCAAAAAAGAATGTAATTGTATTAAATATTCGTCCAGTAATATCGTACGATTTAATTTTCATGAGAAGACCTTCATGGCAGAGTATGTCAAAGGCTTTGGCTATATTGAGTGCTACCACCCTAGCTTCCTCTACCTTGCTCAGTGCATTTGTTATGCGTTTAGAGATGATCGTAAAATATCTGCAATAGAACGGGCTTGCCTGAATTCATACTGACGGTCAGAAAGAAGAAACGATTCCAAGATTTTAGCGAAGATAGGGAGGAAACTGATGGGCGATAATTGAAAGGTTCATTATTTCTACAAGAATTCTTGAATACTGGTACCACAGAGGTAATTTTCCAGTTATTAGGGAAGTAAGACCCGGCAATACATTTGTTGTAGAGTTCAGAGAAAACAGGGGCAAACTCCACAGAGCATTTTCTTTATTAGTATAGCAGGGATAAGATCAGGCTCACGGGCCTTGAAAGTGTCTAGTTTTTACATGATATCTCAAACATAGGAAGGGTGATCATTAAATCGAGTGTGGCTCTTGTCCCCAAAGTGGAATTTGGGAGGGGTGGTTTGTGCGGTCGAACCTAAAGCTGGAGTCGATCCGCCAAGCAAGCAGTTCAGCCTTCTCAGTTGCCGTGAAAATGATATCATGTCTGTGTGATAGTGGGTGAAGCGTTGATTGCTCATTAATAATCCCACTATTATATAAGCGCGAGTTCCTAATTTCTTCGACTCAATGCGTTTCCTGGTAATTTCGGTATACCTACTCTTGGCTGCGGCTATTTCACTCTAACAATAGTAACTAGTTTTTCTTAAGTTTTGTCCATTTGTATCTTACTTATGGCGTCTGAATCGGCGAAACGCTTTCTGCATTTGAGCAATGGCAGCTGAACAGGTTGAAGTGAAGTATTTGGGAGATTGGGAAATGCTATAGAATTTCTTGTGTGGGAACATGTGCTTCAATGCTTGTTTTGACCAATTCAGTTGCCTTATTTACGCACTGTTAAACAGGGAGAGACAGTATTTTACTCAACGAGGCGTCTCTGATGTGATCTCTGATGGCTTACCAATCAGGATTTTTTAAAAGTATCTAGCCACATTGAGGCACTATTTTTCAGCTTGGGGTCGAGAGTTAAGTGTGATATCTACAATTATCACTAGGTAATCAGCGTTTCCGAGTGAGCTATATGCGTTCGTAACACACGCCTCAGACAGTGTAGTCAGAAATAGATCAAGAGGCCAAGCTTGCTAATCCTCAGGTTACCGTCCTGAATAGAACAGTAGATGAAATATCAGTAACTAACGCTGTGTTGATACGTTGGTCTAAGTGTAGACTATATAATTATAAACTAATATATATATATATATATATATATATATATATATATGTGTGTGTGTGTGTGTGTGTGTGTGTATAGTATGATAGTTAATCCGTTAGTGTTTCTTCAGTGTTTACAATATATGTATACTATAATATATATATATATATATATATATATATATATATATATATATATTATATATATATATATATAATATGATACATACATACATATATATATATATATAAACTCAAATTATGTTCGTTCTTTTTTTTTAACCATTGGTGATAGGTAATAAGTGTCAATAGAAAGCTCTTACAATGCAAGGTAGATTTTTTTTTACTGTTGTCTTATATATTTCCGAGAAACACTCCATTTTCAAAGATGCATTTTTTTTTTAAATAAACAAACTTATAGTTTTGTTTATAGAAGAAACGTCTTGTTGGTCTGACGTATTTATCCACTCTGTGATGGAATTCGCGGTAGTAGGTAGAAAGAACTGAAGCATCGGGCATGCTGGGTGTTAAATTCAAATTATTTTCGTTCTTTTTTATGATAGGTAATATATATATATATATATATATATATATATATATATATATATATATATATAACATAATACATATGAAAATAAAATGATAACATAAATTCGACGGTGTGAGTTAAAATATAGTATTTTAATTTATTTTTATCACATTATTTTAATTTAATTTGATTTATTTATTTGATTTTTATTTTTAGTTTCTTATCTGTATAAATGTATGTGTATATGCGTCTTTGCTTATCTTCCTTTCCTACACCTAATATATTTTTAATTATAAATATTTTCCTTGCTTCTCCATTTTCTGACACGTCTTTTCGATTAACCCTAAACGGTGAATTTATTGGTATAATCGCTCACTATATATAACCTATTATACAGCAAAAGAAGATGTTTTGTCTGACAAAATCTAAACATATTTTGCATTCTGACTTTTGCATACACCCTTTTGAATTTTCTTTACTTTAATTTGGACTTTTCCCACTTGGACATCTTCTTCACTAGTAACACGGACACTTACTATTCGCATGGATGATTACTTTCGACAAAGATAAATATTCGAATCTTCCCCAATTCCTTACTGACTAATGGAGGACTAACAAAAGTATGGCGTTATATTTTGGCTATATAATGACTTTACAGTATTTACTTTTCTCTGAAAATATTAGGTTTCAATTTCTATCAGATTTTCAATAACATCGTTATATTTTCTTCTAAGAGAGATGTTTGGCTTCTTTCACAGGATAACTTAAACTGAAATAATTTAACATAATTAAAAAATAATTAAAGCTAAAGTGTTTATGTTCACAAACTGGCTTCACTTTCTGATGAGAAAAACATATTTTCTTTGAAAAGTATAGATTGAAAGGACACTTATAGATTGATCCACTACTTTGTTGCATTTTGAGAAAATATGTGTATATATTTGTTAGCTATCTAACAATAGTTTTGTTCTGATTAAACAATATATATCTAATATATATCTAATATACACATATATACTATGTATAATATATATATTAGATATATATATATATATTATATAATATATATAATATATATATAATATATGATATATATATATAATATATATCATATAATATATATATAATATATGATATATATATATAATATATATAATATATATATATATATATATAAATATGTAAATATATTGATCGACTGGACATCACACACATTTTCCTTGGTGAAATGCGTAAATGCAGCCATTAAAATTGTTTCTCTTGTAATTTGGCATCATTTCAACTCAGCCCTCCCAATTTAATCCCCTCCACGTGCCTCTCCAAATTATATCCCATCCCCGTGTCCCTCCCAATTTAATCCGCTCCCCATGCCCCTTCCAATTTCACACGCAATTGTAAAAATCGCTTTGACCGCACTGCGTCGAAAAGCGAAGACCAGCAAAGCTCTGAGGCGTTGGTTCTGCGTGCCCCTGGCCCAGGCCTATCGTTTATGTCACATGCGTGTGTTCGGTTTGTTCCGCGGTTTTTTTCTTCCGCTGAAAGTCCCCGCCCTTTTCCTTCACCTTGCCAACATTGTCTTTTCTCGCGAGACTTTCTGCTTCGTCATCTCGTTTCCTCTATTTGTTTTGTTTATGGCAGTTGATTGATGACGCTAGTATTGAATGTTTTTAAAAGTGCTTTTATTGTTGAAATCAGCTTGACAATCGATCGCACTAAATAAATGACGCTTTTCGACTTTCACAAGCGATAGTCTCACAATCGCATAGGGATTTATATGTAGGCTATATATTAAGTTTAATTCGCAATCGCGCTCATATAGTAACGATCTTTGTTCATCGCAAAGGGAATGTGACGTCATACCACTGAGGTGAAATAAATTATTCGTTCTAATTGGCCAGTGAATTAACGGGGGAGGGGGTCACATCGAAAAAAGCCCCGATAGAATAATCCAAAATAACATAATTTGAAACTTCACATTTCGTTTTTATTAATAAGGAGATATAATGTGTTTAATATTCATTGCCAGTTCACATTTCGTTTTTATTAATAAGGAGATATAATGTTTTTAATATTCATTGCCAGTTCACATTTCGTTTTTATTAATAAGGAGATATAATGTTTTTAATATATATTGCCAGTTCACATTTTGTTTTTATTAATAAGAAGATATGATGTTTTTAATATTAATTGCCAGTTCACATTTCGTTTTAATTAATAAGGAGATATAATGTTTTTAATATTCATTGCTAGTTCACATTTTGTTTTTATTAATAAGGAAATATAATGTTTTTAATATTTATTGACAGTTCACATTTCGTTTTTATTAATAAGGAAATATAATGTTTTTAATATTAATTGCCAGTTCACATTTCGTTTGTATTAATAAGGAGATATAATGATTTTAATATTTATTGACAGTTAACATTTCATTTACAAGCTTTGGAGTAGGCTAGGATAGTCTGAGATGGTGTTGTAAGTCAGATAGGTTTACACTATAAGACACAACTACCCAGCACTAAAACTATATGGCACACACTATCGTCATAGTAAATCCTCACCTACACTAACACCTTCAAACGAAAGTAACCGACAAGTTTACAGCAATAACATATAAGTGTTAGTAAATAGGCGAATTTACTTTTTGATATGTTTCTCCGCATTTAATTTTCTATTTAGACAACTCAATAATAATTAAACTTGATGAATATTATTTACCATATAATTTAAATTAACTGTTAAGATCAAAAGGAAAACACAACAAATCAATATAAGCATATCTTAGATATACAGTAAAAGCCACTTATATGAGAGATACGCTCGATACAAAGTTTTCTCCCATAGACTCCTGTTAAGCCATTTCATAATAATAAATAACACAGCAGTATAATTGAAAAGAGTAGATTCATTTAATAAGGTGTTTTACTTGATTTAAATGAGAGTTATTTACTTATATATCCATTCAGGAAAATCCAGCATAATCAAAAATGATCGACATTATTAGTCTCAAAGAGAAAATCCACACTAAATAAATGATGGATTTCAAAAAGGCCCACAGTCTTAACACGACGACGAAAGGGGGTTTCATACACTCAAGATACATTGAGAGTAAATAGTACGTATTCCTACATTGTTTATTCCAGAAACAGTTTAACTTAAAAAGAAAGAAATACATTTCATACAGTTCATCCCCTTGCTAGACGAAAGGTTGCTGGTGAATGCAATACATATATATATTGATGAAGAAAGGATAGCTGGTCTATATATTAATACTTCTCACCAATAAAATCTAAATATTAATACTCACAGTCTTCCGTCAAGTAGATCAACAAAGATTGTCACGCCTCGTTCATTCAGTAGCAGAAAACAGCAATTTAGTAAGAGGAAACATTCAAACATATCAATATAAAAGAAGGAAGACTTGGCTGAAACAGTCAACTCAGATAAAAGATAGTCATTCACACGTGGTTATCCATGCGGAAGGATAAAAAACGAGGCTTTATATCAATTTAGATAGAAAAAAGAATGAGAGTGACATAAGTCTGCAATCAGGGAAAACAGGACAATAAGTGTAGAATAATATCAAACTTTGTGTATTTTTATTTATATCCTATAACTGAATTATTAGATTATATTGAATTTTGTCTCTCGGCGGAGATTTGAGATGATTTAATTAAATCAATAAACTCATATAATAACTTCACAACCTGCGAGTATGCTATATCTTAACAGAACCACCATAAGCTTGCGCATGGAGTTCTACCATAATATGTCCCTAACAATTCTACAAGCTGCAATCCCTGTCCCATCGCGGACAAAGCTGAATCCCTCTACTTTTTTTATAGGTACTTCCACGAAATGTGATCCGATAAAATTACGGCACTTGTACCCCCGAAAATACTCCGACGACCCTTACTAGCTGTTAAATCTACCCCTCCACTTTAGAAATCCCTTGATTTAGGAAGTTTTCTACTTTGATAAATTCTTTCCTCATACTTTTTAACTTTGGAATTGCCTTCCTGCTCCCTGATTCCCCAACAGTACCAACTTGCAGTAGACCCTTACACTGTGACTATATGCCCTTCTTGGAGTGAATAAAAGTTTTTAAAAATAGATAAGTTGATAAAATGCAAATATCCTCTTCCATAGTAAGCAATTAAACGGGCCAACGTGTAAATTAAAATCCATCCACTTTTGCCGTTTATAACTTTCTAACAGTTAAGACGTATTTTTCTATGTTTTCAAACTAATAAATCACAACTTATCAATAACCAAGGCTTCTCGAGGAATTAAGTGGTAAAGAAATGTTATATTGGACAATGAACAACGCCGTTAAAGGATTGGCAAGCGTAAATTTAATTTTTAATTAATGGAATAAATATTTTCCCATCACCCCGTAAAAAAAACTCACAAATAAAAATAAAGAAAGAAGTAAAGAACTATCAAGTTCTCATAAAAAATGCCAGGTTGTGTCTGTTGCGGGGGACCGATCGTTGGCGTTGATCGGCCTCACAACTAAGAAAGTAGACACAGGCGAGTTACGGCAATGACAAGGAAGAGAGGACAAACACTGGTGATCAGTTATAGAAAAGGTATGTTTATTTTACTATAAGAAATGGTAAAAACAATGAGTGGTGGGATTTGATGATGACGTCACTTGAACAGGAGAGACTGGAAAGACGGGAGTGGCGTCTCTGGTGACAGCAAACTGGAACGACAGGAGTGGTGTCGTTGGAGAGAAAGGGGTGGGTGTTGATTTACTCCTCTCCAGGAGTTAGGCACGAGGACAGTTTTTATCTTACTCCAACAAGTAAGATGTGACCCAAGGTCGGGTCTGGAAAGTGGGGTTTAAAAATTGCCTGGGCAGTCCCGGTAGGGGCGCCCCAGGCAGTAAGCAATAAACTTACTCCTCCCCAAAGAGGGGAGGCGAAGCCTGGGAGGGTGGACCTCCTAGAACTGCACATGACAGACCCATAGACCGGTGTAAATCAAGCCCCGAAGGCCAAGACAATACCAGTCTATGGGGGTGCAGTATCCATCGGAACAGATAGTACACTTTGATCTTAGCCAAAAAGCCAAGAGAAAGTGGTGGGTAGTTGTTGACGGATGTCGGCAAGGTACCCTTGCTGTCGCTGTTGGCAAAAAAAATATTGCAGTAGTTTGAGTGAGTAGTAGCCCTGATAAGGGCTGTTGAAAAAAAGGAAAAGGAGTTGGAGCCGCTGGTGAAGGACCCCAGGACTGCAGAGTGCTGGTGCAGTTGAAGCAAGAGAGTGCTGGTGCAGGAGCTCAGGACTACAGGGTGCAGGAGCTCAAGGATGCAGGGTGCAGGAGCTCAGGACTGCAGGGTGCAGAAGCTAAATACCGCAGGGTGCTGGTGCAGGAGCTCAAAATTGCAGGGTGCAGGAGCTGAAGACTGTAGAGTTCTGGTGAAGGACTGCAGGATGCTGGTGCGTGAGTGAGGACTGGAGGGTGATTGTGCATGAGAGGAGCAGGAACTGAAGATGCAGGCTGAGGCAAGTGTTGACTTCAGGCAGGTAGCAAATAGAGTAAATCGCATTAGTAGCCCTGAGAAGGACTGTTTGTATCTTTGCTGCTGCTGCTGCTGCTGCTGTCTGTCTCCTGGCTCGACGACTGGTCCATCCAGTCGGACGTGGGGGCCTCCTTACCCCCCTGCTGAACTGAGGTTATTTATCTACCTCCCACAAAGTAAGATGTGACAAAAGGTCGGGAAAGTGGGATTAGATAAGCCAGCGCTCGAGAGGTGAGCACTCTGGCAATTTAAAAATTGCCTGGGCAGCCCCGTCGGCATTCCCTGGTAGGGGCGCCTCAGACAGTAAGCAATAAACTTACTCCTCCCCAAAGAGGGGAGGCAAAGCCTGGGAGGGTGCACCTCTTAGAACCGCACAGGACCAGACAACCCCCAATAGACCGGCGTAAATCCAGACCCAAAGGCCCAGACAATACCGGTTTTATTAGGCGGGGTAAACACTGCTGAACTACTATTTATCTACCTCCCACAAGGCAAAATGTGACACAAGGTCGGAAAGTGGGATTAGATAAGCCAGCGCTCGAGAGGAGAGCAATTCTGACCATTTAAAAATAGCCTGGGCAGCCCCGTCGGCATTCCCCGATAGGGGCGCCTCAGACAGTAAGCAATAAACTTACTCCTCCCCAAAGAGGGGAGGCGAAGCCTGGGAGGGTGCACCTCCTAGAACTGCACAGAACCAGTCAACCCCCAATAGACCGGCGTAAATCCAGACCCAAAGGCCCAGACAATACCGGTTTTATTAGGCGGGGTAAACACTGCTGAACTGAGTTTATTTACTCCTCTCCAGGAGTTAGGCACAAGGCCAGTTTTATCTTACTCTCACAAGTAAGATGTGACCCAAGATCGGGTCGAGCAAGTGGGTTAAAAGCCAGCGCTCGAGAGGTGAGCACTCTGGCCATTTAAAAATTGCCTGGGCAGCCCCGTCGGCATTGCCCGGTAGGGGCGCCTCAGACAGTAAGCAATAAACTTACTCCTCCCCAAAGAGGGGAGGCGAAGCCTGGGAGGGTGCACCTCCTAGAACTGCACAGAACCAGTCAACCCCCAATAGACCGGCGTAAATCCAGACCCAAAGGCCCAGACAATACCGGTTTTATTAGGCGGGGTAAACACTGCTGAACTGAGTTTTTGAGTGAAAAGCTAGAGATCTCATGAAATTTGTGCCGAGTCACCCTTGCCGGTCCCGTGAAAAGGACTAATTTCGACAAATAAATTCCGGAGGATCTCTCGCCGCACAACATAGTTCAACGGTGCCTTGAATATATAAGCAAGGTTATCGGCATAGTCGGCGAATCGCATTTGTCTTCCTTGAAGAAAAAAGGAAGATATCCGCTGGCCGGATTTTTGCTGTGTCACCGCAAACAAAAATGGCGATTAAAGCTGCTGCTGGTTTTCTCAAAAGTCATTGCAAAAAAGGAATAGCGAATACAGCTGCTGCTGGTTTTCTCAAAAGTCATTGCAAAAAAAATAGCGACTCCTGCTGCTGCTACGGTTGTTCAAGGTGGCGTCATTTTCAAAAGTAAACACATGTGTTGAACCCCGACATGTCCGTGGCATTAGTGTTGATCTTCTAGGCTTCTTAGACGATTTTGAGGATGATCTTATGAGACGAAGAGAGTGAGGATGGAATATGCAGACTTTAGAACACTGATTTGGGCAGATCGTTTAAATTGTCTGGCGAGGAACTGGTGGCAAATTTGTCACAAGTCGTTTGTCTGTCTGGATAATCGTTAATTGCAATGAATTACCACTGGGACAATCGTACGTAAAATATTATTTTTTTTATTCATTTAGATATACTATTGGACAGAGATAGATAGAGAGGAAGTAACTCATTCTTAAACACTAGTTATTTGTAAAGTCCTGTATGTCAAAACGTTTGTTCGTCTTCGTCTTTAACCGAATCATAATCGCGTGCTAATTGGTCGTGTGGTTATTGACTTCCGCTTCCCGTTTTCCGCCTACGTTTTCCCATACATGTCATGTTTGAACTGCTGATGATTTAGTACTAACTTCTAATCTTCCTTCTCCCAAGACTAGTTAATCTATAATATTTCTTGTTACACCGGCCGTTCTAACAGAAGAGAAATTACACCGGTTCTCACTATAAATAGTGCGAGTAGACAATCACCAGGGAAAAAAAGGACAGTATTGTAACTGTCTAGCCGAGTGCGAGTCAGTTTCCTTACCTTTGTACCTTTTATGTTAATACACTTGTTATCTTAACACAACTTCGACTTGACTTCTTCTTTTTACTGTTGGACTACTTCACAATATTTATGAAACATTCATTAATGACTTGTCCGTAGGTACTGTAGAAATAGAGCAACCTCTTATGTTTATATTATTACTCGTTTTTTTTCATAATATTACAGTTGTCATTTCATCGGAAATTTGAATGTTAATATTTCTTTGTAATTTACTGTAAATATCGCGCTTTCAATCATCGATTAAGTATTTCAGTTTTATTCATCTTTAAAACATGAATGAAATCACTTAAAAGCTTATATTTTTCTTGATGCTGAGTTTCTTTTTAAATCGAAGTATGAAGTTTAAACAGTTAAACAAGATAACATTTTTTTTAAAAATAGGCATTGTTTATTTCACTTGATAACTTGAACTGATTCGTAAACACTAAACTACAATAAAAAATATGATTTAATCATCTGAAGTTTTGCATTTATTTAAACGATATCTCTAAAATCTAAAATTAAGATTCATCTTCAACTCTATAATAAAGATCAATGTGTATTTATATGTATATTTATCTCTATCTTTATGGTATGCCCATATATGTATATATTTGTATTGGTGTTTATTTACAGAAATACACAGGTGAAATATGGCAGTTCAAAATAAATTAATCAAAACACTTTTGATATACTAGTGTATCAAGCAAAAAAGGTAACTCCGACAAAAATTACGGAACATTATCGAGTAGAATTTTAATAAAAAATCAAATTAGTTTACCTTTCGTAGTCAACGAACTTCGACCCACAGCACCGCATGGCGTCTTCATATTAGAAAACGGGAGATACTCCTCTACGACACACTGGCTTAAATAGGCATAATGACGTAGCTTTAACGTATACGTGTAACAATTGAACTTTATATATTACTAAAATTGTGCTCGATATTGTTCCGTAATTTATTGTGTTTATACCTACTTTTGCTTGATACATAAGTATATAAAGAGTTTTCCTGTTAATTTATTTCAGATTGCCATATTCAACCTGTGTATTTCTATGAAGTAACACCTTTGTATGTACAAGATTTACTACTAAATTAATAAACCAATCATTATAAATTTTAGAAGTCAGCTGTTAGGCGTAAGAGGTGAACATGTTGGCTATATTTTGTTTAATTTACTTTCATTCAAAGTGGAGTAAAAAGAAGGAAGCCATTCGTGAAAATTCAGATGCATCCATTTTTGGTAAAATTTAAACAACATATGTTAGACATCAATTAAATGATATTCCTCAAATTTCAAAGTCGTTTTTAAATGTTAAAGGGTTTTAGGGGGGGGGGCATAATATAGTCACAAGATTCCATTTGAAAATTCAAATATATCAGATTTGCATTAAATTTGATCCATAGTCATAAACTCAGCAACATTCCCTGAATTTCAATTTCTTCTTAAGACCCATTAAGCTTATGTCACAGATTTCAGACATCTTCTAAAATAAAATAAAAATAATGTAATGGATTGTCATCAAAATTAGAATTAAAAAATATAGACTTAAGGTGTAGTATTATTTTATCTTGATTTTAATCTTCGTAAGGAGACATATACGTGGTGCAAAGCTGTTCTGTTCGGGGAATTTATTTTACCTCTTCTGAGACATATATATATATATATATACATATATATATATATATATATATATATATATATATACATATATATATATATATGTGTGTGTGTGTGTTTCTATCACGTTATGCAAAAGTTAACAAGTAAAACACGTGGTTAGAGGAAGCGAGAAAGCAAACAGCAATTCAGGGAACAACCTTAGATTTACTTCCCTGCTTTAAATGAATTTATACGAAATCCTTCACTCTATAATAAAAAAGTCAAAGGTGGGTGTTTTTATCAGAAATGATAACAATAATTCTTATATGAAGTATAAATTACTAAGGCAATTTATGATTTGAAATTTATATTTTAATATCTTGTCCAGATAAATATCGGTATGAACACTGTCGAAGCAACATATTGTTTTCTATATTGACTGAGAGTGTATACTTGTTTATACTATTTAGAATATGATATGACTTGTATATCGTGCCCAACCAATTTAAATACAATTCGAGAGGCGTAGCTAGGAATCAAATATGGTCGCCGTGAATCACGCGACCGTGATGCGTGCCGGTTACTAATTCAGTCAATTAGCTTTTAGAAAATATAAAAAAGAAAGGGTAAAATTCATTTCGGAATTCAGGCCTTAATAATTGGAAGTAGTGTGATCATGTCGTCGGGGAATTATACACGCGGACATTTATTAGAGGCCTCGGATCACAGAAATCACAAATCAGTCTGTGGATTCTGCATTGGGAAGATGAGATCCACTCACTGGAGAGTTGCTCTACAGAGACTTGCAAGTCTAATCTACCCTACTACTTCACACATAGATGAAGGGCAGAGAGATGCTTATATACTAAGTGTATTGTTAAAAGTGATGCAATAGACTCAATAGATTTCGAACGAGGCATGCCGAGCCACGGTCCGTAACAGGGTCAACTACGCCGCCACAACTTTCAATTTATACGCATACAAACATGCACACACACAAAGGCATGTACACACACACAAACATGTACACACACACAAAGGCATGTACACACACACAAAGGCATTTACACACACACAAAGGCATTTACACACAGATGCACACAATCATGCGGTTTCATTTGCCTGATTTGCAGAATATCAACCGTAATTGCTTATTTCGTGCAAACACACAATTGTACACACTTCATTATGAACAGATCATTAAATTGGCCCGGTTTGTCTATATTCAAAAAATCCTTTTCTACATTTCCCTAACAAAGACTTGATATGCCTTTGCCGATCGCCCGTTTCTGCCTACAACATGATTAAGCAGTAAGAATCACTTATACGCCCTTCAATGTTTGATACGATCCCTATCCAAAAAATATAGATGATGTTATTAATAATAATTAAAATAAAAATTATAAAATTATAAATAACAACATAGTCTATATATCCTGCATAATATTCAGATGTAAAATTGTATCGGATAGTCTCTTTGATATTTTCTGCATAATATTCAGATGTGGAATTGTATCGGATAGTCTCTGTGTCTTACTGGCGTCACCCTGCACACACACACCTATATATCGGGTGTTTTCGGTCTCTATGTACAGGAGTTTGTCAGAGACTCTGTCATGAGGATACTTTTTACTTGAAGTAAATTCTGACCAAATATTCAAAACAAATGGTGTGCTGTCTCCTAAAGCAATCCAGCACGTCTCCCGAATTGCGGACGGGGGCACCCCCTATACTCATAGAGGGCAGCTTCGAATACACAATTAGAAGCCGTTGACAATGAGGAAATGAATAATAAAAAATATGAACAAAAACCAAAATTAATACTGGCAGGCCGGCACCCAGGATAAAAAGGGCCTATCAACCCGTTCATACACCAGACGGGAAGATATAAGCAATGGTGTAAACCTTCCTGCCTCTGGAAATGGTGCGGCAGCTAATACAGAAGTCAACCAGAGTCAGCCATCAGGCATTGAGACAAAAGGTCCTGGTCCCCTATCTCCATCAAACGCAGCAACAAAAAAAAACATAAGAGGCTTAAAAGCACAACCATGGACTGTTGCACAAAAGAAGGTGCTATTGTTTTGCTACCACTACTCAAAGTTTAAAAGTGGACAAACCATCCAATGAGATTCTAACTGATAAGATCCAAGAATCTACCCTCCCCGAAGTTAAATATATATAAAATACACTTATATATATATATATATATATATATATATATATTGGTGTATTTTATTTGCTCGTGTTTGAGATTATATATCATTTAAATATTGGTATACTTGTCAGTAATATGAGGTATATATATATATATATATATATATATATATATATGTATATATATATATATATATATATATAGGTAGATATACATATATATTTATATGTGTGTGTGTATGTGTTTACCTATGTATGTATTTATTTGTGTATCTTTATATGTATGTATGTATGTATGTATGTATAATAATAATAATCATCATCACCATCACAATCACGTTTTTTTATCACTCCTAGAGGAGGAACCCGTCCTTGGTTATCGACACTTTATTGGTGACTGTCATTCAGGGTTTGTTTTTACCATAGTCGCAATGCTAGGTACTGCGGGTTAGCGACACTATTTGCCCATAGCTAGGTGTCCGCTTACAGCCCCTAGTATTCTCAAATGTGTACCCATCTAGCAGACTCAACGTTGCTTAATAATAATAATAATAATAATATGTGTTAATATTTTTGCTGTTATATTATTTTGTAATTCATTATATATATATATATATATATATATATATATATATATATATATATATAAACTTTCGATATGTGACTTTTTCTGCTAGATACCCGGATTTTGTAAATACTTTTCAAATTTCGAACGATAGTTTATAATTGGGAGACCATTCACTCATCCTGCAATTTCCTTTAGTTAATTTGAATATGTTTTTGATATGTTTTAAAAAGATTATTTCAGTTTTTCTTGTAATTTTTTTGTAATTCTTTAACGGTTTTTTACACTATGTCGGAAATAGTTAAGTCTGTCACTGTCTCCTTCGACTAATTGGCTTATAAAATTGGTCTATTGGGAATCTGTATTTCCCAGGACGAGGAGTGGGTAGATTTTGCGATACTTTAACGTGAATAATTATTCCCTAGTTTTAATTGTAGTTAATCTAGCAACCATCGAGTAAAAGATGTCCACTATATTTCTGATTATTTTAATTTTATTACTGCCTAATTTATCATGATTATTATTAATCAATAATGTCTCTGGAGGGAATATTACGAATCCAACCCCTACCGCGATTTCCAATTAAAATATTTCTATATTAGATATTAAAACTTTAATTTCTCATAGTTATTTGGAATTGTAACTTTAATTCTTAATAACAAGTTTTAAAATTCATGGCACGATCTTTACTAATCCTGTGAATCGTTTTACCATACGCTTTATCATTTAATAAATATTTTAATTTTATTTTCCTCCACTTCTAATCTATTGGTACTAGTTTATAATTAATCTCTTTGCTTAACCCTTTGGCTAATTGCTCTAGCACTGATTATCTAACTTTAGAACTTTTCATAACCTTGTCGCATTGTATGATTATATATGTCAATAATTTTTCCTTCATATGACATTTATATTTTGTATGAAATTATATACGTTTTATTTCTTTTCTTTTAATGTGCTGCTCCAAACATGTAATACAGCAGCCGTTCCTTCCAAAATTGTATCCCTCCATACATTTATAAGTTATGCTTTGATTTGAGGTATACACAAAATTACTCTCCTGAACATTTATATTTTGCCGTATAATGGAGGATGTCTAATTCGGTTCCATTGATGCTGCCTATATACTTGTTATTTTGGTGTCAATTCGCTGATATACAATAAAAATAATTAGTCCCTGAAACGATCGTACACAATCTGTTGTTATTTTGAATTCGTGGAACACAAATTCATCATGTAATTGTATTTACATAGATCTATGGTATATATATATATATATATATATATATATATATATATATATATATATATATATATATATATATATGAGTGAGATAAAGAGCGAGAGTGATAATTGCGTTCAGGGTTGTTTCTTTAAAAGTATTCAGAGTATTCATTTACCTGAGTACGACGCAAACAAATTTATTTACATTGGTAGACAAATATGAAAGATGTACCTTTAATTTTATAGCCTCACTGCTAAATAGATTGTAACGCGTGCAAGCAGATACGCACAGCTAATACCAGCGTTTGGCTTGAAGTTTAAAGAATCTTCTTAATTCTAGCAGAACGCTTAATATTAGTCGTTCGTATCTGCTAAGGTTTCTGAGAATATAAATTATATATAATTACTTTTGCACACAGACTGACAGAGACACACATACACAAACACACGCACATACATCCAAAGTAATGAATGCGAAAGTTTTTCCATATATCCTAACTATATTTACATCAAAACACGTTAGGATTATTCAATTCTAATGATATAAGTATATATTGAAATACCTTATATATAGGCATTTCCAACTCGCTCAAACAAATCTCGATTTTGTTCATTTGCATATTTATTTATTTTTAAGTTTTTAATAAATTAATATTATGTGTTGTCAAATATTGTCCTATATACGCAATCGTTTTATCGATAGTACTATTATTATACTTATAAATAAAATAAGATAAAAAGATTTTATTTTTAAAAATATATCGTTAAAAACTTATTTCGAATTTAATTTTCAATGGAGATAATGTACTTGTGGCTTTAGTAAAGTGTCAAATATCGCTGAGATGTCGAGAACAGATACTACATTTCGATCTTAGCCAAAAGGCCACGGAACCATAAACCATATTGTTTTTGACTGGGAATTTTAACATTATTACTTTGTTTAAATTAGAATTTTTTTAATGGGCGGTGTAGTGTAGTATCGATTCTGTTGTCATACGACTGTTCTTCTAGAAATAACCTCCTCCGTTTTAAAGTGTGTGTTGGGAGGAATCCTCCAAGAATTAAAAAAATAGACTAGATTTAGTCAAAATATATTTTAAGGGGAGGTAGTGTAGTGTCGGTTCTGTTCTCATAAGACCGTCCACGCAAGAACGACTTCCTCCTTTTTGAGTGGAGGGAAGTCGCGTTAGTTCATCATGATATTATCCTCTGTCAGGGGTGAGTGTCAGTGTAGTATATCTTCGTTCACCATAATAGTAGCTAAAGAAGAACGATAACCCAAGTCTATAATAAACATGTCTTTCTTAACTAGAAAATTAGGAAAGTTATCGTTCTTCTTAGCCAGCATATTTATATTTGTTTATAAAGATGGCGACTATATTTTTGCAGCTAATTTTCATTTAGACGTTTCACGTGGACAATGAAACTTACCATGGTTTTTAATGTTATCTAAATAAATAAATGCAAAAGTGTTTTTCACCTATTCTAACTCTATTGACATTAACACGGTTTATGCTTATTTAATACTCTGTAGTATATTTTCATTCGTCATGATACATTCCTGCCAGGCATTAACTCCTCTTCAGGGGAAGGCCGTACAGTATACATTCGTTCTTAACGATACCATTTCTACAGGATTACCAGTTGTGTGTGGGGGGAGTTAATGTACTATCTATTCTGTTGTCATGATATACTACTCCCAGGCATTACCCCCTCCCTGGGGGTGTCAGTGTGTGTAGTTCGTTCATTCTTTCATTTGCATATTTATTTATTTTTAAGTTTCTAATGAATTAATATTTTATATATGTTGTTAATTAAATGAGCGTGTATTATTTTTTAATAAATTTGGTGTTGTTGTTGTTGCTGATGCTGTTCTTATTTACTTCCTCCTACGAGAGGTGAGTTAGACATAATGCCTATATTTAACGTGGGGAAAATCCAGCTCCCGCAAAATTGACACTCTAAATTGGAACAAAAATGTTAATTGCCTCGGTCTAGAAGGGTTTTTCCTTCACTGACAGAGAACATCACAACTAAGTGCAGATTAAGTACAGCTACTACATTTTGTTCCTAGCCAAAAGGTCAGGGAGTTAACATGTTGCTAGTGATGATGATCATCATCATGGTGATGAATTAAAAAAATGTCATAGAAAAGCAATAAAACCTCTATTTTTCTTTAATATTCTTTACGTATTAGTTTTTTTATTTTATAATAAAGGTAAAAAGTACAAATTACCCATTTCGAAAAACTCAGGTATATAAAAGTGGAGTATTTGACCAATCGACGTTCCACCCATATGTTTATTCATTTCATTATATAACCAGTTTTAATGGGGAATTCATTTTAATTTTTATGCTGAAACAAACTAAAATTCATCGACATTAGATATCTTAAAGACCATATCAATTAAGGCTTTTGTTGTTTTTTCCTATAAAAACAAAATTTATTGATTCTACATAATTTCTGAATAATTCTCGAGTTTCATGCTGATACTCGCGGATGTATATGTCGTACAAGCTGTGTACTCTGTAACTTTCGGTTCCATCCTGGGTTATCCTAAAAAGTTGGTATCAAGTAACCGACATGTATTTCTTAATGTAATGTAAACAAAGAAACATTTGCATTTAATACACACTTTTGATTCTCCCCGGGGAGCTACATAAGTATTACATTAGCCGACGAAAACAATTATAGTTTGTGGCCATTGTAAGTAACATGTGATCCACATGGAAAACTGTTGAATATAAATAATGTGTATAACAATTATTTTGTAAATATATAAAAATAGTATCAAAAGATTTTGTAACACATATAAACACTGCTTTCTCTGGTTAGTATTATTGAATAGCCAGTCGTATGCGACATGTATTTTATGGTCTCGTGCGTATGTTTATCAGTATTTATTTGTGATATATGTTTACAAAAATGTATATATGTATATAGCGCATCCTCAAATTATAATATAGCTCTCAGGAAGTACACAAGCAACATAAGCTTGGGAACCCCTAACTCATATATAGAAGTCTACTAGTAATCTTATACTTGAATCTTAATGATTGAGAAACCAGCATTAATATGCCTATATCAATTATTAAAATGACTGTAAAACATGATTTTACCTGCATGTCTGCGAGTGGATACGTTGTTAGGATAATAAGTATGATGCTTAGCTTATCAGCACATGCGACTCGAATTAAGAATTTTCTCTAGTTAACCAAATAGACTCTGAACTTTACCAGTTGAAAGAATCTCACTCGCTGTATTTGATTTCCATAAACATCACTTAGGAACCGCTAAACCGTCCACTAGTGTATCACACCCTCCCCACACACTCTCTCCATCTTTCTCTCTCTCTCTTTCTCACTCTCTCTCTATATATATGTATATATATATATATTAGGTATGAAAGTGTTTATTTACATAAACATTATTTGGCTACACATTTGCAGACATATTTCGGTCAGAGTTTAAAAAAATAGCCAAACCTCCAGGGAGTGGAGTGTAATGATATTTTTTTCTGGAACTAAACACGTGATCAACTCATAAAAAAACAAGTCCAACTGATGTGATGTACCTTTCCTTTTCATTATATTTTAAATTCATATTGTCTTATTTCTTTTTTTCTTTTATCGATTTTAAATTAATTATAAATGTTATTATCATTTATTAATGACAATAACATTTTCTTACCTTAACATTTTACTGCTGTTTCACGGTATCACCTTTTATCAAAAATGTATACGAGTGACCTCAATCAAAATGCACAATTTAAGAATGAAAAATATTTGTATAAGTAAATGTCACATTTAGCGTTGTATTTATCTTTCTGTACTAGTGCAAGTAGTAGACTTTTGTGGGTTATAGAATTCCTTCTTATTTACCAACTCAGAATTCTCACACGAGTCATTATCTCTGATCGTTTACTGGTAATAACATGTAGTGTTCCCTAAATTCTGAGTGACAATGACTTTTCCAAAATTTCTAGTAGCCTTCCCTTCTTCCGATAACCGTTGCAAATCGCCATGTGTTCTCTCAACAACAGTTTAGCATTCATTTATCGCTGACAACAGCCGTTGTTTATTTTGAATTAGAGTGGCAATACGTCTTTCCAGGATTCCAGTATCCCCCGTGTCCTTTCAGTGGAAGTCTAGATGGTGATTTACCTCTTCGGTATTTTCATACTCATTGACCCTCTACAAATATTTTGTGTGGTGTTAGCATAGGACGGCGACTATTTTTTGGGAGGCGGGCAGATTATGATGTTTCTTTTAGTTTCCGTTCATGTTGTGGTGTTTTTCCTGTGGTTTTGTTTTCTTCTTGTTCTTCCATGTGACTGGGTACCATTCGCAGCTTCTGCGGATTGGTTTCCGCATTCGAGGATTTTCCTTAAGATTGCAGCTGTTTTGATTATTGGTATTATACTGACTTTCTTCAAGCTCCATATTCCTTTCAGTTCTCTGGCAAGTTCCGTGTACTTGCTTGGTTTTCCTGGCTCTTTTATATTCACTCAGTTGTCTAATGGGACGGCGAAGTCTACGAGTTTGCAAGGTTTTTCCTTGTTGTCGATTATTATAACATCCGGTCTCATTGCTTGTATGAGTTTGTTTGTTTGTACATACATATCCCAGATTATTTTGTGTTTTTCGTTTTCCAGTACTGTTTCTGGTTTATGTTTGTACCATTTGTCTGAGTATTCGAAATTCAATCGTTTGCACAGTACTCAGTGTATTGCTTTCCCCAGGCAGTCATGCCTGTTCTTGTATACTTTTTCTTCTTCTTCGTTTTCTTATAATTATGATTATTATTATTATTATTATAATTATTATTATTATTATTATTATTATTATTATTATTATTTTTCTCACTAGGAGTTTACACACAATTAATTATCAATGATTTCTTACTGACAATAACCAGTGGTGATCTGGAGTCAAAATAACAACAAATATTTCCAGCATTCTCCACTCCTTTCCATAACCATTTAAAATTATTTCACGTTATTGCAACATCAATTTACCATCGATTCATTAGTTAGTAATCCTATTGGTATTCTCTGGAATTGGAGTGAGTATAAGCCTTTTTAAAATTCCACTACTCTCTCTCCCTTCTAGTAGGGGTCTGGTAAGTGCTCTCTCTCACTCCTAGGTTCTTCCATCTTCCTTGACTTTTCACAATAATTGTGTGTGACATCAGACGAGTCTGCTGCTGCACCGCATGTGTAGTTATTTTTGTTTTGTTGTTTCTCTTTCCATACCCCCCCCCCGTTTCTATTTATCTGCGACTGGTCAGTGTTTGTTTGTTTGCCCGAGTTTTTCTTTTGTGTATCTATAAATGTTTCAGAATATCGCACTGGGGATATTTCCTAACGATATATTCTTTTTATTATGTGTCTACTACATCATTGTGTTTCCAGTAGTTGTCACGTACTTCTCTGTCCTCTCTTTCATTTATGTCTATGCGATGGCGTCCGCTTGCAAGACTCCTATCATATTCGCCAAGAACCCTTATCGCCTCTCGGTTGGGTAGTTCCATTCTCTCTCTCTTGTTTTTAGTTTCCCCATTCTCATCTTTTGTTGTGCGCTCTTCATCTTCACAGTGTTCATTTGAATGTTTTAGCTAACGATTCTGGTTGTATTACTGTCTTTTTTTTCAAAGTGTGTTGTTTAGTGACATCATAGCTATGATGAAACATAGTGGATATAGTAATTCTCCCTGACGAACTCTCCGTACGTTATTCGCCTCCAGCTGCAAATCGTAGTTTCCATTGCTTTCACCATTAAGTTGATAATTTTGTCAGATAATGTTGTACATTTTTAAGCATTGCATTATCCATGTTCGGAGTATTATGGCGTAGACTTTCTTGTAGTCGATCATGTCATTCAAATGTTTTCCTCCTACATATTACTTCATTCAGGATAGTTTGGTAAATGTATAGCAGTTAATGTGACACTTTTTTTCGTTTTCCGGAATCTTTTCTGTTCATCGGAGAGTAATCAATGGTTATTAAAAGAGTGGTACGATATGTTCACCCAGTTGTGCCGTTTAAATTTTCCCCAGAGTTGATAGACAGGTTATCACTCTTCTTTTTTGTATTATTATTATTATTATTATTATTATTATTATTATTATTATTATTATTATTATTATTATTATTATTATTATTATTATTTCTATTATTACTATTACTATTATCATTATTATTTTATTTAATTTATCATTTAATTTATGAATTAATTTTTACGTGAGTGTAACGGTCATGTGTGCAGTTATGTTTACAGTATAACATTGAGATGCTCAATATCGAAAAACAAAACGACTACAATCTATGACAAAAACGGCATTCGCTGATTCTGAAAATTTAGTTAGATTTTTTTAATTTTAGTTACTTCTCACACTACATGATGTGTCGTATAGAACGATCAAACTTCAATTGCAGTAAGATGAGCTTTCGACAAATGTATCAAGTTAACATAAGTTGCCATCAACCAATAAATTTAACCGTTATCGATTATTTCGTGATTGGTCTTCGATAGATCGGGTTTTGAGTCATTATGTTTTGTGGACAAATGCTCAGTTATGTCTTCATTCACGCGTGTCAGTAGAACGTGCAAGATGACTGAAAAATATAAGACTGGAATACAAAACTAAACACAAATTTCAAAGATGGCCGGTCTACAGACACAACTTGTATAACAAAATACCCCATGTTGATTTATTCTTTGATTTAATATTTTCGATGAAAGTAAAGTATTACAAATCAAATCAATATATGTATGTATCTCTGTTCATATTTTCTGTCATCATATGTTCATATAAATCGCTCTTCTCCTTTCTCTCCAATTTTCGTCATATACACACTATCTCTTTCTTTTATTCTTTCTAATATATATATATATATATATATATATATATATATATATATATATATATATATATATATATATAGATAGATAGATAGATAGATAGATAGATAGATAGATAAAGTTTCATTTATATAAAGGTACACATCGATCATATTGATATCAAATACTTTCTGAATTGTCTTAGACGAACTGTATGAAACAAACATTTTAAATTATAATGTTTAAAATATTTCAAAGATATCTTTTTTCGCAAGTGTGGATCAGTTTTATTTAGATAAATCATAAGTTTTCAGACTATTAATCAGAGTTACTTTTACTATTTCTTTATTCATAAGTGTTTTAATTAATGAAACAATTTGATATTCAGGTTGATATTTTTTTCTGAATTGATTAACATTCGTTTTATTTGAGTAACTTCTAATCTAGAACATTTGGATACTTATTATTTTTTTAAATCGAATTCATCATGGAAAAAATATACATCTTTTAATTTCTACATCATTCTCCACTTATTTGTCATGTGATAGTAAAAAGAAAGGTTTGTGGAATTTGCAATGCTATATTTTGTGTTTATCGTTAGTGAATAATTCAATTATATATTGCCTGTATCGAATTGATCAATAAATATTGTGGTCATGAAGATGTTCATATAACTGTTAATCTTGTACACCGCTGGAGATGATAATAAAATTTAAATTTTGGAAAAATGTACGCAAGGACAAATATTGTTGGTAGTGAATGTTTCAGAGTATGATCATTAAAAAGTGATGAATTTTTATAAGCATGATCATTAAAAAGATAATGACATTTTTTTAGCAACATAATTAAAAAATACTTAATTTTTCGGAGCATGATCATTAAAAAATAATGAATATTTTGGAGCATAATCATAAAAAAAAATAATGATTTTTCGGAGCAAAATCATTAAAACGTAATGAATTTTTCAGAGCACGATTATTAGAAATAATACATTTTTCTTGAGCATCATAATTAAAAAATAATTAAGTTTTTGGAGCAACATCATTAAAAAATAATGAATGCTTTGGAGCATAACCAGTACAAAAAATAATGAATCTTTCGGAGAATCATCATTAAAAAATAATAAATTTTTCAGAGCATCATTATTAAATATAATGAATTTTTCTGGATCATCATAATTAAAAATTATTACATTTTTGGAGCAACATGAAAAAAATACTTAATTTTGGTTGGCATGATCATTAAAACATAATTTATTTTTGCGAGCAGCATCATTAAAAAATAATGAATTTTTCGTAGCAACATCTTTAAAAAATAATAAATATGCAATAAATTTGCATAAACCCCAATTATAGTTATCTTCCACACTGATGATTCACTTAGGAGAAAACGTATACTTATATGGATGCCCCATTTCGGGTGGGCTCTTTACACGAAAATAAAATATGTTGTCTAATCTAAGCGAATAATGCGAAGTTCCTATCTATGTGATCTGTTGAACAGTGTTAAAGCAGCTGGCTATATTTGTCCGCTTCATGACATAAATTGTATTTATTTCTATTGACTACTTTAAAGGTATTAGGGTTTCAAATCATGACTGGAAGCAGAGCACAGTTTCTACAAACATTGAAGAGTAGCGATACGGGTAGGCAAATGTCTGTGGAATCAAGTTATATGATGTAAAAACAAAACTATATTATTTCTTCTTCTTTTCTTTCCCCTCCAACTTATAAAACCTAACCCCCTTGTTTCACCCTCTTACCATAAACTCTAACTTCTATCAGCGTATAAATTGTGTATATATGTATGTGCCTAAATATTATGTATATGTGCATGTGATGAAACATTGATGCGCCACTCAGTTCAATTTGTGTTCCACTCATTTCAATCGATCAATTTAAACCATATTTTTCCCTTCCATTCCATCATATAATGTGTACACATTCGCCCACGGCCATACACACCAATACATTGTGTATATATGTGTGCGTGTATAAATATTTAGTAGATGTGTATATGACGAGATGTTTATATGTCAGTCTCAATTAACCAGACAGTATCATATTCTTCTTCCTACCTATAAAGTGTCACAGTTCAAGAAATTAAAATATACATCCTCTTCCCCCTATCCAAATATGTCAGCATACTCATGTCTGACCCATTTCTGAAATCTCAATTTAAACCACGCCGTTTGCATTTGCATTTTTAGATTTTGAATTCATGATCTGTCTTTTTTTTAAACGAATTTGTAAAAAAACACAGACATTCATTTTTACACATTTGCCTGATGATGCCGGCTTCACAAGAGCTCTGACTGAAACGTGTCATGACCTGTAGGAACATGTTTGCCTAAATAAAACTATTATTTGTATGTTGAATTAAATTAAAGATAATTGAATTATCGTTTAATGAAAATCTATCGTAATAATATAAAGTTCGATATATTAAAAAGAGCAATCAATTCTAGAGATGAAAGATGAGAATAAAAAATTCTAAAAATACAATATTTATTAGAACATCAAAAGTTAAAAGCAAGGACTTCATATCCTTAATCCGTGAATTTTTAAAGATAAACTCTTTTCATCATTGATTGAAAGTATTGCTTGTAGGCGATGGTAAAAATAAATATTTGTTTGCTGTGATTGGGATATTAGCTGTTGGTAGTGCGGTGGGTGTTCTGGGAAACAGATGCGACAGGGACATAGGGAATCAAAGAGGGGTACATAGGTATGTATACATGCCTGCATATACATATATAGAGATCAACATATACTCAGACCTATACATATATACACATAAGTATATAAAATATACGCACATATACTATTGTGTGAATCTATCTTCTTCCATTTTCTTTTAAATTAGCTAAAAGAATGAGGGTTAGGGTATGGGTTGTTGAAGCTTTGGCGGTCAGCGTCAAGTTATACGGTATTTATTGTGTGTGTGGAAGGGAGTTGTTTATACTTTGCCGAGTTGAATAAGTTGATATAGGGGGTTCGGATAGATTAAAATGATATGACGGAAATTGAAGAAAATGAGTGCTTGTCTTGGCGTTTTAGAGGTCAAGGGCTAAACTTATTATTTTAAAGTTATCTTGAAAAATATTTAGGGAATGAATTTGTTTCAAAAATATTTACTTCCAGAAATTTATTTTTTAAATTAAGTTTATTTAAAAAAAATCATTTACAAAGATAGATAGTATTTGCGGTCTGTAAATTATTGTTAATAGTTTAGGCAGGTTTACAAAATGTTTCCTCTACGGAGCAACAATGTCAGACCATGGTCGCACTAACCGTGAATTCAAGTATCAAAGATGAAAAGAAAGTTAAATGTTCCTGGAGCGACTGACAGGTGAACATCGATATGCACGTCACACACGCATGCACGTGGAAACATACATATGGGTGTGTCATGTCAGCTACTCTCTGACACAGGCAGGTACGCATACATACACATCCGCACATACACACAGATACACATTTACACAACATATATACATCCATTTACACATACGTACACACATACATAGATACATACATACATATACATGTACATATATACATACATATACATATATGTACACATATACCCACATACGCATACACATACATATTCATGTATATACCTACATACAACTACACATACATAGGCCCACTCACATACACACACAGATACCGGAGAAAGTCTACGCATGTATATCATATATATATATATATATATATATATATATATATATATATATATATATGTGTGTGTGTGTGTGTGTGTGCGTGTGTGTACATATATGTTTCCCCATCGGGCGTATATCTAAGTAAACATTTGGGGATGATATACATGCATAGGCAGATGGACTATCAGAGTTAGTATCAATCAATGGGGGTTACGGGATTATGTAATAGTTTAAGGTAAGGTAAGAGTAATTTGGAATAGAGAATACTACATATCTCGCTTTTATGGTTACATGGGGGCAGACTTTATATATATATATATATACATATACATATAATATATATACACACACATATATATAAATATACATACATACATACATACATACATACATACATATCCTACATCTCTCACGGATACACAACACATATGCACACATTCATACATACACATATACACACATTTATACATACACATACATACATCTATACATATATACACAACCATAAGAGATACAAGACACACCCATATATAATGGGTTGAAATTATGGACTCTCAGGTGGGGGTGTCTGTTGGGGTTATAAATTGGCGTATTCAAATTTTCTTTTATGGCGACAGTATGAAAGTATCTCATTTCTTGAGTTAACGATATTCTGATCTCTTGCAGTGGTGATTATCATCAGTGCTTCAGAAGTGCAAAGATGGCAATGTTTTGCACCTGGAGTGTAATATCTTGATTTTATTTAGAATCGACCATTTTAGAGACAATGGGATACTATTTGATTTAAAATATTTGACTATGTTTGTTAGCGAGGTTTTGTTAGTTGTGTTGTTGTTGAATGAATACATGTGGGATCAGATGCGGGTTTTTATTGATTGAGACGTAGAGTCTATGTAGATGTATATAGCAGGTCTAGTTGTTCTATTAGTAATCAAGTTATCTCTGTCGTTGGATGTTGTGGTTTTATAGAGGTTGTTTGGGTGCGTGTTTCTGGTGTTAGATGGTAGCAATTGTTGGAATCATGAAGAATCATTGGTGTTATTTATCTTCTTCCCACAAGGTAAGATGTGACACAAGGTCGGGAAAGTGGGAAAGAACCAGCGCTCGAGAATTTGAGCACTCTGGCTGTTTAAAATTGCCTGGACAGCTCCGTCGGCATTCCCTCAGACAGTAAGCAATAAACTTACTCCACCCCAAAGAGGAGAGGCAAATCCTGGGAGGGTGCACCTCCTAGAACTGCACAGGACCGACAACCCCCAATAGACCGACGTAAATCCAGACCCAAAGTTAGTAGGGGTGAAAGGGGTACTGATTGAATGGGCTTGTTTAATTTTCTCATTGTTAGTGGTTATTATAGTCTGGGCTAAGTTCGGCATTGTGAAGTACGATATCTTAATGGTGTTTTTATCTATATATGTGTGGGTATTTAAATGAGTTTTCAATTATTTTGAAGAATTTCTGAGTGATATTAGCTTCAACACTATTGTTGTATGGAAAATTAAACTAAATGCTTTTCTTCCTTCTAAAACGTTTACGTTGATTTTTAATTTGAGCTTTAACAGGTGTGTCCACTTCTCTAGAAGTACTAGATTCGTTATCTTGGGTTTTATTAGTATTATTTCTATTTCTTGGATTTCTATGTTTTGTGTCATATTGTGTGTAATGATATTGAGGGGTCGCTTTTGATGTGCGTGGTGTTCCTGCGTGTATGTTATTTTATCAGGGTAGCCTGAGTTCAATATGACATTATTATATACGTTGGTGTTTTGGTCAAATGTTAATTTGTTTGCTGATATAAACTTATTCACTTCGGCAAAGTATGAACAACTCCCCTTCCCCCAACCATAAATACTGTACAGCTCGGCGCTAACCGCATAAGCTTCCATCACACATACCCTTACCCTAATTATTTGAGCTATTTAAAAAGAAAATATAAAAAATACACAGTAGTATATGTGCGTATTATTTATCTACTTATGTGCATATATGTATATATGTATGTGTGTGTATATGTGGATCTATATATATGTATATGTAGGAATGTATACATACCAGTCTACCCTCTTTGATTTACTACACTCCTGCCTATTCTGTTGCCCCCTACAACACACAGCTAATATTCATATCCCCGCAGACAAATATTTATTTTCGCATCCGACTACAAGCAATACTTTCAATCCACACCGGTTGGAAAAATATCGACTCTAAATCCATGTTTGTAACGTATCGAAACACTGATCAATCAGGGAGCTTGAGGTTGTCGTAATGCACACTTAGATATACACCGAACTCTAACTGACAAACTTCATTCTGAACCCTATGAAAGGGATAATACTAATACCGGGCTACTGCATAGACAGGATAAACTGGACTTTACTAAATTCCGTCTAAAAATCAGCTTTTTAACAACAACATTTGGATTCCTAAACAATTTGAGTATTATTCTTTTTCAAACATACATTTCCAATATAACAACTGTTTTATTTTTGACGTGTTTTTGACGACGTTCATACTAACTCTACGCTATCATATCAACAAACGACTCTTTATCGTTTGATTTTATTTAATATAAACACATTTTCGAACATTAATGCTGCCGATAATATTTACAATCACATTGTCGGCTTTTCTCTATCCTCTGATGAAAAGAGTGTATATTTGAAAATCTATGGATTAAGGATAGGAAGCGCTTTGCTTTGGACTTTTGATATTCTAATAATTATAGTATCTTTAGAATTTGTTATCGTCATCTTTCATCTCTTAAATAAACCTATTATATATATATCACCTCAAATGGCTCACATCATTTAATCAACCTACCCAAGACATCCCTAATAATACAACCAACGCTACTAATTCCTTCCCTATCTACCAGCTTGACCCCCCACTACACCCACCACCTAGTAACCACATAATTGATCAAAAACCTTCTAGATTAAAACAGAGGATCCTTGATATACTCCAACAAGAACAACCCCACATCACCTCTAACATCACCAGATCCCAACGCCTTACCCTAGAAAACCTGAAAAATAAAAACCTAGTTTACTTACCCTCTGATAAAGGTAAGGAATTCTGTATCATCTCTCAAGACTCATACAACACACTCGCTCTCGAACACCTTAACAACAACAACTTATACACCCCGCCCCCAACATTTCAGCCACATTAGTCCAAAATTCCATTAACGACACCTGGTCCCAAATCTGTCTCACACGTAACCTCCCCAAAAATACAAAATCAACTTCACCACCAAAAAGAGCAGACTTCCCACCTTCTACCACCTCATTAAAATACACAAGACCAACACACACACACACATTAGACCTATAGTCTCTAGTATTGAAGGACCACTCTATAAAATCTCTTGGCTTCTCTCTCAACTACTCAAACCACTACTCTCCACCTTCCCCGCACATGTCAGCAGCTCCGACCAAGTAATTAGCAGCCTACACTCACTCCAACGCCAACAACTACAAACAAAGAACTATATATTTAGCCTAGACGTAATGTCCCTCTAAACATCAATACCCGGACACCCAGCCATAGATCTCATCACCGACCACATATCTTCCTCTGACATCCTAGAGCTCTTCGGACTAACACTTACTGACATTCACAATCTCTTATGCATCATCATCGACAACATACTTTACCTTTCAGCAGCACACTTTCAAACAAATCTCCGGCCTCCCCATGGGTTCTAGCCTTTCTGGTCTCTTAGCCATCACCTACATGAACCGGTTAGAGCAACGAGAACTTAACCCCTGCTTCTCCTATATATTCTTCTCCAGATATATAGATGACATTCTAATCCTTACATCCTCTCAAGACGAAGCCACACAAATATTCAACATCTTCAACAACACCGACCCCCATATACAATTCACCATAGAACACCCCAACGAGTCCGGCTCACTCTCTCTCCTTGATTTCAACCATAACATCACCGAAGACGGCTCTATACATACTAACTTCTATAGGAAACCTGCATGCAAAAACCTTTTCATACACTTTAAGTCACAAAAGCCAAATTAAGTTATGCCCATAATGAAATCACCCGAATACAAAATAAATGCTCTTCTGCGGCTGACAAAATATTACACACTAAAAACTTCCACCAAACCCTCCAAACTAATGGCTACCCCGCCCCGCACCATAGCACACCTAAATAAGCCCAAAACACGTAGACACCGCACCCTCTCTAACACATGCTTCTTAACACTCCAGTTCTTCAGCGATAAGATCACCACCTCCATCCGCAAGGCAATACATAAGGAAAACCTTAACATACAACTTACACATACTGGCACCTCCTTACGCCAACATCTATCTAATAAACGTACTAACCACACACCCGAACCCTGCTCCCTGGCCAATTGCCCTATCCCCAACACAGGTCTGTGCCATCGCACTAAATGTGTTTACAAACTACAGTGCAATAAATGCAAACATTTTTACATCGGCAACACTACAAGACCGCTACACTTGCGCATAAAGGAGCACTTGAATACCCGTATATCCTCTTTCCACAAACACACAGAGATTTGCTCAAACACTCAGCGTGATATTCATGTCTCCATCTTAGCGTCTGTCAGAAACATTGGTGACATTAGACTCACAGAATCAATCATCATCTCCAGATTAAACCCCTCACTCAATCAGCGTCACGAGCTCCACTCACCATTCATTCTATAATATCTACCCCTAATCCACCGACCAACCCTCATATCTAACACTCAACAGACTCCGTTTCCACCACTTCACTCATTACTTACCTCCTATAATAAATCACCACACACCCAAACAATCAAATAGGCCCCTCCCCATATGAACTTCCATCTTAACACACTTTCAACCACAAACCAAAAACCATATTCAACATACTATTTTAACCCACCAAAATAAGTCACCCCATAATCTAGCATTATTAATTAATTAATCCAAACGCATATAAAATGTATACAAATAACATGCAAATATTAAATAAATAAATAATAAAAAAAAAAAAAATAATAATAATAATAATAAAATATGTAAACAAGATGAAAATGAAGAATATATAAATAAACAATTAAACAAACAAATATACATAAATATGTATATATATATATATATATGTATATATGCATGTATGTGTATATATGTTTTATATATATATACTAATATTGTTATACAGATTTCCACCTAAAAAATCTAGAGTTACTCCCCTTCATCTTATAGTAATACAGGGTGTTTCAAAAGTCTTGGAAACATAACGATTTTTAATAACTCAAAAACTATTGGGAGTTGAAAAATGAAATTGGTACCGTTGGAAAGGTTAAAGTTTCAAGTTTTGTGGGGAATCTTCAAAGTTGCTCAATATGAGCACCATTCGTCACACGGCAGACATCTAGTCGATAGTCCATTTCCTGCCAAACGCGTTCCAGTATCTTGACGTCAATGGTTCCCACAACTGCCGTTACTCGAGCCTTTAGTTCGTCAATATCTCTTGGAAGGGGCGGCACATAGACTTGTTGCTTGACAAAGCCCCAAAGGAAAAAAAGTCACATGGAGTAAGATCTGGAGACCTAGGAGGCCAGGGCATGAGAACGTCATCACCTCGCCCAGATCTCCCAATCCATCTACCAGGCAGCCTTGTGTTAAGAAACTGCCTTACTCTAAGACTCCAGTGTGGTGGTGCACCATCTTGTTGAAAAATGAAGTCATCAGATTCTGCTTGTTCCAACTGAGCCATTAACCAGTCTTCCAGCATGTTGAGATAGGATTCACCAGTGATAGTTGCCTCTTCAAAGAAGAACGGTCCATAGACACCTTTCTTGGAAATTGCACAAAACACGTTCACTTTTGGTGAATCTCGCTCGTGCTCAAGAAGTTCATGAGGATTCTCAGTACCCCATATGCGAGTGTTATGCTTGTTAACTTTGCCATTCAGATGGAAGGTCGCCTCATCGCTAAAAACAAGCCGGTCATCAAAGCCGTTATCTTCCAACTTCTCTTGCATTGCAATGCAAAAGTCACGGCGAAGTGGCTTATCAGTGTCCTTCAACTTTTGGACCAACTTGAGCTTGTAAGGTACCATTTGCAGTCGTTTCCTTAAGACACGCCAGACAGTTGCTGGAGCAAGCTGAAGTTCCCTGCTGGCTCTTCTTACTGATTTACGGGGGCTCCGCTGAAAGGCTGTCCGAACTTGCTCAACTGCATCTTCTGAAGTTGAAGGGCGACCTGTTCGCTTACTTGGGCACAAACACCCATCTTTCACAAATTTAGCATGCCATCTGACAATGGATTTCCTTTCAGGGGCTTCTTTTTTAAATTTCCTGCGAAATGCACGCTGAACACATGTCCACGATTCAGTCTTTGCAAATTGGAGGACGCAAAATGCCTTGTCTTGTTTAGAGAACGCCATTACTGCACCTGGAAAGATAACACGAAAATCATTAGTATGACCAAAACCTTGATTAAGCAAGCTTTAAAATGGCACCAGTTTCATTTTTCTACCTGAAATAGTTCATGAGATATACGCATTTGTAATGTTCCCAAGACTTTTGAAACACCCTGTATATCAAGTTAATTCGATGCACTAATTTGACGAAACTCACAATTAGTAACACTTCTTAAATAGATGATAATCGATAAGTTTGATAGATCTAGAATATTTACAATGAGAGATTAATTACTTTACTTTATATTAAAATTCTTAAAATACGAATGAAATATAAAAAAATAAAAATATGAAGATAAAACACACTGAAATAAAAGTAAATAATCAAATATAAACTTAATAAAAAAAAAATTATAAAATATATATATATATATATATATTATTAAAACTAACAGTTTATCGAGCACCATACACTTAACCAACATTACACAAATATTTTTGAACACCAAATAATATATGTGACATAACCTTAAAATAAAATCTAATTTACATTCCCTGCGAGACTGTTTTCGTTTTCGCTGCGGTCTACATCTGGCAGCCATTTTGTTTTGTCGTATTCTCTACACAGTCGGAGAAAAAGATTTTTCTTCTGGTTTAATTATTTTTGACAAAGGGAAGTCTTTTCCCGAAATATCAAATAGTAATTTTTAATCACCCGGACATCACACGAACAGCTTAAAACGCTCTTGCTGTTATGTAAGATTTTAGAAAAAAAGGAAAAATAAATAGTAAGTCATATTTCGTATTCGATTTATTGTTTTGTTCCTTACAACTTGCATCTTACCCGGAACTTGCATTGCCCACAGCCTTTAAAAAAATTACTACTAATATATATATATATATATATATATATATATATATATATATATATATATATATGCAATTCATTCATATCTCTAATGAAAGACAGCTGTGTCTATCTATATCTCTATTTATTAAAATATCGTTTTATTATACGTTAATTCCAAGCAACGCCGGGGTCCGCAATAATTAATTTTTGTCTCCGCTTCACACAATCACAGGCTGGGTTAGGGTGAAAGCGTGTTTATATATATATATATATATATATATATATATATATATATATATATATATATATATATATATATGTATATATATATAAAGATAGGTATGTTTATATTATTGTGTGTACAGTATTAAGTTTTTTAACAAAGTAACTGATCATTATACATTTTAGAACACACCTAGGCATAAGTGATAATAATAGTCGCTATAGTGAGTTTAATTTAGTTTTATTGAAGGGAGGGGGTCAAAGAGGGGTTGGACACACTTTGTAAATATCAGATATTTCCGAGTTTGTGAAATAAGTATTACACATAAATGTATGTATATTCTCAAAATTCCAGATTTTACGTCGTATTTTAAACAGTTTTAGAGTATAAACATGGGCACTGCTTCCCATATGTTGTAAATATAGTTCATATTACGATTATTTATGCCTCGCAAAAGATATCGAAAATTCATAATGATTGGTTAATTAATCTATGTGTGAATCTTATACATACATAAATATACATAACTTTATATAAATAGAGATATGTGCAACACTTCTAAGGTATCGACTAATGTATGCACCGCATAACTTATGTACATTTAATTCGGACTTGTCTTTGAATCGTTCATCTGAAACGCAAAGGCCACAACAACTCTGCATAATTTATTTTAGTCGTTGTTACTGAAGTTCTGAAAAGCATACAATTGCGCGTCTTTAAATTCCGGATCCAACACCCATGGGTTCGCCTAGAACTTGATTCTGAATTAAGTTCTATATCGAACGGATCGATACCCGACACGGCCTCTTCCACCACAGTCTCAGTGAGATCACGCCGTATCAACTTCCAACCTAGGCGATATGACATCACTAGATTAAGACAGCATGAAACCATTGCAGCGTTCCAAATACACCCTATATAACACACCCGCATATATATATATATATATATATATATATATATATATATATATATATATATATATATATATCTTGTAATAGACTTTGCTTAAAGGAATAGATATCTGACATAATGTGTAGGTATATTAAGAAATAATGTAATAACTACATAGGTCGATATTTCATTTAAGTTATTAAAACTTGTCAAGAATAGGATTTGCTGAGTAAGATTAAATATACTAAAAGTTTGGAGTGGTGGTGGGAGAGTAGGAATTCCATGAAGCAGGTTGGTAAAATGAAGTAATGTGTTACGGTGAAGGATAAGGATATTTGTAGTAAATAATTTAACTGTGAAATTAATGACAAACATTAATATTTTAAATTAAATATCGAATCAAAGAAACTCGATTCTGTTTTAGATTTTCATAGTCTATTTAGTTTGTTCTTTTCTTGCTTATTACTTTATATATATATATATATATATATATATATATATATATATATATATATATATATATATATATATATATATAGGTTCTGTATGGGAAATCTAACACAGTGCTTGGTTACTGCATATGAGCGTAATATTTATTTATTAATCATATATATATATATATATATATATATATATATATATATATATATATATAATACTAAAACAATACTAATGGTTTACTATTATATTGCAGTTTTACTGGGTTTCTGAACGTCATTAAATTATTGACATCTGTTATTGTTTTAATACAAATTTAAACTATTGTATTTAAATGAAGAATTCTGTTGTGAGTTTTTAAGTTAGCTTCGTTCACCTCTTCTTAGAAAGAGAACATTATATATGCGCTTAGCTATCATATGTTACTATCTCATACTGAATTGTGAGTATCACTACATCTCCCTGAAATGTAAGGGTTTTATTTCCATAGTAGCTATTGTACAAATTCTGATTGTTTGATTTAATGTATTACTTTCTTCGGCCCTTCTTCCTCTCTCTTCCGTATTTCTTTCTCTGAGAGATCTCGATATATCTCGCTGTACCCGAGGCGTCTTTTTACATAAATTGATCTTCATCTTCATTTTTAAAGTCATCTTAGAACCACTTGACCATGCCTAATTTCATCTTAAATGTTAATTCTACAGAAGCTGTTCTATTCAGCACCGGAAAAATCGTAGTGATTTCTTCATCATTTTGTTCTTCATATTCTCCCTGGATCCTTATTTCATCTGCATGATCTAGTAGACTGTTCCCCTTTTCTGTAATAATTATAGCAGTATTGTGGCCTTTCATTCATGATGAATACTGTCATTTTCTTGATTAGATGCTTTGTTCTTTTTGTACCTATTCCACAAGTGAAATCACTAATGTTCATACCAATTAAAGCTGATGGGATTTCTAGTCTTCTGGTGTATAGTATTGGTGATAGCTTAAAAGCTGCCTTATATGAAAAAGTATACTTTTCTTTTTGCTGAGAACATTGTTTTAGAATGGTGCAGACCGTGAAAACATGAGTTTTCACGGTCTGCACCATTCTTTCTGCTAATCCATACCAGTGAGGGTGATATGGCGGTGTCTTATACTGTTTGCACCCTATTTTTATAACCATAAACTAAAATAGTTATCACAAAAAACGTTCGTTCCAGTTCATGTAATGCAACTGAACATTAAGTATTGCATATGAATCCGAGCAAACTTTGTGATTTGCATCTATTTACGCTTATTTCATTATCTCCTCATATACGTATGTCTCTATCTGACTTTCTCAAAATTACAATAGGATGATGTCCACTTGTTACCTCGAGGTGAAACATGTTCAAGAAGGTCCTGTTCTATCAAACTTCGTAATTGTGATACTACTAATGGCAAAAAATGCACTGGTAATTTTCCTGTCTCAGAAGAGAGGGGTAATATTTTTCTTAATTGTAAACTCGCTTCAAAGTGTTGTAACTTTTTAGTGTTTTATATTTTTATCTCATGAATTAATTCGGAAGTATCTATAGTATATACATAATTACCAATAAGTCCGTAGTTATTTGTACAAACTGTTACAATTATATGTATTACTTTAAATCTATCTTCTAACCACTAAGATACGTTAAAGTACCCAAATGTTTTAATAACCGACCCATCAAATTTGAGGAGTTGTAAACTGCTCTTTCATAAAGTTGGTTTTTCTATGCATTCCCAGAATTATTTTGGTATAAGCGTTACGATATATAAATCGACGTTCGTAATTTTATCTTTTAGTATAATGTCTTTTTTCTTTTGTTAAATTATCCTCACATTCATTTTCGTTTTTTTAATGTTAAGAATCCATATTGGTTTCATTTTCGTCAAGCCTTTAAACGTTTTTCTTTTTGAATTTCTGCTTGAAAATGGTTATTTTAAAAGTAATTTGTACAAGTGTTTCCAAATGCTGGACATTTTTTTTCTGTTATTTGGGTTTCACTTGCAAAATAGCAACATTTTTTATCTTTATTAAGATATACGTATTGGCGGATATGTAATGGCTGGTTTCATTTTTATAGTTGTCGTATTTTTGTATTAGTTTTTGTTGTCTGGATTCAACGATGGTATTTAAAGAATTTCCTATTAGTAGTTGTTCCATTAGTTTATATAAGTGTGATACATTGCACATAACTTGCATTAATATTAATTGAATAAAGTTCTCTTCAATCGTCACAGTTTTTCTAAATTCGCAATATCTACTTGCATTTCTTAGACGGTGTAGATATTTTATGATTGGTTCGTGGCTTTTTCAATCGACATTGTCACAAATAGAGGATGGTTGAACCAACATTAGAGAAGTAAAATGTATTCTATAAAAATGTTATTATCCTCACAACTTCCATGTCAGTCGAGCTAACATGACCGAAGGAAATGTATTTGAGGTGTTGAACCAACGCCCCGACTGACCCTTTATTCTTACACTCAGCAGAAAGGAATATAGCGTTTAACCAGCAATACCCACCCCGTCCCACACGTAAATGAACGCAAATGACCCCAAATAAAAGGGCCAAGTGCCTTAGCTTGAAAGGATAAAATAAGCCCCCAACTCGTCAGTTCAGAGAAACCTTACATTACACACACACCCAAACATAACAGCGGAGAGGGGATACGAAGAGTTGGATACAAACAGTTAGGGACGACCAACCGAAAGATAAACATGGAAGATTTAGCCATCGTCAGCCCGCAAGGATACATCGTTCGAGTCACCCACTGCCACAGAGATATAGGAATTAAGGAACGAAAAGCCGGGCCGACCGCCTGTGCATGAACATCGTAGAGAAACGAGTACACTCCCGCGAGAAGATTGGATAGCGTCGAGATGAAATTCCATAGTCACATATGCACTTACGATTTCCGACGCTTGTTCTCCGAACACTACCAATGTTGTTTCCATCAGTGTGGATCTTGGATGAGTGTGATTATCGAACGTTCAGCCCCGTTGGGGAGACTTATATTTGTGAGTTAGTAAACCCTCTGCTTTCTTCATCTTGTAATTTGCTTGGGACATAGTTCGTTCATAGATTTTGCTCGCAATAAGCCAGTACTATTTTCCCTTAAAAATAGTGCTTTGTTTTCTTATTATTGTGTTTTACATATATTTATCCTTTCGGTCGTTATTCTGTAAATAACTATTTTTATATCCCAACTTGTCGTTTCAGTCGTCTTTTATCTGCTCGTTATTATTCCTCGTTTTCTGTGTGATGTCTTGAATTGGAGAATCTTCTTCCTCATGTATTTTATTGGTGCTATTGGAACCTGGCCACTTACTAAACACTTCCCGACATTTTTACCTTTTTTCATATTAATCATTGCCACGCGCTCACCGCTGTGGTCCTGTCGAAGGCTGTGTGTGAAATGATTTATGGCATCTTCTGGCAATATTTTCTTCAATTCAATTACAACTTTATAAGGGGGCATAGCAGGTACGAGACAGCAAATAGATAAAACACATATGTCGGTAGTAGAGGCATTTTTAAGTGCTCCCACATTCGGGGGACTAAATAGATTAAGGACGACAAGATGGAGATAGGGACAACATTAGGGTTAGAACTCAAACGGTCAATAAGAAAACCCCATCTTATAAGAGTAATAGCGGATCACATGGTGGACAAGGATATGTTCGAAGAAAATGTGTTGGACGACATTGTGTCAACATCGCCCGGACTTTCACAGGCCCAAATGGAGCTGGAGAAGAGCTCGCTTGAAAAGGTTGAAATGGCGAGGCTAAGATAGAGTTAGATAAGGCTATGGTAGAACAAGAGACCAGACTCCGAGTATTAGAAGATACGAGAATGCTGCGCGATGAGAGGCGGAAAGATTTGGTACTTTGCTAAGCAGGTCAGACTCGTACCAGCATTCAACGAAGACGATACAGACAAGTAGTTTCACCACTTTGAAAGGATCGCCTCAAGCCTAACCTGGCCACTCGATAGCTGTACCTTACACACAGGTTTGAAGAATAAGACCTAAGAAATATACACGTCTCTGTCAGCTGAGGATTGCGCCAATTATTACACTTTAAAGACAGCAATCCGAATATCTACGAGATGGTGCCAGACGCATACAAGCAGAAGCTCATGGGACGGGAAAATGATGGGAAAGACACATACGTCGAATTATTTCGTTAGAAAGAGGCGTATTTCGACAGGTGGTGTACGGTCAAGAATGTAGAGGCAGCCAACGATAGACTGAGGCAGTATATGCTGAAGGAAAAGTTCTAATGGAGTGCCCACGATGACCTCAATGTCTATCTAAACGAGAGACAGGTGGGCACCACATACAACATGGCCACCCACGCTGACAAACATGCCTTGACGCATACGATGGGAAAAACAGGCCAAAAGACCTGTTAGCTGATGGAAGCTGCAATGACCCAGAGTGGCGGCTAGTTCCGGTCCGAGAATGAGATCGGGTCAGACAAGGAACGAGAACCGACCGCGTATCCCGAGAATACAAACCCATCGATCGACAAGCGGAGAAAAATAGGGTGATAACATATCGCAACTGCGGAAAAGCAGAACATGTAGCGGCGAATTGTTTGACCAAAAGGAGGGACGACGAAATCAGGTATGCACGCTTTTTAAACCCCCCAAAGGTTAATACCACTCGCAAAGAGCCATGGTGGAGTATGAACACTTTTATGTTAAATGAGGTAATCCGTTTCGTGGATGACTCCACGAGAAAAACTGACATAAAAATACTACGAGACACTGGAGCGACCCAGTCCGTAGTATTGACGAAAAGTATACATCGTGCGAATACGACCACGAGCGAAATCGTGACGATACACAGAGTCGGAAATGGGTGTGTTAGCATCCCACTCCATAGGGTGACCTTGATTTCGATATGGTGCAAGGCACCGTCAAGATCGGAGTGGTAAATGACCTTCCTATGAGAGGCGTATCAATAGTATTCGGAAATGACTTGGCCGGAGAGAAAGCCAACCCTTGAGAAGTGAAGACACCAAACGTCGTAGATAAGACCAATAAAAATGAGAGCAAGTGGTCCCGGTGTGCTTTCATTGATTGTGGTCACACAGAGAAAGTCTTAACAGAGAGTCGAAGGAGGACACACTAACAGAAAGTGTAATCAGCATGTACCTCATTCTTTATGCTACAGCCAACTTTTCCTTAGCGTTTCTTATTTCTTTTATAATCTGACTCATTTTTCCGAAAGTCAGGTCTTCAGGTGTGTGGGGTACGCCATGGTTGACACTTTAATTACGTCGTCACATCCAGCTGCAGTCCGAAGTAAATCTGTTATGTCATTCTCTGTTCCTGTTTAGGGTTGGCTTTTAACGTTGTAGTTCTTTCGCTGCCAGCAAACATCGTAGCCACGTTTTGACAGAGTCAAAACCTCGAGAAAAAATGAACTTTTATCGGCAACGCTATAGGTGTGTATAGTGGCTTTATAGAAATATTAGATACTGGCAGGTGTGAAAAGCTTTCTAGTGCAGTAGATGGAACCCACCTTCATTACAACAGCTTTGACAGTATTTACTATGTATTGAGGAAATGGTGCTATCAGCCATAGCAATTAGTGGTATTAGGGAAGCATGTTTCCGTATTTGAATGATGTTATACTTTAGATAAGAAAAGAAAGATACACCATTAAAAATATTAATATTAGTAACCTGAAAACAGAATTCTAATTGAGAATGCTTTTAAATATGTATAACCTGTAAACAGTGTTCTGTTTAAAAGTTAAATAAAATATTTTACTTAACAAGTAGATTAACTGTTTATTTCTTCACCATAGAAAGGTCGCAGAGGTCATCCTTCTGGTCGATTGGTTGTCGTCTGCTTTTCTTATTTTTTATGAGAACGATTTATTGCATCTTCCATCTGCAGTTGATAGTTATGCTCACTGTCTATACAACATATAATTGTCTATACAACATATAATTGTCTATACAACATATAATTGCCTATACAACATATCATTGTCTATACAACATATAATTGTCTATACAACATATAATTGTCTATACAACATATAATTTAGAAAAATGCAGTCTTATCAAAATAAATCGGAAAACTTCTTTATAAAAATGATGGCAAGAAGATTTCCGATACATTTCGATAGAACTGCATTGTTCTGAAGTAAATTATAACACATTGGAACATTTCTTTTCATTAATTTTGGCACCATAAAACTGAAACCAAGTGAACATTTTAGAAAAATGAGGTGCTTCTTTAATAATAAAATTAAAATGAAATATTTTAATATATATTTGGTAATATGAATTTTGATCATTAATGTTGGAGAAAACGTACTGACAACCGCTAGTCCTAGGAGTACGCGTACAGCTGAACCGTTTCCTCGTCTACTTTAAAAGTCAGTTACCCAACTTGTAAGTACCTATTGTGTTGTTTACTTACAGTAAAACTTTCACAGCTGACAAATTTTTACAAGCACGGTAAAGAACTTTCTCTTTATCCCTCTGTGCATAAAAAAGTAAATGCAACTTCCATGAAAAAGTTTCTTTCCAACATGTTCACCTCTGTGGTGCACAATCCCGTGTGGCTGCTTCTTGGATGATTACAGCATGGTTGTTTTACGTACAATACATTGTAAGCCGTCCTTTTAAATTATACACCCTGCCCATTTCATCTATCGTTTTCCAGTCATCTCAGAGTGTTGTTCCTCTTACAACCAACACACTAATCAACAATTATCCTCGAGTGGCATTTGGGCCTTGATAAAATATTACTCTTTAGTATAAAAACGAAAATACTAATGAACCCTTTCATACTCGTATGTTGGCTGTTCAAATTATTCTTAAATAGCTTCGGATAACATTAGAAAATGTTCTATTCCCACTTTTATTGATCTGAAAAAAATAACGTAAAATAGCATTTGCTTCAGCTTTAACATATTTAATACTTTTAAAGGTAGCCGACAGCTATTTTAAGATTGCTGCTGTAACGTAACAGTTGGTGCTATGAAAAGTGTCAAAAAGAATTGGAAACGTCTTTAAACTCGGAGAGAATTTCATTTATTTTAATTCCTTTTTAATGGCAGCTTGACTGCAAGAGATGACATTGTTCACAGGCAAACTATACTTTATGCAACACAAGACTTTGTTTTCTTTAATTTAGTAGCGTCTTTCGTCTCTTCACACTTATTGAACAGTCAACGAACGTCATGTATTATGCACCTATCTTGGGACGGGTACTTCTGTTAGTAATCGTATATAAAAACATAATAATTCTGTTCTTTATTATAGCCCGTACTTAGGATTGAACCTTCAACCTACCGAAGCCTTTCACTGATTATCTGTGGCGCAACGGATTTAAGTGCTAAGTAAAATCAGTTAAAGTTTCAGTTGTCGGGGGGGGGGGGTTCTCAGTACTGGCTATACTACGAATACACTTACAAATTACTTAAGATTTCTAACCAGCCATTGCTGACAAAACAAGAACAATCTACCTGGTGGATTAAATACGGGGTTCCGTCCGAAACTCTGTTCAGATTCCAAGTTCCAACAAGATGCACATATTAAATGTTCTCATTTAGACTTTTCTGTAGATGTAATCCCTGACCTTCTTTAGGTTCATCCTGTTGAACCCTGTAAACTACTTAAGATTCTACCCGGTCTGAATAATCCATATCATCCAAATAATAAAAATGATGTATTCTAAAGTTATTTGATAAATATGAAACCTTTCAGCAATATCATCGACGAAGGTGTCTGTAATGTTTTGACATTGTTGGGGGTTGAGCAGTTCGTTGGGAGTTGAACATTAGTTGATTGCAATGTCGTATATTCGACAATCAAAATACAACACGTTCTAAAGATGGATCTGCTTTAGATTAATTTTTCAAAATTGAAGAATTCATGGCTTTTTTGATCATGCTGCAAACAAAAGTTATTCAAAAAATGTTATTTATATTTTGAAGTTTTCGAACAATCAATTGTATTGGAATTAATGTGTGTTATTTCGACTATTCGGATTACTATTCTGATCTTGGGCGTTAGTCTTACAAGCTTTCAACCGATATAACATATGGTCTGCTTCAGGTGCGTTTTGTCGAACTTCGGAATATGTCAAGAAATTCGAACGGGACTCTTTATTTAATCCACGGGGGTAACTTGTTTACGTTCTGTCAATCGTGTCGGTGATCACCTCATTCGAAACGTTGTGAGAATAAAATCTATGATTAGAAAAGTAGTCCGAATAATACAAATGATCAATGCTCATCTAAAAAGTTACAAACACATTTTTAATAATTCAAAAGTGTGGAATCTTGAAAATGTCATTCGATAGGTTTTACATGATAAATGTGTATTTTAAATCCTCTGTGGAATTTTGTAATCTATCTGCTGGAAAGCATCTGGCACCATGTTTAAATTATTTGACAATTTCCCAGAACTAAAGCGATAACAAATGGAATGTTTTCGATATCCCTTGTTTGAATTATTTTGTGAAAAGTCTAAAACAAATGTTAAGGTAAGGTTACATGGAATCGCATTCAACTGAGTCTTTACCATAATGATTCCTGTCCGATAATGGGCTGGTAAACCTGGGTTAAATCCACCGTCGAATATTACCAAAGACTAGAAAATAGTACTTGATTCCTTTTTGCATTATAAGGTGAATGTGAATGTGAATCCAGGGAAAGAAATTCACGTCCTCCCCTACAGCTCAGTGCAGTCGCTAATGTAAGGAGAGCTTTCAAGTGAGCCCTAAATACAGTCGTACCATTTATTATTTTATAACGATAGAGTGTATTAAAAACCGTTTCTAAAACACCTGCGCACATACCGTTTTTGCGGCGCTGTTTTCTTCGTTGAGTAATTTTAACCTCTTTAATGGGGTCAGATTCTCATTTCCGAAACCGAAGAGCTACCGAACAGCGTTAAGGAATTTTTAAAAAATATAATGAAAACGACTACACATTTTCCAATACTTTTCTCATTATGAAATCTTAATAGTGTAAGCGTCCTAATCGATAGTGTCTATTTTCTACAGTGTCGGAAACACACATTTGAATTACCTACTAGACACTATCCTCGAGTGTTTTCGGTCTCTCTGTTCAAATGTTCCTCAGTATCACCTGACATGAGAATACTTCCCCCCTACAAGAACATCCTGACCAAATATAAAAAAAACATAGTATACAAAGCCCAAATAAGATCCCCATCGACACGGCTATACACTGGCTCATTCGAGGAATGGTGCATCTTCTCCCAGTCATCTTACATCAAGTAACATCACTTAGCTAGGCACTCCACCAGACTAGATAGATTCTTGTTCTGGAATCAGGTGAGACAAAAGAACCACAAGAAAAATATACTATAACATAACTAACTGGTCAATTAGGGAGAGACAAACTAAAGTTCTGAACTTTTTTACCGATAAAGGAACACTTAAATGGAATATCTTTGTATCTTATATAAATATTAAGTGTTAGTCCCAGGAAGGGTTCCTTTGGTTTCTGAAAACTTCGACTGAAGTAAAATGAAACAAACACGTTGTATTTTTTGTGTCTCATGCACATGGATTTGTCGTAGGTTTTACTTCTATATACATGCCTTCGACGTAAGTCATATTTAAATTATAATATATATATACACATATACACACACACAAACATATACACATATACACACACACCACACCCACACACACACACACACACACACATATATATATATATATATATATATATATATATATATATATATATATATATAGTCTAAGCCGTAATTGTCACTTAGGGCACGTTAAATTGTAATTTAAATATAACTTATGTCGAGTCCATGTATATGAGAAAAAAACTAAGGCAAATCAATGTATATAAACTATAAAACCTAAGACTTAAGATACAAGAAAACCATGTGTATATATATAGTGAATTATGAACATATGTGTAGTTTTATATCATACTTTACTACTAAAGTATACTCACGTATTAATGATACATAAATCTATACACAATATATCATATCAACTTCTAATATAATATTTATATACATGAAATAATAGATTATATACTTAGGAAAATAAATATCGCCTGCCACGATGAATACAAATTTGTAATTTTTACCGCTTCCGTTCATATTCAAAATTGTCGTATCTGTCAGTGTATTATGTATGGTTTAATATATCATTCACAGAAAATACTTATTCACTTATTTAGAAAATATATGCCAAAAAAAGTAATTAATATACAAACGATATATATGCAAAACATATTTACAATATGAATATACATTTTGATATATTAAGAACTTTAAGCACAAACGCTTTCACCAAATATACTTAATTCGGCATTATACCACCTGCAAAAGGGTTGATATGCCGTAAAACAAGACACACCATATCTAATGTATGCATATTTAAAGATATCCAAAATGCGTATAATAAACTCTTTCTCCAACTTATTGGAATCGGCATTAAATAGGCAACGAATAGGGTTGATATCCCGTAATAATAGACCACTCTCCGAAAATTAAACAATGAAACAAGAAAACGATGTAGCAATAATAAAATTTAAATAAAATATCAACCAATCAATGAAATCGATAAACTAGTATCGAAATTGAACTTTTTTTAGTTTTATTCCAACTGATATTTAAAAAAAAAGATTGTGGAGAGTCTAAAAATAAACCTAAAGTATTGGAGATAAACCACCTGAATCATAGAAACTTTCACCTACATTACCCCGGGTACTGGGATTAGCATATTCCATTTTGATAAAAGGGGATTACACATTATCGCGTGTTCTGTGTTCGCACCAACCATGAAAAGAAATAAGATTGTTTATATTATTTAATGTAATTTATAACTTCTAACTTATAAATTATAGAAATTAAAAAGTAATAGAAATTTTAATAAAGGGGTCATGACGTAGAGTAGAAGTACACAGGTGTAACGTCGGTGTGCCGCAATAGTATTAAAGACGGCAAATCTATCAAGTATTATTTGAATTAATGTAATTTTACCTACACCCATTTTATTCAATCAATTATTAGCATAACCTTCAGCCACACTCCGACAATTGAATTTATAACACGTAAAAATTAAAAATGTTGTTATGAGTTGGGCGCACACAAATATAAGATTCTTTATCTAATCATGTGCAACGTCAGACCTTCTTGCTATCTAATGATATAAGGCAGCGTATTTTAACCTTACAACGTAACGTTTTGCACACATTTTGTCCATAAACAAACATAAATGCAGAGTGTTTCAATGCCGTTTTGTTAATTAAGTAATTTTACCTCAACGAAGAAAATTATATTTTGGCTAAGATAAGGTGTAACATCTGTTTATCTTTTCTGTCCTCGTAATTAATCCTTGTAAGCTGAGGCAATTTACATTTCTGTCCTATTCCAGTGTGTTCGTTTTCTTAAGAGCTGAATTTTCTCCAGATCAACTATGGACTTTGTGTCTAACAGGAGCAAGTAAATAAGGACACTTTGGTAATTTTATCTCAACCGAAAGGTGTACCTCCAATATATTTCCTTATATTCTTTTTAATGTTTTCCTCGTGGAAGAATAATCCTCAAGATCCCTTATATCCCTGATTTTTTACTCCATTTAATAGTCCTATTTCCACCTAGCGGTCAACCTGCTCGCTTTTCGTATTTCTCTTGGATTTTATTTCACCCCTATTATGACGCAAACTTGAAAAGCGGATTTAAGTTTCGGCGGACAGATCCCACCTTTAGAGTTGGTTAATTACAATACGAACAAGGGATCATGAAACCATGAAACTATGAAACCACGTCAGTCAAAATCATTGTTAGTTGTTTAATAGATACCGTTCAAACTATTGATACTTTTATTTACTGGCTGCGCCTATCAATTCGCGATATAAATGCCTTAAACCGTTATTGATTTTAAAGTGTATATTTACATGCATTACAGAAATACTTACATACGTGAGACAGGATTTGATATTCCCTACTGAATGTATATTGGGTTGCATATCGACGTCTATTCTTCTTCTTGATTAGTGATATATAAAATGTTGAGTAGGTGCCCGGAAGTAGTACATTATTCTTACTATCTCATTTAAAGAGAATTCTCGCGAAAGGGAGATAAATACCACATTACACCGTACTTTACGTTATTGAAAATGTTAAAATATATTATAGAATGTTGTAAAGTTTACAGCAGTAAGTAACGTGCCCTCTTGGCCATTATAATGTTGGGTACTTGTCCGGAAGTAATCACCATTATTATAATCTCTTTTATGGAGATTTCTTGAGAAGCGAAGAGGATAATTGCCACATTACACATCTCATTTACTTTAATGTTACAAAGTTGAGAAAACAAAATTATTTATTCTAACTCTTTAATATCTTATGCATTTAAATAACAGCTTTCGTGAAAAGAAAGCTGTATTTATAATGATTTAATATTCATCTAGCAGATATTCATGGTGCTATATATTAATGGGGTTAATGCGCGGATCTGAGACTGGGGAAGGAATTCATTGTGACGGTGACATACCACAGTAACTATAGTGTGGCGGACGACGGAATACACCATTTGTTACAGAATGGGCGTGTGTCACTAGTCAAAGTTTAATTATATATTCATTTTGACATATTCTTACAACCCACGTACAAAATGATATAACAATGAAGAGTTTAAAGTTCATAAGAATGTTTATTTTATCTAATTTTCCGAGAAAAAAGAAGAAATGAAAGATTACTCATTCAAACAAAGCGAATACATTTATGTAGTACCAAATGGCAGTGTTCGCACGAGTCTGTTGTGAAATATAACTTAGTTAAATTTAGAGAACATAGTTCGATGCTCCCTTCAGCTTATTTTTTTTCTTATGTGCTCAAACAAGGCATTTGCCACTGAGAGGTAAGTAGCTACTGAATTAGGGGCCAGATTTATAGAGGGATCCTAAGTGGGGAGTTGTGCAGCGAGATGTTTGTTCAAATTACTTTTAAATTTCTGCATATTAGTACAGTTGCGGAAACATGGAACAGTGAGGGAATTCCAAATGCAAGCAATTCGAGGAAAGACACTATTAGAGTAGAACGTCTTCCGGCATTTGGGGTCCTTTACAGGTTAGGGGTCGAAATTTTGCTGATTTCAGGTTTGTCAGGGGTATTTAAGTTTTAGGGGGCAAATGCAGCAAGTTCGTCGGAGAAAATTCAATTAAAGTACTTATAAAACAAGCACAGGGGTGCGACATTTCGGCGATGGGACATGAGTTTGGACTTATCTAAGTTTCTTCCAATAAGGCAATGTGTCATGTACGAAAGTTATTTTTGGTCGAAATGATCTTTTACGTAAGTTGATGAAATGAAGAAATAGCTCTTAGGTAGTTTTCTTTCTTTCAACGAGGGGCAAAATTCAGTAGAAGTAAATTAAGACATATGTCGATGACGATTGTTGCAGGTGATTCGATTTACAGTTACAATATATTCCAGACTTGCTTCATGTTGGAACTGAGATCGTAGGTTTCTTCATGTTATGTGTGAGAACGTTTCTTCTCTCGCGCTGGACACTTTTTCTCTTTTCTCAATTATTGAAACATTTAATGGCAATGTGTAAACGTTGCTAACTGGTAGTAAAAATCTGTGAATATTTTGTACGGTTATCTGTTGTAATTAACTTGATTATAATGCATGTGTCTCTAAGTTTGCCTCGTTATATGCAAACGACAAACTCGGGAGTATATAAATTAAAAACGGACTCACTCTGCTGCATAAAAGATATAAAATAGTTCAGTAAGTTTCAGTTTACAACAAAAAAACGTTAGAAATGTTTAGTTATTTATTGATATTTTTAGAACGTCATGGTTAATAAGAGTGGATATTTGAGTATTATTTGTAATCTAAAAACGTAGCTTTGTGAATTATTTTTTCAGCCTAGAAATTGCTGACAGGCGTAGTTATTAGTTTTAAAGGTGTTATGTGTCAGAGGATGAGAAGGTAGTCACTCCTAGTAATATGCTGAAGTTATTAATCAAATATAAAACGGCTGATATGATATAATATACACATCGATGCAGTAAAACGAAACTAAAGTTTAAGTTTTTGAAGTCACGCACCAATGTTTAGCCTACTCTATGCAACTTTTCGTTTGAAATTTCTACCCTTACAAGGGAAATCTTCTTCATATATAAAACTATGCCAGACGTTATCACTTGAAAATCCCTTTGTTCATTCTCTCGATTTAAATTTACCTTAACTTCTTCAAGCATTTCACTTTCAGATTTAACTTTCTGACCAAATATCTGCAATTTACCAAATGGCCACGATATAAGACCGTTTTCAACAGAAATGAATCTATACATATATACAACTCAATGTCTGTGTGTTCTTTTTAGAATGAAATGTTTGAAAATCTACATAAAATCTGGAAGTGTATTCTTATGCAATATTTCCTGGGGAAGACACCGGAAGTGTCCCTGAACCTTTAACTGCAGCCTAGATTGCTATCAACGCATAACCCCTTTAAAACTTCAAAAATATCATATGTTCAGAAAATTTAAACCATATGTATAAAACTTTCTGTAAAAGACAATGGAAGTGACCCCGAATCTATACATTACTCTCTATGTGCCGAATATTGACGTGTCCCCACCTCTAAGTGACCCATAAAGATAGAATTCACTTAAAAATTCACATACGTATATCCGATGTTAATTACATTTTAAACCGTATGTTTATGCATACGGTTTAAAATGTACTGAACATCGAATATACGTATGTGAATTCAAAGAGTTTTCGAACATTTCACCTTCTTCCGGTGATATTAGGGGGAGAAACAGGTGGAGGGGCAGTAAAAACCAAAAAAAGTGCTATGGTGTCGTGAGCATAGTAAATAAGTACATAGTAGCGATCATCATTCATTCCCGAGCAACGTTGGGCCTTTCTGCTAGTCTTATATAAGAGATTTTGTCTGTCAGTCACACTTTTTTAGAACGTAATAAATATATTACGGAAATTGTCTCATTTCGAAATATCAAAGATCTAAATGACCTTTAGAAATGAAGAATATTTCATAAAAATAAATTTTTAACAAATAAAACGAATGCCATGACCGGAAAATCAGAACCGAAACCTTGAGATCTTCAGTCTGAAGTTCTACTAATTGAGCTATTTGGACTTTCTTATAAATTGAGCTGAAAACATTACATAACAAAATTGTTACAGCTTAGGCGTGACGTCATATATTTATGATTTGCGTGATGTTTCTGAACATGAATTCGAAACATAAGCGATAACAATGAATTGCTAAACATAAACAACGGCGTTGGAAATTATTCTAATAGTCCAAAAGAATGTATTTTGCTTTAACTACGTATTGGCGTTTACAACAATTTGATATTTTAAAAACAGGTAACAATTTAGCAAAAATATGCGACGTAAGGTAGCATAATTTTGCTAGTTAAACAAAATGAATAGAAAACGATAACGGATATTCTTAAGATGCGTCCATTCAATCTGAGTGTTTAACGACGATAATGTTTGTACTATTTTGAATTCGCGATGCCGATATAAACCATTATACACAACTGTGTCGTCGTCGTGGGCCTAGGTTGTTGCTTGTCTGTGGATACAATAACTCGGACGCCTAGAGAAAGAGTGAGAGAGAGAGAGCGAGAGAGAAAGAGAGAGAGAGTGAGAGAGAGAGAGAGAGCCATCTATATTCTCCACGGCATTCCTGCTTAAAATATTGCTAGCCAGTAAATCTCCGCCTTGAAGCCACCTGATTTCGCGACATCCGTAAGGGGTCATTTCTGCCCCTTAAACATGTTACTATCACTTCTCATTCAAACACGGTCTTCGTTATGCAACAGCTATTTCACACTTAACGGGACATACAGATGGAAGGATACAGGGAGGACATATAGCTTTATAGAGATTGTGAGACGTACTTAAAAGTCTATAACTAATAGAGATGTGATGTATGTCTGTCTGTTATGGTGATCTACCCTATTGTGTCACTGTATGAACACATCGCGAGACTATGAATAGTGATAATGATGGTAACAGACAGACTTACTGTGACGAAGACAAACATTGTCTCTGAGGACACATTTTACTTGTACTTTCTCTAAATACACGCACTCTATCTTATTGCAATCTTATTGTTTTATTTCCATTCGATCGTTTAAAGCTACAACACGGCATGAAACCAAATCTCTACTCTTAATTCGATTAATAATCGAGACTTGCCATCTGTCGATCTGAAGCCGGAACTATACTATTACTATCTTTTAATTCATTTTACTATACTATTTCATACTAAGGGATTATCTTTCTATGCTCAAGTCGAGTATGTGTGGAGTTTCTTATTTGGGTAAGGGAAGTGGTGTAATATATGTTCTGTAGTCAAGAAACTTATTGCTTGGGGTTAGTATAGTATCGGTTCTTGTTTTATGCTATCATCCTCCAAGGCATTACTTTCTCACTTGGGGGTAGTGCATCGTATTATCGTTAATCATCATGTCATCCTCCCAGGAATATCTCCTTCTGTATTGGGCAGTTCAGTATATGTTCGTTCGTAATAAATACTAGCAAAGATATGCGACTCGGGGAACATATTTTTTCTAAGTATAATTGATGAATATTAATCTTAAATTAGATAAAGAAACAACCATTTCTTTTTTTTCTCTGTTGGAAGATTTTACATTGAAATTTAGTCTGACATTGTACACTAAATCAGCTGTTTCTGATTGACGAATATGGCAGCTATGTTTCGTTAATAGTGATAAGGAATTTCTGTTTTAATCAACGAAATATCGTTCGTTTTGTTGGGAGGATGGTTAAACTATGGGATTGCTGTTGGCATCTCCTGTTGAAATTCCCAAGCCTTTTATCTGATGACTGACGATATCAACTCAATAGTCTTTATTTTCTCTCATAGAGAAATTCGACTGACCGGTTGAATACAGTTTGGAGGCGGCCATTTTGAAGATAAGCGAACGATAAAAATCTCGCCAGACTGACGCAAAGGCAGACGACAGGGGGAAGTGAGGGTGACCGAATGGAGAAGAATTTCAAAGTTCGAAAAGAATTTAGAATACTGAGGGGGGATTAAGTGGAAGATAAGAAGAAAACAGATTATTTCTACAGTAAGGATAAAATTAGAATTTTTTTTAGAAAAGATAAAGAAAATAAGTTAGAATTTAAAAGTAAAGTAGTGTTGGAAAATAAGAAAGAAGACGTAAGAGATATAGAAGATTAAGAAAAAAAATAAAAGAGGAAGAATTAATACGGAAGACAGAAAGAACACTGAGAAAGCTAAGAAATCAGAAAATAAAACGAAAAACAGAAACAAAAAAGATTAGGAATGCATAAAACATGAACGCACGAAAATAAAAAGAATACCGGAAAGCACAAGACAGAAAACAAAAACTAGAAAAATAAAGAAACATTTAATATATGACAAAATGTTGAAAGCAGAATCAATCAGAAGAAAACAGAAAATAGGAAGAAAACAATCGAAAAAATGAAGGAAAATCAGAATAGAGGAATGACGGAGGAAAATAACACAGAAAATAAAAATAAGAACATTAGAAAAAAATACAGAAAATAAAAACAGAAATGTAGAATTTAAAAAAAAAGAGCTAATAAAAAGCGACAGTAGAAAATAAACTATTTACTTTATTTTCTCGTGAAAAATATTCATAAATTAAATATTGCGATATGCATTGAGAAAGATATGAATACAGTTACTGAAAAAATGTTTAAAAAGTAAAAGAAAGTAACAATTGATGCAAGAAGTAACGTAAATAAATACTTGGTCATTTGATTAGGTTCATCGAAAAAAATTGTAATCACTGACGATTAACTGAGTAATAAAAAGCAAGAGCCAAATGTTAAACGAGATATTCGTCAAGACTGAAAACAAATATGGCGACTATTGTTTATTGTTTGATTGATTCTTTTAGATGTTTTTATTTTTTTGTTTTTAAAAGAAACGTGGAAGAATAAAAAGAAGAATAAACGAGACGAGTTTGATTAGAAACAAAGAAGAATAAGAAAAAGACGAAGAAGAAATATATCGAAAAAGAATGGATGGAAATAGGGAGAAATAGGGAGAAAAGAAATAATAATAATAATAATAATAATAATAATAATAATAATAATAATAAGAAGAAGAAGAAGAAGAAGAAGAAGAAGAAGAAAAACAAGAAGATGACTACGAATAGAAGGCAAGAATAAAATAAACAAATTGGACAGGAAAATGAAGAAAAAAGAGTAAAGGGCGAGGAGAATAAGAAAAGAATGGAACAGGAAGAAAAGTGGTGAAATAAAAAGTATTGAAAACAAAAAGGAAAATAAGTTCGATCGGAGTTTAGAAGCAGAATCAGGAGGCAGAAAAATGTATTGAAGAGAAAAGGAGAACGAGAAAACAAATTAGAAGAAGAAGAAGAAGAAGAAGAAGAAGAAGAGGAAGAAGAAGAAGAAGAAGAGAATGACGTATGTGGAAATGGGGAGGAGGTGGAAGTAAGGAATGAATGAGACGAAGACACATAATAAAAAGAAACAAAAATAAAGGAAAGAAAAAGGGAAAGAAGACGAATGGAAGACAAGAATAAAATGAACAACTCCAAACAAATATGGCGGCCATTGTTTATTGTATTGCTGATTCGTTTCCTCACGTCGTTTAACACAGTCGCTGTGTTTTACATAAAACTTTTCGACATAATTTGATTCACATATTATTTACTGTTCTTTTCTATTTCGACCGTTGAATATTTAAACCAACATTTTTGAACAAAACGCTTTTATTTCAACTTGTTTTATCTTGCCAGTTTTCTTTCATTGCCAAATTGGTGAATTCTCATTCATAAGTACACTTCTTTTTTACTTCAATATTTGCTCGTCGTTTATTCAATTTTAAGACACGTGCAAGCATCTATAAAAATAGGGCCTTTATGTCAGTGAGTTGATCTCCCAGTCGAAAAGACTTAAGAGTAAAATTGCATTTCAAACGGTCAAATTGGACGGGCAGGTTTAATTCATGATTTTTAGATATGTGCAATGATATCTATAAGACGCAAAGTTTAGATGTCTACATCTTAACCATTCACCAGCGAACTTGGTCATAATATCGTGCATGTCTAACAAATAACTAATTTGATTTTAGGATATCTAGGTTAAAGGTTAAGGTCGCAGAAAAAAATATGTCAAACTTTTAGCGATAAATTCGGTTCAGATCATCGTAAAGAATCTCCACTTAATGTCCCGCATCTTATAAAACTTTAGACTTGAATTTTGTGCTTGAGCTGCAATCTTCTGTCATGGTCAAAATTTTGACGAAATTTGAATTTCCGTTTTTTTAAATTAGATGTATAGATTTAATGCTCTTTGATAACATTAACCACCATGCAACATCTCAGCCTGATCAGATAAATAGTTTTTTTTTAAATTATAAACATGCTATTACTTCGGGTATTCTGTATGGAGAAGTAAAACCAAAATAAGCATTTGCCCTACGTTGTCAGGCAAAGGTATGCAGTTTCACGACTGACTCATTTTTCATTTTATTTGTGGCTAAGGTTCTCTACAAGAGTCTATATCGATTGAAAGATCACGCATGTTTCAAACAACATTTCATCTGACTATTACATTTTTGATACATCCACATATGAAAATGTATTTTCTGTCGGTTGTTCGATCACAATATATGTTCTAGCAATCATTTCCATCTTGTTCAACATAGAACAATCTCTCCTTTCATCCATTAATAAACGTAGTTCGCCCTTCCACTAAACTTCTTCTCTCCCTTTTTGTATATTCTTGCATTGTTTCTTCTCTTTCACCATTGTCATTATTCTATTCTCCTATCTCATAGGCTTTCTCTGACGTACGGGCGAATAAAGACGAGCAAACTAACGAAAGATAAACGGATATTGCGTATTTAATGCTCAACAGTTTGACCAATAATCTCACAATCTACTATTATTTTGGGATAGAATAGCAATTTGTATTCAATGAATTGTATACAATTGAAGAAAAAAAGAAGGAAAATGGACCCAGTAAATGAAAACAACGTGCTAGCAACCAGAACTTTCTTACGTAGTATACTTTTATCAAATAACATCTGTTTCAAAACTAAATTCAGGAATAATGTCCTCCTCACCGGAATTTTCTTTACACAGTATACCATCCTTCAATAAAGACGTTTTCAATACTAATCTCTATCGCTCAATGATCTTAGCTCGTCGAGTGCTACAATGCGTCTGACAACTTAAATTAGGCTAGTCGTTTTATAGATGGAAAGGTACGCCAGTACCATGTGTCCAATATGCATCCATATTTTTGTTGCAGCGCGAACGTTTTCTTTCTCGCATCCGGGTGCTGACGCCAGGCACAAATAAGCCGCTTTATGGAGACGATACAGTAAGGAAGTATTTATTACTTATCTGTTAACTTTGGAAGTATGTTTTTATCGAGATTTACTGATTGCATATAAACATGGTTAATAAAGGGAGGAATAAACATAATGCCAGAGAGAGATTTATTTGACCCTAATTTTGCATATAAATTTTTATATTATATTTACAATATGAAAATTTGTATGCAAAAATTGCGTTAAATAAGTATCTTCCTTTGAAAAAAATATTTAGAGCAAGAAAATCTGTACAAATTAATGAATATTGGATGCATTTATTTTTTCCAACCTGACTGGGGAATCTTTTATACCCCGAAGAAGCCTCCTCCTGAAAATCGGTGATATTTTGTATATCATGAGAATATATGTTATTGAGAAACAATTTGTTGTAAATAAATAGGTCTTTGAATTGTAAACTTGAAGGTTGTTCCCTGAAAATGTAAGGTTTTACATGAAGTTAAATATATATATATATATATATATATATATATATTGAAATGGGTATTTGTTGTAATTGTTTACATGGATAATATCACTACTCAAACGATTTATATAATTCAAGAGGATATGTTTAATAATATTACCCGGGCAATATTTGGCGTCAAGAAAGAAGCCAGCTTAATATAGTATATGGTGTGTACTGTCAGAAATAAATGTCTAGTATTAAACACACATATGCACACACAAACGTACACACCTATATATATATATACATATATATATATATATATATATATATATATGTGTGTGTGTGTGTGTGTGTGTGTGTGTGCATGTCTTTCCTTCTTTCTAGTTTCTTTTTTTGTCTTACCCGCCTACTCTCAATAGTCTTAACAATATAGTTTTCATTTTTAGAAAGTTATAGACAAGGAATTTAAAGAAAGGACATTGAACCCAATTTTCATTATATGATAAGACACTCCCAACAAATAGTGATATTCTTCTGCCTATCGTCTATGATAACACCGAAATGTGCGTTTAAACTTATAAAAAAACAAGAACTACATATTTAAAATGAAAAAAAATCCCCCAAAAACAAAGACTCAAGTGGATATCCAACACGTTTTTGGTATGCGTCTTCGCATTCGCATGAGAAGCTTATCTTTGGTCAGTCTGTCACGCTTAATGGGTTATTCGGTAAATCTGAGCATCTTAACACACAATAGCCTCATGTATCATGAAAATTATTCTGTCAAACGTTACCTTTTCCTTCAATTCGAAATTGTTTATTCTTTGAATTTTCCTTCCTTCTTAGAATCTTCTTATTTTTTTCTTTACTTCCTTTTCCCTTCTTCCCTTTTTTACTACTTTCATAATTTACTTTCTTTTTTTCTTTTTTCATTTTCTTTTGTTTTTTATTCCCTTCTTCCAATCTTTGTTTTCTTCTGGCGTTCCCGTGTTCTTTATTCCTTTCTTTTCTTTTCATTTTCTTTCTTCTTTTTTCTGCTTGTTACACTTTTCTTTCTAATTTTCTTCTTTTCTTCCATCTTTCCTTCATTTTTCTCTACATCTATCTCTCTTCTTTCCCTTTTATTACCTTCATTCTTTCCGTTTATTTTCCTTTCTACTTTCATTATCGCCTTCTTTTCTTTCTTCTTCGTTACCTTCCTTCTTCATTTTTTTGCGCCATGTCTTTCTTCTGTCTTCTAACTGATTTTACTTAAGTTCCCGATCTTAAACTGTGTACTTATATAATTTAAATATCAATCTTATCAATCCCATCATTCTCAGCTTACAGAGACACACGCATATATGGCTTCCGCGGTTAGTCTAATGGATACACTCAACGAGTATGGAATTAGATATACATGAATTAGAACGTTTAAAATCCTGTCAGATCTAACATGATTATTTACGGAATAATAATGATAGGGGAGAAATATAAATCTGCCATTTCTCTCTGCTATTTTTTCAACATATTTTACCCCTAACAAAGCAGACTACCACTGTGGACGTAAGGGGTTACTGAGAATTAAAGTGTAGGTTTTGGGTGTCATCCTAAGTTGTGAGCTGTGTAGCGAGAGGTCTGTTTACATTTGTTTTAAACTTCTGCATGTCGGTACAGTTGGGGAAACAGAGAGCAGGAAGGGAGCTTCAGAGGCAGGCAGCACGAGGAAAGAAGCTATTGGAGTAGAAAGCTCTCCGGCATCTGGGGACCTCCACAGTGAATGGATGGGATTTAGCTGATTGTCGAGTTGGTCTAGTGTATTTACGTCAAAGAGGCATCAGAGCGGCCAGTTCATCGGATCACAATCATTGAAGTATTGTAAAACAAGTAGAAGGATGCAACATTGCGGTGATGTGACAGGGCCTAGGTCTTGGTGGATATATTTAGATACTCTTTGTTTAACCTTGTCTAAAAGGGGGAGACTAATGGATAGTGCACCAGTCCAGATGTGACAACAATACTCCATGCATGGGCGGATGGTGGCTTAGTAAATATATAGGATCCTGTCAGGTGTAAGGAGTTTACTAGCACGGTAGAGGGAGCCCACCTTCTTTGTTGCAGCTATGGCAATGTCTTCAATGTATTTGTTCCAATTCATGTTACATGTGAATGATCGGCAGAGGAGTTTGAATGTTAAACTTTCAGGTAGGGTGGTATTTGCCATGAAAATCGGAGGTTGAAAAGGTTTAGTTTAGTTATTGAAGGAAAGGAGCATTGTCTTTGTGGCATTAAATGTTACCAACCATTTATGACCACACTCCACTGCAGTCTGGAAGTCATTTTCTAAGGATTCAGCCATTGCCTCAGATATGATCGCGTCCGTTTAGACAACATGACGAGAGTAAAGCGTGGTTTCGTCAGCAAATATACCAATATCAGAATGAATGTCATCATGGGGATCGTTTATGAAGATCAGGAACAATAAAGGTTCAATGATAGATCCCTGGGGTACACCAGCATTTATGTCATGTTGCCTTGATGAATGGCCAAAGATTTAATTATATTAAATGTATGCCCAGTAATACCATATGACTATATTTTTATGAGAAGCCCTTTATACCTTACCTTGTCAATGGCCTTGGGTATATCAAGCGCTATTTCTCTAGCTTCACCTGCCTTGTCCAGTGTAGGATATATACGTTCATAGATTACCGTTGGGATATCCGCAGTAGATCGTGCTCGTCTAAATCCATACTAGCTGTCAGAAATATGTTTAGCATTAACTAAGTGCCTGACTATCGCTAGATTGATTTAGGATTCACAGATTTTCGCAAACATCGGGAGTAGACTGATTGGGCAGTAGTTTTGATGGTCAGTACTATCCCCAGAATTCTTGAAGACTGGTACCACAGAGGCAATCTTTCAGCTATCGGAGAAGCCAGATTCACCAAGGCATTTGTTGTAGAGTTTTGTGAGGACAGGGGCCAGTTCAGCAGCGCATTTCTTTATTACTATTACAGGTATAAGATCAGATCCACACGCTTTGGAGGTGTCAAGGTGTTTTATAATGTCTCTGACCTGGGATGGGGTGATGACTTACGGCGGCCGAATTTACGGAATGCTTGCTGCCTTCAGCAATGGCAGATGCACATTTCTAGGTGAACTATTGGAGAGAGTGGGACTTGCTGGAGAATTTTCGCATGAGGACATCAACTTAAATTCCTGCTTTGACCCATTCAGTTAACTTATTTGCACACGGATAAGCAGGGAGTTACAAGGTTTCACTCCATGGGGCGTCGCTGAAGTGATTTGATGAACTCAAAATCAGCCTGCTCATAGTTTCTCGTCGTTTTGAGCAACGGATCATAAGCTATTAGACGAGTTTTTAGGGTAATATGAATCATTACTACAATGTGATCGGCATTCGCGAGCGAGTTATGAGCTTTCGTCACACAAGCCTCGGGCAGAGGTCAATAACAGGTCTAGAAGTTAGGCTTGCTGGTCTACGTGATCGGGGATGCAGGTCGGGAAATCGACAGTCTGAGAGAGTGAGTGAACTAAGGTAAAATGATATGTACAGTTGCCGACTCCGTCAGTAAGGCTGGAGAATCCCAACCAGTCACGGTGGTGTGCATTAAAATCTCCAAATACATATATCTTGGCATTCGAGTCAAATGCTTTCAGAGTTTAGCAGGGTACAGTCCTTTGTCGAAAGCGAACGGTATAAGAAATATAAGTAACTAACGCTGTGATATAAATACAATCTAAAGCACATGTAGTCTTGTTCATCTAATTCTAACCTATGTTTTCTAGTATGGGGGAGGGTTTTCCGAACATAAACACCTAGCCCGTGCATATGTTTGTCAGAGTCTTTACAGTAGAGTGGGAGGTAGTCAGTCATTTCAAACTGGTAAGAGGAGATTGAGGATTGAAAGTTTGTTTCACTTAGTGCTAGGATACCCGGAGAGTTTGTCAGGAAAAAGGTTTCTACGTCGTTGATGTTAGTTCTAAGTCCCTTGATATTTGTGAATACGAGCCTAAAGGGAACAGGCGAAGTTGTTTTTTGTTGGGTGTCTGGTTTGGATTTGGCTTTTTTGGCAATGACATGTTTGTTTTGAGATAGAGTAGGGTGGGCAAGGTGGGTGCTTATTAGGTGCCAATAAGCTCACACAACCAGTTTCTTAGTCGTGACTAGGTCCATGGGGTTGTGGCCTCGCAAAAAAGCTCACCGGAGATAACTGTAGGGTCTCTTTCCATGCACAGCATGGCACGTACAACTACCCACGGTATTATATATGTTGAACATAGCTAAGTGTTTAAATAGTTACAAAAAGTGATCTGGAATTAAATAATTCGAAAAAAGTTGAGTTACGAGAAAAATACTAAATGAAAACACACATTCCACCACCACATATACTTAGAAACTGTGTGGATATTGTTTATCTGTTATCTTGCTTGTCAGCGTGCATACTGGCAAACGCCATGAACGTTAAAAAAGCGAATAAAGTGAATACATTATGATTGATAAAAGTATTGGGAAGAGGTGAATACAAAATAAGAGAAACAGTGTAAGAAGGTAGAGAGAACGGCGAAAGTAGGACTGTGTATAATAAGTCAATCACATGTGAAGTTTTACTGCTTTAAGTGTAGTATATCAACCGAAGCTTATCTGATGATGAGTGTGGATAGAAATCTAACAAGATAATAAAAAAGAGATGATAAACTCTCTTGATCGACGACCATCTAAATTTTAACACGTACATAATTTAGTGGTAGTATTAAAAATGCGTTTTATTTCATTATATATATATATATATATATATATATATATATATACAAATTATTCATTTCAAAAGTAAATGGAAATATTTCAGAGACCTCCCATGGTTTCATTGACATTGATCGACCTTTACCATTTAGAAAAGACCGTTACAATCAATCTCAAATCTCAGCGACTACCGAAATGAAGACATATCGAAATGAAGTTTAACGATCACCGGTTTCAGCGTCCGGTAAATTTTAGGAAAGTATCGAGTAAATAGGGGCGGAGTATACGGCTACATGCGTTTTAATCGTAACTTAGTATTGTTTAAAAACAATTTAATTGTTTATTACGGATGCTGTATGTTTTCGTGTTTCAATGGCCTATTTATATTTAGGGGTGATGATGTGGAGTGTAATTTATTGATTACATTCTGGTATCGCTGATTGTTATAAATTTACCGAGTGAAGGTGTATTACTGTTATTAAAGGGTGTAATTGTAATATTTAGACTTATTGGAGAGTTATTATGTATAATAGGTGTTATGGATACTTTTTTCTAAAAAATGGTATTTTCTAAAAAGAATAATATTTTCTAAAAATAATGTTATTTTCTAAAAAATAGTATTTTCTAAAAAATGGTATTTTCTAAAAAAAATTGTATTTTCTAAAAAATGGTATTTTCTAAAAAGAATGGTATTTTCTAAAAAGAATGGTATTTTCTAAAAAGTATGGTATTTTCTAAAATGTATGGTATTTTCTAAAAAAAATAGTATTTTTAAAAGAATGGTATTTTTTTAAACAGAATGGTATTTTCTAAAAAGCATGGTATTTTCTAAAAAATGGTATTTTAAAAAAAGAATGGTATTTTCTAAAAAGATTGGTATTTTCTAAAAAAATGGTATTTTCTAAAAAGTCTGGTATTTTCTTAAAAGAATGGTATTTTCTTTAAAAATGTTTTTTTTAAATATATGTAAAAAATAAATTATATGTAAACAATAAATTTAAACTATAAAAATATTTTTATTTTATTTCTTATTTTTTCTTTGTATTAATGCATTTATGAATGTTTCTATTTAAATCTCTTACAGTTATTTGTCTATTTTATTTGTTAAGTATTCTATGATATCGTATTTAATTATTTTATTTATTGATATTTATCATTTTCTACTTTTTTAATTTTCTATCTTTTTTATTTATTGTATTTTTATTATTATAATTATTTTTATTATTATTATCATTTTTTATGTTATTATTATTATTTTATTATTATTATTCTTTTATATAGTTGTTATTATTATTATTATTATTATTATTATTATTATTATTATTATTATTACTATTATTATTATTATTATTATTATTATTATTATTATTATTATTATTATGTTTATAAACTATGGGTTCTCACACAGGCCGCAATCAGTGATTGCTCACTAATAATCACCAGTGGTGTTCCCTGGATTCGGAATGAGCACGAGTCTCCCAAGATTTACCAGCGCTCTCCACCTCTCTCGATACATACTAGAAAATGAATTTGCGTTATCACAACAGACACTTACCATCGATATTATTATTATTACTTTTATTTTTATTATTGTATTCAAGTTTAGTTTATTTATTTTATTATTTACTATTTATTATTTGTAATTTTTAGTATTATTATTTTGATTGTTAAGTTTTTATAATTATCTTTGAACTTACTTCTAATTAATGCAACTCTTAAACTGAAAATTATATTACTGTTTTTATTATGTATATATATATATGTATGTGTATGTATGTATATATGTATATGTATGCATATATGTGTGCGTGTGTATGTATACATATATGTATGTATGTGGTTGTGCATAAGTATACATGTGTGTACATTTGACATGCATCTGTGTATATATGCTTGTATGTACGCATGTTTACGAGTTGATGTACGTATGTGTGTGTTTCCCTATTTGTATATGAGTATGTGTGCACATAGGTAAGCTTAATTTTCGTAAGTCAAATTGTTTAATTAAATTACTATTACACTGAAATAGAAGTGAATAGAACAGGTAGAGTCGCAATTTATTCATGAAAACTAGTTTTATTCGTTTAACATCGTTTACGAAAATAATGGAAAATACAGAATATTTTCGCTTCGTATTCTTTCTGAGGATCTCAATCAGTAAACTGGCTTTAATATTTAGCAATATTTAGGTATATTTCTGGTATATACTTTGCTATGAATGAGATAGCACGCCGACTAATTTTGAACTATATTGTTTTATGTTTGAATTCCTTTTAATGTACACAAAAATGAACCAAAAACAAAAAAACATAAATAAAAGCCCCTTATTAATAGAGAGATTAATGGTTATTTTTCTGTTTCGAAATTTGTGAATTCAAAGGATGCATTTCAATTAATTGATTAATTAATGTTTTATTATAATTCAAAAAAAAACAAATATATTACTTTTATAAAATGATTAACATAACAATAGTACATCTGAGATACTTTCTCAATAATTCTTACAATTTCGTACGTAGAAATTTGCAAAAATATTTTTGATATTATTTTTAAAACAAATGTTTATAGGTACAACGATAGCGTGTATTTTATTATTTTCTCTCCGTAAGAAAACCATAAAAATTACTTTAATTTAAATATTTAAAATATTTAAATTGTATAGAGAAAGATTATAAAAAAAATGAATTTGACAAATATGCATATTCATTATAATACTGCATCAAGGGTGATGCACATCGCTATTATATCTTCATTGTAAAATAAATGCTGATTTTATAGCCGCTGCACCCGACATCCTTAACATTTCGGCCGATATGACCCCTAACCTCCTTTACCTGCAACTAGTCGCATTCGCATAACATGTACGGACTTTTGAAGCGAACCCTTATTTAACGCAACGGGTATTGTTTGTCATGGAAATTGAAAGACAAGGCACGGAACCACATGCTAAAAAAGCTAAAAGAACAAAATACAGGAGATTCCTATGGACCATAATCGTGAAAATACTACAACTATAAGGAGGAGGAAAACAATCTGCGAGAAAGAATGGTTTAGAACCCCGCAGTTCGTGGAATAGGATGCTGTGATTACTTTGGTTTATAATCCTTGAAAACTCGTAACGTAACAGGGAAAAGTGATAATAATAATAATCAGTTCTAAGTGTTATTCCTCTAGAGGTTGAAGGTCCAATCTTCAATACAGGCGGTGTTCAAAATAATTTAATAAATGATTGAGCCCGTGGATTAAATAAAGAAGTCGGTTCGAATTCCGTACAGATTTCCGAGTTTGACAAGATGCAACCTAAGGAGGTCGGATGTTAAATCGGTTGAAACTTTGTGAGAATATCATCTAAGATGATAACAATAGTTCAAGTAATCCAAACACTACACATATTCAATCCTGATGTAAAAAAATCGAAACATGGCATCACTATTTCCGACGTTAATCGTAAAGGAAATGACGTTTGTATTAAGAGATGATACCCTCTATCACTGCAGTATTCCTTTTACAACAAAAGTATCATAGCTAATTAAAAGATGTGTAAACATGCGTATGTTTCATTATCTCAACGTAATAGTCAATAATAACGTGATTTTTTAAAAGAAAGAACATGTAAACCATTGTCCCACAACGCCCGATTATCTGCATGTTATTTTTATTATATTTAATAAGCCAATATATATTTATTTGTTTAGCTCCCACAAAATCTTAATTGAAAATTGACTTGCTACTCAGGAAGGTCTGAAGATTCTACATTAGAATGTAATCCTCACTTTATTTTCCAAATTATCTTGTTTTTTAATTACTTTTCTTGGCAGACAATATTTAAATATAGTCACCTAAATCTGTAGGAGGTATTTAATGACATATAATTTACCCACTTTTTATTAAGTACTTTTCTGAAACTAACATGCTAACTTTTTTGACAGTCATCAGCACACCCGGTAATCAGTATATGCAGTGTCACGGGCGTGTAATGGTGGGTCATATGATTGATTCAAGAATAAGTACATTTATTTTATGATTATCTAGTGTATATTAATATTTTTAGATACATATATTGTAGTGTTCTGTTACACATGCAACATTTTATGGGCCTGTGTCTTCTGTAACCCATCTGCAACAAAATCAATTAGAGGTAACTTTCGTTGTGCTAGGATTTTGTTTTAGATGTGCAACAACTTTGCGTTTTGTTTCAAATATGAAAGGAGAGATGATGAACCGGATTTCAGAACATCCTCAAATATTGTGGTCCGATTGACTTGAAAGATTCCACGAAATGTTGGATATATATTGTACTTCATTGCATTTTATAATGTGGCTAGCCAAACAATATATATTTTCTATTTGGCATGGTGCGACGTAATAGATTTGCAAACTGAAATCTACTAACAGAGAAAGATATGCAATCACATGGAAAAGGTTTTCTAGCGAAATGGTTAAAAGCAGCGATGGTGTCGATGTATTTTGCGTACAATAAAATTGTATTGTTGCTATCATCTCTGACTGGGAAAACATTTGTTTCAATAGTAAAAAGGTTTGATCAGTCGAAAAAGAAGAAAATTGAGATAAAATGTCTGAAAATCATGCCAGCATATGGGAGGTGTAGATTTGATGGACAGCTTGATTGGTCGACATAGAAACAAAATGCTTTGCCATAAATATTACATGCGTCTGTTCTTTCAATTTGTAGACTGCTCTCGTGAATTCTTGGTTTCTTCTCGAAAAGTTTATGGCTATCCGAAAAGACTGTTAGATTTCCGTGGAGTTGTAGCTGAAGCTCTTTGTAAAACTAGACATTGCACTGCTTTAAAAGGAATACGATCTTCAGGTGATGTTTAGCTAATGCCAGAAGCAAAGAAGCAAAGAGGTCCAACTTCCCACGTTCGTGTAAAAGATGTGAGACTAGATGGACTTGATCAATTAATAAATTGAAGTAAAAAAGACCAAGATGCATGATGCCGAGATCCAATTTCATGACTCATGTGCATTGCAATAAATGTGGCGTAGCACTTTATTTCAATAAGGATCACAATAGTTTCCTAACATTTCATACTAAATAGTTATAAATATATTGTGATATTATAGATATAATAAGGTGTTTTCTGTTCATGTATGTATACTATGCATTTTGTTTTGTTTATGCTGTGATATTACGGCAAAATCAATTGATAACTTTTTATTCTTTATTTTATATAATATTATCTTTTGTACCAATTATGCCGTTTTTGCACATTTGAAACACAATTTATTTTGTTTAATAAATATACCCCTTTTTCAAAATTCATTTATACAACTTTATATTGCCCCTATGAGACATTTTTCACTCGATAAGTTGTTATTTTTATTATTATTTTAATAATAATATTATTTATCATTAGTGGTAGTAGTAATAGTAGTAGTAGTAGTAGTAGTAGTAGTCCCCAGAAATAGGAAAACATAAACTGTGTATTATCTGTGTATAAAGAAATATCACGCGTGTGAATAAATAAGAATAAGCGCGATTTCTAAAATAAAAAAATAAAAATAGATGAATTAATAACTTATTAAAATAGTTAATTAAAAATAAAAAATAATTTAAGTTTCGAAATTCTATTTAGACAAAACCAATTTTCTAAAAAAATGCGGACATGCCCCACACATCTGGCTCTCAGCTTTTTCATCTTTATTCATACGAAATTACGTGTGTATATGTTTATATATTTGCATTACAGGATTCACTCCTAAAATAATTAACTGACCATTATAAATTCTGTGGCACATCTGATACGTATAAGGGTGTAGAATCAGGGATATATTTAGTTTAAATAACTTGTATGCAAATTGTGCAAAGAGGGATGGAAACTTTTCGTGAAAATTCAGATATCATCGATTTTTTCTGAAGTATGAAACATCAATTAATAAATATTTCAGAAATGTTATTTTTGGGGGTAATGTTAAAGTGTATTTAGCTAGAATAGTATAGGCACAACCTCCCATTTAAAATTCAATGTTTCGGATTTACATTAAATGTTATCTATATGCACCAATGAAACACATTTAACGGAATGTCAATTTCTTAAGATCCCATAAGCATAATCCTAAAGTTGTAGATTTATTTACGAATCGAAATTATGTAATTTTCATCAGAGTTGAATGAAGGTTTCTAAAGAGAAGATTTTGTAGCATTATACATTGATTTTAATCTTCGTAAGGGACATAAAATGCTGCAAAAATTGTTCTGTTTGGAGAATCTATTTTAGCCGTCCTGGCAAGGTTACTTTTCTAGTTATTTACAAATTTGAGAATTTTTAAATTTAAAAATAGAATATAAATTTCAACACCTAGGAAGACTTAATCGATTTCATTACAAAACCTATCTTTTTAAATAACATATTTCTTATTGAATTATCTTTCCACGTCGGGTACATACAACGTATACACTAAAGCATGGGTGAAATAATAGCATCAACTCGACTACGGTTGTAAGATAACTTACATTAGAATGAAAACTAATGTAAATATAATCGTTTGGTCATGTATCTCTGTCTATTGGTAAACTAGTAAGATAGAAAATAATCTGAATGATCTGCATTACCGAAAAAACGAAACTAAGTGGCTTTTACCCGAGGCGGGTAACGCCCACTTACTCCTCTGGAGGAAGTTTCTAGGGAATATTGAATGCACAAACACAACCCAGTCGCATGTGTATCCCAATCAGAGGAGATGACGACTTAAGGCTTTGCAATTCATGCATTAAGATGTCAACGTCCTCTCCAATACAGCGCCTGATAGTTCCAAATCGTCACCGATCTGGTATTGACCAGGCTCAACGTCGCTTTACTTCCGTGGTTTAACGAAAGCCGGTGTGTCAACGCGATTATACCGTACACATCTGCATCAGATAAGATATGCAAGCCACCGCCCAACTATTCGCAATCATTGTTAGGATAACTATTCCTGGGGAAGAAATGTTTCAGGATACAACCAACCCTTGCGTCTTTATGGTATGGCCGTACACTTTATCCTTAAGAACAGAATAACTGATAAAAGAGAAGGAAACTTGGATTATGTCCGATCTATATGTAAACGTCTGTTCAACTAATCGTGTACAATAAATTAGGATTGAGATTTCGTAACTTTTGTTTCACTACAGACTTTTAATCGCGAAGAAAGTCTTGTAGTGCATATCCATTGTCTTCGGAGTCAGGTGATAACTTATATATAGTTTTTTATACAACTGTACCCGAGGGAGAAGACAATTCTCCATCAACTTACACATTATTAAACCATGTGAGTAAATTGCTTATATGAATTCACAATATGAATTATTAAATATTAATAGTAATATAAGTAAATTATTGCCATTTTATCCCATAACTTCAGTGGTGTACGCTGTATATAAACAGTTTTCATCGTTGCACGTATTTTAAAAAAATGTCATTTGAAGTGTTTACGTAGCTGATCTTTTACGCTAGTATTTATCTCCCTTCAACCGCGGGGAGATGCAACACAAAATCAGAAAGTGGGTATTGAAAAGCCAGCGTCCAAGAGGAGGAGCACTCTAGCTTACAAAAAAGGCATGAGAAGCCTTGTCCGCATCTCTCAGTAGAGGCGCCTATCTTATGCTTATATAGAGATTTAAAGTTTCAGCGGTGCCATAATTCGACATAATAAAGGCTGTATATTTTGGGACGACTTTGTGTATTGTACTAATTGATGATCAAAGATTCGGGATCATCGAAGATTCCCTTTCAATAATGATCTCAATCAGAAAAATATCCCGACGAACGCGAACGAGAACCACCTAACACCATCAAAGTTGCACAAGAATAAATTAGTTTTAATGCACTTAAAACAGATTATAAAAGGTGCCATTTATGACAACTGCTTGTTATTTACTGTTTCAGTAGCGATTTCAATTTTTATGGGTTGGCGTTGCAAGCCCAGAATTTAACCCTCCTCTTTAAACAACCTGGCCTGGTACCGGCTAAGCCTAGTCGGTAATATTCTGCGCCTACAATTGGCAAGATATGCAATGGTGGTCATGTCTTCGTCACCACAAAATAGAAGATGTGGCCCAAAGATGGCGTGGCAGATTTTTCTTATAGACGAGTTTGTTTAGCACGTTCCCAAGCTGGGTCATGCATTACATGTACACAATATAGAGTGTTCCTCAGGACCGTAGGCACTTTATTTAACTTTGAATCACATGACCTAAACTAAGTAGTTTATGGAAGCACATAAATGTTCCTTGTCCTTCCAATAGTTCGTGACAAGCACACCCATCTCTATATCTTCTGGATTATCGGCAACAAATTAGATCTCTATTGTGTTCTCATCCCCCTATATTGAACGTTGAGATGTTTTTCTTTGAGAACAGACCCACGACATGATATTGTATCGGAGTTTAATGTTTATTTACTTGGGTTTTCAATTCCGGACTAGGACGGTGATGGTAGGTTACGGCTATCTTTACATCCAAACCTAACCCGCTACCTGGTGGGGTGACTCAAAGAGATCTTCGTCTCATATTTGGCTTCGAAAAAACGTCACAAGAGACAGTCTTCTCTTTTTCAGATGTGAGGTCAGAGACATACGTGTTCTTGTAAAATATTGCGTCCATACGTAATCCTTACATAAGTTAATAATGATACGAGTCAGTCTGAAAACAACCCAGTTCAGTCAAAAACCAATCGAAGTCTCTTGTCTAGTCTCAAACACATCGTTATCCTGCATATATGAGTTTGGTTCAGTACTAAACAAGAAAAAAACTCATTTTTCAGAAACAGCCTGGTGAAATGAAAGGCAGATTTACAATGTTATATAGGAAAAATGATTCGAAAAAATCTCTAAGAAGATTGTGGTTTTCGTCATATTCTTTATTGGGTTCAAAACTAATGATCTTTAATTATGAAACATAAAGAAAACATCGCTTTGTTTTTTATATTAAAAACATTGATCTGAATGTTTTCAGAACTGGTTTTTATTTTATGTTGCTTAAACCTCGCATTAGAGTTTATGAATATTCATAACTTTTCGAAATAAATCGAACTCAGTTCAAACGATGCGGCTTGTTTTTCCCATCTTAATTATATCTTATTTCTGCTAAACATCTTTGTGGTTGGTTTATAACCGTCTACATCATTGACTTTTTCTCCAATCAAAACGAATCGCGTATTAAAATAGTTTTAACCAATCGGACACTGGGAAATAGCAGACTTATTTCCCATCGATCTATCAGTGAAACTGGGTTATATGCTAATCAATATCAACATATTTAGCCAATAAATGGAAAAAAGTTCACCGGCGTCAGAAATGAAACCGACAATGAGTGTTCAAGTAGAATTAGGTATACCCAATTAATTTTGTACGGTAGAGACTGAAAAAATGAAATAATCAACACCAGGCTCCAAGTAAAATAATAAGGTAGTATGGAAACTTAATCGTTGATAAGATAATTATACCTGAGAAGATAAAACAGCTTAATGAGACTGAAGTTAATAAAAAGGGTTCTAAATCATTTGTTTGACGAATAATAATGTAATATGCATTCACCAAATAACTTATGCGTATCAACAGTTCCTGATTATGTACTTATTTACTACGATGCAAGATGGGTCTATTTACAACTTGTACGTCAGTACACGCTGAGATGTCTATTCTATATACTTTTGTCATTCGGATAATAAAAGTGTATGCGTCCTCCTTACAAAATAGCAATGCCTCATGGATATTAAGATTGTATAATACGGAGTGTGCTAAATAAACGTTATAATAAAATCAAAAATATTTTCGGTAGTGGTAGCAGTAGTAGCACTACTAGTATTATGTGTAGTAGTAGTAGTAGTAGTAGTAGTAGTGTTTTTATGATTCGGTAACTTCATGATGCTTAATGCCAATGTTTGATGCGAGTCTGTTGAGTAGTTTGTGAGCCTACTAATGAGGTTCTAAAATTGAAGAATGAATTTGTTCTGTGACAGTTCGAATAAGGAAAGCATGTTAACTCTCGAATCGAAAGGCCTACCACCGTCAAATATGACGTCACGCTTCTAGACAGAAAAGACAAAATTGCTCTCTTGTCCTGTATACAAAATTACTCAGTCGTGTTCACTTGGTTTTTCATAGAGAATTTCGAAACGAAAAATTAATATTTCATTCTGACTAGCCATTTTTTTTGTTGGTTCGATTTTTAAAGTAAAACATTTTCTATTTTTCTTTAAATAAACGTTATTCGACTAGGTTTTTTTCGATGACTGCCATTTTTTTGCTATCAACAGCAAAGTTATATTAAAGTGGACGCCATATTACTTATCAGAAGCGCATTTTCCGACCGTAAAAATAATACGGCGTTATCGCATTTATTATTAACTAGCGGGACCCTGTGGAAATTCCACAGTGTTTTCTACATCAATCTGTATAATTTACTGTTAATAATATTATCCGGTGGCTAGAAATATGCACATATTTTACTCACAAAAATTTTGCGTGACGGAATGGAAGTATATATATTTATTTATATTACTCGGTTGCCGGGGCAAAAGCTGTCTCTTCACTAAATCTTCTTAAATATGAGTGTCAGATCGTGACACACAAAATAAATAACACACACTCTATCGTATTAATATATAAATAATAATAATAATAATAATAATAATAATAATAATAATAATAATAATAATAATAAGAAGAAGAAGAAGAAGAAGAAGAAGAAGAAGAAATTTTAAATATTAAAAAATAAAATAAATAAATAAATACATACCGTAAGCCTGAAACCGGCCCATTTGGTAAGCGTTTCCGCTAATGAAACGGGATACCAGAGTTCTATCCTCGGTTGAGTCATAGCAAAGACTAAAACAAACATTGCTAAAACTCTCAGTATTATAAGGTCAGGATCAAGGACAATGAAGCAGTCCTGGGGAAAGAGTGGCGCCCTTCCCTACATCTCGGGTTAGCCGCTAATGTAAAGAGATCCTCTACTGTAATCGGACAATTTAGCCTTTTATAAAGTCTGAAATTAGCGACCACCTCACCTAAAATAAGCGAACGCCATTTTTGTTTGACGAATTTGACAATATAACTAAATAAATATTTGAAATAAAAAAAATTAATTTATCAGATGTTAACTATACAATATCATTGCCCTTGTCTTATTTTTACGTATCTATTTGGTACTTTGTTACATTGGGACACGGGCTAACTTTGACCCTGACCCTAACTTTAACCCTAACCCCCAATGACCCTGAACTTTATAGCTAACCCTACCCCCCTCCCTGACCCTAACCCTAACGACGGGGTCAAAGTTAGCGCGGGTCCCAATGTAACAAAGCACCATCTATTTGTTAGTAAGTTACGCTTGTTTTATTATGAGCACCCCTCGGATAAGAGTGAAATATTTTTAAAAAATTAATAATTTGCATTCAAATAACGCGTGTACGATGGACACTCTACTAAAAAGGGTTGATATACCGTAAAAACTGGCAGGCTTCCGAAATAAAACGAAATTATGATTGTTACTTTTTTTTTCGATTAGATTTTCTTTTTTATTTTGCTTTGAATCACGACTTTCCTCACTTTCGTTTTTGTTAAATTTTTTTTTACTTTTTGCGATTTATTTATTTGTTTTTATTGCGTTTTCACTTTTCAATTACGTTTATTCTCTCTCTCTCTCTCTCTCTCTCTCTCTCTCTCTCTTCTCCCTCTATCTCTCTCTTACGAACACAAACTTTCTCTTTCTTTCGTACGCGCTCTCTGTGTTTCACTGAAAAAAAAAGGAATTCCACAGTGTTTTCTACATCAATCTGTATAATTTACTGTTAATAATATTATCCGGTGGCTAGAAATATGCACATATCTTACTCACCAAAATTTTGCGTGACGGGATGGAAGTATATATATTTATTATATTACTCGGTTGTCGGGGTAAAAGCTGTCTCTTCAGCAATCACTATCGGTCGCGACTCCCCTCCCCCGTTGTCAGGGGCAAAAGTAAATACTAAATCTTATTAAATGGGAGTGTCAGATCGTGACACAAAATAAGAAACTTAACTTCTCAGATGTTAACTATACAATATCATTGTCATTGTCTTATTTTTTACGTCTCTATTTGGTAGTTTGTTACATTGGGACCTGGGCTAACTTTGGCCCTGACCCTAACTTTAACCCTAACCCCCAATGACCCTGAACTTTATAGCTAACCCTAACCCCTCACTGACCCTAACCCTAACGACGGGGTCAAAGTTAGCGCGGGTCCCAATGTAACAAAGCACCTTCTATTTGTTAGTAAGTTTACTTTTTGCGATTTATTTATTTGTTTTTATTGCGTTTTCACTCTTTCTCTATTCCCCCCCCTCCCTCTCTTACGAACACACACTCTCTCTTTCTTTCGACCACGCTCTCGGTGTTTCACTGAGAAAAAAAAAACAAAAAAAACAAACATTGCTTATTGTCCGTTCAAAACATTTAAAAAATAAATACTGGTTCCTTACCATCCAAAAATAATAAATAAATGTTTAAACACTTTAAGAAGTGGTGCAAATAAAAAATAAATACTTAGTTCAAACTATCATTGAAAAAAAAAACATTGCTTAACGTCCGTTCAAAAACAACAACAACAACAACAAAAAAAAAAAATAATAGACATGCCCTAACAACGCCAAAATAAAAATCAAAAAATAGTTTTAAGTTTTAAGAAACACAAAAAAGTACTTTTTGACCAGGTGATTAAAAAAAATGTATTATTTATTCCCCTTCCGCTCGAAATGTAGAAAAAAAAATCTTAGCGGCTGATTGGGATCGAACTATAAACCAGTCGGGCCAAAGACAAAAATACTACGTCGCTTACCGTTGCGCTAAAGGGAAATAATTCAAATATTATGCAGAAATTAGGCTAATTAAATGTTATTAATAATCTAGGTGCGGCACGCATGCGCAGAGCGTTTGCCGGAAGCGTGACACACGTACGTACACCTTAGCGTATTAATATATAGATAAATTACATTTATAATCTTATTGATATAGAAATAGCTGTGAAAAAATAATAACATTCCTGTAACATTTTAAAATTCAATGTCGCAAAGTATGACGTCACACTTCTACCGTAAAATTTCTCAAAAAATAAATTTCCATCATATCTAGACATAATGGATTATTACTCAACTTGAAAATGGCGTCTTACATGTTATTGTACGAGTACTATTTAATTTTAATCTAATGACAATAACTTTTGTTAGGAATTACATAATACACTTCACTAAATACACACGATATACAGTTGCATAATTTTCATCCTCTTGTTTTTTGTTTTTACAATAATAATTATGCACTATGTTTGAGTGTATAATTATTATGAAAAATATTTCCAATCTCTTTTTACTTTTTGTTTCTTACAAAAAAACAAGTAGTAAAGAATAAAAAACAATTCGGTTTTAATTGTCTTTATTTTTACGTAAAAACAGTTTAAATGCATCTAAATACCGATCGCTTGGATACATATACGCACGCCAGGTTCTCCCCTAAAGTCTAATTCTTTCTCGTCGTCGTAGGGGCAGTGACAGCATACTAGTGTCAGAGCTATGTCGTCCGGAACTCCAATTTTTGGCATGGCAATCCAAGGTGGACAGAGTCAGCTAAAAAAGCATGTCTGAAAATCAAGCAAGAACCAGAATCATGATCTACCGCCCTTTAGTCGTCTCTGCCTCTGCCTGTCTTAATAAAGGGGTGCCAGTCGCGAAACCTCAAATCAATGGAATAGAAGTGGCAACGTTGTTACTGTACGATTCTTTTGTGTGTTCTGGTGCAGCATTTTCCCGGATTAGGCATAAAACCGCTGATGCTTACTGCTAGGAGTAGGTCAACAAATAACCTAGACCAACGAAAAAGGTTCATATAGACCAAACAATCTTGAGGCACGATCTTTATGAGTGTTATGCAAAAATCCGACTCGCTTAACCAACAAGCAAACTCCACTTTGTGTTTTTTTAGGATTTTGTAAGTTCCGTTTATTTCTTACAGAGTTGTAAGCCTTTCGATTCGACAGTAGATATGCTTTCCAAATTCCAACTGTCACGAACTAATTCATTCTTTAATGTTATCACCTTTTAACATAAGATTAAAAGCGACACCAATTTACAGAGAAACGTTATTTTCTATGTTTATACCCAGCCTTATGGTCTAAATTAACCGTTAACGTAAAAGCAGTAAAAAAGCAGCGTGGTTCTAAAAACCCTTATGAATCTCAGCGTGGTTTATGAAGAATGATCGATCAAAATAAATATGACGACGTGGTCATTTATTTTATTTTATTTTTTTCTTGTAAACTAAATAAATGAGTTGGATATTCTAACATTGTTGTCAGGAACATACAATGATGATGTAATAACGAAAGTTTCTATCGTATGGAAAAATATATTAAATTAAAAAAAGTTTTAAACAAAAAATGCGGATTCTATTTCTATATTATTATATTTTAGCTCTAGTATTATACGTACTATTGAGCTTTTTACTCACTTTCTGTGTTTCCTTAAGACATTATAATAATAAATATATATATATTTATAATAAATATTTTTTAATATCCACATACATATATATTTCATCTTAACAAATGATTAACAGTGTGACTAGATAAAACTTTACCATCGGTCGCGGAATTCAAACGTCGCAGGGTTTGACTCTTATCGACGTCTCTGCCCACACAGATGTGGGGATAGCTATACGACGAAGAAAAATACATATTCTTATTATGTATTAAACAAACAAGTGTGTATGTGTGTGGAATAACGTTTATTTTTGTTGGGCAATCGCGTTTGCGTATATAGTATTAGTATTTAACGAAAGGATAAATTAATGTGCGAGACCGGGAACTTTAACAATAAGAACATGAGTTTCCTACAGGATTCGAACCTGTGCCTACGAGGTGGAACTAACTAGAGCTGGTGCCAGTTTTACCACTTGATACGAGATCAACGGTTCATTTAAAACGGATTTTGTTACAGATAACTGAACCTGTTAATTTGTAAACAATGTAGGTTTGTTCATTTTCTGCATTAATACCATCTATCTATGTTTCATAAGCTAACTCTCTAGGCCTTAAAATGAATATGACAACAGAGAGGTCGGAGTAACATTTACAAGAAGGAACAAAAGTAATCTGTTGTCAGGGACTGCTTCTGTCTTTGTCATAGCGAATCTGTCTGTTCCACCAGTATCTCTTTTCAAAGTGCCGAGAAGAATCCATGTAATGGCACAACAGAATAGATCGCCATAACACTAAGATACGATGTAATTAATTAATTAATTTCATATGGAAATCGCCCCAGACAAGGCATGACACCCCTTGATTTAAGGAGCTAAAAATACTACTTTAAAGTAACAAACTGAAAATGGGAATTCTACAAATCTACTGGTTGCTGCGCAATAATACGTGGATTCGACTTGACGACAAATAGTCAGGCAAAGGCGGACCCTCTTACTGCGGTGATGAAGTAAGTCCGGACCATCCCCACCGCTCGATTCTGGCTCAAGATCATCAATTCCGCCACAAAAACTAGTCAACAGTTAGTGCTAGATAAAAAGATTCCTATCCAGAAAACAGCATTTTCCCCCTTTGTCAGAAACATCGCCCATGAAATGTGAGAACAAAAGGACAACATTAGAGAAGCGAGAGTTACGAGGATTCCGAAAGTTAACGCAAGACTCACTTTCTACTTTCCTTTACCTTCGCGATCGTTTTAGGAACACCAAATGTAATCATTAATGTACAATGTATTAGCCTTGGTTATAATGGATCTTCTTGTATGATAATAACACTCTAATAATCTTGCTTTGTTGGCTATTGGAACATAGAATGTATTAGAAAGAATATTAAACACAAACGTCTCATAATCTAAGAGGGGTGAGTTCAATCAGTGTATTTATTTTATTTTCAATCGACCCAAAATAATGTTTACATTGACTAGATTGAGTCAAGGCAGAAAATGTTAACGTTTTTTATTATAAAAAGAACAAAATTCTGGCTGTCCGTCTGTGTGTCAAGTTTAAAGCAACACCTCCTCAAGATACACCCACAAGCTGGTATATTCATGGTTTTTTGGCAATATATAGGTAGATCTTTTGAATATTTAGTATTTTGGAGGTTAACAGTCACAGAAGTGACCAGGCGATATGAATGTTTTTATGTAGTAATTCAACGACTTATTTCTAGTTTTCAGAGCAAGCGAGAGAAAAGTAATAAAAAGGAAGTACATAATGAGGTGGAGAAGAAAGAGAGAGAGATAGGAGATATCGAGAACTAGACAGAAATAGGGATAGATAGAGTCAGAGTGAGAGAGGAATAAAACCGATGTTACACACACATTATAACAATTTTAGTTTGTGTCCATGATTTTGGGTAACGCGGTGTAACCATGCTAGGTTTTAATCATGGGAAATGCTTAAAAACATATTTTAAACAATAATCTTTTGTCAAATCTTACACAATTCATCATAATCTAATGCAGATTCTTAAACTGCAAATAAATAAATCCACTTTAAAAAATAACTATTTACCGAGGAACACTAGGAACATGTTTGCACTACTGTACAATGTACCAAAGTTGACATAACGCGTCACGGGTATCGGATCGTCTAGAGGAGAGTAACTGCATGTAATTTTTCTTAAATTCAAATTAGACTCATCAGTATTCTTATAGTAACATTTAAATGTGATTAGTTTAATCACAAAAAACGCGCGCAACTTAACAAAAAAGCTTTTTGAAAAGGTTATTTTGGCGATTGCGGGTGTAAACATTCTTTACCTATGACGTGTAAGCAGTACCGAATGATCCATCTATTTTAGGCGGTTAGAATCGGGTTAAGTTCGAAGCTTTTTTTAATTTAAAAAACATATCCCACAAAACTTCGATTATTGAAAAAGATTTCCACTCTTTACTTGTAACATTCGTACATTGTCATGATTCTTATGCTGATTACCAAAAATCAATTGTTGACACGTTAGAAAGTTTATGTAAGCATTTACTTTTTTGTTATCCTATTTTAAATAAACTGTTTCAACTGCCAGGTTTTGAAAAACTTTTTTGGATATATTCGGAACATCAGGAAGTTTGATCAGATGTCTTGCTGGCTAGGCAGGCTTAGATGAAACTCGAAGCGTTGCCTAAATATCGATAATGTAGAGGCGCTCTTAGAGACAAGTCAATTTACGATGTTCCTCAGTGTGGCACGACATGGATGAACCCAGGCGATAGAGAAAGTTCCAATAACCCCGCTCGACCCACGATGATTGCTTAGAATCATAATATTGATGTTAAGTGTTGGTCCCCAACTGTCTGCTGCAATACTATCACTACTCACACAAAAACAAATCAGGATATATTTTAAACTGCATATCTACAGCATTCTACGAATTCGATACTTTGACAGTGCAGGATACGAGTATTACATCAGCTTACTAATTAGATGAAACAAAGTGAATTGTTTTTTGTAGTAGTTGTATTAGATATGGAAATCAAACAATTTTTGCAGGAATTTTTCATTGGAAAATATAAAGAAATATAGCGGTCGTTACGACGGATTCTCTCTTTGCCAGAACAAGCAAAAAAGGCCAATTTATGGCCAGAATTTGCTAAGAGGAGGACAACGATTATCTATTTTTACAATTAATTGGCGAATCTTTATATCGCGTGTAATTGGGCAGCAAACCGAAAACTGTCAATTTATTTAACTTGTTTTACAAACTATTTGCATCGATAAATAACAGCTAGTTTGAAGTAAACATTTAAGAGCGAAGATTAACATAACAAATGGAAGTCGAATTTTTGAATAGTCTATCTCAGAGTTTCGCCTACAGGCAATGTGTAAATCTTCCGGTAATATTTTTGTGCGAGTGTCACTAGATAGAGTTCGTATGGTAAATTTGCAGAGAAGGTTAAACAATGATTAGAGTTGAATTTTCCAATTGTCGTAAGAGATACGTATTCCGCCAGTGACAGGAATTCGTCAGTCTTATATGGCAAATGAGTAAGGATGTTTTTCTTTTGGATTGAACCTGCAAGGAGAGCGAGCGAGAGAAAGAAGGAGAGAGCGAGAAATAGAGAGAGAGAGAGAGAGAGAGAGAGAGAGAGAGAGAGAGAGAGAGAGAGAGAGAGAGATAGCAGTTGTATCCCTGATTAGTTCGTAGTTACTTAGTAATGAGTGTCAGACCTGGTTTCCAAAATATAAACTTAATTTGAAGCAAATTCATGTTTGTCTGATAATTTACTACTCAACATCTTCGTTATTTATTTATTTTACATGGCAGAACGTAGCAGAGATGGGGCGTTTTTTTTTAAATCCACACAGTGTATCCTCTTTGTTGTCAGATTTCTGTAGTCGCATTAGTGAGGTGCCCAGCGCCTCTTCTCCTTGTCGTTCTCTTTTTATTCTTCTCAATAACAGCTTTAAAGCACGTTATTAATAATGAAACATCACAAATGCAATTAGTTTTCAAAAGATATTTGGGGTTTTATTCTTTCTTTATACTATACATTTATATGCTTAAAACACTCAACTGTCTACCCCGTAATAAAGGCAGCAGTTATATAAAAATAACTGTCCTGTCTCTGTCTGCCATTTTAAAGACAATTATAAAATCGTTTTGCTGTCTTAACTAAAGATTGAATTGAGAACCACCAGAATAACCTAGCACATATGATCGAAACTACTAAAACGGTAAGTTTTATTTTTAAGAAAAGCAGGAAGACGCTTGAACAAAGTCACTGAAAGAATTCCGTAAATCGTGGAGAATAAAATGCGAAGAGTGAAGAAAAAAATGCTACGTAATAATGTCGGCAGAGTAAGCGAATATATCAAGATGCGAAAATACATAAATAACTACAAAAAATAGATATTCGTATTAATATAGTATGAACCCACCAATAAATGATTTTTTCATATATATATATATATATATGGTTATAAATATTTGTTTTTACTACATACGTATACGTTTCATCCATATGGAGATTGTCAGTGTAAGGGATGAATTATTCATACCAGACTCGAACCCCGGGACACGAGTCATGTTTCCAACTCGAATTCCAACGTCTTAGCCCACACGGCTATTATCAACAACCCGGTTAATGAACCACAGATTATTCGTAAAATGTTCGACTATTGAAAGGAGCATGCACACACACACACATACATCCCCCCACACACACATATATATATATATATATATATATATATATATATATATATATATATATATATATATATATATGCAAGGCTGCCGTCAGATTCGTTTGTCATTTTATTATATGGGAATGGAATTACAATATTAAAATATCAGAATACTCACAGCTTCCTGCCAAATTCTTGACCAGAAAGTAGAATCTAATTATAAAGGAAAAACATTAAAGAAATGTTTTTTCTTAGCTTACATGTCAAGGTACTAATAATATATGTATATATATGTAAATTCCCGAAACAGTTTTTCATGGTAAACAACTGATGATCCCTTAAAATAGTGTTAGAAACTAACTAATATAATAACTGTAAAAAATAAATTGACTTACATGAGTTATTTTCCACTGGAAGACTTGAGACTATAAGTTTTTTTTTTTTATATTTTTTTATTTTTTTAATTTTTTTTTTTTTTTTTTTTTTATATAGTTTTAATGGTTGAGAAACTTCCGAGACTATATATATATATATATATATATATATATATATGAAGCAATCCAACAAAAGATATAAGCGTTAACTAATATCTTATAATTAGTGAAACATCCGGATAAAAAACTGAAGCTCAATATACTGGATAGAGCATTAATATTACAATATAAAATGAAGTAATAAAATAAGGTGTCAATCAAATTTTATCAGAATTCAAAGTTCATGCAAAGCATCCTTAAGTCCTTAGCTCATGAGTCTTCAAAGATAATTCTTCTCTTCAGAGGACCATTACCGCAGTTATACTACTACAGGCAATAAAATTACGCTTTGAAAATATATAAAATTATATACACAAATATATAAAAATACATAACATCAAACATATCAATCCAAAAACATACTTTTGTTGAATCCATATTTTTATATATTTTTATATATTTGTGTATATAATTTTATATATTTTCAAAGCGTAATTTTATTGCCTGTAGTAGTATAACTGCGGTAATGGTCCTCTGAAGAGAAGAATTATCTTTGAAAACTCATGAGCTAAGGACTTAAGGATGCTTTGCATGAACTTTGAATTCTAATAAAATTTGATTGACACCTTATTTTATTACTTCATTTTATATTGTAATATATATATATATATATATATAAATATGATAAACAATCAGCAATTCGCGGTCTACGTTGTTTGACAATTAAAATTTAGTATCAGCCGAACGGTGATTCGATTAGTGAACAGGTTAGTATTCTAAGGAGATGAATACGGTGGCCAAACCTACGAGGGATTAAACTTTTGGAGAGAAAAAGACCACTTCCTTGTTCGTTACACCTGGCCATTGTTTAATCTAACGCAGTGGTTTGTCTTTAGCCCTAAGTGCTAACGAGTTAATAGGCAACAACTTTCTATATCTATTTAATAACTAGCAGGATGCCTCCAGATCGCTTCTCAAACACTCAAATAAAATTGAGGAAGCCCGCAGAGCACAAATAAAGAAGATGAAAACATGAAGAAAATACGAAGAAGTAAAAGAAGAAAACAAAAAGATAGGAGAAAAAAAAGCAGAACAAAAAAAAAAGTAGAAGAAGAAAGAAGACTATTTTTTGTTGGAATTATGAGTTTGCGATTTCTTTACATGATCGACAGTAGCGGACATTGACTAACAGTGGCGGCGAGTTGCGTACAGAGGAGGGAAGTGGTGGGTAGTGGCAGAGAGCGTCTTTTAAAATTGAAAACTTATTTCCTGTTTGCGAATTAATTTACATGGCGGACAGTTACGGGTATTATTCGACAATGATAGATTGTGGCATGTAGTGGCGAGTAGTGGCGGGCAACGTCTACTAAAATTTAAAATTGAAAGAAAACTGACTCATTTCGAGTTTTGAATTATGAGTTTGCGATGTATTTATATGGTGGAGAGTGGCGAGCATTGGCGGACAGTGACTGGTAGTGGCGGGAAGCGACTACTGAAATGAAAAAAATGCTGACTTATTTCCTGTTTTGAATTATGAGTTGGATATTTCTTTACATAGCGGTGAGTAGCGTGTAGTAACGGGTAGTGGATTGTAGTGGTGGAAAGTAGACGGGAGTATCGCACAGTAGCGGCGCGTTGTGGGCAGCGGTGGGTAGTGGCGGGCGTCCTCTACTAAAATTTTAACTTTTTAAATTCTGACTCATTTCCTGTTATTAATAAACGATTGGCGATTGTATTACATGGCAGACAGTGGCGAGCAACGTTTAATAAAATATAATAAAAATGCTGACTCATTTTCTATTTGAAATTATTATGAGTTGACAATTTTTTACATCACGGACAGTGACGAGCATTAAAAGACAATGGCGAGTAGTGACAGGAAGTGGCAGGTAGTTGCGGGCAGTGGCGTGTCATGGCGGATAATTGCGGATAGTGACGAATTTGGGCGGGAATTGGAGGGTAGTGGTATGCAGCGTCTATGAATTATGACTTGGCGATTTCTTTATATGGCGGAGAGAAACGTAATAAATAACACATAATAATAATGTGACCATGTCAAAAATATAACTATGACGTCATGTCTGGAAGTATGAGTCAGCAGTCCGCCTACCTATAACTATGGCATCATGTGTGCAAGAATGAGTCGGCAAAATTACTACATAATTACATTGTTTTTGTGAAAAATTAGTACAACATAGCGTTGACTTTAGAGGCAAAACGTAACCCCTTACAAATCCCGGCCCAGTGTATCCTCTTAGAATATGTTTGTAAATCTTACATATTACACATCCAAGAGAACCCTGGAGAAGAAAATATAAACTTTATGGTATGTTCAGTAGTTTTTTTAACTTTTCGCTGAACATACAAACACACATACAAACACACATTTTTACTCTTTATATAAATACTAGCAGAGGTACCCGGCGTTGCCAAGCATTCTCTCTTTCCTGGTCGCTCGATTTTACCGCCTCCTCTCCCCGTTACACCCGTCTCCCCGTTGCCTTGTGCGAAAACTGTCGCTTTTCCGGTCGGCCCCTCGCCTCCATCCCCTCTCACCATTACCTTGAGCAAAAGCTGTCTCTTCCAATGTCGACTCCTCTCCCCCACCGTTCCTACTTTTTTCCTGGGGCATAAGTATGACACATTTATATTAAAAGTACTACATCTGTCTTCGTCCTTATCCCCTTTCGATGTATTTGTACGTTATCGTTAAAAGAAAATGCTTATGAGTCAGTCTGATTCAAACGCTCGACCTCCTGGCCATCGTTCTTTATCCGTAACCGTTATGCTACTGACGCAGAGAACACACTCTATAGGAAAATAAGTCACCTTAACGTTGTGTTTTTGTCAAACTGCACAGTCGCAAAATGTACAGATTACTGGAAAACGAATACATTTAGTAACCCCACCTCTGAGAAGTTCTGTGTCAGTTGGGCACAAAGGAATCAACGTTTTTTTCCAATTTTCCGATATATCTCGTCAGCTCTTTGCAGACATCCAAACATTAGCACATACACACACACAGACAATCCTCTTTTATATCATAAACCTAGCTAAAATATCCTTACCATGGGTGTATAGGGTTATATAGTGGATACATTTTATGAAACAAATTCTTTTGATTAACACTGTTCGCAATTTTTTATATCAGAAATTATTATTTGCGAAAAAAACATCCGTCCTAAAATATGTAGGATTTTTTTATTAAAAGTGTTCACAATTTCTAATGTCAGATAGGGCTGCCATGAGCGAAAACGTCTTTTCGTCATTACCGCCCTTTCTCCCCATAGCCAGGAACAGAAGCTGTGTCTTCCCGGATCGCCTTATCTCCCCCGCACTCCTGTCCCTCGCCCTTCTCTTCCCGTTGCCCGGGACAAAAGTTGTTCGGCGCGGAGAGAGACCCCGCGATATAATTTTGTATCCCCCCTGGTTGAAAATGAAACATACTTATCCTAGTACCTTAGATACTGTATTTTTAATATACATATTATTATGGTAGTCTATCTCTATTTTCAAGTTATTAATAAAATAAAGTTGTTCAGTGCGGAGGCAGACGCCGCGATATAATTTCGAACGCCTCCACCCTGGGATCAAAATTAAATATACGTATTCCAGTACTGTATTTTCACAATATATATTGTTATGGTAGTCTATCTCCATTTAAAAAAATGATGGTTAAGGGCACTTTCTAATATAATGTCTACAGAGTGTCAGAACTTGTGGCAAATCTCATCTATAAAAACAAATAAAAAATAGTTTAAAAAATAAAAAGAATTTCTCGGTATTTTGGCTGATTTCATAGTGTAGTATCTGTTCCGATGGATTAAACCGGTAATGGCTTGGTCTTTTCCGACTATTAACACGCTATTGTTAGTTGATGAATGATGTGTTTTACCAACAATCATGAATCGTATGACCAAATCTATCTTAACTATTAATGAAACTAATATTATAAAAGTTTGTATTTTTTATTAATGTAAACAAAATGTTTATTTTGTTATCAGCGATTTCTTTTTGTTACGAAGAACTAAGTGTTATTTGATCTCATTTACCCTGCACTTGTGCTTAAATTGTCCTGGTTTTTATATTTTCTGCAAATAAAAAAATCAAAGTGTAGTATCTGTTCGGATGGATGGTACACCCCTTAGACCGGTACCGTCTTGGTCATTGTGCCCTGATTCCACCGATGTAAGGGTTTCTCCTGTGCACTTCTAGGAGGTCCACCCTCTCTCGGCTTTGCTTTCTCACCTGTTGATATTATAATACTACGAAGATTTTCACTTCTAAGGTAAAATCAGCTCTCGTAGATAATGAATAATTTGCACCTTTCAAACATAAAATTAACTTTTTGTTTCAATAGAAATATCTTCTATCTTACACTTGCATATTTTTGGCAGTCACATTCTGCATTTCACGTGATAAGTGTATCGGGTGTTGCTGTCGTATTTTAATTTTTACTTTTCCCTTATTTTATATACTTTTTTTGTTTGTAAATATTGTGCCTATTTACCCCTTATTTACATTCCCCCATGTATTCACGTAAACACTTCTTAAATTGCAGGTTTCACAGCTGCGTATGTTTATTGAAGAAATACAAATATCATTAAACACAATTCGCTCATTTTGCGCGGTCTTTCACATAAAACGTAGTAACTAAAAATGACAATGTATATATTTATATAAAGTTAGAAATGTGTATATGTTTATATATTTGTATGTACAGAATTAACCCAGCATTGTGAATTTTGGAATACATCATCTTAGCATAAGGGTGGGTAATGTAGGCTATGTTTAGTTTAATTTAGTTTCATGCAAAAGTGAGAAAGATTTGGTGAAAGCCTTTTGTGAATTGTTTAGTAGTATTAGATCTTGTTTAAATATTCGTATCTTGACTAAGCAATATAAAAGTTGTGAAAGACTGTTCAGTTTGGGCATTAATTTTACCCATCTTGGGACGAGTGTTCTTCCAGTAATATATATATATATATATATATATATATATATATATATATATATATATATATATATATATATATATATATAAGAGAATATATGTTTCTCAGTTCAATTTGCTTTCAACGATTTTACCATCAAATGTAGACTTAAAACGGTATGAATCATCAATCATACCTAAGAAAATGCTATTTGAAACGAGTGCTAGACAAACCAAATTAAACATGATTTCGAACTTAAACATGAAAGGTCAACCGATGTTTATGTAAAGATGGATCTAAAAACGAGTTCATTTAACTATTTTAAATAACTTGCAAAGTAGATAAGTTTTTAATTTTTTCAAATTATGTTCAATTTCTAATTTTTCGTTAAATATATTTGTATTATTCTGAGGCATTTGATGGTAATTCGACAAATCATGCATGAGAATTTAAATGATTCATAAGTAGATGAAAAAAGTGTAACGGATAATACATAAGAGGGAGATAAAAATAAATAGAGACAGAAGAAAGAGACAATGAGTGAAAACAAACAGACACAAGTGATTGTTTATCCGACATAATAGTACATAATGCCTTATCCCTTCTGATCAAAAATATGTTTTTAACAAACTGTACATCAAAATTACTTGTGTTAATGTTGTTGCAATCATTAGTTAATATTTAGTTATGTGTCATTAATCCTTGTCAATGCATTGTCCATGGCACATTTAAACCCCATGAAACTTTGTAACTACTCAATTTTCTCTGAGTCAAGATTCTTAAATTACCATTCAAATGTTACATTGAGATTATGTTATTGTGACCATAGACGATGCAAACATAGTTTTTTTTTTAATATACTTCATACTATAAAAACAGGACGACTAGGTGTTGCCGTGTGCCCCCATTACACCCAATTATAATACCATATTACATTTGTTATTTTTGTTTTAGGGTGGAGTAAAGTTACATTAATTGAAATAAATGTAACTTTATAGTTTTCACATACACTAGGTGTCGTCGTTTTCCTGGAATGGGCGAGACCCACCGCGTCCACTGAACTCCTTATAAAGATTTATATTCTTAATTTATTGTGGTTTCATAGTAATTTTACGGGATCTGCGTTGGCACCGGAATCTATAATGTAAAATATAAAAAAAAATGTTTTAGGACTGGAACCAGACGGGCACAGGGTTCTCAGTATTTGCCGGGCAACATGCCAGTACATTTTATTCTAATATTTAATTTGAAAATATACATGGAACAGAAAATACAATACTACGTTTTACTTTATTTCATTTATTACTTGAAAATTATAGAAATTAACAGACAGTAATTTAAATAAGGGGTTCAGGACAAGAAACAGGAGTGCACAGGGGTCTTCATTTATTCCCGGGAAACGCCGGGTTGTCCCGAGGCGGTTAAGACTAAATTTACTATTATTTCACTATATGTCATTATTAACAACGCTCCCTACCTAATAAATCTTGAGTAATACTTTAGCCCTTATCGCCAAGTTTTATATTATAGAAAGTAAAATTAATTTTAAAAAGTAATATGGCATTAGGAATTATACGCAAAAAGAACATAGCATTCGTCATTCAATCAAAGTCAATGCTGGGTAATCCTGCTATTACTCAATAAAATTAGTCAACCCAAGATGAATATGAACGACTGTATGTTTATAGACTTACTGAAGATACGTGATACGGTAAAAAATTAAATGTTACGAAACCAAAACACCCTCATGTTACGACGTCCGAGACATAGCTCATCTATATCTATATACGTCATACAAACCGTTTTCAAAATCTCAGTCACTAGTTTTGTTTATTTTTTCTGTTAGCGATTAAGATTTCTGTATAGATCTGACACAAATCGTGCGTCAGAATTGTCTGGTCTGTGAAAACTTCCTCGCTAGTCGCGGCTATTCCATAATTTTCAGGATTGCCCGTGTTTACCCGCGACACCGAGAACAGCAAAACTCAATTGTTGCATATCAAGTTGGGGAAAGTTTTTCACAGAATTAACATTGCCACTTTCAATATTTATTTGCGGTTCCGCGTTTGATACGTTTTTGCTGGCAACATGCAGAGGCAGAGTCGACTAGAGGATAACGGATACTGATGCCGACCATTCTTGGATTCTCCTCAGAGTAGCCCTCATACTACCATATTGCAACCCCCTTTACTAAGGTGATGAAAGCTTTTACTTTATGGAAACTCAGGTACTAGTTGATATACATTGTAGCGGAGGGACATGCAACGGGGTCATTTTTAAGCCATCTTTCTTCCGTCTTTATTAACTTCCGAGACTTTCGATTTGTATTGCTTTGCTGATGCTACAAACTTGTGTTTGAAATGCAAAAAAAAAACAATTAATCGAGCTTCATCTATTATTATTATTATTATTATTATTATTATTATTATTATTATTATTATTTAGACAACAAAATTGTTACACAACTTATCGGCTGTTTGTGGACAAATTAAAACTTTTACAATTATTTTGTTTACCTCTTAAATGCTTTTGGTTTCAAATCAGACACATTCGGATAAAATGCCTTTTTAATATAATATTCAACGAAAATGTGTCAAACTGCAACGTGTTTCACATTTGCAACGAGTCTTTTGGCAAATGTGAGCATGAATTAGTATGATATTGCATCAGCACACCCGCTAAATAAGTAATCAGTATCTTCGATGTAATTGTTTTTCAAATCAATATTAAAAAAATAAAGCATTTATGGATGAAAGAGTTCTATGACTTGGAAACAAGTTTATTCAATTCAGGTAATGACATCATGTTACCGTGAGTTATTCAATTAAACTTCACAACACTCCGATAAAACAAAAAGAGAGAAGGCCGTGCATGATACAGTTGTTTTAACATATATATTATTTTATACAATGTCTATTTCGTCTGTTAAAGTAAGAAAAAATCAGAACTAATTGTGGGATTTAAATTTCAAAATTTTGTAAGATGTCTTATCGATGTTATTACATATTTTTCTGAATTTACTTTCCAAATATGTTAATATTTTCTTGGGATAAATTAAGGAAACTGCCAAAACTGGGAAATCAGTAAGTTAAACAAACATTAAAATACAGACATCCGGACAGCGCCAGGTAACTGAAGTTAGTAAATTGTATACTATTTCAATTTCAAACTAATTATCAGAGGAAAATAATTGACACAATAATTTTGAAACAATTTTATAACCATACTAATGAGTTTGTTTCTTTCAAAAGTCAAATACTTTTTTTTTAAAAATCTGTAGGGTTAGGGTTAGTCGACGGTCATCATTAATGGGAATATTATATGAAGCTTGTGAACGATACGATAAGTAAAACAATTGGTGTATTTACTCAACTTAGAAACCAACTTCCTCAAGTTACTTTGCACAATACATTTCTAGTCAACATTTAATTACTTTATGGTAGAGTTACCTTACGTAAATGGATCACATACATATACTAGAACTGTTCACTCACTTTTGAAGGACCCAACACAATGCTTTGAAATGTAATCAAACCGATCGTGACCTGTTAATTAAGGTATTTGTTATATCTATATACTAAAAAAACTCGGTAGATATTGCTTTCCTACCTGTATATTTGTAACTTGTCAGCGTGCACAGTGGATGACACACAAATATAGATGGATGACATAAAACTATCAGTTGCCTTTCATAAAGACATCCATGACAAACCGCTTTTAGAGTATGGTATCCAGGCCTCTGCTCCATATTAAATACGTGATATATTGCACTTGGACAGAGTTCAACGTTTGGCTACTCAAATGGTACAGGGACGAAGGAATCTACCCATACGAAAGGCGACTCGTGAATCTTAACCCTTTCTCTCTAGAGCGCCGAGGTTTACGCGGTTATCTTACTGTGGTTTACAATTTTCTCAATTACCATTATGACCTCCAGCAAGGTGTCTGCGGGCATCACTAGAAACTATTTCACCGCCGTTTTCCATTAAACTAGAGGAGAACCTCTTCATGATCTGGATGTATGGACCTTCGATTAGGCCTCCGAAAAATGTAATAAATGTTCAAACGACGCAGTAATTCAAGGCGATAGTTGATAGGTGATGCGTCACTATATCCTATTCCGTACAAGTTTTCGCGCCTATTTTCCCTACTAGGCAAGTGAAATATGTTTGCTTTTATTGTTTGCCAAATTTATTGAAACTATTTTAAGTATGTACATAAATGTATGTCTTGTTTATAATAAGTAGGCATTATTGAACGTTGTAGAGATTTTTGTTATACTCAACATGTTGCCCGAGAAACAAAACCCCCGACCATATCTTACCTCCGGCTTTCGTGAGGGGTAGGTAAAAAGAGGTGGGCCATACACTGGAGGATAGAAAATAGAAGGAAAGAAGAAGAACGAGAAAAGAGAAAATGGGGCGGTAAATGATACTTAATAATATGCATACAACAAACACTTATTTAACGAGTCAATAATGGAGTAGTATAGTATTAAATATATAATGTTCTAACTTTAACATTGTAATTCCTATAAAACATAATTCAACCAAGTAAAACTAGTCACAGTGTCAGAATACATTCTGATGTAATAATAGACCGTTTTTTGTTCTTCAAAGATCACAAAGACAGAATACATTTATTGTTCTAATAGACCACTTTTTGTGTCTCCTTCCTCTTTGTCTTCTTCTTTTCCACGTTCTGTCTTTATTATTTAATTCATTCTATTCCTCTGACAACTTCTCTTATAATTCGCCCTTTATTTGCGTTATTTAGCCGTCCTCTCGTCATCTAAAACATTCATGTGCTGATGTAAGATGTGCCCGATGACAAGCAAAACAGATAATAGCATCAGTGTTTCAGTAGTATATAATTTATTTTACAGATTACTTAATTTATCTTATAAAAAACATCATAATATCAGATAGGCCACGCACGTTATATATACGTGATAATAGCGCTCACATATATTTATATAGTCATCTAAAGAGAGACTGTTTAGCTGCATCATGGCTATTCAATGTAGCTAGACAAACAAGTGCCACAAGCAAGGATCAACACCTGACTGTCTTGTTTACAGTCGGTGTTCCTTACCATTCAGATGTCAGGCAACTACAGTTAGTACTAGAAATCTTAATGTTTAAAGAAAAAGTCGATCAAAGTACAATCAGATCACCTGTCCTAACAAAAAGATGTTTACCTCTTCATTGCTACATGTCACTTTGGACTTTCTGTCTATGACGCAGTTTCATGTTCACGTGAACTTGTGCTTTTGAACGCAAATATACATTTTGGGTAATCTCAACGTATACGCGTCTATCTTGTTTTATTACTGTTCAATACAATTTTATTTTCAATTAACACATATTAATGTCGAAATGAAATTTTTCTCAGTCTGTAAAATAAATATAAATATTAAAAACACCCACATCGGAGGTATTTTTGTGTTTTAATTTAGTTATAGTAGAGTTAGCTTTTTCTGATATGAGTTTGAGAGATTTGTGAATTTTGGGCGTAGTATAAATTTTAGATAATTGGTTACGGATTTGCTAGTATAGAGTTTTGCGCAGATGAATGAGTACGGTCAGAGTGACCTTATATGTGCGTAGAAACAATAACGTTCTCAGAGTGTATTCTGGAATTATCTGATGTCAGATTGAATTTCCGAGATAATGTCAGAAGAGAAAGACTCAAACCGATATGAAATCCCACATGGGTGATGTCACGTTGAACCCAAACTACAAAGAGCGGTTGGATTTAAATACAGACCGTTTTGGATGCTCGAAGCGAATGGTAATTGAAAACAATCCTTAACAAAGGAAACAAACGATTAAGAATCACACACGACGAGGGAGCCGATCTGTCATCCATCAGTGTATCTGCTTATCTGTTTATCTAGCTAGAGTCACTTAAGAATATTATTGTATCTCTTATCTAAAGAAGTGTAAATTGTACGTGTCAATGCTTAATATTTCTCTCTCAATAAACCTCCATTTCCAGAAATATTTTGTCTTAATTCGTCTTTCTGTGAAGCAATAAAGAACATATGTACAGCGATGAACAACGCGGGTGCTAGCCACACTAACGACACGGGCGTGGAAGAGAAAAATGACGAATAACTATACTGAAAAAGGAAGATAAGTAAAAGGAGCATCGAAACTCATGTTCGACATCAAAGAAGAAATAATAAAGGGGTAGTGCAACATATATTGATTTGGTGTCGAGTAGGTTAAGACCCTCCAAAATGGATCGTTTAAAACTGGGTATCACAATAAAACGAAAGAAAGAAAAGGGGAAAAGGCAGAAGGATAATACTATAGAACGAGGGCGTGACAGAAGAGGAGTTGAGAAAAACTGCATGATAAGAGCAACAAATATGTAAGTTCATTTTAAAGTCTTATGAATTGTGAGTTAACTGTAATGTTTTAGAGTAAAAAGATGATAAAGAAGCAATGGAGGAGAGACTTTTGGAATCAAGATTTTATTCAAAATTTGAGTTTTATAAGAGAACTGAACGGTTCTATAACCGTTGAACGGAGTTATTAATTGATCCTAATTACATACATGAAGAGTCAAAAAATAGTAAGGCGAGTGACTGTTAAATTAATTTAGATACAAACTTAAAGAGGAATAAAAAGAAATAAAAAAACACGAACAGTATTGTCGCAGAACGGGATGAGATGCCGACATATCTGTTGTCTCTTGTTGTGTGTTGTCTGCATTCATGGGAAGGTAACTTTTTCTCCCACTCTTATGGGATGGGGGCGACTTTTTATCATGGTTTTATGCAAATGGAATGGGACGATGTGTGGTGGGCGACGTTAAAAAGAAAAAGACAGATGAGATAGAGAGTGGATGGCTGACGTGTTTTTTTGTTGTCAGGAAAACAAGAATGCAGTACAAAAACGGAACGGGGGAGTTTGTTATGGGACGTTTTTTACAACGTGTCTTGTTAATTGATGTTGCTTTGTAATGGGAGAGAAAGAGGCAGAACAAAATGAAAAGCAGAAAAAGAAGAAAGAGGAGAAATGTGCAATCGTATTTTTTTCTCTTTCCATGTTTGAGAGAGAACTGGAAAAGGACGGTAGCTAAGTGGTTAAAGATACGGGCTGACAACCTGGGGTTTTCAAGTTAAAATCCGGTTCCACACTAACACTTTCATTTAGGATGTAGGACACCCTTACGTTGTCCCTCCCGTAAGTATCCGATGTATTTCTAAAAAAGAATTCTAACTAGAAAGATATCGGGGAAACCAAATGTCAGCAATAAAATCATCTGAGTCATACGAAATAAATGAATGCATACAGTTGTGAACAGTTTTAGACAGTTTTGCATTCTGTTGAAATATTTTTTCTTTTATAGTATATTGCACTTGTCAGCTTTGTTGAAATATGTTTTGTCTTTTATAGTATATTGCACTTGTCAGCTTTGTTGAAATATTTTTTCTTTTATAGTATATTGCACTTGTCAGCTTTGTTGAAATATTTTTTCTTTTATAGTATATTGCACTTATCAGCTTTGTTGAAATTTTTTTTTCTTTTATAGTATATTGCACTTGTCAGCTTTGTTGAAAACTATTTTTGTGTACTTTTTTGTAACTCGAGAGAAGTTTTCTTGTCAAATATGTCATTCGAATCTGGTATTGTGTTGTAGTTTGGCCAACGAGACATATATATTATTTTATTCTAACAAACATATGTTTTGAATAATTATTGTAAAAAAACAGCTTGGGTAGAATTTATTGAGTGGTTAAAATCGTGCTCAGCCGATTAATAAATTCAGCTTACCATGTGACAAATGAGAAATATGTTGTTTTCGGCGGTAATTTATTTTAGGGGTTCGAAAGAAGTTTTGAATGTAAACCGGAGTTACGATACATCTGGCAGGTTTATTTTTGAAAGGTCACGCGATGTTTCATAATATGGGCGACTCGAAGGAACTAAAAGAAATATTCGAAGTTGAGCCGGTATTAAATATAACGGGGCTTGGTCGCGCATACCGACTTGGGGGAGAACACGGTGGATTTACCCTCATACAGAAAGGAGGATGGGATGTAAAATGACAGACAACCATTGCCAGATTTGCGGATGAATTGGATCTATGAAATACTTCTGTTATATGTACGATTGAGTGAATTTTAGGATAAAGATACGAGGGGCGTTTAATAAGTAATGCTCCTGACCCACTTCCAGTGGTCTGATCTAGATAACATTTTGCATGTGTAATGATTTCTATTTGTATGGGTAATGTTGCAAAAAACAGTTTTGAACTGATTGCGGTGTCTGATTTACAGGTGTTTGAACTGAGTCAGTGTGAAATGGAGCCAGTTGAGTGTCGCGCAGTGATCCGGTTTTTATATTAAGACGGACGCACACCAAACGAGACCTTTGATAAAATGAAAGAAACTTATGATGATGATGCCACATCATATAACCTTGTAAAACGCTGGCATCGTGAATTCAAACATGGCCGGAAGTCTGTGGAAACAGCTCCCAGACCTGGTCGTCCCTCTTCTGCCATTGATGAGGCATCTGTCCGTCAAGTTGAGGCTGCCATTTTGGAATTTCGACGCATTACTATTTGCATAAATAGCCCAAGAGGTCAATATTAGTATAGAGTCTGTGGAAACTATCATCCATGACACTTTGCATATGCATTAGGTGTCTGCCAGATGGATTCCCAGGTTGCTTACACCTTTCCAGAAGCAAGAACACGTCAAGTTCCCGAGGATGAATTTAGAGATGTGCCAAGAAGATGAGTCAAAGTTTTTTCAAAAGACTGATTACACAGAATGAAACTTGGGGCAATCACTATGATCCAGAGACCAACGCCCAGTCAATGCAGTGAAAGTACTTGGACTCACCACCTCTAAAGAAGGCAAGGGTGCAGCCCTCCACTGGAAAAGTCATGCTCGCAGTCTTCTGGAACCAGGGCAGAGTAGAGATGACATATTTCCTTGCAAAGGGTACCTCAATTACGATGATGAAATTAAGAGAAGCTATCAAAATCAAGAGGCGGGGCAAGATAAACAAAGGTATCCTCCTCCTGCAGAACAACTTTCCGATCTACAACTCGCATGTCGCCAGATCAGAAGAATGGGCGTGTGGCTATGAAATCCTACCCCATCCTCCTAACTCTCTTGGCCTTGCACCCTCTGAGTTTCATCTCTTCCCAGCCATGACGTTGCTTTTGAAAGGAAAGCGTTTCCCAGATGATGCAGCCTTGATTTCTGAAGCTACGGCGTGGTTGGAGCGCCAACCTTGGGTGTTGTACAAACACGGTGTCCAGAGCTGCATCAAACGATGGTAGAAATGCATAACTCTAGGTGGTTCTTATGTAGAGAAAGATTAATAACTGTGCAAAGTTTAATTACTCTACATCAATGGGGTATTAATTATTGAACGCCCCTCGTATGAATTGTTATTTCGTCTTTGGGTTAAGATGCTGATTGGAGTGAGCGGTTAGCGCGATCTACCCCCAACTCACCGCACAGATAGACTCATTGGGAAGGGTAATGATAGGGGTAGCTAGAGCCTCTGCCTGCTCCGAGAATGCAGTTTCAGCATCAACTAAGTTGGGAGTAAGATGGAGTCAGAATAAATGAAGGTGCCCTATTAATGTAACTCTAGATAGTATGCTAGTAGGACGTTGATCTGTATTCGCGATCTGATGCGTTCCCGTGTAGATGTTGGAAATAACTTTCAACTTTTTGCTATGTAGTTATACATGGGGTGGGTTTATTATATAGAGTTCGGGGTTGGCACTTTGTCGGATAAAAGAGCTTAGGATGTACATGAAGGTGTGATGTTCATCTAACAGTTATGCCGGGAGTTCTGGACACCTAGTGCAGATACGGTGAGTGTGTATAGTAGCAGTACCTTATATAAAACTCGTAGGTTGCCCATATTAGAATACATTTTTATGTAGGGGCTAGTTTTCCCCTTTTAGTATATGTAATACGCATGAGTTGGATTATATTAATATTGTTTATATTTTAATGCGTTGTTGAGGTGTATGTGTGTATAATGACTACTTGAGAATGACATATAATGACTCCGCAAAGCGAACGGTCAGGTCGTTAGAAGACAATAGAACTCTGGACGTGCACCATGAGAAGTTGACTTTCAGGAAGATAAGAACTCTGTAATTGATAGAGGACATGAGATAACTATTGGGCCGACATCGATCGTAAGAAGAATTAACGTGCATACTAGAGGAATGATATATGAGGTCGGCGAAGAATTCCGGCCACATGAAATCTTAGTATGAGGATAATGAACATGACTGACCCTATTTAATTCCTTGGATGGTGAGAGTAGATTCTGACCTGATCTTACAGATGAGAGTGTAAAGACTGTAATATTTTTTCGGGGTTAGGGTGGGGGATGAATGTAAGATTATGAGTGGTGGATTTGCTAGTACAGATTTTTGCGTAGATGAATTTGTGCGGTCACAGTGACCTTGCCCGTGCGTGAAACAATAACGTTCTCAGAGTGTATCTAGGAGTGACCTGACATCAGGGTAAGATTTGTAGGTAAGATCAGACGGGTCAAATTCGAAGCGATGTGCGGATGGGAGCCTGAATAGGTGACGTCACTAAGGCCTAAAGCGACGCGGAACAATAAGAGTTTTACACAGATCGCTGTGGTAGCTCGAAGCGAACACATGCTCTAAATGGCAAAAGTGAACGTCGCAGGCGCTAATGGGCGCTGATTTGTCTGTCTATCTTTCTATTCAGCTAACAGTTACTTAGGAATATAACTGTCTCTCTTTCATATAGAAGTCTAAATTGTACTTGTGATCACTGAAATATATTTTCTTAATAAACCTCATCTCCAAAATTTCTCTTATCTGAATTCTTCTTCTATAATGCGATGACGAACTTATATTAACAGCGATGAGTAACGTGGGTTCTAGCCTCGAAAAATCAACACGACCGGGGAAGAAAGAAACGGCGAAGAACGACACGGCCTCGGAAGAAAGTAACAGCGAAGAACGACACGGCCTCGGAAGAAAAAAAACGACGAAGAACGACACGGCCGAGGAAGAAAAAAACGACGAAGAACAACACGGTGACGACGAGGAAGAGAGAAACGTTGAAAAACAACACGACGAAGAGAAAGAAAAAGGAACTACGCAACGTATGTCAACATCATTTTTCTTTTCTTTTCTTAAGACAAAAAATTAGCATGTAACATAAACACTGTTTTTGTCGGTTAAATGAGTATGAGATAACAATTAATAATATATTTCTTTGATGACTCAGTGCTAGTGTTAGTTGTATCAGGTCTATTTTGTATTACCTATAGGGTATAAGAGTGGTGCCTTGTCAAAATTGCGTCTTGGTGTTGTAGTTCTACTTTTTAGTGTCCATTATTGTAATTGCTCATCCTGCTAAGATGACTTTTTCTTTTTTCTTTAGATTATATGATTATATGCATGAAACATTATCTACTTGGTTCCTTGCTCTCATAACATTAATCAATTTGAGTGTTACGTCGGCTGAATGGGGTTCATCTACATATATTTATGTGCAAACTAGAATGCCTATTAGAAGACGGATCCAAAATAAATGAGAAAACATGGATTAAATTCGGTTAAGCACGTACATATTTCAAAGAAATAAAAACATAACTCGTTGTAAAACAGCTTGAAAATCAAGATTAAACAAACTAATTTATCAGGTTTACATTTCTAAAGTTTATTTGTTAATGATCGAAATCTACTTTGGAATCGATAAAATCTTCTCGTTTACACATGGTTTTGAGGATCCTCTTTAAAGAAAAAAGATGTAAGACCGCACCAGGAAAATATGTACAAGTCCTGGAATCTTACACAAGTTAAGATCTATACATATAGATAGTATATACATTAGGTCAACATAAAAACAAAGACAACACACGTTTATATAAATACTAGTAGACTCGTAACCAGTTAGTATACATGAGAGTATACATCGATGTTGACGGTAAATAAACGGATATAATAAAAGTACATGCGTAGACTTAGAGAATAAAGTTGGTGCCAATTTCAAATGAACGAGAATTGGCGATATTTCACAAGTACGTCGTTCACAAGTACATCGTTCATAAGTATTTTACTTATCTTCTTTATTTACATCATGTATTTACGTCAAATTGCAATCTTCTATTTCTCTTTTCTTCTTTATTCATGTAATTTATTTACGCCATTCGTTAACTCTTTTTCTCCTAGACTAGTGCGTCTACTACTACTTAGTATAATTCTTTTCTACTAACACTATCTCTTCCTCTTCGACCGATGTTCGACCATCTAAAACATTCTATATGAAAGAAATCAAGCAAGCAAGTAAGCATATCAACATTTTAAGTATTATATCGATAAATGTTTCTTTAGCTCTTTTGCACTTTTACGAGGTAAAAAGTATTATTTTATACATATTTAACGACTGTGTAAGAAGCCATCTTTAATTTTAAATCGTGTAAAAAGTGTGTGAAAGAAGTTCATGCGAGGTGGAGTAAAATGGAATAGTTGTTTAGCGTATCTTCATTTCTTATTTTTTTATAAATATGACGAGTATGATTCGGGATGTTGTCTTCTGATGCTCACCCTAAAATGTTGTTTTGATATTGTAGTCTGGTGTGTTTACTTCATTATTTAGAATCGCCTATCGGTTTCTCAATTCACTGTGTTTAATAACGACGAGTGGTTGAATGAAAAATTTGAGTGACACTTTTAAGTGTCAGATGTGACAATGACGGAAGTCGCAAACCCACGAGATTTCTGAGGGTAGATTTTCTGTCTCTCGACTGGTAAGATTTCAAGTAGGAAAGACGTTTGGGGACAGCGGACATAGTTGTGCTGGGTGTAGCGAGACAAGCTGTCCGCCTATCTACATGCGTGAGGTTATGTGTTGTCCTTCACTAAAACAATAAAGCAAGATTATTAAATTGTTACTATGTAACAAATAGGTATTTGTTTACTTACTCTTTTGCAAATTTAAGTACAGTTATTTTGTACATCTTTAACAATTTTGTAATTGGACGTGCTTGATTTCTATCTAGGTATAGCTTGCGAAGAGGGAGTTTGTGTCAGATGTGTAGTAGCTTCGATTGTGAACGTCACTGAAATAGTCCTGTCGTTTCTCGCGTTCTTGAGTTCTATGTACGTGTCTTTATTTTTGACATTTTATAAACAAGACAATGATATGATTAGCGTTATTCGGGATGACATCTACTGATGTCCTAATATTCATCCAGGGAGTTTTCTCATCATTTAGAATCTTATCGGGGGTTATGTGTTATTTTTCCTATAACATCTGACATTAAAATCACTCTCGACTGACACAAGACCATTTTGGATATTTTACACAGATCCATGTTTCTCTCTGTCTCTCTCTCTGTCTCTCTCTCTCTGTCTCTATCTCTTACCCCTCCTCTTTCTCTCTCTCTCGTATCGATCTATTATCGATTGTTACATGTCTGACATACACGATGAATATCATAATAGAACTATGCAGTGTAAATCGCGAATAGACACAACACTGGTGGACACGAAAAAGTAATGATCCACTAGAAATGGGAAGGGTGATGATTGTGGAAGTGGTGAGGGTGATTGCATAAAAACACACACACATAAAACGATAAAAAAATGAATATGATTTTACACGAAAAGATGCGAACGAATTGTTAGATGGAAGAAACGAGGAGAATGAGGATGAGGGGAGGAGAAGAAGAAGACGTATTAACATTAAACTCACTATCGAAATAATTGTCTTTTATTCAGAAGAGAAATGGAGCCAACGTTTTAGATGAGTGTCTATAAACATACACCTCTGTCGAACGATTGGTTTGTCACGCTTCAGTTTTAAATTGCTTTTTTCATCTCTAAATAATATATCTTTTTAAAATTTTTGTTCTTCAAAAACCAGGCATTTTGCCACTGAAGCGTTGATGGCTACTATAGCAGAAACTATATTTACAGGGGGCAACAGGGTTCGGTGAGTTGGGTAGCAAGATGTTTGTTGACATTACACTTAAATGTCTGCATGTTTGTACGGTCAGGGAAACAGGGAGTAGGATAGAAAATTCCAAAGGATAACAGAGGATAACAGCTACTAAAGTAGGAAATTGCAGCATCTAGGGATCAGAAGAGTGAAGCGTGAGAGTTTGATGGGGTATTTACGTTAAACGTGAGAGTTTGATGGGGTATTTACGTGAAACGTGAGAGTTTGATGGGGTTTTTACGTTAAACGTGAGAGTTTGATGGGGTATTTACGTTAAACGTGAGAGTTTGATGGGGTATTTACGTTAAACGTGAGAGTTTGATGGGGTATTTACGTTAAACGTGAGAGTTTGATGGGGTTTTTACGTGAAACGGTCTACAAGTACAGTAAGTTTATCGGAGCAGATTCCGTGGAAGTACTTCAAAGTAACCTCTAAATCGATCATATACAAAACTCGAATACCCGTTTCAGGACGAATAAAATGAATTCCTTGAATTTTGAACCACGTTTATGTTCCCTTAAAAAGATTAAAATCAAATAATAATCATACTAAATCTTATTTCTAAAATCCTTATTCTAATTGTGATCAAAATACATTACACGATTTTTATTCTAGAAAATGTCCTAAATTGAATCTTAAGCTTGTAGGGTCTTAACAAATTTAAATTCACAGAATCCTGCTTAATTAGTTTTTAATGGCAATGGATCAAATTCCACGTAACAAGCAACGAAATTGGCTGTAAGGGGGAAAATATATCATCCTCCACTACATTTCTTAATGGATTTTGTACTCTTTCTCTCCAGGTAGGAAAGGGTGACACATGCGACACTTCAAAAGATGTGGCAACAGTATTACTTCTTCGTATTTATTCACCTCTTATGTTATGTTGATGTGTGAGTAAGAAGAAAATGAAATTTCGATGAAGGTGGATTTAATTAGCGTCAAATCGCTGCAAACGTTGTGATTCCACTTTGACTGTTAACTGAGGGAGAGCAAGTACTATTATCTTGCCTAGTCAATCAAGAACATCTCGCAACATTATTAGTCTTCATTATTACTTATAATACGTATGTCTATTTGATTCTTGCGTGTCTGTGTACGTGTACATTAAATGGATCAACCTCTTTCAATCTGTCAGTCGACCCGCGCGTCTGTCGCGCTCACGTTTGAAATAGGTTTCATCGCTAGATGCACATACTGTGCGTATAAGCATCTCTATAAGAGACCCTTCTTGTTAATCAGTCGATCTGTAGGGTGACGACTACGATGCGTGTGTATAATGGTTTATATACGCATCCGTAAGTGGAAATATAACAACGAGTGTCATGTGTACGTACACATCGATATCGATTCTTTGATTCCCGAAGATTATCCGGGCGACAGCTCATCACACAGAACGCTTGGTTTGATGACACTTCGCAGTCATTCCTTTCCTCTTCTCTCTCCTCTTCGTATGCGTCTTCTTTTTTCTAAACAATACAGTCAAGCCTTGGTCATGAACATCTTAGAACCGGAACAATTCGGATTTCGAACAAAAAAATTCAACCCGGAAATTCCTCGGTTTTCTAAAAAAGTTTCTATTCCCGAACCACGCCGACGGTAATCTGAGCATATTGACTGATGAAAAGTTAACAGTTCTGTGCAGAGTTGTCACTCCTGGGATTTTGAACTCGGATTTTCATTTTTTTTAATATGTTTTTTTTCTTAAGAATGTTATCTTTAAAATATCTGCTGAATCAAAAAAATGCAAAATGTGTAGAATAATTATCAAAATATACACTAAAATAGTCTTAATTTAAAAAAAAAAAGCTCACAGAGAATTATGTATTTACGAACTAAGCTTTTATATCATACATTATTTTTTGTTTGTTTTATTTTACGGTATATCACCCTTTTCCAAGGAATTTCATGCCGAATCATGTTAGATTCTTTGAAAATAATTGAAGAACATTATTCTTTAAAAACGTTATACGTTAAAAACATTATTTAAAAAAAAAACCTTATACTTTAAAAACATTATTCTTTAAAATAATTAAACTTTAAACACATTCCTTAAAATAATTAAACTTTAAACACATTCCTTAAAAAAATTATACTTGAAAAATGTTATTCTCTAGAAACGTTAATCTTTAAAAATATCATTTTTAAACATTTTTTACAACATATAATTTTTTTAAAATTCATTTTATGCCAAATCAAGTTAGATCTTTATATTTTTATATTGATAACTACTTATAAAAAGTTCATTATAATTTCTATTTTATTTTTAACAGTTTCTACATCTAACCTACTCTGTAGAATTTTCTCTTATATAGGATGCAGTTTAATTGAAATCAGAACGATCTCTCTGCTGATTCAGTAAATAGATGATCTGATATGCTCATTCACCACGTCTCTCTTGCAACTTCTTGTCTGTGATGTAACTAGCTGGTCACATATTTCACCTCAGAGATGATTTTTCTAATGGATGAGGTAGTGGAGTAGCTACCTAAATATCATTTCTGTTAAAAATTGTGTGCAGATAGTGTGTGGGGAAGTGTTTGTCGAGTAAGTTGAAAAAATTGTGGCCTACTTTTGTTTTGGTATTGGTAGAAAAGAGAGTGGGGAAAACCAGATAACTGACCTCCTTCTATTCCGGCTCCCCCGCGATAGGTCTCTAGTGGGGATGTATGCTATCTCCTCTCTGCACCCGCACCGTGCTTGAAAATTTCGGGACTGGATGAGAAGTTTGAGATTATTTAGCTAATATTATTGACTCGATATTTAAAAAAAGTGGGTGTTGCAGGATCCCTTGAGTATGTATTGGTGTGTCTCGTTGAATTTATGGAAATGTTTATGTGTGTGTTGTTTCTAAGGTTCAGTGTGGTGTCTAGAAAATCTACATGGTCTATATATATATATATATATATATATATATATATATATATATATATATATATATATATATATATATATATATATATTATGGTTTTGCATAACTTACTCATTTAGGTTGTACATATATGTGTATATATCCGAGTATAGTTTTAGGTAATACCAAAGAAGATCTTATTTACTCCACATATTGAATATTGATAGGTATTAACAATCCAGATCAGAGTACAGCTCCGTGTAATAGTATTTCAGTCGTGGCTATACACTATCGCAAAGCGCCAAAACGCGACGGAACATGAGATACACTTTAGTTTGACCGATCAAAGATAATGACACTTTGAAAATTAACTTCAAAACGCTGCAGTCAATCTTACAGACATGTATGGGAACATGTTCATGGATATATATATATATATATATATATATATATATATATATATATATATATATATATATATATATATATAGTCGACTCATCGATATCGTATCTGTGAAATTATATCAAATATTAGATTTATTGAAAGAATTTTAGCATGACATACCGACCGATTTACTGACCGACAGTAATGACCTTTCATATAGATAGAAGATAGCATCTAAGTACACAAGAAAATTGAACGAATTTCACCAGGGTCATGAACTCCGAGCATGGATTTAAATGATCGGTATGGAAATATTTACCCAGATATCATACTAGTGGTCAGAGGGTGTGCATCAATAGGTATAATACCGTTCCGTCCTATCTCGATGTATCCCGGTTTATATAACGTATTAGGGAACGTATAGTCTCATTTCACCCTACCATTTGTGTGTTCTCAAACTTAATGGGTGTACGTTATTAATCTTCTTTACTATGTACTCCGAACTAATGGAAGGATTAGTGGAAAATGAAAGGTTTCAATATTGTTTTGTAATCTAGGAGTACTTGGCTTAGTTAGACTAGGGTTTTCCGATTTAGAAACACACGCCATGAATATTACTAGGTCGCTGACCCCAGATGAGTTTGACAGCTCTTATCTAGAATCATAAATATGAATGTTTCTATTCGAAAACGCTTAAAAATATCTATATAAGTACGAAAATAATAATGGCCTTATAACCACAGTCAATAAAATAATTCGGTTAACCGAACACCTTCGCCGAAGACAAGACAACCTCCTAGTAGTGATAGTCCACCATATCGAATTATTCGGACTGATCCAAATGTATCAGCGCGGCTTTGATATCGACATCATCAAAAATAAGGCGTATAATGTGCAAATTATTTGGAATAGTCTTGCCATTTACAGCACGAATTTGTTCTGGGCTACTCAGACAAGCAAGGATCTCCTGCAGAGGATTTGCTCAAATCTTTACTTCTGCATAGGGCGAATGTTACCTATCCCATCCTCACCAGTTTACTTTTGCGAATCAGCTTGATAATCCTCCTGGTAAAATACTAAGGTATACACCACTTTCTAAACTAGGTATTAAAGAATACATTTAGTAAGGGGACAAAAATTGCCGACAGCGTTAAATACACCCAGTAAGTCAAACCATCGATCTTAGGAGACTTATCAAGTCCGACATGTTCCAAAACCTCCAAAATATTATCTCCTTCTCTACCACTTTCGTACGTAGCTTTTTCGGTCATCCAAAACGGAATAGAATCGGCTAAATAGACGTCGATATGCGCAAAAGACAAATCAGGCTCCCCGGTGAAGATATCCTGATAACAAGAACGAAACGCCTTCAAAATACCTTCGTTTGTTGTTACGAGATGGTAATGTTAGACGGGCGATGTATCGATCAGAAGGCCTACGAAGTTCTTCTACATGCAATTCAGTGGCCATGTGTGTTGCTTCCTGAGACCTCCTTTTCATCCTAGATAATTACAAAGCCTGATCCTCCTTGATAGTTAAGGTAGCCAGTTTTGCCTGAATTATAGTAACTTAAGTGCTATCTGTCACTTCATCGTCCGATCTAATCTTGATGCTAGTGTTACTTTGGCTGCTCTACATGCTAGATTATTTCGACGGCTAAAGTCAGCAGAAAATAACCTAATTTATTTCTTAGTATGTATCCACCATTTATTCCTAATTATAGCATCCGTCATTTCCCGCATTCATGTTAGTTCTAACTGTTTCTGGTAGCCATTTACTTTGAATAACGAAGTGTTGAACTTCCGGTAACTAGTTGACTTATATTTAGGTCTATCTATGTTTACTCGAACTCGTATAAACTGATCGTCCAACTAAACTATATACTAAAAACTTGAACATTCTAATAGCCATACGTCGACTTTTCTAATTAAGAGCCGATTGATAAAGCTTGAGCACTGTATCGAACCGAAGTCCATACTCTAACACAGTGTTTTTCGTTTCGTAAAATGCTGATAAAATCAAACTTATCCACAAATTTGGGAAACATGACAACCTTCTTTTTAGTCTCACGCTTAAATAACTTACAGAGAAGTATTCATGTAAAATTTGGTTCGCAAAAAGAAAAACATATTCTCGTTGCGGGTATTGGGCGCATACACCTCAACTAGATGAAAAACTATCCTTTATACTAACATCTAACACGCAGAGTCTTCCTTCCGGATCCATGAAGAAAAGGTCAACCGACGCATCTAAAGAGCGCTTGACTAGCCAGAAGACATTCATCGAGCTAGTATCCAAGTATGCAAATTTCTTATGGAACACACCTATATAATCGAATTATATAAGGTGGGTCTCTAGTATACAGCATATATATATGCCGGAATTTAAAAGGTACCGAAAAGCCTCAATTTACGGGTACCGGCCCTCAGGCCGCGGACATTCACGTTAACACGATTGAGATCCATTGTTGAAATTAGGATTGGGTTTCTTAAACGAATAGTAACGGTGGTAGGATGTGGATAGCTCGTCTTATAGAATGATGACCTATCTGATCATTAATGGAGCCGTCTATGGACACGTCACAAACATGCAGGGACAGTTTAATTTAGCTACCTTATATAGCGATTGGTGCATTTTAACAGGGCCCTCCAAACAGAAGACTTCCTTAAAACTTTTAAATCACTGTCTCTGATAATCGTCAAAGGTGGTTGTACGCCAAAAGCAGTGATTGCTTCCTCGATCATGTTCCACAACCCACTTAACCTCCTCTCGAATGTGAACAACAGTGACCAGTCTCTTGGCTTTTGGGAAATTGAGCGGATCTTCAACTGATTTCCCTTCCATCTTCTAAACCTCCTACAATTTTTAAGGTCACCGACTTTCTCACATTAATGCTCAGTGACAACACACAATCTTTTCCTATTATGAAATTATTTTTCCTTCCTCTTTCAAGTGAGATGATTGTCTGTCGCTCTTGGCTTGATGAGGATGGGGATGGAGGAGGAGGAATACATATTTACAGAGGAAGAAGGTCGGAGTGGACTTTAGGGAGTTAGACAACTGAGGGATAGTGGAAGAGGGATGGTGTTTAGGCGTTTCGTGAGAGTAGCAGGAGGAGTTTTTATTTAGGTGTGTGCTGAGGTGTGGGCAAGGGGTAGTCGTGTTGAGTTGGATTTGTGTGTGTTTTCCATGGGACTTAGAAGGATTAATTTATATGATCTTTCAGTAGACATAGGAAGTGACATAACGTTCGTTGTCGAACGGGAGCTGCACGTTTTTTTGGAGAGAACAGGGCTAGGTTTATTTGAGATATGCTTGGGCTAGTCTTATTAATGAAATCGGGGCTAATCTGTGTGGAGCTAAAATGGGTCTGGCGATTTAAAGTGAATTGGCGCTGGACTTAGGGGGATGCTGGGCTTAAGTTTGTGGGACTTGCTAACTTAGGCATTCCTTGTACGTCCATATTTTTAAAGTTTTATAACTTGCACCAATATCTATTCATGTTTTTTTTCTTGAGGGAACAGGGGAAAATATTCATTTGGGTCCTCAGCAGGTGAGGGTAATTTGGTCTATTTATCCGGAGATTCGTTGAGATAGCCCACATCCGATTTTTAAGGTCAAGTGTTCCAGTCGTATTTTGCGGTTTTCATGGTATCACTTTCTTCAGAGGATACTCCAATGTTAAGTGGCACACTTCGCGATAAGCTCAACAAGCTGGATTTCAGCCTCCCAGACAGCGCAGAATTTCAGAAAATGCTTTTTTTATTCAGGAGAATGTCGGATTTTTTCCGTACATGTAAATCTATCATGGTCGATCGATGCAATGTCGCCATATTTTAACAGGAAGACATATCTGAGTTTGCCTAGTGCATGGGGAGGGACTTTGAACATTGAGATCCTAGTTCTTCGTCTTTCATGTACCCGATTCTTAAATGTATCGGTGATAAATATCTCTTGCGACAGTTTTCGGCAATCTGCTGTCTCAAACAGAGTAGACCAAGTTTTATAGTTTTTTGCGATTTTGTTCTGGGGACGCATACTTTTCGTAGTAATCAATTTTACAACCACATCATTCGTCGCTTGGATGAGCTTCCTCGTTATTTTTTCTATAACACATTTTAGTAAAGTTATTTTTGAAAGGGCATCTAATTCCGGTATATCGACCAGAAGTTCATTGTCTGTGACGAGATAAAGACATTGTTTGGTTTCAGTAACAAAGTCTTCTACATTAATGACTACAGAAAGCCGTTCATCCCAATTGGATAGAACAGGGTTAGCAGCATTGTTCTCATTAGTGTCCATTGTTGGCTCAAGGCTACAGTCAGCCATGGACGCAGAATGAAATGTTTACTAAAACGGTAAACAACAAAGTTCGTGACTTTTTCCCCCTTTAAAAAACAGTAACAGTCAACAAATAGATAACGATAATGACTCAGTCTTTCAAAAAATAAACCTTCGAATAATAAACTTCTTCTAAGCAAACGAATGCATGGCAGATGGCCGGAAAGTAGGAAGAGCAAGCAAGCGCCTCTAAGGAAGGAGCACTTTTGTGTCTTAAATCTTCCAGAGCAGCCCCGTTGCAATTCCCCGGTCGAGGCGCTTAAGGCAGTTAACAATAAACTAGCTCCTCTAAGAGAGGGGAGGCAAGCCATGAGAGTGTGGACATCCTACGATTACCTCAGCCCGATAGATAAAAGGCCACCGAAATGGCTGTCTTTGCCGGACTGATTGTCGAGATTGGATCCTCGACTGGCATGTATACTAGACTGGTATTAACCTTAAAAAGGATTACCATCCCGTTAATACATTAAAGTATTTGTGACAACAGTTTTCAATAATAAAGCAAAAAAAAGAGATTTGCTTTGAAGAGTCGAAAGTCTCAACCTTTAAATAAATGATTGTATTTATCACTTTTTACATTATTTGCTTTTCAAATTTCTATGAAATAATATATGAAAATAATGTTTCCTAAGATGTGACTAACTCCTTTAATTCGAAAAATGAATTATTTGGGATCAATTGTCATTATTAATCAATCTAAACATATTTGATGGTAGCTTGTACCGTATAGGCCTATAATATTACAATACAAGTGATTTTAGTTCGATGTAGCTATACATAATTAAGTGGTAAGTGCACCCAGTATTTACTATTCCATTCAGATATTTATTTATGTTGTACATTTGCGCTTTAACAGAACTCACTGTTAACTTAATTGTACAATTGATGAATAATATTATTTAGTTAATTTACTGTAAATTGGAATGTGAAATGTAATCACTCAACCATCCCATTTCTTGGATTGCTCTGCCCCAGTAAATGATCTCCCTTACACTGATTCGTGAAGATACATTATTATCGACGTATCTGTTCTTCAGTTGATGTTTTCATACCAAAATGAAAATTTGATATGGCAACATTCAATCTTCTTTAATTTGTATCTATGTTTTGAACTTTAAAGTCCTCTGCTAATATACATTGGACAATATTCTGAATAACATTTCTTTCTTTGATCATCAGATTTGACGGTGTTGGTGCTGAAATTTCTCTGGCGTTTGATTCTGTATCACCGATCTGCCATTTTTAGTTCAGCCCAAACAAATCAAGTTGCCACTGTAAACGAAAGGGGCTAAGGAGAATTAGGGTGAACGTTTTGGGGTTTGTTTCCGAAGGAGAGACCAGTGGGCGTGCACCAGCCCAGATGTGAAAAATACTCTATACATAGGCGGATGGTGGCTTTTTAGAGATATTAGATACTGTCAGGTGTGAGAAGATTTCTAGCAAGGTAGAGAGAGCTTACTTTCTTTTGCAGCAGCCTTAGCAATTCCGTCTATGGATTTGTTCTAATTCATGTGACCTGTGGATGTTAGGTCGATACGTTTGAACGTAGGACTCTCATGTAGGGTGTTGCAGTGACGGCGCGAAAAGAAACAATCGTCAAACCCAGGCGTTAACCCGCACGCATTAAATTACGGGAAGCGATATCCGCATCACGAGAGGGTTGCATTATGCAAATTAGTTGCGCTTAGCGGCGAATAAGGGTAAATATAAGAAGGGTGTTTTTGATCGACGATGTGAGTGTTGTTGTGAACATCGCGTTGTTCACATGCGTGTCAATAAAGAGGAAAGGAAAAGAAAAGGAAGGAAAAGAAAAGACCAATATGTTCAAGAAACGAAGAAACAATTCGGCATCATTTTATCACACTCAGTGGTTCTTTGATACGATAGAGGCGCGTTCTATTTCCCATTTCCCGTTCTATTTCCCATGGCAATCGGTGATTGAAGAGTTTTCTGTTCCTGTTGAAGGAAATTAGCTTTGTTGTCTATTGTTTACTATTTAGATTTTCGCCGATTTTCCGGTATTTGTCGCATCGGTTTCTTTCTAATGAAAAGTGTGGTCATTTATGATAACTTCTTCCACACAGTATTACATCATACTATTCCGGAAACATGTGTAAAACTTATTTTGTTTCGAAATTGTCACGAATTATACAAATATATCACCTTGATATAATACTAATATTTATATACAGAGAGAAGAAAAGGACAATTATATATATATATATATATATATATATATATATATATATATATATATATATATATATATGTATTATATATATATATATATATGTATATATATATATATATATATATATGTGTGTGTGTGTGTGTTTGTGTGTGTGTGTGTGTGTCTACTTACAGAAGATTAAGACAACATCGGTTCCGTTGGTTTCAAACTCAAACAAATGGGACTTATAGATGGTCTCCTATATCGGACTCTCTTCAGCCTTTTCTTATGTCTGTCTCTAGAAAATAGCGTCAGGCACACTGCGAATTCTACAACGGTCTATTAATCTTACATTCTATTTACGCTTTTATTTCCTCTCCTCTTTTCTACTTCTTTATTTACTTCAGGTCGTGTGATGTCTTAACGCTCTCCTGTCATGTCCTACGTCAGTAAGATTTAAAATTTAAAATGTAAACGTCAAACAGCAACAATTAAAAAGTTTCACAAAAAAAACCCATTAAAAACAAACATTAAAAAAGCTAAAAAAATAAACTACTCCAGGTTTCGAAAAAAAGATGAGAACATTGAAAGAAATTGAATCTAAAATAACAAGTCGATGTAAAAATTATAATATATAGTAGTATAAACATTGTAATTTATAAAAATCAAGTAAACATAAAAATAAAATATATTACATATGATACATATGATAATAAAAGTAAAATAGAAAATATATATTTTTTAATCAAGAAAAAGAAATAAATTTAAATAATTAGGAATTTTAAATATTAAATATATAAACACATTTTTTAAAAAGGAACTCGTTTTGTTATATATATATATATTTTACTCGTGAAGAGACATCCGAAAAACAGGTAAAAAAACGTTTGTTAATTGGATATGGTAAGATGGGGTCCAAACAATAAAGGCTCACTTAGTCAAATTACTCATTTCTTAACCAGGACAATTTCACTAAAAAACAATCTCCATAAAAAAAACATGTAAGTTGTTTTCAAAAGCTTCCCCAATATCTAGCTCCCTGGAATTTGCTTCTCCCACCCTTACAAAAAAGAAAAAGGAAAAAGGAAAAAGAAGAAAACAGAACATTATGGACCCATGTGTACAAAGTTGTGTTCTCTTAATTCTTCCTAATGGGTATACTCCAGTGTCCTTTTTCAGTATGTATTAATTTTGTTTTATTTTTTCGTCTACTGTTTATATATTTATCTCTGCCTGTATGGTGAAATAGTGCATATTTTCTCCGCGTCTAATTTAGAATATTTCTTTATCTGTTTTGTCGGTATTCCCAGTTAATTAAGAATGTCTGTCTTCTGTGAATGCATCCCTTGAAAAATGCACTTTTTGGTTGAGACAATCTTTATTCGGATAATTTTATGTTAAATTTCTTCGCATTGAATAGTTCGATGCTGGAGAGTATGACGACCTCATTCTATTTTTTAGTATTTGGTGGTGCAAGGTGCCTCATCGTTACTTTACTCCCATACTCGGGTTGTTAGTGCTGTGTTTGCTGTATTTCTATATTTAAAAGTGTATATGTGCGTACATAATATCTACGTCGCATCAATGTAAATATCAGGTCCCACTTTAATTGTATGCCTATATGTAATATTAGGTTGTGTGCATTCTTTAATTTATTAATATGTTTATTAACATACATATATGAAGAGTTCGAACGCAAAACGCCATTTTTCAAAATCACGAAACTGTCCCTAAAAAGGTTTGTAGTTCAACACTCGACTACACCCCTAACTATGTGTTTAATGATACGATACCAACTATTTATTTCATTTCAATTAAAATCAGCTTTCATTCTAAAAAAGTTAAGATATTTCTTTAAAAGATGTAGCTGACAGACACACCTACAGAGAAAATGCCCCTCATCCTATTAGTAGATATAACAAATATAAAATGATATTTCAAACGGGCATGATAAACCCAGCAAATGTTATTAAAACTTAACCGAGACAGACCAAGGAAAATGCAATTTTAAACATAAGCATGACAAAACAAATAATGCTTATGGTATTTATAATATTTGGACTATTATTTCTATCTTGTTTGTTATTTTCGAAAGAGGGAAGTTACCTCGACCGGAACGTTGCGAGAATTACAATTAATGAGAATAGTTGCCTGACTAATTCAAATAATCTAAATTATCACTCGTCATCTCAAAATTTCAGAAAAATAAAAGCGATGCTTTTTCAAACTTATGACAGACATTCTGTCGGAAAGAGGCTTCTACAGAGAATCTTGGCTACATATGAAATAAAGTGCTTCCATTGTATCTGCACGTTTTGCGATAAAAATGCTAATCGACTCTCGTAGAGAATCGTGGACAGATCGAAAAAAGGTTAATGATATTAAGTGAATCCGAAGCAACGGTTCCCGCGGTTGCTTGGGTATACAGCCTCTCTTTAATTGATAGATTTCGGTCAACGATTTTCTATGATCCAATCCAGGTCAGACAATATCAGTTGGGATTCCCGAGAGAGGAAATTCATTATTCAGATATTTATTAATTTCTTAATATAATCAGTCGACGTGTAAAAACGTGTCCGAATATTTGTTCCGGTCCAGGCGGCAAATGCTATTTGATCTTTCACTTATTTGTTTTCGCTAGGAGGAATTAAAACTTCGGAAGTTTTGACCCACGCTGTTGCCCTCATTATTCTATACCACATACACATACACATAAACCAAACCCCCCCCCCCACACATATATATATATATATATATATATATATATATATATATATATATATATATATATATATATAAACGAGTGTGTGGATGTGTGTTTCTATTTGGTAATATATTTCATTAAGGCAAATGTTATAAAATCACACCGAGCTTTTTCGTTTTATGAGGCTTTTTCTCATGTTTTTTCATTTATATTTGGTCAATGTGCTGAATAGATATGATATAATATATATATATATATATATGTATACATATATATATATACATATTTATATATATATGTATACATATGAATATATATATATATACATATAAATATATATATGTATTTTACTTTTTTGTTTCATTTTACTTCAGTCGAAGTTCTCAGAAATCAAGGGGCACTTTCTTGGGGCTAACACCTGATCTCTGTTTTAGATACATGGATATTCGAATATACTATTAATGTTCTTTACCTGTCAAATGTCGAGTTAGTAAAGAAGTAAAGAATATTATTTTTCTTCTGTAATGCACCGGTGATACATGTTTAAGTATATCTTTCTAGTATTATCTTGGTCTTACCGTATTTCAGGACAAGAATCAATCTAGTTAGGTGGAGTATTCACTTAAGTGCTGTTACTTGAGGTAACATTATTAGAAAAGGTGAACCATTCCTCGTATGAACCAGTTTATGTGCTTCGAATACTATGTTATTTTGAATATTTCGTCAGTGGTTACTTGTAGGGATGCCCCATCATGTCAGGTTACTGTAATACACCCCTGTAAGAGAGACCGAAGACACTCAAAAAGTGTGTCTATTAGGTAATTCAAACTCCCCAGTAGGTAATTCAAACATATATATATATATATATATATATATATATATATATATATATATATATATATATATATATATATATATATATATATACAGATAGATAAATGAATAACGAGAGATACACATGTACGAATGACAAATCTATTTCAACTCTGATTGTTCGATGCAAGGTGTACTCAGTAAAAGCAGGTGTATTATTCTTTCCTTAAGCCAAGTTTTTTCAAGGATTACAATCTTATCATCAGAGTAATTACATAGATTGATAAGTGGAAAAGCCAAAATTTAAAATTTGAAAAAAATATTAAGTAATGGGGAGTGCGTGTAAAAAGATATTGGGTCTGTTGAGTTGGTGAAAGTCCGTTTATAAGTTGTCCGCTGAAAGGAGATTTAAAGATTAAAAAAGGGGGTTTCGTGAAGGCAGCGTTGAAAACGTTTAAAAATGAAGTAAATCCAATAGAAATATGTTTAGTTACATCGTAGGTGGCACGTACTTATTCGGAAGTAATTTTAGGAATTCGGGCAATTTAAAAATACTTCCGTGTACCGAGAATGAAAGTAGTTTTTCAGAAGTTGATATTGAACTGTGTATATTAAACGCAGGAAGTCGGGAATTTAAGTAGTGACTTCGATCGAGTCTAAGAAAAGCGACAGCTTTGCTTGGAGACACGACCAAATGAGGAAGTGGGGAAGGGATAAAGATAAAAGATAAAGAAGGTGGGTGATAGGGTTAGTTTAATGAACTATGGCTGATGCTGGGAGAAGAGAAGAGGAAGGGATCGTTTGGTTACTGCTTATTGCTAGTAAGCAGTAAAACCGGTGGAATGTAGGATTTATACCTTTTTAATATTTCACAATATATGGAGTAGGGAGTAGGGAGTGTTGTTACTGTTAAGGCTTTTTATTAGATTGGATAGAAAGGTACTAGTGGCATTGATATTATTGTGTTTGAAAGAGTATATATGGTTTGAGATTCGGGTTCTGATGAGGAAGGCACTTGCCCCAATGTAAGTGTGTATTTTGTATGGGGTTGTTATTATAGTATTTGTGTTATTTATAGTATCGGGAATGTTTTGGGTTGGTATGTTCAAGTTCTGGGGCAAAGTTAAGTTAAAATTATTAGGTGGAGAAGATGGGATAATTTGAGGGATGATATCAAAGTTATTGTTAGTTAGCGGGGGTGTTGGTTAGTGTAAGAGGTGTTATGTAGGATGTCGTTTCGTACAGGGAGTTAGGGATGTGGATAGCTATAGGTTGAGGAGAGAATTCGCATGTTGGTTTCTGTTTGCATAATAGTGTTTTGGGGGAATTGTTTAAGAGTACAAACATATATGACGTTACTTAGTATGCAAGTGCCATTTAACGGGCATTCTCTAGATTTCTGGCAGTTACAATAATTAGAAGGGTGTATAGTAGGTGCTGGTTTCTGGGCAGATTTAATCTTTTTGTAATTAGATATGATGATGTTTTCTGCTATATTGGGCATTGGGGAGTAGAGCATTTTAATAGAGTTTTTATTTTTAAAAAGTCTGTATTATGCGGGTGCTTGCATTAGTTATCTAAAATTTTGAAGAATTCGTTAGCGATATTTATTTTCACATTGCAATTATAGGGTGGATTAAACCAAATACAATTATTTCTTCTAATTCTTTTATTTTTACTATGTTCTATAGGAATGGTTAATCCGAAGTTTTTTACAAAAAGTGTAGATTTTTTATGGTGTTGTTGTATTGCCTCGATCTCTCCCTAGAAACAAAAAGTGCGTCGCCCTGTATAGCCCACCGTCTAAATGTCCAAAGTCAAATTTTAATTCCATTAATAAGTACAAGCCTGAAAGGTCAGTAACTTGGGCAAAGGCCGAAGGTCCCATAGTGATATCGAAATTATTGGGGGGGTATATTTCCTAGTCCAGAATTTGTTGTAAAATTTGTTGTGAAATTCTAATTGGGATCTTCTGGCCAAAATGATTAGTTTCATCTCTAAATCTGTCGTCTGAGTTATTCTTAGCGAAGATTAAAACTTTGTTTACTAGGATAGGAGAAATAGACTGATAATAATCGTTTTCGAAGTTGTTGAGGTGCCCATTTTGTTTAGGAAAATAAGATGTTTTAAGACCGTACTTGGATGCAGTTAACTTTTCCAATCTTTTTAGTTCTCTGGGAGAGCTCATGGGGAGTGTAACTCCAAGGTGCTTTGGAGGTGAAATATTATTTGTTTCATTTTGGTACTTGTTAGATTTGAAGTTTAAGTCATGGTGGAAGGCTTTCCATCTTACGTTGGTAATACATTTGTTCATGTGTAGTCAGCATAAAACTGTAACGTGTTTATTAGTGAGGGAAGGAGTTGTTTATATTTTGCAATGTGAATGATTTTAGGTGAGAGTAAATATACGGGGTGAATTTACATTTTCTCTCCTGGCGGCAGTATGAAATTATCTCATTTCGTAAGTTAACGATATTCTGATCTCTTGCAGCGGTGATTATCATTAGTGTTTCAGAAGTACACACATTGCCATGTTTGCGCCTGGCTTGTAAGACCTTGATTTTTTAGGATCGACAATTTTAAAGAGAATGGGATATTATTTGATTTCAAATGTATTTCTATGTTAGTTAGATAGGTTTCGCTATTGGTGGTGTTGTTGAATGAATACATTTAGGAAGAGATGCGGATTTTTATTCGATGGGAGGAAAAGCCTATGTACGTGTATATACATGGTGTAGTTATTCTTGCAGTAATTAAGTTATTTCTGTCGGTGGGCATTGGGGTGTTGTGGGAATTGTTCGGGGGCTATTCTCTAGTGTTTGATTGTGGTATTGGTTGGAGTGATGAAGATTCAGTTGTATTGTTGAGATCAGATGTTCGTTGGGATAATTTTGTTACAGTGCATGCATAGACCACAACTTTGTGTATGAAATTATTATGGAGTGGGCATAGTGATGGGTTATGGCCATTACAATTGTTAGTAGGGTAGCAGGGGTACCTATTGATCGAACATGTTAAATTTTCTCATGATTAGAAGTTATTATAGTTTGAGCTAAGTTCGGCATTGTAGAGTACGAGATCTTAATGGTGTTTTTATTTACGATAGTACTATATCTGTGTGGGTATTTAAATGAACTTTTAATTATTTTGAACAATTCCTTCGGGATATTAGTTTTAACATTATTGTGTATGGAGGTTTAAATCAAATGCTTTTTTCGTCCTTAAACGTTTACGTTTAATTTTAATTTGAGGTTTAACAAGTGTGTCCACTTCTCTAGAGGTATTAGGTTTGGTATGTTGGGTGTTATTAGTATTATTTATATTATTCGTATTAGTGGTATTATTAGTATTAGTTCTATTTCTGGGATTTCTATTCTTTTGAGTCGTATTGTGTGCAATTATATTGAGGAGTCGTTTTCAGTGTTTATGGTGTTCCTGCTATCTTATCAAATAAGCCTGAGTTGAGCAATGCATTATTATAAAAGTTTGAGTTTTGGTTAAATGTAATTTTTTGGCTGATAGCTTAGAAATTCTATTTGAGACAGACGGGACTATTGATTTTATTATAGATTTAGGGTGGTATTAATAGATTCAGGTTGGGATTGTGCTAGGGGTAATAAGATCCAGAATTTAGGTTTAGTGCAACGTCAAGGAAATTGGATGTTTTCTTCTCTGGGTCAATGGTTATTGAGAGGCCGAACTTGTTTAAGAAAGTATGTAATTGGTCAATAGTTTTGGTGTAACGTCTAGGTTTTTCTTTGGAAACACAAAGGACATCATCTCTGTACAAGCCCCTAGATATTTTCGAATGTATGTCTGAGTTCATGCAGGATAAAAGGCCGACTAGATCTGTAACTTGGGCAGAGTAAGATGAACCCATAACAACGTGGTAATTGTTAGGGGTGTCAAAGCAAGGTATGACTCTTTTAGCTACTAAAGTTAAGTTGATTTCTATATCAGTAAGGTCAGAGTTATGTTTTGCTAAAATTAGTGATGTATTAAGGAGGATTGGATATATCAATTGCTAGTAATTATTTATATCGAAGGTGATGACATTTGATCTAGATTTATTTTTAAGGTTAAAGAACCAATTAATTGCAGTGTCAGAAGATTGCCACAGTAAGAGGAACAGTTTTCCTCAATTTATGGTATAATTGCGTTTAATATTTGTTTACTAATTATACCTATGTCTTATTTAGAAGGGAAAATTAACCAAATTGAAAGCTTGTCCTGGAAATTACTATTGTGGTCATTAATTGAAATTCTTGGAGTGTCCCGGTAACAATTTCAGCGTGATTAGTAATTTTCAAGGAGGTTAGCAGAGATTTAGCATCTATGTTTATATTGTTCAGAGTTTGGGGTGGTGTGATTTCGTATGATTTGTTAAGTTCTTTATACATAACATTTCTGTAGGAGTTGTAATCTAGTTTATAGTAGTTTGTTATCCGCTTGAAATATTATGTTAGGTTTTTTTTTTAATTTTTACCAAATTTGTTGATTTTCTTTACAATTGGTTTGGAGAGATTTTTACGTTGTTTAAATTTAATTTTCCTCGCGAGATCGAATAAGGCGTCTTCGAATTCATCTAAATAGTCATTCTGTTTAGGGAAGGATATAGTTTTCTAGTCATAATTCGCAGCGGCTATTCTTTCGATTTTTATGTTCTCTATGAATTTATAGGGAGATTGGTTTCCGGTTGGGAGATGTCTGTGATATTTGGCCGGTTTTGGGTTGAATTGTTTACATTTAAGTCGTGGGGGAATGCTTTCCAGCTCATATTTATCATAAATGCTTTCAACGCTTGGATGAGTCTGTGTCTGTAATTTTCTTGAGATTGGATAGAGATGTTTTTAGCTTAGAGTGGGAGAAACTCCTTGCTTAAAATATCCGGATAGATAGAGAAGGTCAACCTTAAAAGAAGTTAAAAATCCTAGAATATTAAATTACATTAAAGATAAGCGATGTATCGTTTAATAATAATCGATCTTGGTAATATAAAGCTCAACATATTAAATAAAGCAATCAATTCACGAGATGAAAGATGAGAATATAAAATTGTATAGATACAATATTTATTAAAGCATTAGAAGTCAAAAGCAAGGGGTTTCATATCCTTAATCTATAGATTCTCAAAGACAAACTCTTTTTAACAGAGGAGGTTTCATAATGCACACTTATATATATATATATATATATATATATATATATATATATATAGAGAGAGAGAGAGAGAGAGAGAGAGAGAGGGGGAGAGAGAGCGAGAGAGAGAGACGCACACAGACAGAGAGAAGGAGGGAAAGAGAGAGAGATATAGAGACTGGCACAACTCCCGGCGTAGCTCGGGGATTTGTGTGGAGAATAGTGTCTAAAATCTGACAACAGTACCAATCGATTTCTACAACCAGAAATGAACGGGTTCAAAATTTTTATTTGAATGAAAACAGTTTTATGGTTTGTGTGAATTTAAATTCTTACAGTAGTAGTCTATCTGTTACTGTTATCAATTGGAGTAACTATGTATTATGTACAAAAAAGAAAATCTTCGATGTCTGGCCTTGCCAAATAATTCTAAAACATGAAATTAAGAAATTCGAAGTATTTATCTTAAGAAAGTAAGATCCCGAAACTGTAAAACGAAGAATGGCTGTAACAAATCGGAATAATATTGTTTTAATTTAATTAGTTTAAATCTGTAATACACCAATGCAAATAATTATTTACATTTTTAAAAAACATTCGTCACCGAAATATTCTTTGCTTACAGTTATTTATGAAATTAAGAAGATCTTCTTTGTACAATGTATTCCGTTAATATACGTTCTAATACACTTTAGTTATTTCATGGATCTAACCAATAATTGCTCCTCGTGACGCGAAATCAAATTTTAATGGTGTCTTTAGATTCTGGGAAAAATGTGAACTCGAATTATAAATCATTTAAAGGTCCTAACTATTAACATATCGATTTCTGTTGCACCCGTACGCAAATATAGATCTTTATATTTAGAGGATCCACCTCTCTCTCTCTCTCTCTCTCTCTCTCTCTCTATATATATATATATATATATATATATATATATATATATATATATATATATATATATGTCTATATATACATATATATGTATATATATATAATCATGCATATATATATATATATGTATATATATGCATGATTATATATATGTAATTTTGAATTTTATAAAATCGACATAGACTTATATTCTATTAATTTACACATCAACATATACAATAATTCCTTAATCCATTGGATCATTTACGAATTAACAACTGACACTTTGGTTTTGACGCTTAAAAAGAAAATCGCAATATTTATCAAGTATAATCCTTTCAACTATTTACATAGCTGTATTTAATAAAAAGAGAAAAAAGTCGCTAACCCATTTTCTCGCCCTTTAAGTCGCATAGATTTCCCATTTCTTCCTCATATATAAATGTCTTTCCAAATATCCTAACAAACCAAAAGCAAAAAATGAAATTGTGATTCACTTTGCTTCTTTAATCGCCAGATAAACTCAGCACGAAAGTGTAAATTACACGTTTATTTGTTTATTCATTTTCATTTTTATTTATTATTATTTTACCTACTTGTGTTCAAGAAAATGTCTAGACTGTAAGGCTTTATCTTAAGCAGTCTCAGAAATACTGACATTCAGATAATCTTTCTTAATTTTAGTCTAATTACTACGAATCAATTTCAATGCAATTCTGAAATATTTCAATTATCAGATCTGATCATATGCACACTGCACATATCACTCTAAAGCCTCTCTAAAATACTGAAAATAAAACTGAAAGTTAGAGAACACTAATAAATTGATGTCTTGTTAGAATTTCACAAACATTGGAGATATCTGAATATTTAAAAGTACTCCACCCCCTCTTTGTACCCTTTGATAAAACTCGATATGGTCTACTAATATGGGTTAATTTGTTGAATAGTGCATCCAGTACATATATATATATATATATATATATATATATATATATATATACATATATATATATATACATACATATATATATATATATATATTTATAAATTTATTTGATAAAACTGGATATGGTCTACTAATATGGGTTAATTTGTTTAAAGATGCATCCAGTATATATATATATATATATATATATATATATATATATATATATATATATATATATATATATATATATATATATATATATATAAGATATACACATACACATACTTATCTTTAGAGTGACTAGCGCGGGACCTCGTAGAAATTCCACGCTTGCTTTTCTACCATCTGCTCAGCGTCAAATACTTGTAAGCTAATTTAACTGCGGTTATTTCAATTTATATTTAGCGTATGATTGGAAATCGTCATACCTATTCCATCAAATACTTGTAAGCTAAATAGTTTATACATAGATAAGACGAATATTTAATATATTAATTCTATACATTTAAATCTTTTCAAAAATATTCTATCTGTCAGCGCTATATTCTTTAAAAGTACTTTTATATATTTAAAAATTAAAAAATAGATAGGTATTTAAATTACATTAAACAAAAAATAATGAAAAAAGTAGGTTTTAAATGTGGGACGAAATAATTCTATTTAGGACGGTGTATTTGATTTAGGAACAATTCATTTTGAAATTGGTAAACTCCTTATATTTGGCAATTACGGTATAATACATTTCTTAATTACTTTGGCATAAAAGGTGATAACGTGCGCAGAAAAGTTACACGTGTATTACGATACAAATGCGCGGTATGATGCCTTAACTGTGGTGTCTGTTTTTATGGAATTATTTCGATTATTTCAATTTATATTCCGCGTATAATTGGAAATCGTCATACCCATTCCATAGTCAGTATCAAATAGACCAGAAATCGGCAACCTCTGGCCCGAGGGGCACATCCGGCCCTCTAGTGAACTTTGTCTGGTCGGCCATCTTATACTGAACACGATCTAAATATAGGCAATCAAAGCTCTATCAGTATCAATTAAAAAATATACTAATGTTTAATTTTGAAACACTTTTAGAAAGAAGATCGATAAAATTGTTGACTCATCTTAATAAAGAAAGTGACAGAAAGATGCTGCCGCAGACGTGTACATCAACGAGTTTCTTGCGAAACTTCCTCATGGCTCATTAGTCATATTAGCAACAATATACCTTTGAAAGCGGAGATAATTCTCTAGATATAATTGCCTATTCGGGATAATTGGCGAGCGTGACAGTAGGCTGATCTTCTATATGAAAAGGTAGACGGTTGGTGAGATTAATCAAGAGACGTATGAGAGATTTGAATACAACACTTAAGTTCAGTCGCTAAAGATATTTTAGAAGCTACACGTCATTTTATGTGATACTAAGACATCCTTATTAACCAGGACTTTGAGTTGTATTAATTAAGGGGAATACAATTGTTGTCGCCTTCTTTGTCTAGAAGATCTTCATTGATGCAATTCTAGTGAAAAAAAAAATAAAAGAACATCTTTAGACACCATATTTTTGAGAACTAGAATATCACATTTATATGTTTTTCAACCAGTGTTAAATATTCTAGCTCACAGTGTGTCTACACCTTTTGCTTTGCGATATTTATGGCGTAAGTGTTCTTGTACGTAGATATGGAATCGTCAAGTCAAGTTGAGTTAGAGTCGTATCTATTTCGCCTAGCTACGTTCAAATAGTTTTTCGGAAAGTCATTAACTCTCACTTCACTTGAATGAAATAGCAGCTCCACCTTACTAACTCGTTTACAATGTATCGTTTCCTTCAGGAATAACTCGTTTACAATGTATCGTTTCCTTCAGGAATAACGCATTCGGTGGGAAATTATCCAGAGGATAGAGAAAAAATAAAAGAAAGGGTTTCATAATATTTCTAATACGAACTTTTATATTTTACATTAATTTAATTGTTAGGAGTTTTTGCATTATCTTTCTTGTTGACATTTTTACAGCGTTTTAACCAGTGTGCTCTATGCCCTCTTTCAGATGCCTTTTCTCTTAGCAACCATATCTTTCATGCTTAACTGCTCTCATTTCGCGTTTCATGTCTGTTAAATATCTATCATCGTTTTTGTCATTGGTTTGCTTTAGCTAATATGATACTCACCGGTCCTAAGAAAAATTGTTTTAGTATGTGAATTAGCCAATGCCTATATCCACTTGGACTTTTATGAATATCTAGGAAGAATGTTTACAAATTAATGTCCTTATATCTTATATGAACTTTTACGTATACTAACACTGCAACGTACATGATTAGATTAAAAGTAATTAGTTGTCGGTACTGTGATTATTTCTCAATCTGGGAGTATTAACTCTTTCGTAGTTTGCACCATCAGAAAGAATGAAACATCCGTTCATTGTGTGTTCGAGGTGAATACGCGTCTGTGCATGTCAGGGATATGAACATTAATTCGATATGCAAAATCGCTGACAGTTCTTCGAGAAACGCGGTCGGTAAATGCGCAACTCTTGGACCACATCGCGCCGACTTCCGTTTCAGAAGATAGCCATTGCCTCTCGGGAGAAGAGGATGGCAAAATGTGAGGGTGGGTGTGCATGTGTGTCTGTTCAGTGGTGCATCAAATGCGGATAGATGAAAATCAATTCGATACGCCAATCATCGCCTGCGCTCGTCCTTCCTCTCAGATATTCAATCGATTTTCTTTGTTATGAACTCGGGGCATGCGCACGACACTGCGTTTTTTCCGTTAAAAAATTGGTTCGCGGCCAAAAGGCATTACGTTGGCTTTCTTTCGAGTTTATATAGTTTTTTTTTGTTCGTCAAATCCATATGCTTATCGTGAAAGGTCAACAGCCATATGCTTATCGTGAAAGGTCAAGAGAAACGATCAGCATTGCATAATTCAGTTGTCGACCGAGAGGACAATTTCGAATACAATGTCACTTGGAAAAATGGTTGAAACGGTTGACGATAAAAATACGCATTTTTGTTTGATTTCTTTTCTTTTCCTTTGTCTTTTTTACCGCTTACCAAACAATTTAGTATTTGTAAACAACTCATTGTATACGATTAATCGAAGACAAGTTATTATTTAATGAATTTTCTGAGATTATATGTTCCACATAGAATTAGCTCGTAATAATTATTTAACTGCGTATCAATTCAATGCCTGACGATCAAACTTATAATGATCTGCATTACAACTCACTGTTATGTGGGGCTTGGACGCATTCAAACTATAATGTGTATTAAATCTGCGCGTTTATGGCTGGAAATTCTATTTCAAACATAAGCGTGACAGACCGACCGTAGGACATAGCGCCGCATAACGACGCGAACATATATCTCAACAACTGATGCTAAGACACCAGTTCAATGTAGAAGCATCAGTTATGCACACTATCTCATGTTCTTCTCTCAATGGGCAAAACAAATCTTTGTAGAAATCGATTATTATATATTGTATTGCAGTCTGTGAACGGAGAAAAATGTTGGCAATAGACGCATTTATGACGCCATTCCTAGCTGGGTCTCTGCGACACAAAATAGTATAGCCTTATCCTATTAAAAATACTAGCAGGAAGAGCCGTTGTTTGTTATTTAATAAGAGTTTCGGAAAGAAAATTAGTTTGGTTTTTATGGAAATACCTCCAGACAAGACATGAAGCCCATTGATGTAAGGAGCTGGGGGGGGGGGAACTAATAACGATTACGCAAAGACAGGAAATGCCTATTTATATTAGTCTTTAAAATATCAATTTTATAGGAAGGAGGAAAACAGTAAGCAGGAAAGGATTTCCAGAAGCCTGCAGTTTTTGAAAAGAATTTACTAGAATAAGAAGCTGTATTATAACGAGGTATTAAAACAGGTAATTGGGGAAAATTACTAGACCAACAAACTAAATGACCTGGAACAAAGGAAGCATAGAATAGACAAGATAATTCGGAAGAACACATGATGTAATAGTCTGTTTAGAAAAGACTGGCACTAGCGACATCACATCTGCAAGAGAAAGGATTCAAACATATAAAAGGTGGGGCAACTAAATTAAAGATACGCGTTTGAACTTTATCAAGAAACCTCAAATGGAACAGAGATTCACCAGCACAAATATGACAACAGTACTCCATACAAGGTCAGATCGTCGATTTGTAGAGATAGAGTGTTGCCGCAAATGTTAGAAAGTGTTTTGCGCGATAGAGAAAACCGACTTCACGAGAAGTAGCTTATGGTAAACAAATAGGTAGTTTACTTAAATGAATGTGATCATATAATTAACTAAACCAACTTCACGAGAAGTAGTTTAAGGTAAACAAATAGGTAGTTTACTTACTCTCGGGCGCTGGCTTTTCAACCCCCACTTTTCAACCTGACCTTGGGTCACATCTTACTTGTGGGAGTAGGATAAAACTGGCCTTGTACCTAACTCCTGGAGAAGAGTAAATAATACTTAAATGAATTGGTCTTTTGGCTAAGATCAAAGTGTAGTATTTGTTCTGATGGATACTGCACTCCATAGACTGGTATTGTCTTGGCTTTCGGGGCTTGATTTACGCCGGTCTATGGGTCTGTCCTGTTCACTTCTAGGAGGTCCACCTTCCCAGGCTTCGCCTCCCCTCTTTAGGGGAGGAGTAAGTTTATTGCTTACTGCCTGAGGCGCCCCTACCGGGGAATGCCAACGGGGCTGCCCAGGCAATTTTTAAACCCCACTTTTCCGACCCGACCTTGGGTCACATCTTACTTGTGGGAGTAAGATAAAAACTGGCCTTGTGCCTAACTCCTGGAGAGGAGTAAATCAATACTTAAATGAATGTGATCATATAATTAGCTTAACCAATTTCACGAGAAGTAGTTTAAGGTAAACAAATAGGTAGTTTACTTAAATGAATGTGATCATATAATTAGCTTAACCAACCTCACGAGAAGTAGTTTAAGGTAAACACATAGGTAGTTTACTTAAATGAATGTGATCATATAATTAACTAAATCAACTTCACGAGAAGTAGTTTAAGGTTAACAAATGTAATATAGGTAGTTTATTGATATACATGAGAAGGAAATTAACTTAATATGATTTAATGCAATCGAATTGTAAACTTGCTGATTTCTTACCGGATAATTTTCAGATGTATTTTTTTGTTCGGTTTTGTTATGATGTACACATTCAACACATCTAGAAACATGTGTGCAAGTGTCGAAGCTGTTATTACATTACAGAATTGGATAATTATGAATTAACCACTTGATTTCTACCAAGCTCTATTTTTTATTTACAATATTGAACTTTATTTTTTTAGTCTTATTCGTATTAATCTGAATGTAAAATGTGCTTTTTACATATTACCTTCTATTAATATGTCTCTATATAAAGATTGGTATGTTTATATGTTTATATGTTTATATATTTGTATGTACATGATCCACTCCGAAACAAACTAACTGATCATTTTGGCTTTTGATACACAATTGTTAAGTGTAAGGGGTAACATGGGTGCTATATTTAGATTAATCAAATTTTAAATAAATAAGTAAACGGGGATGGAAGCGCATCCTGAACATTCACATACCTTCCGTTTTATAAAAGACACAACGGTAATAGGCATCAACTATAAAATATTCCCAAACTTTAATTTTTTTCTGAGTATTTAAAATGGATTTCAGGGATATAATATGGGCATAATCTTCAATTTGAAAGGTCAAATATGTAAGAAATGCATCGAATTCTATCCATCCTCGGGCGACACAAAATAAGCAAGATTACATATATTTATATTCCTTTTTAAGCTTAAGCCTAAAATTATAGACATTTTCTAGGATCTAAATCTTGTAATAAATCTTAATAAAAATTAGATTAGCATTTGGTTTAATATTATATATTCATGTGAATCTTCAGAAAAGTAAAATCAAAATGGTGCAATTAATGGGAATTATTTTACCAATCTTGGCACGGATATACTTCTAATATATACGTTTATCGCGTGTATCATTAACAGTTAAATGGTCATAAATGTATTTTAATAAGTCACTGTATATATATATATATATATATATATATATATATATATATATATATATATATATATATATATAGAGAGAGAGAGAGAGAGAGAGAGAGAGAGAGAGTCAGGTTGTATATGAAAAGAAATCAAATAAAGTGCTCGATCATATAAGAGAGCTAATATAATTTATTTAGATACTGTATATTACATATTTCAGCAATGTACAGCGGTTTCATCCAAAAGGGCAGATTTAGACATCTTTAGTAAATCTTCGTGCCCAGTGGAATCATCGGCAAGCTGAAAGGATTGTAGGCACACCTGACAGGGAATGGCATCAACAATGACAGAAAAAACGGTACACTTCTGAGGGTGTCCCCGAACAAAATCCGGTGTGGGAAGCGATTAACTAGGGCTCAAGGAGGAGGCATTCATTTTTTAGGAGGTTTTATTCATTATTTATTTATCTGTTAGCAAGTGTTATTTATTTATTTATTTAATTTTCTGTTCTTTTGTAATGTTATCATTATACCTGAAAAATACGAAAGGGGTGGCTGCATAGTTTACCGTTTGGGCCTGTGAAACTAGTGTGCTTTTTCGTTGTCGTTTTTGGGAATAAAGTTATGTATCGGATTAATTGTTCGATATGGAGCTGAAAGAGGTGATTCAAATATGTTTTTATCGACTTAACATGTTTGTTTATTTTTTTATTATTTTATTATTTTTATTTATTGAATCGGTGTTTCGTATTTTCTGTTCTTTTTGTAATGTTATTGTTATATCTGGTCTGAAAAAATACGAATAGGAGCGGCTATATAGTTTGTCTTTAGATCTTAATGGGAAGCGGTGTTTCGTTGATATGTCCCGTTTATAACCAGTAGTGTTGGAAAATAAAAACAAAAAAACGAAAAAAACAAAAAATAGTTATAAACGGAATGATGGGTACTATCTGTGATTTCCGTTGGAGTGGTATAAGATTAGTCTCTTTATTAATGGTGTGTTAATAATATTAATATCATATTTGTGTTTATATTTAGTGTAAATTCATTGAATTGAAAATCTTGTTATTTCACTCGTCCTTGCCACCGGGAAATAAACTATACACATCTGTACATGCGTGCATGTACACACATTTTCGCTCACATGTACGGGGGGTTATTAATTCAATATTTTTTTATTTTTTGTGTTTTAAATTGTTGTGTTTTATTTATTTTACTAGCAGGACCCGTGTCCCGGCGTTGCCCGGGGAAATATAACAGCGTGATTTAAATTGTCCTTGGAACTTGTTAATTGTCATGGCAAATCACAATTTAACTGGGAACCGAAGCCTTTTAAATTTTATTGCAGAATCCGACGGAATAATGGGTATTCTGGGAAGGAATGTCAGTTTGCCCCTTGCCAAAGCAGTTAGTATTACAGCTTCTATCACATGAGGTTGCATGCATTTAACACAGTCTCGTTCCATTACATAGCCTTGGAGCATGAAGATTCTGGAGTAACATAATTGGGCATCCAGCTTTCAGCTGTGTGTTGGCATACCAGGCAATTCTAATGAATCTAAAAATTCTGTAGGGTATTGTACAGCCTGGACGCGATCGAGAATGGAATCCACAAAAGTGAACGTTACAGTTTTAATGTACTTCCACAAATATGGCAATTTAATGCAAGCATTAAGCTCATCAGGGGGACTTCTACGTGGAACAATAGGAAGCGTTTGTCGGAAGTCACCTGATAATAATATTGTTATGCCACCATAACAGCATCACGTCTCTTGAGATCAGGCAATGTTTTATCTAGAGCCTCGAACGCTTGTTTATGTGCCATTGTACATTCATCCCATACGATGAAGGAACAATTCTGTAAGACTTTTGCTGAATCTGACCCTCTTTCTATTTGACAAATTGGATCAGCATCTTTTGTTAGATAATGGCAAGTTAAATGTGGAGTGAGCTGTCCTACCACCAGGAGTACCTCCGGGTGCATCAAGGAATATAAGGCCACCTTGCTGATCTTCTTCAGTATTAACTACAGTACGAAAAATATGAATTTGCTCATTATTTAGTCGTGCGATACCATCTCGAACAATTGATGCTTGCTCATGAGGTTGATAACTAATTTCACGCGTCCATGCAGTAATGACCGGATGTGTATTAGATCGATTAGGTGAGGTAAGACCCAATTTTGTGAGTGGTTTACCATTGATCTTATAAGTCATATCTTCGATATGAACTAAAGCCATATTGAAGATGTCGTCTTAAAATGTTATATCAACTTCAGGCTGTTGATTGTGTTTCCTAAGAAGGAAATCTTCACTAAAAGCTTATTTGTGTGCATCCCAAAGTAGTTTCGGATGAGACACTGCACATGATGTCAACATGATGGCAAACAAATGTCTCAAATTGTCGGCAGATTCAGATATAGATGCTTCCTGTAATGTAGCATCCCAGTGGTTATCATCCTCAAGTAGTCTATGTGCACTACATGCATCCCTGAATGTAGTCATAACTTGACGATTGATCGTTTTTAGGTCATTAAAGCTCTGTGAACCTCTAACATTGTGTAGAAGCATTCTCAAACAGAAGCAGTCAAATTGATTTGGATGCATGGTGTATACCCTGTCCCAAAACCTCTGTTCTTTTAACGCACGGATAGCCTGGAACTGGCTTACCCTGTAACCGTCGCTTGAAGACCTTAGTTTTAGTGTCCCAGGTATAATAAACTGGAACTTCTCAGTACAAAAGTGTACGCGGAAAAAAAAGTGTTTGACACAATGTGAAGAAAGTTGTTAGAGTGGTTGAAGGTGGATTTGCAACTCTATCTGCTGCAGTACTTTCAGTAAAGTATATACGCTGTCCATTTTCTAGATGAACTGATAGGTGAATAACTGGGGGGGATGATGTATATGTATGTGAAAGTTAAGTATTCTCCAAATGGCTTCATTGGTTGATATGTAACGTCCCGTATCGTATCTCTTAACTTCATCATGAGCATTACTTTCAATTGTGAAAATAGCTAGATCACTACCCTTATTTACATATTTACAAATGTATTTTATTGATTTCATGCTGTTGCAATATTCAACATTGATATGTGCATCAAAAATCTCACGAAGCAGTTTATTATGTGGTACAACCCATCGGTTATCTACAGGAACTGTTATGTTGGCAGGTAGGGTAAGTGTCGTCTCAAAACCTCCAGCTAAAGGAGATAGTCGTCGATATTGTGAGTAGCCATTTGTATCCGATTGAGTTTTACTCAAGCTCTTACTGCAGTGTCCAACTTTGAGACAGAGTGAACCTCTGTTTCCATGAACCATATGGTGCCTAATGAAATCATGTAAAACCGGATCTGCCACTGGATCTTGAATTTCCGCACTGATAACTGAATCTATGTCAGAGGATTTCAATTTTTATCCTCTTTTCTGCCATTGAACAGTGTACATGTATAAACAATAGCAAGCAATTAAAAGTAAAGATGATTGTCTGCATGTAATGTTATAACAAAAATGTTTTTATTACTTATTGTTATGCCCCCCCCCCCCGTACACATGGTGGACCGTACATTTGCTCGCCAGAAGGTGAATCGTAACGTATTTTGCTCCCGTGACTCAATCGCAATCATGAAAAAAAAATAGAGAATAGTCTTCATTAATAAAAATAAGCATATAATCGTAATTTTAGTGCCCCCACCCCCCATCCGAATACAAATTGTAATGCTCTGCAGCCTACATTAATTATATTTGTGTGTTTCAGTGGATTTTAATGGGGCTATGTAGGCCTCTGTAATTTTCCAAGGGCCCTTATCACAGACAGAGCCGGTGTTTAAAAAAAAATAAAAATAAAATTTCTGGTGAAATCAAAGTAAATTGCTTTCAGTATATATCGGACAGGCTTCGTTTAACTGTATTAAATTTCATATTAATATTATATTCCCCATCGGTGGGTTAGTGTTTACGACGTTACAGTTTTTGGCGTTCGATCCCATTCTACTAAAACGATTTTTTTTTAAATGTTAAACATAGTATGTAATATAATATTTTTGATGTGTATTCTTTGTGCAAAATAAATTTGGTTCAAATAGTGTAGAAGTCACATGTTTGTTTTTAAAGTAAGTGATAGGTATAATTATTGGTATATATTGATTCTTGAGTTGTATATTTCGTAACATAAGGAAAACTTAAATATTTTTATCTTATACACTACCAGCAGACTTACTCTTACTGCTACTACCGCTGTCAGTAATAAGACGAAATACGTGATATAAACAATGTGATCTCTCCGCAGCGTCAAACATTCAACAACAACTATTTGCACTAATGCTACGCCCGCGTCGTCTTACTCACTAACGGTAGACTTACTCTTACTGCTACTACCGCTGTCAGTAATAAGACGAAATACTTGATATAAACAATTTGATCTCTCCGATATTACTCACGGAAAATTGTTTCCCATTGTTTAAAAAATAAAGCTTAGAGTTCCAATTTTAATCCTGAGTTGTATATTACTATCTGCTTATCACCATAAGCTTTCTATATGATAAGTGTAAACTGAACCCCCCCCCCCCGGCAGAAACATAAAAGTTATTTGAAATATTGTTTAGTATGTAATATAATATGAAACTTGTTACTAATGTAAACTGATCTGATTGAGGCTTGCGAAGAGTAAACTAATGGAAAAGTAAGTAATACATATAAAATGGAATAGGAAATGTTGTACTTTCTGTCAGAAGTGTACTAATGTATTTATTAGCACAATGAAGTTTAATAAATCGTCGTGGTTGTGATTGTCATTGTGTTGAGTTTAATGTAATCTGTTATTCGCTAACGTGTAAATGCTACGTAGCAAGAATAATAGAATGTCAATCGGTTAATCCGTAACAGGTGTTTTGTAACATAGTACGCTCGTCAGATGTATTGAAGGGAGCGTCTGTTATATTTTATGTGCAACTTATGCTATGTGTGGTGAGGTGAAGGCATATTTAACGTAAATAATAAGTTTTAAATTATCCGTTGTGTATTTGTTCCCGGTGTAGACTGGTAGCGTGAGAGGAGTAAAATGTTAGAGAGAAATGTTCTTGCTACTACCTGTATGGTGTCTGGTTTGGGGAGAGTGACTGAGTGAGGAACGAAAATAACAATTTGCCCGAGGTGGGTGTAATAGTTTAGTGTTTGCTAAGAACACGCTCGAGCGAATAAATTTGATGTTGTAGTGATTGTAGTAACCTATTGAGTTCGAGTTTATTTTCCTATTCGACGCGAAGGTACAGGGGAAAAAACGTCTTTACTTTATATATAAGATTAATTTTATTAATATTATTTTATTTTATTTTTATTAATATTATTTTATTTTATTATTTTATTTTATTTTATATTTTCCATTTTTTAATAATCTGCTCCTATACATACACACGCGCACTCGCATACATGCTTGTATACACATCTGGACGTATACCTACGCCTGTACATTCATCTTCATTAATACAGGAGTGGGCGGGTAATTTGAGAATCTATTATATGGAAAGTATGAAGCGGGGGTTGGGTGGGGGGTTTTAGGGGTTAAGGAAACTTTGTGGTGTATCTGTAATCCCGTGATAGGAGGGTCACGTGGAGATGGGGTATCCGCTGTGGGTGGGGTTAGTTCTGATGTGATTATCTGTGGTTAAAGGGTGGGGTGTTTATTCGTGAAAGGTTTATCTGGGTTAGGACAAGGTTGTATCAGGGTAGGCAGGGTTTATGTAGTCGCGCCCGTGGTGTGTTTAACATATATCTTGGGGGGAGGGTACTTTATACGTAAATAGAAGAATAGGAAATGTGTTATGGGTTAAGGGAGGTCTTGGGGGGATTAGTTATTTTATATGTTTTTAAGAAATACTTTACTATCTTTTTAGAGGGGTATTTGGTTTAAAGAGATTATTGGTGGGTTATGTTATATTGTTATCAGACCATTGGGCTAGCAGGAATTTTCTTCTGTGGGGGCATTTTCTGAAGACCTCGGTTTTTATGTTCATGCAGTTTATGGTAGGGTTGTTGATAGCTTGTATAATTCTTAATTTCTCAGTAGTGCACAAAGGGCAGGTCATGGAGGTGGGGCTGTAGGATTTAAGTTTGTCGGTAATTCTCCATTCTATTTTGTAGGGGGTGTTGGACTTCTTGGGATCCCATACATGGGTTGCCAGTGTGGTTATGTGGTCTTTTTTGGGGTATTTGAAAGTGTTGTTGTGGGCGTAGAGTCTTTGTTTAAAGGATCCTTGGGTCGTTCCGATGTATATCTCCCCCCTTTCGGTATTCACCCCAGATATAACCTTGGCTTCGTAAACAACGGAACGTACTGTGCATCCTCTGCCCAAGGGGCAGGTGTCACCTCTTTTGCAAGAGTAACGGGGGTTTGTGTAATTAGTTGGTGGTTTGGAGGTCAGAATGGATCCCACGGACTGAAAACATAAATAGCTAGTTTTTACTGTATTTCTGTTAAAAAGTTTATGGAGAATATTTGATGGCGGGAAGTGCTTGTCTATTAGTTTGAGAAATTGCTTACCTACGCTATATTTGACGCTGAGGGAAAAAGGGGGGGGGCGAACCAGATAATATTTCTTCGTCTCTTGCGTCTGTGTTGGCTGGTGGATTGGTTGGGTATGTAGGATATTTCTTCGTTATAACCGCTCTCAGTGAGGGCATTATTGTAATACGGGGCGGCTTGTTGGAAAATCTCAGGTGTGGATGAAAGGCTTGACATTCTTTTACTAATATTGGGTATAAGGTTCTTAAATATGAGTGGGGGTGGATGGATTTAGTGTGGATGTACCGGAGTTGTTCGGTGGGTTTGTGGTATGGCCTAGTTGAATTGTTGGTCAGGTCAAAGGATACGTCTAAAAAATGTACGCTAGTAAGGTTTGTGGGTATGGTTATGTTAAATCCGATTTCTTTTAGGAATGCGGTTAACTGTTTTCTGAATCTGTCGAGTTCTTGCGCGTTGTTGTTGCGGGATAGGTATAGGCCGTCGTCTCGTAGAGGCCGAACTCTAGGTCAGGGAATTTATTTTGTAAGGAGTGTAGGATGAAAAGCCCAATCAGGTCGCATATATCTGCGCTGTCATAGGCTCCCATGGGAACATCAAAAGGGTCTTCAGAGTTGGATTTTTTAACCCATGTTTGATTGTTGAAGAAAAGGAGTGAGCTTCTCGCATAGAGGTGGTGTTAATTTCGAGGTCACTTATTTCCACGAATGTTTTGGCAATGATTCCACTGGGCACGAAGATTTACTAAAGATGTCTAAATCTGCCCTTTTGGATGAAACCGCGGTACATTGCTGAAATATGTAATATACAGTATCTAAATAAATTATACATATATATGTATATATATATATATGGATATATATATATATATATATATATATATATATATATATATATATATATATATACATGTGTGTGGGGGTGTATATATGGTAACTTTATGACGTATACAGGAGAGTTGCTGCCTGGAGGAGCAGCGTTCAAGAATCGTGAGTCCGGTAGAGCAAACTGTCATCGGAATCACATCAAATATACTAATAAAATTTTATAATATTTGGGCTCTTCTTCAGCAATAATATTCCTACATTCCCGATGAAGCAATATGTATGTCCGTGTGACGATATGTCTATGTATCAGCATATCAGTTTGTTAGTGACAGTCGCTTTTTGAGAAGGCATGTCTATAATTTGCAACTCATCTGCTTCCAGTTTGGAAAAAAACGAGAATAGTTTCCAATGTTTGAGCTGATGTGTAAATTAAGAAAATACATGTTAAAATAGATGAAATTTGGACTGAAAACGCGAAGTCGGGAAGTTAATAGATGGAGAGAGACGTCTATATGAGCTTTTAGGCTTTTGCAGAAACTATTTGAATTTTTTCCATGTAAAGAATGACTTATTGTAAACTCACATTACACAATATAAAGATAGTAACGATGTTTAGCTGTTTAAAAACTTCTTTTGTTTTATGATTTTCCGAGTGTTCCGCATCATTTGTCTGTGTTTAGGATTTATTGAGATGATAATTGATAATTGGTTTTATTTTGGATGTTATTCTCGCAACGTTTCGGCCGATGTAACTCCCGACCTACTTCGGATGAGTTTTGTCCAGAAAGAAGTCATAGGTAAGAAGGCATGGTGCAACGGATTTGAGGTCTGAGTTTTAAGTGACAGTCTTCTGGAAGTTGAGCATTTCTATCCTCGGTGCGAGCGATACTAAGAATACAATTACGAATCACTTAAGACTTCTACCCGGTCATGACTGATAGAACGAATGAAAGCTTTTCCCGTGAATTAAATACTAGGTTCCGTTTGAAAATTCGTACAAATTCCTTAATTCAACAGAAAGATTCCCCTGAAGAATGTCGGAGGTTACATCGACCGAAACGATATGAAAATAAGATCAAACATAAAAACTGTAGTCCGAATAATCCAAATAATAATCCAAATAATACAAACCATTTTTTCTATTTTTCTTCTTTGTTATCTATACACTAAAACGCTAATAATATATCATGACCGTGCGTACGTCATCACTTTTTACACTTTAAAAAAATCGAGATTAAGATGTGGATTACTCATAAATCCGATGTCTCTCAGGTAAAATATTCCGACTTTTTAAAATTAAATTTTCCGAATTGTATATCGCCCCGTCGACAGAAACAGTAGAATTTTAAATAAATGCATTTCTGAAAGTTACATCCGTTTCATTAGTTAGAAGAAAAGTTAACTAAAAATTATTGTTACGGTAAAAAGACAGACTATTTATTGTTTTAAAAATAATTACATTGTTACAATTTAAAATAAATAATAGATATAGAAGAGACATATTTCTTTTATTTATTTAAAAATATTTAGCTAAGAATGAGTTACCGATAAGACGATCTCGATTGTTAATGTGTGAAAAGTGATAACGTACGTAAGGTCATGATATGCCTTAGAGTTTTAGTATGTAGATAACGAAGAAAATAAAGTCCAAGAGAATAATATAAAAATGATTTGTATGATTTGGATTATTACGGAAGAAGAAACATTTTTTCTTAATAGTATTGAACCTGGCAGACATTTATTAGAAGTAAATTATATAGAGAAAGCACGGGTCTTGCTAGCTTATATATGAGCGTGCACTTAAAATTACGTCATACCTTTTCATTGCCTTCCAAATTAATAAAAATAAAAGATTGTAAGGGCAAGCTGTCCGGTTTCAAAGCTAAACCGAGGTTAGGATTAAGAACAACATTTCTATGAAGATTATATCGAGGGTAAGGGGGAAATTGAATAAAATGGAAACTACATTAAGTCAAAGAAGATTTTCTTTTTGCTTACAAAGATAAGGTCGCATATACTTTATGTAAATAGTTTCTAGAACCTTAGATCAAAGGTTGAGAGTGACTTACTAAGAATAGAGAATAAGTCTACACTAAAATTCGAGGCAAAAGAACGGTTATTTATAAGATGCTCGGCCTTCTCTTTGTAAGCAAAAAGAAACTCTTCTCGGACTTTATGTAGTTTTTGGTTGTTTCAATGTTTCCCCTTTTCCTCGCTGTAATCTCCATAGGAATTGTTGTCTTAACCCTAACATCGGTTTAACTCTGAAACCGGACAGATTTCCCTTTCAATCTTTTATTTTTTAATTCATCATATATATATATACCATTATAACGATGGGATTACCAACCACGTGTTGTCTTTTTCGTGCAGTCAATCATCTTCTTAAGAAGCGACGTGTGCCAGTTAGTTCCTCTGTCACACTTTACTATGCATAACATTTTTGTTTTGTTCGTCACATTTAAGTTTTAAATAGTTTTTAATGGTTTAATCGACACATTCACTACACGCACCTTCAGAATGTCTGTTCTAATGTAAATTTGGTTCGATTTCAGGAAGCCATTTTCTTCCAAGAATTATATCCTTTATTAGAGTCGGTAAATAGATTACTCTTCTCTTTCTCTACTTTCACATGGAGTTGGTTTCTTACCTGTCGCCTGAGACCACTTGACGCGTGAGGGTGCGTTGACCGATTTAATCCTTATGTTTTATTTAAATCCAGTGTCCCTTTTTGAGGAGCCATAACCAAAAATCGACCTCATATCTAACTTTTCCTGGTGAAGAGGTGTTACATAGCTACTCCTGCTTGGACCGCGGCAGTACGCATCTCAGTCCCTCTTGGCCCGGCTGCCATAAATCGGCCTTATGACCTTTCCTGGGATTTAAGGAAATTCTCCTTACGATCGATATCGGCTCTATGGCCATCACTGTCAAAATCGATTATAGGACACGCTTGGTGTTCACCTGTCGCGAGGTTGCTTGCCCACTTGACCCCACGAGCATCCGCACACAACCCTAGGCACCCTCACACACTCACTCCCAAGCATCGGCATACAACCGATAGTAACTTTCTCTAACTGGCGGGTATTACTGCGAATTACGGGGGAACAAACAGAAACCCCTATTTCCAAACTTATAACCTATTATGGTCAGCACACGAATTTAATTTTAGGTGCCGTTCTATCCTTAAGCACTATATCTGCACTAGGTTCAAGACCCTCTGTGGAAACGGTGTGTCATTTGGAGTGGTATCTCTGACACTCACATCTGGCCTCAATCCGATCAAATTTCCTATCTATTTGATATTCCAGGACTCTAAAATACGGCACTTTCTTTCAATGTTAAACCTATCCATGGCTATATCTGCCCCCGACACGCACACGAAGTGCTCCCTCACACCAAATTAACTCCAAACCCCGTTGATGCGGACTCGCTTGCATCGCTTGCTAACTGTACCATTCCCGTGATTCTAACTATGTCGTGGGGTGGAGAGGCGTCTCTACGCATGGTCGGTCACATCCAAAACCTAGGACGGACCCATTCCTACAAATTAATATATATCATCAGTCATGCTTGATTGACCAATACCAATGCGGTAACTCTGAGGTACCCCCAAAATATACCCAGAATCATGCCAATCTTTTCATGGCTACAACTCGCTTTTCATTTCACGCGTGTGACACCGAACAACTCTTTGTTCGTATAATCGCTAGCTCACCGGCTACCTCAACAGGTCAAGCGTAGCAAACATAACTCAATCCCATCCCGTTTATACTATAAGAGGGCACATGCCAATCTTTTCATGGGTACAACTCGCTTTTCTTTTCACGCCAAAAAGCCAACCTCTCATTCTAACTCCCTTTAATTGGCAAACCTCAACTTAATTCTAAATTAGTTACTGTTTTTTTTTTAATATACTATTTTTTTAATATGAAAGGGCAGAAAAAACAAAAAATAAAAACAAACAATGCTCTCGGCTAAACAAAAAAAAAACAAGGACATTAATATCTCGACGATAAATTTAAATCAAACAACAAAAAAAGATTTAAACAATACAATTTGATAAAAAAACACCCCACCCGACAAACATCAATCAAGAAAACATTCCCCACCCATCGAATGCATTTTTTTTTAAACGTGGACCGAATATGTTCTGTTTGTGTGTATGTGTGTGAGTTCTTTACCGTCATTTTTTTCTTCCTCCTTTTACAAAAGTTAAAACTGATGTGTGCCCATTTTCATGTGTGCGTGTGTTCACTTTTTTTCTTTTTACAAATATTTGATTTTTGTTTGTGCGTGTGTGTCTGTTACACTGTCTTTCTTTATTTTTGATCTATTGAGTTTTGTTTCTAACTAAATTCGTTTGTTTTATTACTTTTCTTTTCACAATACGTTCACAATTGTTCCATTCTTTTCTTTGTGTTTTTACTTTTACGACACATCAACGTCTTTTTCTCTCAACAAAACAACGACTGTCTACTTACTGTTTGTAGTTCTCTCTCCGTCTCTCTCTTTCGGACCTCACACGCTGTCTTTCCTGCTTTTAAAATTCTTTTTCTTTCGTGGTAACTCATGGTTCGAATCAGCCCATTCCATGCTCAAAATGGCAAGTCACTTAGCACCAAAAAGGGTAATTGTTGCATAGAACTCCTGCTTGGACCGCGGCAGTACGCGCTTTGTATACTCGTCGTGTAGAGGGTTGGTCGTGTCGTCCAGTGAGTGGTCGTCTAGTGGACGAATTCTTTCTTCTCTGTCGTCGTCTGTTTTTTGCAATAAAAGCCATGTTCTGCACTCTGAAGACAAACTCTTCTGTTGAATTTAATTCATTTATTACAAGAGTTGTTATTTCAACTGGGAGTCATTCACCACGTCGAGTAAGAGGAAGAGAGCAAATCCTACTTTATCGTAGTTAGTTATTAATGTTTTCTTAACTATTCATATAGAGGGGGGAAGGATTCTCGCGCTGGTCTTCCCTGAAGGGAAATATTCCTTATCTTTACATTATGAATCGCACGTCCTCTTAGTTCGCTTTCCGAATCAGACTGCTAAAAACTCGCTTCTCACGAGAACGAGTGACGTCACAGATCCCTTTGTTCCAACGCAAGGCCCGCGAAGTCACAGAGCCTCTCGCAGGTATAGACTGACCCTTGATCTGGGGTCTCGTCACACGTAACCTTGTCACGTCTGCCAGCTCTGACTATGAGAACAGGCCCTGTTCTGCACTCGACTGCCCCGCGTTAATTTGCGCAAGTCAAATCAACGATTCCCAACAGATACGTCCATTCCGATAGGGCCATTATCCAACAGAGGAAAATAAAATACTAGAACAATCACATACATCTTCATGGTGTACAGAATATATCTATTGATGAGGCTTTAGCAGTGTCTATAAAAAGTTCACCACAAAGTTGGAAATAATAAAGTGAATTCAGTATTCATTTTTTTTTTTTTTTTTTTTTTTTAAATATTTTAAAATCTATTTTTTATATATTTTCTACCTGTTGATCATATTATTTCAGGGAATTGAATAATATGGTTTGGTATGGTTTGGTAGTTTTGTTTTACGGCATATCAACCCTTTTTGGGTTATTTAATGCCGAATCTGGTCATTATAGTAAAAGTTTTTATGCTTCAAGTTCTTTATATCTTCAAATGTTTAATCATCGTTTTTGGTTTGGTAGTTTTGTTTTACGGCATATCAACCCTTTTTGGGTTATTTAATGCCGAATCTGGTCATTATAGTAAAAGTTTTTATGCTTCAAGTTCTTTATATCTTCAAATGTTTAATCATCGTTTTTGGTTTGGTAGTCCTGTTTTACGGCATATCAACCCTTTTCGGGCCATCTAATGCCGAATCCGGTCATTATAGTAAAAGATTTATGCTTCAAGTTCTAAAAATAAAATAAAAAAGGGGAGGGAGAAAGGGAGAGGGGCTGTTGTTTTTGTTTTTGGTTTTGTAGAACATAATTAAGTTTTACAAAAAAAAACAAAAAAAAAAACAAAAAAAAACGTCAATGTAGGTGAATTTCGTCTCAGGGAGCCACAGGGCACCCTGATCTGGTATCACCAGATTGAATAATATGATCAGCATATAGAAAATATATGAAAATATTTTTAAATATTTTCATATATTTTCTATATATAAAAAGGATTTTTTTAAATAATTAAATTAATACTGAACGCACTTCAGTTTTTTTAACCCTCGTAAGTGAACGCGTTACAGGCCAGAAGCCTCATAAAAAACTGATATTTTGTATATTGTGTAGGTTCTGTATAGCATAAATGTATATGTGAGGAAGGCCGAAACGATTGTATTCCAAGAGAAACGGCTTTGATAAATGTATGTAAATGTGTTTCTATCATTAACTATGGTTTATATAACATCAAAATAAATTAAAAGCCTATGTATGGTACAATTTATTTATAACGTGAACGTTTATTCTTAATGATTATATATGAAAATATAAATATATATATATATATATATATATATATATATATATATATATAATCAATCAAGTTCAGATGTATTTCTAAAATAAACTTAAAACCAATATTTTCTTCAAAAGTGTACAATTTTTGGTAAAGCTTTATAAATTGTTAATATAAAAACTGTCGTGAATTGAGATCACCTAATCATAGCCAAAATAATTATGTTTTAGATAATTATTTTTTTCTGATAGTTGTAGCCCTTGGATGGACCTGTCACTCTGCATTAGGACACAAATAACAATTTTCTCAGTCTGAATATTCTCTTTCATTGGCCGAGGACATAAAGATGAAGTGTAGTATCAGCACATATACTAAATTCATCTCCTATCCAAAAGATCACGGAAATTTAACACAGTGCAAATATTCTGATTCATAGTGTATCTGAGATTACTGGTCAGTAAGCGGTGGCCCCATACTTCTAAAAACTCACAGATTGAGGCTTCACCACCGGACGTAATTGATAGGTAAATTACGTGAAGTCTACCACACGTTTGTTTATCCAATAAATAAAAAAAGTTTAACTTTATGAAAACTAGTAGACTGATTTTGACCATTGCCCTTATTTTTTGCTGAAAATGTTAGGTGGATATATTCAAATGTGTTGAACAGTTTTTAAATGTTTCTTTTTCGATCTGTTTTATTCAGGCATTATTTTTATAAAGATTCGGCAGATGTAATCTCTTAACTCCTACAAGTGCATCTTTTCGAACCATGGAATTTTTATGTCGAACCTAGCAATTTGTACGAAATTTCGAACACAACCCTTTACAGCACAGGGGTAGATTTTTAGCGTTTCATCAACCATGACCTGTAGAAGTCTTAGGTAATCCTTTATTATATTCATAGTATCGCTCGAACTAGTGATTGAACGTTCAAAATCAAGAAAACTATCAATTAGAACTGGTTATCAATTAGCAGTTTATTCGTTGCACCACATCCCAAGAATTACTTAAGGTTTCTATCCGGTCAGTGATGACGACACGAAAATTATCTAACCCCCCCCCCCCTGGAAGAAATGGTTGCTTTACTTATACTGCATCGAACCAAATTCCTCGGGGATGACCGTTTGGAATTTTTCCAGAGAATTTTGGCTAAGAAACTACTGGTTTAAATGGCGATAGACGATGGAGATATAGATGGCCAAGCACACGCATATGACTAGGTAACAGAAGTGTGTGTGGGTGGTAAACATATGTATGCCTTTGCACGGTTCTTTGCGCAATGTGTGTCAGGGCGTAGCCTAATAGATAACGTTGCGCTCTATGGAATCGTCTCTGCAGAGTTAAAATCTTATCTCGATGGCCATTGTCTTGGAAATGTAAAAACTCGCAATTTACATCCAATCATTTGCAAAATAGAAAATTGTGTTAATTAATAGCAACTTGTTGTTGTTCAGATGAGGTCAATCATCAGTAGGAGCGATACTAAAAATGCAATTAAGAATTACTCAAAACGTCTACCCGTTCATGGTTAACAGAACGAAAAATAGCTACCCTCGTTAATTAAATAAACGGTTCCGTTCGAAATTCCATAAAGATTCCCGAGTTTACAAGAAGCATCTAAAAGATTTCGGAGATTACATCGGCTGAAACGTAGTGTGAATAACATCAAAGTTGAGAAAAGTAGTCGGAATAATCCAAATAATACAATGTTATCAATCTTTATATAAAAAATTCCAAAACATATTATCGTTTTCCTCATTAAAAAAGGTGACGTACATCGCGTCTATTGACCAAACGCATGATGTATACACAATTTCGTGTACAATTCGTCATTTTTCGACATACAACATTGCTAGCAACGTGAGTCGTCAGTAAGTTGTGACATGTCATCAAACAATGCGTACAATTATTTCAGCTCGAAAGATTTTTCATGGAGTTTTGTAATGTTTGTTCTTACAATTTTTATTACGAGTTGGAAGGGTAAACTGTAAAATGAGAAATGGACGGAAAATAACAAAATACGAATATCTATAGTAGAAAAGTCAAAAAACTAAATTTAAAAAAATTAAAAAATATATGAAAAAGAAAAAATTAAATAAACAAAAAACGAAGTAGAAGGGAAATACACAACGAAATACACTGGGAAAGGGAGAAACAGACACCAAAAAGAAATGAAAATAAGAATGAAAAAGAAAAGAGAAAATGAAGAAAAGAGACAGAAAAGGAACGGACATTAAAAAAAATAGAAAGAAAAAAAGAGATAGATTGACAAACTAAAAAGAGGAGCAATAGTATAAAAAAGATGGAGGAAAATAATTAAAAAATAAGAATAAAACAAGAAATACATGAAAGAAGGAATGTTAAGTAAAAACGGGAAGGCAGAAAAAAAGAAAAACAAGGAAAAGGGAGCAAGTGAAAAGGAAAGAGAAACAAAAATTAAGATAAAATAAAATCAGAAAAAAGGAGGGAAGGTACGAAAAAAACGAATTCAATAAAAGTGTCATATAAAAAAGGAAAGACAAGCAATAGATAAAAAGAAAATATATTAAGGAATTAACGAAAAAGACAGATTCAACCAACAAAAATAATGAAAGAAAAAAAGGTAGAAGATAGAACTGAATGAAATTATGCACGGCGTGTGAAAAAGGGTGACAAACAGAACACTGGAAATGAAAAAAAAAACATGGATGTGTGAGAAAAAGAGAAAGAGACAAAATGAAGTAAATACACATCGATTATAAGACGAATATACACTGCAAGATTCGATGTAAATTGTCGTAAAAAATTGGTGTAGGTTCTATCCAATGTAACGGTGTGTGAAACAATCCAGAAACAAACATAGCGGTAAAGGTAAAGCTGTCCAGCTTATTGAGTTGCGTTGCTAATTTAGTGGACTTTGCGGCTATTCAATTAATCTTCGCGACACATTCACGTTAAGGGTCTGGTAGGTCGGGTTCAAAACCTATCAATCCATCACTCAGCTCGAGGTCATGTGCTTAAAGAAGACAAGTTCGCCTTCGTTAGGGAAAGGGGTCAAGCTGTGAGCCTAGCAGCCAAATGTACGTAGGTGTCTGATCTGGCGGTAACAGCCACTTATTTAGTAGGCTTTTCAACTTGCCACTTAATTTCAACGACCGACTCTCGTCTCTGGTGAAGTTATTATGTTAGTAAGTAAGGTGACTCTCGCAGTTCTTGGTAAACGTGAAATAATTATACAAAGTATCGATGAAAGCGGATATTCCTGACTCATATATATATTTTTTAATATTGAGTAACTTGTTATCATGGCTAAGAGCCACTTGAGGATACTAGTTCAGATGGGAATGATTATCAGCCCCCAAATGGGAAACACTATGTAAGTACTAACGATTAATGAAATGAAAATGGTTTGATTACTGATGGGGCGGGTAGGACACACATTTGGTGATATTGGGTTTGAAGACGACCAATTTGTAAGTAGCAGTGAAGCGGTCCGGCGATAATGTGTTTACAGGCAGAAGGCTCTTGCAAAGAAACTCTGTCCATGGAAATCCCCAAGACATAAGTCACGTGGATGGAGAGAGAAAGTCATTTCTAGTTTTTATAGATTTAATAGTTCTTGCTATGAGTGTCTTTCGATGGGGAACAACGGATTGAAGCTCAGTCGAGCACCATTGATTGAAATAACGGTCGGGACAGACTAAAAGGTTTAGAGCTCAATACATTCATTAGCACAGCGAGTTAGAATATAAGAGACGAATTTAGGAACAAACCGAGTCAAACCCAGCCGAGGATTAGACCACCCCCAAATAACCATTCTCAACACTTTTGAATGATATAATTTCATAAATCAGAGTTCTAGTTGATTTTCCCGATTATCAGGCGGACCATTTGCAAATCTAAACTGAGAATAAAAAAATCACTGCCATTAATGGGAGAGAAAAACAGGCGATAACCTCACTTACACTTCGCAGAGGAAAGCATCCATTTCAAGACTATAAGCCTGTTTTAACGTCTCCCAAACTTAGATGTGTTTACAAACTTAGACATATAACTAAGTCATAGATAGGTCTATTCCTCTGATTAAGAGCTTTTGTTCATGAGAATTAAAAATGCGTAATTCCTTTGTGGTCACGAGACGCCCGTTTTAGCACGTCGATGTTCTCCTGTACACAATCTAGCGTCCATGTTTATAGGCATATTTTTTTAGCTATTTCTAATTTCACAGCAACGGTCCGTCTTGTTAATCAAATAGGGCATTCCAGCCAGAACTCTACATGCACAGCCTGATTTAATTTATATTCAACTATCGTTCTAGTTTCTTGGTTGAGTTGACAAATTTAATTAACGGTAAATTACTTAATAAGCTTCTTTAAGTTCCCCCACCACTGAAACCTTAACACTGCACTTATCAGCTCTGGCTTTATGTATAGTAGTAGTTTCTCCTGGAAAGTTTTCCAGTAACTAGCCGTTCAGGTTTTAGAAATGTCCATGCCTATAGTTTGTGTAAATTTTGTTATGGAAACTTAAACAATCTAAAAACTTTACCTAAACACTTATAATTACATTATAATAATTACATCGATAGCTGCATTTAACATTCCGAACTACACAACAAGATCAAACTTATCGACACACCATATAAATCCCCGTATCTGTTAGTATCCCTTAGGTTGGTATACATGCGATCTAAATCACGATGCAAGACCGCGATCAAGCCTCTTTCTGATATTATTCGATGAGGTGTATTCATGAACGTTATATACGTCATAATCATGTTGACACCCCGGTCACCGTTAGATCACCGAAGTTAAGCACCGTTGAGCCTGGTAAGTACCACCTAGGTGACCATTTGGGAATACCAGGCGCTGTATGTAGGAAAACACCGACACCTCCTTCAAAGAACTGCAAAATTCCTAACGTTGCCATCTTCCCTAACTAGGACATACATGCGACTGGTAAGCACTTCCTACTTCAGAGGAAGCTGGTTCCCCCCGACCAGGATGAATTCTGCACCAGGTACAGGTATGCATGAACGTCTCAGTCCGCCGAAAAACAACGCACGCTAAGAATAGATATATGGTGCATAAACTCTGATAAACCGATACGCTTTATACTATATAGCAACATTCAGAACGAATAGCATGACATACAGATAGGAACCAAGAGTCACATACTGAATTCAGAGTGTGTCTACCAGCCAGGACACCCTCGTTTAGTAAGTATCAAAATCAGCTGAATAGAGACATACGTCACTAGTCAGAATACGCTCATTGTCACCCAGACTGAAGTGGGTTCCTGAATACAACAAATATCAACAGTCAGACGTTGAAGGTAACAAGACACTTACGAGCTGAAAGTGCTGGCTCACCAGCTGACCGAGGTTGGTGAGCCAGCTCAAAATCTGAGTGCCGTTTAAGATGCTGAAGGATGTGGTCTCGAAACACACATTGACTGAGACAGTTTCCGATAGCCTTCCCCCTAGAACTTTGGCTCACAGTGATCAGACAAGACAGAATAAGGCATTCAATAATCTATATACTATTAAAAAGTCATGGTGTTTTGGGATTGTGTTTGTAGGCAAATAGAAACGTGTGATTGACTAAATAGAACAGGACGAGTACACATTACTAAGGTATTAGTCTTTACGATACTAATACCCAATTTCGAATTTGATATAAGTTTAAAAGATTTTGTTTTAAACTGGATCCGTGGTTTATAAACTTTAGGAAATTAACATAACATCATACCATAAGAGAATATTACATACACATTTCTGGCAACAAAGTGACTTATTTATAATCCGATAAGAGTAGGCCTAAGTGGTGATCGACATTGGTTTAAGGCGAATTATTTTTGCTCAACAAATCAGATTTTCCACTCACTATAACGTAACAAGATCTAGCACGTTTTTTAGCATACAAGCACATGTTCTCTGATAAGTTATTTCTTTCTTCGTGCAAGCTATAAAGCGATAGAAGCTATGTAAAGATGGAAATTGACATTGGCCTTTTGGCTAAGATAAAAGTGTAGTATCTGTTCCGATAGATACTGCACCCTATAGACCGGTGTCGTCATGTCCTTCAGGGCCTGATTCCGCCTGTCTGTGGGGTTGTCCTGTGCAGTTCTAGGAGGTACACCCTCCCAGGCTTCGCCTCCGCTCTTTGGGGAAGGAGTAAGTTTATTGCTTACTGCCTGAGGCGCCCCTACCGGGAAATACCGACGGGGCTGCCCAGGCAATTTTTAATGGCAAGAGTGTTCACCTCTCGGCCGATTGCTTTTCAAACCCCACTTTCCTGACCCTACCTTGGGTCACATCTTATTTGTGGGAGTAAGATAAAACTAGCCTTGTGCCTAACTCCTGGAGACGAGTAAATAAATACTGTACTAACACTGCTCGAAGACCAGTTATAAACTAGAAGCAATAGAAAAGTATGAGAAAAATGAAACAAGCAACAACAGTAAGAATAAGGCAACTGAAGAGAATAGCAACATTCAAGAATGGCAAACTTACGCGGGTAAAAAGAGCGTTTGAAGCAGTTCGAAAACATAATTAAATCTTACAATCTGACAAGATGGTTAACGCGTGCCTCTTCAAGCTCCAATCAAAACCATTAGAGAAGCTAGAAGTAAGCAAACAACAAGAAGAATACACCTCCTCAGACTGAACCGATGCCTAAAATTAAATTATAAAAAAAGAAACAGGAGAAATAATTCCCTAAAAATCAATTTGCTTTCACTATTTAAAAAAAATCATAATTAACCTTGTACAAAATGGCGGATAGATTAATTTCAATCGATGTTGCCTTTTTTCAAATTCTGTGAAACAATCTCAACACAGCATTCGTTTACTGAAATCTCCATAAAATGTTTCGTTTGTTTGTAAATGAATATGTTTACCCTATTTCCTTGTTTTATAAATCTACAAGCAAAAGAACCCGACGTTGCTCGAGATTGAATGAGGAAATACTATTATATCCCTTTTTACTATTCTCATAACACCATATTAGTTTCTATTGTACTGACAACCCCCATTTCACCCTCTAATATAAATGGAAGAAACTGACCCTTGGGAAACTCTATGAAATAGTATCCTATACGTATGGTTTAAATTTCATTAAAATAAAATACATTTGAACTTTTCTGGGAAGTTTTTACCCCATAGTTTTCTTTTGTCAGCACTTAGATATTCAAGACTACTTCCATTGTCTTCAGCGGAAAACTTTGTACACATGATTTAAATCCTATGTAAATATAATATTTTTTAAATTTGAGAGAAGTTCTTCACAATAATCGCTTTAGAATGGCACTTATATATTCAGGACTACTTCAATTGTCTTGTTTATATATATATATATATATATATATATATATATATATATATATATATATATGAAATGAAATGAAGTAGATATCAATGAATTTGTAACAAAAATCTATTATTTTTCAGTTATAACGGTACAAAACATTTTTTGGTGCGTAATCTTCCCAACGTTTGTTTTAACGACACGATGCCTATAAAAAAACACTATGAAATATCTACGAAAAGGAGGATATCTAGACCCTGGTTCGAATCAGATCGAAGTTATATATTCATAGCGTGTTATATTTTCCAAGCTAGTGTTAGTTTACACGATTAATGTATATATACAGGTCAGTACATGCAGAAATTTAGATGACCCGTGTAGATTATGTCGTTTTGAAATCCTAAACTTTTAAGACCCCCAAAATCTATTAAACTGTAAAACTGAGATAGCAAACAGCTACCTGCACAGAATAAAATTCACATTATGCAAACAATACATAAAATAAAAGAATAAACGAACTAATAAGTAAAAAAAAACTAAACTAAACCAAAACCTAACAACTTCAAAACTAAAACCTAAAATATTAATACAGGGAACCACGTGTAAAAATAAGTTCACCTATAATTTTGACAAAACAAAGACACATAATATATGTCACTCTATGAAAAACAGAACACTAGAACAGGAAATAGGAAGTAAATCTAACGTGACTTTTTTTCGTGGCAAGCCTAACGATTGGCTAAGAGAACAACAAAGAATCTGATTGGTTAACTAGCTAGTCGTGTATATAAAAACACCCAGCAAAACTACTTACATGCATTTTAGCCTGAAGATTCCCCGGGGATGAAACGTGTAAGTTAATTACCATAAATATATTTTCATAACTTACTATATATATATATATATATATATATATATATATATATATATATATATATATATATATATATATATATATATATATATATAGAGAGAGAGAGAGAGAGAGAGAGAGAGAGGGGAGAGATTCAAACTGATTATATTTTACAAGAAATGAAGTGTGGAATTTGAAGTAAAATAAAGAGATATCTAAAGAATAAAACATTGGAAAGCATGAGGCTATTGCCTTTTGATATCACATAAATTGTTTATACATATACACATTCCATTTCTTTTTCGTCCTACTTTCTTTCCTAACACACACACTGACACACACACACAACCATATATATATATATATATATATATATATATATATATATATATATTGTGTGTATTTAGGCAGCATAATAACACGGAGTGGTTTTGTTTGATGCGACTTTTTTTCAAAAATGAGCACAACAGTAAATTCATAATTTGTAAAGACACTAAAACTAATACCGCCTGAAGATGATTTGACGATTCAAATCGAAAGTACTTGCAAAAAAGAAAAAAAAAAGAATGGAACAAGAAACCCATGGATCATATTTATATCAATTTGACCGAAACATTAGATGGACAATTCAGAAAATTGAAAAAATAAAAAACAGTCGCATTAAACAAAACCACTCCGTGTTATTTAATAATGTTTGCCTAAATGAAATATATATATATATATATATATATATATATATATATATATATATATATATATATATATATATATATAAGTGAGATAAAAAAGTTAAAAATTATATCTTTAAATTATATCGTATCTTGAATAGGCGATACTCGTTATACGAGTTAGAGCAATAGTATAATTAGATAAAGTCGGTCTGTCTTTGGCCACGGACTATCTTTGATATGAAGGGCCTTTGCCGCCAAGGCACACCATTTACACGTATTAACGACGTTCTCAATGTCCTAGTCAATTCTAGGCCAGTACACGACACGCCGCATAAAACTCTTCATTCTTTTTTTCCTCGGATGGCAAACGTCAAAATCCCTGAGGATTCTCTTTTGTAACATTTTTCGAATGACGACTCTCTCGTTGTACATTAGTAAATCGTCGCATAATGCAAAGCTGTCTACAAACTGTAGGCTTTTATCAGCCATTTTAACTTTTGTACTGATGACGAATTCATCATTGGAGACTTCCTTTTTAATTTCATGTAGAGTCACTCTACCTGCGTTGCACAATATCGCTTTTTTATCCCCTTCCGCTTGCACGGAAGCAATCACGGTGTCTTCTAATGGCTTTCTCTGTCTCGGCAGCAGTATAGCCAATGCATACGCGTAATAAATCTTTGTTTGATAGTATAAACTCCATTTTGAAATTATTGTTCAATAAAATGGATCCCCATCTCTGTAATCTATTCACTGTATACACCGGTACCCCTTTTTTCAAACCGAAAATAGTGATTAGAGTTGTATGGTCCGTCTGTAATTTGAACACTCTACTTCTCAATTTGGGAGTACTGCTGCTCCGCCGGAAGCAGGGTCATTGATGCATGCGTGATAAGTTTATGCGTTCTATCCGGCATTACATGAAGAATACATGCGCTTAATCCATATGAACTATCGTTGCGAGCCACTATTATGTCTAAGTCTGACTTATAATGCGTAAGGAATACATCTGATGTCAGCATTTCAATAGTTTTGTCGAATGCCACCTGGCATTCGGGCGTCAACTCACACACCTTATCTGTATTACATAGTTCATTCAGTGGAACGCGTAGATTATTCATCTCTGGGATAAAAGCCTGGTAGTAATTTGCCAATCCCAAAACGCTCTGTAGTGCTGTGACGTTTTCCGTCGCTGACATGTTCTTAATTGCGGTAGCCCGTTGTGTGTCCGGCCTTCTTCCGTCCTTGTCTATTACATGACCCAGATATTTGATTTTTTCTAAAAGAAATCACATTTTACATCTTTAAACCCATAGTCCCGAATTTGCGAACACACTTGGTTGACATGTTTCCGGTGTTGTTCTATGCCTCTACTGTTAATTAAAATGTTATCAAGGTATGCAATTACAAAATCAAGTTCGTCCAACATGGTATCCATCACTTGCTCAAAAATTGCGGGAATAACTTTGACGCCGAAAGCTAGCCTTTCGAACTTGTATAAACATCGATGCGTATTTATACACAACAACTTAGAACTCTCTTCTTCCACGGGTATTTGGAGGTACGCTTTACTCAGATCTATTTTCGAAAAACAACTGCCTCCATTTAATTTTGAGAAAACATCTTCCGGGCTATGCAGTGTGTAATGATGATCTTTTAGTGCTGCATTTAATCCCATTGACAAATCTGCACACACGCGAATCTCTTTTGATTTCTTTTTCACATGGATTGTGTGTGCTGCCAACTGACTGTATTCTACTTTGTATAAGATACCAGCCGTCACTAGTTTGGTCTAATTCCTCATTTATTTTGTCTACCGAGGAAAAAGGTACATTCCTTCTTGTCTTAAATTCCGACTGAACGTTTTCTTTCAGTCGAAATTCGGTCGCCATCTTTGTGCATCGACCAAGGTCATCAGAAGAAACTTCGGGAAGAGATTCTTTGAAATCCAGTTTTTATTTTTCAGATTCCGTTGTCCGACGATCTATTTTTTGGTAAAATGTATTCATTGATAACTCCCACAAATGTAACGCTTGCATCCAATCAGTGCCAAAAAGGTTATTAGTGTCGTTTAACAAAAGCATTTTTAACTTTTTGGTATTTCCCATTAGGGTCACATTAGTATTCTATCACCCTTAAATTTAATCATTTAACCAGTCCCTGTTCTGGACATCTTGTTAGTTCGTAACAGGATAGGTTTATTTAACCTCTTTCACGTATGTGAATTTATTATTGACACGTCTGTGTCCGAATCCAATTGTAGTTTAATATTTCATCCACGATTTTTACGTGCACATATTTTCTTTATATTAATGCATTCCTGATTATTTATACTTCTGGCTCGTACCACGTTTTATTTCCTTTATTAATACTACAGTGCGAACTTTTGTGTCTGAGCCTGTTACAAGTTAGACAGGTTTTAAAACGAAATGGGCATTCTGTTACCCAATGCCCGCTTCCGCACCGATAACAAGGGTTCGGCGGTAATTTATATTTATAAAGCTGGCTTGTTTTTGAGACGTCCAAATCCCATTTTCTGCTTTGAATAGTTTTTGGATGAGAGTTGAATTTTGATTTTTTACGTACTTTTTTGTATGTGTGCAATACCCGACCGTTCGATGCTCTTCCAATCTAGCTTAACACTATTACATCGTAAGCAGTCCTCAGCTAATTTCTGAAGGTTAAAGTTCGGTTTATTTTCTGATTGATTTTGAAGTATAGGCCTTATTCCAGCGTCTTTTCCTGATACCAATCGAAAACTTAAACATTTAAAATTATCAGCACTAAGTTCGGATAATTTAAAGTCGTCGCAGTGCTTATTTACTACTGATGCGAACGTTGCATATCTTCGTCATCTTTTCATACCAGGTTTAAAAACTTCCAGCGTTCGTGAAATAACGAAGTCTTTTGGATAAAAAAACTTCTGTTAAATGTTTGACGGCTTCCACAGAAGTCAAATCGCTAGTCTTTCGAGGCAAAATGTAATCCACGAACTTAATATGTTTGGTGATGCCTAATTTCTTAAGTAACAGGCGAACCTTTTTGAATCTGCCCAGTTTTCGCAATCAATTTAATACAAGTCTTCATATCTTCTAAAATACGAAGCAAATATGTTCATCTCATCAGGCGAATACGCGAAGTTGTCGATCCAACTCTCAACTGCATTCTGCGAAAAATATCATCTTTTTTGTTTATTTGGCCTCTAAGCGATATTGTTTGCATTAACATCTCACTCTTTTCGTCAGATTCATTCTTTTTCCCTATAAGCTTTTCATTTTGTTTTAGAAAAAGCTTTTGAAATCTTTTTTCAGTTTTATATAGCCTCTCGTCTGTCTCTTTATTATATTCGAGTTGCTATTTCATTTTAAATTTTACTTATTCCTCAACCGTCGCTTTAAATTCATCCATATTGTAAAGTGTGTCCTTTCTTGTGTGAAAGTATATGTTAAAAAAGTTATTTTCTTAAGATTGTGCTTGCTGGACGTAATTTTAGTTGCAAAATAGTATAGACACTTTTGGGGCGATTATTTTAGAACGCTTTTACGCGTATTGCGTAGTTGTAGAATTTGCGACCGGCACTTTATTCAGAGAAAAACATTAAAATACCGTTACAATTTTTTCTATCGCAGAATTAATATTCTCTTTTGGAGAGAGAAAAAAATCATATATTCCCTTATTTGTAAATATTACAACATGTCGGAATAGAAATTCAAACCAAAATCACTGACACTTCTTCACTTAAGAGAATAATAAGTTGGTCTTACGTGTTCTACTTCTTTTTTCTTTGACCGGTAAGCCAATTTTTTTAATTAGGACGTCGTCTGCTGAATTTATCGTCGATTTCTCAAAATTACCTTTCTCTTTAAGGTTTTCCATAATTGATTTTGTCGCCCGTTGTGGCGTCAATTTTAAAATGTTCTCTCGAATCTTTTACTCTAACCACACTGGTCAGTCTATTTTAGTGGTGTAAGTTCGAAATTTTAAATCCCACGTTGCCGGTCGTTGTGGTGTTTTATTTTAAGGTTCTCGAGAAAAATCCTCAATGTTCTTGTTTCCTGTGTAAATTCGAATATTTTGTAGCCAATTTGTTTCTGTAAGGTCCCTTTTTAGAGTTTTCAAATTGTCGTAGGTTCCCGTGTAAATTCGAATATCTTATCGATAGTTTTTGTTGTTTTTGTGGGGTCCTGTGTAAGCTCGAATATCTCGACATTAATTGTTATGGTCCTGTTTAGGGGCCAGAATTAGAACACGGACACGGGGTTTAGGTAAAACAAATATATTAGAAAAAAGTATATACAACAAAGAAACAAGAGAAGTAGTACGTCAGTTCTGACTGCCTGTGTTAACTAGGGTTGAACTCAAACGCTGAGAAACCTATGCTTTTCGCACCTATTAAGAATGGACGAGTCTGAAATGTTCGTAATATGAACTGCACCATTACACAAAGGAAATTGTCACCATATAAGAAGCACAGAAAGTTTATGTAAAGAAATCGGAGGATATCAAGTATGAAGTAAGTTGAAGCTCATCAACGCATCTCATGCTATGAAATACTCCATTTTCAGAAAAAGAGGGCTTCAACTCCAGATGAAAGTTCGTTGGCAGTGAAATGAATCACCAATAAATACAGAAATATAAGTCCTGAAAGAATAGGCAAAAAATTGGTCAACAATTAAATAGCAAAACCATAACTTTACTTCCTGGGCTGGGTAAAAAGATGGTAGTGTTTGTTCAAACCGGGACAGAATAAGAATATGATAATTCTACAAAATTTTAAGCTGTTATAAAATAAATTAAAATAAGGCAGAGAAAACACCATCTTATAATTTTATCCTCTATTTAAATATATCCAATCTTTATGCTTATTTGACAAACATCTGATATATGTGTATAAGTTATTGCAATAACCCTTTAAAAATAATAACATAATTTGCGAATTTACACCATTCAACGAAACCCTTAAATTAAGTAAATTTATTTGTGTAAGTTGCATTGATTTCTAGTGAAAATCTTTTTTCCTCTCTAATCTTTAATTTTTATTCTCCTCACTTATCTACTATATATATATATATATATATATATATATATATATATATATATATATATATATATATATATATATTAATTTCTTGCTCGAATCGGCCGCAGCTCTAATCTTGCTGGCAAAACACTTTTGTACGTCTATGTTTTCTTTCTTCAAACTAATCATCCTGAGGAAGCCTTATAGTAAAGACAAAACGTTGCTGAATACATAAATACTAATTTTTGTTTTCTATTTTCATTTTCCATATATATGTATATATATATATATATATATATATATATATATATATATATATATATATAAATAAATCTGCATATACTTTTGTTAATATTATATTTCAAGTTATGAAATTATAATTTAAAGCGGAACCTCAGTAGCATAAAAGCTAAAAGATCGCACTTTGATTTAAACTATCACATTTTAATTAATTATTGTTGTACCAACGTTTGACACTATAATAACGTTTTTCGCTACGGTTTATTTAAGAAATAATTAGTTTTCTACCTAACAACTAAAATGTATTTATTTTTCTGTATAACTAAACAACAATGGGAAAGCAAATGAAAATTAAAAGCTAAACTTACTTCCTTTTATCTTGGACAATGCTGAGCAAGTACACTAGTATATATATATATATATATATATATATATATATATATATATATATATATATATATATTCTCAACTAAAATGTAGTTGTTATCTGAAAATGGCGGTAGACTATTTCGTTTGTACTCATGCTTGGTTTTTCCATATTTGCACGCATACCCGTGGGAAAGGGGCACTTAACAACATAAGCTTAATGGTTAAGAGTTAACAACAAATGGACAGTCAGTTAGAAAAGATAGAAATTGGGTGAGGGTGGAGAGAAGGGTGATAGATTAAAAAGAAAGAGAGACTAAGAGAAAGGAAAATAAAGATGATGTGAAACACACAACTCATGTTAGATGTCATAAGCGCTTTCAGAACGACGGACACATAAATATTAACCAAACGGTATATTCTTTTCTCCAGCACGACTGTTCGTATTTCAGTTAAAAAACAAGAACTTTGGCCCAAAATCCATAAAAATAAAAAATAATATTTCTTTTTTATTTGTCTGTTTACCGCACACTAACAAGTATTCGCTTAGTTATTGGTGTCTATACACAATACCTATGTAGCCAAATAATGTATTTGGTTGATTTGTCAGTTTTATAGTGAGGGTTATTTAATGCTGGACACAGATGAACTAATGTTATCAATTAATACATTGGGTTTGTCTGTTTCACGGCATATAAACACTTTCTGGCTAATGTGATATTGAAATATTATATATGCATATAATATATGTATATATATGAAGTTAGGCATGTGTGTATGTTTATCTATTTGTATATACATGATTACTGCTAAGCTAATTGACCGATAATTATAACTTTTGGAACACAGGTACTAGGCACTGTCGGCTATACGTAGTTTAATTTTGTTTCATACAGAGGGGAAAAAGGGGGGATAAAAAACATTTGTTAAAATTCAGATACCCCCAATTGGTCGTAAATTTAAAAAATGCGTATTTTACATCAATAAATAAATATTCCGCAAATTCCAGTTTCTTTTAAATATTTAAAAAAAGTTTTGAAGTAGCATAATATAGAGGCAACCTACAATTAGAAAATTCAAACATTTCAGATTTGCATTGAATTTACTGATTGCCATTAAGTAGGAATTTACTAAGATTCCGTGAATTCCAATTCTATACTTAATAATGAAATCTTAAATTTTAGACATTTTATTCTACACTGTTCTAGGAATTAATTTTAACTGTTTTTAGATGGGTATACTTCTATTTATATATAAACGGTATTATCTCATTGTGAATAGTGTTGATGGATATCTTTCTACTTACATCTAAACTGAATTATCTCATTGTGAATAGTGTTGATAGATATCTTTCTACTTATATCTAAACTGAATTATCTCATTGTGAATAATGTTGATATACGCAAATTTTAATTTACACAATATATAATTTAAAAATTGAATAAAGCAGGAATATAAAATTAATCTCGATGAAAGCAAGGATTATTATTTAATATAATTCCTAGCGATGTTAGTGCGTAACTCAACACACTTTCACAGTTCAGATGTGATTTCATTTCATATATCAAATAATACTTATGGTAAATTTGATTTTAATACATGATACATTTTTTTTATTTTACGTTTGTTCTTCTCCAACAAAACATATAGAAACTGAAGCGTAATGACCTACTGTGATAACGGCCAGATTCGTAGAGGAGCAATCTGGGCGAGGGGTTGGACATTCATATATTTTTCACATTACATTTAAATTTCTAAATGTTTGTTCTGTTGGAGAAACAAAGAGCAGGAAGGACATTCTAAAGGCAAGAGGATTGAGGAAAAAAGCTATCATACTAAAAAAAACATCCAGTATGTAGGGACCTCTAGATTGAAGGGTTTGTATTTAGCAGCTAGTCGGGTAGGACCGGGGTATTTTGGTGTAGGGAATTCTAGTGCAATAGGTTCATCGGAGCATATTCCGTGAGAGTATATTACAGCTAGCTCTATGCTGAAACTCTGCTGCGATGCGATATGGGCTGAAGTTTAACAGACAGTGAGTGCCATATAAGGGTTACAATTCTTGTTTGCACCTTGTCTTAGAAGGAGAGTATAGTAGGTGGTGCACCAACCCAAATGTGGCAACAGTATTCCATTCACGGGAAAATAGTGGTTTTGTACAGATAAAGGTAATGACAAGTATAGAAAGTTTTCTAGCCCGGTTAAGGGAGACTACCGTAGTCGAAGTTAACTTGGCCGAATCTACTATGTACCTATTCGAACTTATGTTGCGTAAGAATGCCAGGCCAAGGAATTTGAGCATCTGACTGTCGTGGAGGGTGCTATCGGTAATTAGAATCGGTGGTTGGAAAGCTTTCGTATAGTTGTTAGGATGAAGTGACTGTGTCTGGGTAGTATTTAATCCGGTTACCTATTTTAGGCTTTATTCTACTACAAACTGGACTCCATTTCTAAAAGATTCAGATATTGCCCTAGATGGATAGACATTCGATGTGCCATCTTAAATGGAATAGAGCGTAGTGTCATCAACAAATACACCCATCTCAGACACATTCCGCTTTAATTTCAAATAGAAAACCATTTTGAGATTTTCAATCACTTACTTTTTCACATATTATTTTTGTAGGTTCAAGCAGATTCACCCATTTCCGATTCCACCTTCTGCCACAAGGTTTACCGTCAATTCAATTCTCTTCAGACTTTGGCTTCCCTTCACACGGACAAAGTGTCAAAGCGTTTTTGTAATAGGCGATCTTAGATATTTTCCATTAAAATAATGAATTCTGTTTTATCGTTATTCTACAGATATGTTACATAAAGGGTGGTAATAGGACTTCAATTATTCATGCTTAGCACTTTTAATGCGTACGAATATTGTTGCATATTTGATACACTTTGAAAATATGAAAATCATTTCAATCAAATGTATATACTTGTTGGCAGGTACAGCGAAAACATAATATTGTTACTCAATTAAACGACCTTTCATCTACGTGTCATATATACCAGCCTCTGGAGCTGAACAAATCCATAATATATGGTGCCATGATATGCACCAATCGAATTTGCTCAAACCCCAAAATTACTTGAACGATATCAATAAATTAGCGCAACAATTCTACAAAAAAATTGCAACATTTTTTTTTTATGGTTTCATGTCAGGTTGCGTCTACTCCACATTATACAAAAGTTGGACAATATTTGAGAATGGGAAAGTTTCAAATTTTGAAGTTTAACATTTGTGACTTACAAGTAATTTTCTATTACATTTTAAAACAATAACTCGGTTAGTTTTCATGATAAACTAATTCATCTTGTATTTTTCATATATGTTTTCAGGATCAGTCTTTCACATAAAATGGTTGTCAGTGATGTTGCATCACCCCTAATACCATATCTATTTTTTTCCTTTATCCCATCCCCGATTCACAAAAGTGATTATGTTTTTTCAAAGTTGTTCACACTTCCTACTCATCATCATCATCATCATCATCATCATCATCATCATCATCATCATCATCATCATCATCATCATCATCATCATCATCTATGACTGCAGCATTTTTCATATTGTCACAGTTGCCATCTTGGCAATGTCCACATGCACTGGTACATTCTAGTCCATGCCCTCTGCAGGTACACCTTAGGGTATTGCATCTTTCTAAACAGCTGCAGTGAATCATCTGAATCAGTTCATCTGGAGCAGAACTTTTGTCTGTCATCACTGGAACAAGTTTGCCCCCTTTTAACTTCCATCCCAACTCAGATGGTGCAATTTCATCACTACATCCCATCCACTTCATAAACTAGTAGTAAGTCCGCAGAGAATACAATCTACAGACAGAGATAGTTAGAGGGAGTCGTTCTGGCGTGCAGAATATATTTTATCTAATCGACCCCAGTGAGTCTCTCTGATCTCCATTGCACAGTGCTATCATTACCTTAGAACCATTGGTTTCCACAACATTCTGCGTTTTTTGGTCGGGAGAATGCTTTTTAACAGTCTTACATTGACTTTTCTCTTTTGATGATTCGCTAGAACCCCGACTTCTTTCAAATACAGAACACCTTGGACACCGAATCATAGATCAGACTGTAAAGGCATGCAGAAACAATAAGTCATTGCAAACTGCTTCACCAAGGACATCTTTGAAAACCTTGATATTATAGACGTAGGATTTCACCTTGTCAGAGCGGAAATAGAGTGCAGTATATTTGGAAACATCTGTATGAAACAGCAAGAGAACAAAAAGATCCGTGTCTTCTCCAATAAGTCTTGTCGGTCTGAAAACATACATACTGATAGCTGCCTTTGCAGCATCCCCTCGTGCTTGAATAACACCACATCTTTTCTGATTCATTCGTTCCATGATCAGATGGATCAGTGCCTGCTTGTTTGCCCTATTCAACAAGAAAAATTGTCGCCTCGGTAATGCTCACCTTGTTTACATTTAACTTTCGACTTCGCCTCTAATGCAACAGTCTTTTATTTCATAAGCATCAAACACCACAGTCGCTCTTCCATAGTTTTCGACAGGGAATGACGCATAATCGTCTGCAATCGAACTGTAAGTGCTCCCCTCCTTAACTTTCAGACGGTAAAGAAAATATTCTCCATCTATTACATTGTGCTCTGTAACTGTAACAGTTTGCTGCACACCACTGCCTAGTTTCGTTTTACATAGTTTCTGATTGCTTCGGCAAGTTAAGGTTTGTCCGCCCGACGCAAGGGTCTTTTTCCCTCCAATAAAGACATCGAGATAAACACAGTTCATAGGACATGACAACACTTAGCTGAACATTTCCTGTCTGAGAGAGTACGCGAAACCTCTGAAACAGGAGCGCTGGGCCAATGCTACGATCTGCAGACAGTTTCACGTTCATGCTGGATGCTAGAGTCTTTGCATTCAAACTCCGTTTGTGAGAGTAGGAGAACACCGATTGTCCGTCCATTTCTTGTACATTGCCTCTCCCGATTTTGAAGAGATCCTGCACATTGACGTCTTCGTTGGCATTAATTTCTGTGATGATATTGCGTAACAATTTATCAGTTTCTCCGTAACTTTTACGAGATATCTCGCATCTCTTTTCAACCGAGAGGCAAACACCTCCTTATGTTGTTCACTTGTTACGTAACTTCTTTCGATACGATTTTGCGTAGTGAGGTTGTAAAGGGATGACACAGTTGATAACATCGCCCAAACTGTTCTCTGGTGCTCGGATATCCCACTCCCTCGCGTCAACCTGCCTTGGCTTTTGAGTGAATGCATTAGGGTTTGCTCGATCACAGGATCGGAGCCAAGTCTAGCTCAGTATTGGCTGCTGCGTCGGATTACGTGAAACCCAGATTGGAACTTCTGATGTACTTTAGGATTGTCGTCTTTCAAGGCATACCTTTTCTGGAGATATAGATGACCTGACTTCAGATAATTCGGACGGCCATCGACCGCGAATATTGGCAGAAAAGCTGAGACAGCACTGAGATGAATCTCACAATACCCAATTCGATCAGCTGAAACAAGTTCTCTAGCTATTCTTAGCATGTGCTGATAGTTTAGCCATAGTTAGCTCGTTTTGGAGGTCCTTGCCTGTGCATCCTTTTTCTCAGTTAAAGAGTTGTGAATTCTGCCTATGCAAGCCGATTCCAACAATCAATCTAAATCACACTCGCCAGTCTCCATAAAGAGGCACAATCGCTCAAGTTCCTCTACTTGGTCCTGAAAACCAGGTACATCTCCATGATCTTGGCAAGAATCTGACATGTGAGATACTGATCCACCAGCAGGATGCCTTTCCCCTCATCATGTGTACGACAGTATTTTCACCATATACTGTTTCCATGATCGCCTTGAGTTCAGTTCCATTCATCAAAGTCCTAATCACAACCAATACATTGATGAAGCTATGAAAGGTTCCAAGCAACAGTATCAACTCCCTAATTGGACTATCATCTGTAAGAGCGTTCATGATTTCAGACGCCTTCAAAAATAGCGGTTGATCAACATTTATGATCGTCGGCATATTTTTTTTTGACGATAGACTGCATAGGCAATCTAGGGTAGACAAGATACAGGTTTTATCTCCTGGGTTCATGTCTATCATTCGGAGAAATTGTACAGAATATTTTCCCGGATATTTGCACTCTTTATGCAGCAAGTGCATTATGCCTTGCCAACTGGGCGTACTCTTGCGGAAGCAAAAAGACATTTCCCCAGAAAATGTCCACTTTGCGATCACAGACATCAGATGTGTATAGGACCGACAATAATTCTTAGCAAGGGTTGACATGCTTTCAAAAGCGTCAATCTTCGTCATTCTGACATGTACTAAGGCGGCCGTTTTTTGTCGTGGTATACTGACTTGCTTCCCTGACTGACTTGCTTCCCTGCTGTGATGGCTGCGGTCATTCCCATTCCATGGAAGGTACGCTTTCAGTCTAATGTTATGATGTTATGATGCACGTTGTCCTTTGCAAACAACAGGGGCTGACCAAGAATGTCCATATAACCGCCTAACACATCTGGAGCAAGTGAACATGCCGTGTTCATTTCAAACATTTGTAGCTCGGGATATGATGAAGCAAATTTCATGGTTACAAGACTATCAATCGAAAATCGTTATTTACACAAGTGTGAAGTAATAACGATGGTTCAACAAAACGCAAATCACTCTGGAGTAAAATACAAAGATCCAAAGAAACGCAAATCACTCTGTCCGTAGATTACAAAGTCCTCTGTCAGCTTCCAAAGCAGATCTCTACGTTCGTCACACGTGCACTTACTTCGCACCGTTTCGTTGAAGACGGTAAGAGACCCGCTTTTATTAGGCTGAGGCACATCTAATTTGCATGCGTGCAATGTGGCTTCGCGAGACTCCGCGTGAACCGTACGTAATAAAGGTTCACGGACGCCATGTTGAATTATTTTCCTTCATCCGCAGCGCACAGGACAGACAAACACGAGGACGTTTCGCAGGTAAGCCCCCTTCACGTTCCCCACATTTGCATTTGCACCGCGACACTAAGCTGTAGAGGGCAATACCGTTTGTTGGGCGCACTGCTTGAACAACTGTTTGTCCGATGCCAGCAACATTTCTGGACGTGTCTTTACCAAAATGACGCAAGAACCGCAAACTTGCTGGGATAAAATTTTATGCGGCTGCTAATTTTAGTTCGGCGGTTGTTCCATTGGCTCAACTGTTGTCTTGATATCAGTTTTGATTAGTATTGCTGCGGTTTAGAGAATTGATCGTGTGTGTGCTTCTTCATCGTCCTACCGAAGTGAATTGTAGTATTCAAGAAGAATGTCACAGTTTTATTCCCTAAATGTCACAATGTTTTAACGCCATACGGCCTTCAGTAACGAATATAGAGTTCCCATCGATATTAGGAGCTTTTTTGAGGTATTGATTTCCGTACGTCGTGGATTTACTACGATTTTAGTGACAAGATCCCGTAGTCGTTATCTGTTCTTCATTGTTTTCCTTTAGTAACTCACAAACCCTCTCGAATGCCTCATCCTGATTACTGTCCTTTTGTCTTCCACGATTTGGTCGTTTGGTAGATTCAACTGACGTGAATTGTCGTGGAATATTTCACATTGTACGGAAGTTGATGCTACATGACTGGTGGTAAACACAGTCTGCTGCGTGAAGATCACCACCAAAATATTCGATCAGGCTTTGAACAGCAGTGGCCCACTTATCCCCTCTGGTTTTGCAATTGAACAATATAGTTTGAACAAATGCATCTGTCTTCACATAGAAAATCCTTTCGTCACTTTTTTCGTTTTGGGTCTTTTTTCGGAGTAACAATTTCACATAATAAGCATGTGCTCTACTGTCATATGGCACCAGATAAACACAATCACTCTTTTTTACTGGTCGAGCAGAACCCCCATTGCTGGAGGCAGTATCAATGTCTTTTTTGTTGATGTGGTTTACCCGACACGTTTTGTGAACACGAGTTCCTGCTGTAACCCGGACTTTCACACCAATTTCGATACTTGCACGATTGGTGTCTTCAGCTGCTTTTTCTCGAACCACCACGGTCTCTTCACCGTCCAAAGCTTTTTCACATAAAAGACAGGTTTCTGCGTTGGCTGAATTCATGTTTTACCCTGAAAATATATCATACATTGTATTAGTATATGCCTGTATGTAAATCGGGTTTAGTTCAACACTACAGGGTGGGCCAAAAAAAGCAGAACATCCTCCTCTTATCTCCAGGGGGTCAGGTTTTAATAGCAAATGCACATTATACAGGCTGATTCATAAGTCACTTAGCTATTTAAAATGATTACCATATGAAGCACAGACATACTATGAACTTTTGATGATTGTTATCTAACTCTCTAATTACTGCTATTTGTTATTTTAAATTTGTTCGTTTATATATTTGTTTCTATATATATTTATTTTTATTTATTTAAATTTGTGTAAATCATCATATGTGCTTTTTTTCAGGCAGTATGTCATTTACAATTGAAGAGCGAATTTTTATTGTTATTCATATGGACAAATTTCATGAATCTCCCACACTTGTTGAAAGGCAATGACGACCTCAAATCAAAAATCACTGCCGATTTTGTTAAAATTAATCAATCAAATATGCTACAAAGAGTCGAAAAGTCCTTGCAAAAAAGAATGGAGCTATGCATGCAGAACGAAGGTGGAAATTTTGAAAATTTGCTGTAATTCTAAACTCCCATAAATTAATTTCTTGAATAAACTTTCTGCTTTGTATTACCGTATTTTTTAACTTTAGGATTTCAAAAATAAATAGCTAAGTGACTTATGAATCACCCTGTATAACCTGGGATCCATATCGATATTGCTGCACTTTTTGGCCTACTCTGAAAGGGTAGGGGTAACCTTTGATATTGTATAAGGGGTGATTCAACATCACTGGCAACCATTTCATGTGACAGATTTACCCTGAAAACATGGGTAAAAATCCAAGATTTATTGGTTTATCATGAAAACTGACCGAGTTAGTGTTTTACAACGTAATAGAAAATGACTTGTAAGTCGAACATTTTCAAATCTCAATTGGAAACTTTCCCATACTCAAATATTGTCCAACTTTTAGTATGATGTAGAGTAGACGCAACCTGACATAAAACCATCAAAACACATTTTTATGATTGGGGTACTTTGGCATTATATTGATTTTCTTATAAAGAAAAATAACTTTTAGACTGAGGTAACTCTGATTTTTGTTCCAATCTAAAGTGTTCGTTTTGGGGAGCTGGATTGTTAACACATTAAAAACCGACATTGTGTCTAATTATACCCTTGTGGGAAGGAAAGTAAATAAGAACTATTGAAACAAAACCACTACTATATCAAACAAAATAGTCAGTTATTATAAACTGCATCCGTAAACAGATAATGACTCTTCAAACACAAGAAAAACTATGACAGCACTCCCATAATTTCTAATTATAGACAACATACAGGACCGTCCAAAAATAAGGAACAACAATTAAATCTTCCTAATCTCAAATAAATTCACTACATATGCAAATTATGTTATTGGACTTTTACCGAGATTTTCAGATGAATTAAAATAATATTATTAAAGTTATCCACCATTTTACATATTGCAAGTGTCTAAAATTAAGGAACATTGAGGAAAAATAATTGTTTAAAGTTTAAAACAGTTCGTTTCTTTTGTATAGAAGGATGAAAATAACTATTCTAAACTTTAATTATAATCACTGCTGCAAGTCACGCAATATCAATTATGTTAAAAAGAAATAAAACTGATTCAAGTGACAAAGCAAAAATTGTCAAATTAACAAAGGAAAAGTTGACAATAGAAGAAATCAGAAAACGTGTGAAACGTTCAAAAAGTGTTGTAAGCCGAGTTCTCAAACTCTATAAAAAGAGTTAAGTAACACAAATATACCTGGTAGACCAAGAAAGACAACGGCAAAAGAGTTCAGAGTTATACAACGCCTAGTGTTAAAGACCGTTTCCTTACAGCTGACAAACTTTCTAAACAAATGGAAGGTGTCACGAATGTGTCACAACAAACTGTGTCCAGAAGGTTGCACGAAATAGGCCTTTTTGCAATATCTCCTCGAAAAAGGCCGCTAACAAGTAAAGAAAAACCAAAGCAGCTAGATTGGCGTTCGCAAAAACGCATGTTATATGGTCAGAAGAATATTGGAAAGAAGTTTATTTCAGTGACAAATCGAAATTTGGTGAAGATAGCGTGATGGTTTTCAGCATGATATCATTGCGGGGTACATCACCATTTATACGCTTAAATACAAGAGTTAATACTACTGTATACAATGATGTTTTAGAACAGTTTGTGTTGCCAGTGTTGCACAATTCTGGTATCGAACAGCCTGTTTGTATGCAGGATAATGCTCCCTGCCATAAGACAAAGCTAATCAGGAATTATCTGGTTGATCAAGAAGTAAAGGTAATGGACTGGCATGCTCTTAGTCTTGACATGAACACTATAGAAAACTAATGGAAGACTCTAGGACAGAATGTTATGGCAAAGAATCCGGAAAACATCGAAGACTTGTGGCTGAAATTGAAAGATGAATGGGCAAATATAACTGTGGCCCAATGTCAAGATTTAGTGAAATCTTGCAGTCGTAGATGCGCAACAGTTATTGAAAACCAAGGTTGAAGTACCAAATATCACACCACTTTTGCCTTCTTGATGTGATTAAGTTTAAAATGATATTGTTTTCCTGAATTTTGGACACTAGGAAATCTGTAAAATGGTAGATAACTTTAAAAATATTATTTTTATTCATCTGAAAATCTCGGTAATAGTCCAATGTGTATATTCAGTGAAATTTCCCCAAAAAATAATATATCATTTTGTTTAGATTCAGAAGATTTAATGGTTGTTGCTTAATTGTGGTCGATACGTTATATATCTCTCTATATATAAAGCAATGTTTGTGTGTATGTGTAGTCACCTTTAAGGACCGATAATAAATAAGACAACACCGTGGTATATTTAAAAGAGTGTGTATTTATAGAAATACAGCATAGCATGTTACGGAATGACTGCTCGCCCTTCGTCGTAGGTTTCTCTATACATAATATTTAGAAGAATTCATATAATCAGGAAATATAGTAGATCACCATCACACAATATCACCATACTTTTCAGCTTTTCTCCATATAAAGTTAATACTTTTTTTCTTTTGGGGTTTATTTCAATCAAGTCCGTAATCTTACGTGTTCTTTTTATTTTCGCTGTTCAGAACCCGTTTGCAGAATTGGGATCTCAATTATGTCGAACGCGACAGTTATTAGTTCGTCCCTTGGAGTATCATTTGCGATAAGATTTAATTTTTTTAAATCGTGTTTATGTATTTTTGTGGATAAACTTGTTTTCCATTACCAAGCAAACCATGTTCCCAATCCGTTTATCAAATATCCCTGCTTTCAAGTAGGTTGTATTGTTTTCTAACATCCAAAGGAAAAGTGTTCCCCCTACTTCGAAGCGTCCTTTTGTGACATTTCCTTCGCGTCCTGGTTTCGTATGTGTTGGCAATTATCTATCAAACAGTGTTTTAATCTTCCTTGCAAACCTTGTTGGTTTTGCTGGCGTTATAAGAGATATGATATTGGCCATTTCGGTAAGTGTACTCGTCGCTTTCTTAAGCGCTATTTTGAACGTATCGCCGAAGCCTACTGACTGACCATTGCCGCTCACATTGTATGGTGCGATCGTGATATGCTCCACTACAAATGTTTAACAGAGTAGTTTATATTAACTAGACGTGAAATGCGTTCCGTTGTCTGATCAAAAGCAGTTACCGACCCCAAGCCGGGCGAATGATGCATGTAAAAACTAATAATTACTTCCGTAGTTGTTTTTTTACTTTTTAATTTCCGGCTATTTAGAGGAATTGCCCACCACTTTTAAGTAATAAAAACCATCGGTCAGTTTTCGACCAGGGTCTGAACTTTATAGGAAGTGTATCCGCTGCCAAAGCAACACCATCGCATAGTTTCACCGCATTTTCAATGTCTTTTTCCATACTTATCTAATACATATAGCTTCCCTTGCTATTCTTGAAATTCCCGGGTAACTGACATGAAATTATTTTAGTATTATTTTCTTTAATGCTTTAGAAATAACCATTCGATCGCCGTACATAACTACTTATCAGTGATTTAATACATTTCAGTGATTTGTCGGTGTTTTTCTTCAAGCTTATCTTTCTATGTGTTTTTAATTTTAGTCTAAAGCATTTTCTTTTATTCTTTCGAGTGTTACCGTAAGCTCCTTAATTGCGTTACACAATGTAATTTTACTTATAGCTCAGGTTTTAGGGAAGCAATCACTATGTCTTCAAGGGGTTCAGCATATTTTGGGATAAGTCTAAGTAATCCGTCATCATGACTCATTTTTGACGATATGAGAAATGCAATATTATAACTGTAATTAAAGAGAAAAGCTCCGCATCTATGCAGTCTGTTTGCATTATCGTTGGTAATCTGTTTTTTTTACTCATAATTCGTGAGCAGTGAATTATGGTCGGTTTGCAACACAAAATGTTTTCCATAAACAAATGATAACATTTAATTACTGCAAAAATGAGATTAAAATATAATTTTCCTTGGTCTGCCTAACGTAAGTTTAAGATAGCATTTTCCTTGGTCTGCCTAACGTAAGTTTAAAATAGCATTTTCTTTGGACTTCTCGGCTTAAATTCTAAATAGAATTGTAATCGGTCTAGCACCGAACTATTTAAAATATAATTTGAATCGCTTACCATTTAGATTAAATGAACGCATCGAATAAAAATCATTCGTGTTTGACAATTTCCATTTTTTCTCTGTGTTTTCTCATTTGTCAATGATTTCAAAGTGTGTGTTAACGTTTGAACAAGCATGTGAATATTGTGAATGTGATTTTTATGATAGGTAGGATGCGGACTTAAAATGGAGTTGCTAAGAAATCTATTGCTTATCGATCAAGGTTCGATTTACAGGTTCCGTTTTGTCTTTTTTCGGCAGGAATATATTAGCTTTTGCACGGGAGAGAAACATACATTCACAAACGGCCACAATCAATACGGACGTTATTAGGCAAATCGCATAACCTTCTGTAACACAAAAGGTCATCACTCAATCGTTGCTTAATGGAAACTAGTTCATATCAACCTCAATATGTAAGTATGTCTAATATCTCTGGTTTGAAGTGTATGTTGGATTAAAATAATGTTGGTTTGCTAGCGAGACTCCGTAGAAATTAGCTGGTGCTTTCTACACCAGTCTGTATAATTTACTGCTAATAATAATATGCTTTTCGAAATAATCAATGTCTGCCATGGTCAATACTACGGCTCTTTTTTCTCCCATACACATAAGTGTAATTGTCAGCTTAATATTCTTTAAATAAATAAAACGAATATGTTTCTAATATATTCTCTGTCTACTTATCGAAAATAATTTTGAGATAAATATTTTTCACAGGACGACATGATTTGAGTTTGGAAAAAATCATTTTAAAATGAGTAAAGTCGCGATTTGTACCTTAACGTCATCAAGTTAATTACCTTAATCGATTATTGGACGATCTCATTTTTTAATTTGTGTGAAAGTGATAACGTACACACGAACATGAAATATAATAGCGTATTATTATATAGATAGTTTGTGAAAACGGATATATATATATATATATATATATATATATATATATAGAGAGAGAGAGAGAGAGAGAGAGAGAGCGAGAGAGACAGACAGACAGACAGACAGACAGACAGAGAGAGACAGACAGAGACAGAGACAGACAGCCAGACTAGTAGAACCCAGTGTAAATTCCACGGTTTATTCTATGCCGTATTCTATTGATTGTACATGAAAATTATTATCAGCTAAATATGGTTTGACTGAATGTTACTTTTAACGATAGAATATTATTCATAAGGTCTTAATTGATTTGGGAACTATTTATTTTAAATTGGATGAATCTAAATGTTTTACGCATAGCGATATCAAATAATTATTTTTATTACATCTTTGACGATCGAACAATCTTACTTTTTAAAAATAGGTGTGACATTTTATGAGATATGTGTAAACGAATGTACACTTGTAGTATGGTATGAAGAAATTGAATCTAAAACTAGATATCCTCAATTCTCATAATGTACTACTCGAGAATGTTATGCATTCCATCTCTTTAACATCGCAAAATTAGCCTTTACATATGCATTGCTTCCAACTAAAATAAGTTTTAAATTTTGATTTTAGATTTCAAATGTTCAGATGTTATTGGCTACTTTCTGAATTAAGCTATCTTTTTTCAATTAAAAAAGCTTTGGCGTTTTTGGTGTTTGTCTGGCTGCACGCAAATAAAAATATATGATAAGTTTACAAAAAAAGGAATAGGCAGAGTACACATAACCAAGGCAGTAGTTTTGCGATGTCTATACACGAGTCTTAATCTCAAATCTAAAGGATTTAAACTGTATACGTGTTTTATAAATATCAAGAAATAAACGTAACATAATAATATAAAAATATTACATAAATATTTCTAAACTAAGTGAACTTTGTTTGATAATATGCAAACAGGTATACATAAAGGGTATTCGCAAGTAGTCTAAAGCGAATATTTTTTGTTTAAAATACAATTTCTAAATTTTTGCCAATAAACAATATATACGTTTATTCATCACAGTTAGTTACTCTTTCATGCAAATACAAAGAAATGTATTTTTTCAAACATTATTCCACAAATATTGTTTTGGGGTACTAGCTAGAAGATCGGATAAAATTGACATTGACATTCGCAGACACTGTACCAACACTGCTCAATTAGCGGGTATAAACGAGTCGTAAGAAATTGGATTTATCACGTATTGCATTCAAAGTCATAGTATTAAATCATGGGTAATGGAAATAATCTAACATACATTGAAAAAAACAACAGAATCTATCTTTATTGAAGAAATACTTGTTCAATTTAGAGATTTCAATGTAGCTTCGCATGAAGATCGTTGATGATTAAGATAATTTGAAATTGAGAAACAAAGGGAAACACTTTAAGAAAATGCCTCCTCAAAATAAACGTGAACTAAAACTTGTTATAGCGAAACAAACTATTTTGTGACTGTTGTGCTATCGGCCCTAGATACATAATAGATTCTTCCGATTGGTACATTATAAACACAAGCTATACTGGCGACATTGTATTACTGTAAATAGAATAATAATTTTATAACATGATAATTCTTTTCACCATATGGGATTGTCTTATTCATTTCGTATGCCCCTTTCTAGGGCATACCATTTACTCGTGCTTACATGAGCAGGACGGAATTGAGGAAATCAAGAACAACAACCGATATTTCATAAATTGGTATCTCGAAAAGAATCTCAAAGATAAACTTTTCCCAGTAAAGCCAATAATTGAAATGATCAAATTTGGGAATGAGTGGAGATTGGCTTTTCTAACGTGACGTGTTCCCATGTCTTCAATGTTAAACGCACATCCTTTTGAGGGGAAAGATGATATGATGGCCACCATGAAGTTCGGATCCGAATTCGATAAAATATCAATGGTTCTTTGTGAAGATGATATTAAATGAACGCGGCAAATAATAGGGTAGAAAATCAGGCAATCGAAAAACAAGTAAAACCTGATAGAATAAAATATTAATCAGATCAATGGTTAGTTGCCAACTGTTATTAACAGTCACACTAAAGCTTTAATACAAAACACGATAAATTTATGGAAGAGTATCGAACACCATATATCTCCCTATCACTCTATTGTTAATCTATTTAACATATTTATTTATTAGACCGTCACTATGTCTTCTTTATCGTTATGTTGTTGCATTTGTATCCGTGCTTTGTCTGGTAATTGTAGAGGGTCACAAATTGTACAATAGATAACAATTTATATCATGGGACTCTAGGTTATCGTTTTCTAACGCAACCACATTAAGAGTAATCTATGCTTCAGCAGACGGGATTACAAGCGATATATCAAGAAATAGTCATTACATGAAGGTTTCCCCATTTCATCTGTCACTAGAACTTATTCTGCCATAAGACTGAATTTTTATCGAAGATCCTTGCATCTGTGAAAGTGCGTGTACAAAGGAGGATGACGATGACGATGAGAAAGATGAGGATGAAGATATGAGAATGATGATGGGGTAAGGATAACGATGAGGAGAATGAGGAGGGTGAGGATGACGAAAATAAGGATGATGATTGCCCCATCACGTATCATGTCAGGAGTGTGAAGGAGATCAGACGTTTCTGGCATGTGTGAAGTTCGTATACTGATGATGATCATCATGATCATGATCATGATCATGACGACGATGATGACGAAGCTAATGATGATTCTTTTAATTGGTTTGTTTGGCGAGTCAGACTTCTGCATAGAGCTCACACAGATTGTGCTTCAGGATAGTCTGGGCTGTATACACCCCTCCTCGTTGGTTGTAGCGATTCCTAAACCTGCAGGATTGCAGGTGTTTACTGCCGACACCGAGAACAGACATTTCTTAGCGGTTGCATCTGAAGTCGGGGAAGGTTTGGCCCACAATACACAAAGGAATAGAGAAACGGCATTTTATCTCACTTGATTTGCGGTTCCGCACTGTCCACGGCTTTGCTTGCCACATTCATAGATAGTGACCAACAGAGGACGACGGATGCGGATACCGACTACTCCTTTATTTTTACTAGAACCCTGTTAGCCAGATAGTTCTAACACAACGAAGTTGCCACAACCTCTACCACGGCGAGTAAATCTTGGACTTAGAATGATGATGATGATGATGATGATGCTAGTGATGGTGATGATGATAGTGATAATGATGATGATAGTAATAACATTTTATTCATCTAATATTATAAACTGCAACGACAGGAGACTAGTCGATGTTACATTAGCATACTGTATACTTTGCAATCTTTGATCCACAGAAAACACGTGGGTTTGATCCATGATACCGTGTAAGATGCCTTCTGTATTTTTTCAAATGCTTCTTATTTTCTATTTGCATGTTTAATTTCTGAAATTAGCTCTTAACTTGTTAAAAATCTATACTGTTTGCAGTGATATCCTTCACTTTATAATAAAAGCCGATGTGTATTTATTTGTATATATATATCCGCTCCGTTACGCAAAGGATAGCGAGTAAAAAGTGCGAACGAACGAAATTATTTGAAATGTTTAGAGAGAAAACAAATATGAAGCCAGACACATTCCTGTCGTTTGAAATGAATTCGCAAAGCAATTCCCATTATATTTCTATTACTAGGTGTTTTAGTTCTGTTTTCTTTTTCTATGTACCTATTGATACGTTTTTCTTCTTTCTCTTATTTTAAACTTTCCGGATAACATGAATACTTGTGCGATAAATAAACCTAACGGAGATAATATATTTCGTCTTTCTCACTTATAGTATAATTGCTATAAAAATCACTCGGCAGAGCAGTAACTTTCATCATGGATTCGAATTAATTTTATAGAGTCATAGACTATTCCAATCACTCAATAGCTCGGAAATAGCTTATGAATATACTGGAATATGTTTCCTTTGTATAACGCCCAAACAAAAAGTATCAGATTTACGATCGGCACGAAGAAATAACCCGTTTTTTCAATTATGCAGACGACCGGAATCAAATTCTCTTTCATTTTAGTAAAGAACGCATTATAATTTCCTTTCTATGTTTATACTTGGATATCCGATTACGCCCTTAAAATTAATACATATTTTAACATTGCGACATCTTGTTTTCTGTGTCAATATTTTTTTAAATATGATTGATAATTTGTATCATTTCGTTTATTCAGACTACTGTTTACATCTTGGTTATTATTTTCACAACGTTCTGATAAATGCAATTGTTGACCTTCCTCAGGTGCGTCTTGCCGAACTCAGAAATCTTCAGGTCAAACTCGGGAATCTGTACGGAATTTCAAACAGAACCCTTTATTTAATTTACATGAATAGCTTGCTATCGTTCCGTCAGCCACGACCTGATAAAAGTCCTAAGTAAGCAAGGTCACGTAGCGCAACGGATAAGAGTGCTAAGTCAATCAGTTCTAAGTGACAGTATTCTGGTGGTTGCCGGTTCAGTCCTCAGTATAAACGACACTAAGAATACAGTAAAGAATTACTTAAGACTTCTACACCCAGACATGGCTGACGAAACGAGAACAAGCTACCCCGTAGATAAATTATATAGGGTTCTGTTCGAAATTTCGTACAGATTCTCGTGTTCGACATGAATATTCCCAACTTCGACAAAACACACCGGAAGAAAGTCGAAGGTTACATCGGCCGCATCGATGTTAAAATTAGATCAATGATGAGAACCATTGTACACTGTCTACTAAATTAGTAACGTTCAAGTAAACCGCCTCCTAAGTATCCCTTAGTTGTCTTATATATATATATATATATATATATATATATATATATATATATATCGAGCTGACAGTGTATTTGTTTTTCAATTTCTCTCTAACCTAATTCTTTCTTGTCGTTCGTCAAATTCCGTAACTGTCCAGTCGCTATATTGGTTTAATTCTAAAGTTATATGTGTCAGCATTATATTTTCAAGCATTATATTTTAAAATGCGTTGTTTTAAATTTGAATGTTTCGTCATGAACTGAATTTTCGTCATGAAACTGTTATCCTCATTTTTCTTGTTTGTCTTTATAACGTTCCAATTGTTGTATCACATATTCATGTCAAATCATGATTCATCAATTTCTCACATTTATAGACACAGGTGATGCGAAATTCCAGTGATACAACTGTCGCTTTAGATCTGTCTATTTATTCTGCGCCTACAACGATGAAAATGCCATTTCGAAAGAAACCGTAACACACAAAACTCAATGGTAATAGACCGAACCCCCAATAGCTCGTATTTTAAGGATGCTTAGACACATCCATAATATAGCCATATACATATCTCACTGCACCCATAGTCAATTACAAACAATAACAGATCAAAGATATATCTATTTATATAAAGTTTAGTTTGTGAATGTTTATATATTCGTGTGAACGGCATTCATTGCTCGAAAAATTAGCCTATTATTATGAATTATGAAACACGGCTATGAAACTTTAATAATATATATTATGGAACAATTAAAAATATTCCCAAAATTTCAGTTTTTAAAGGAGCATAATATGAGTACAACCTCCCATATGAAAATTAAAATATGTCAGATTTTGATTGAGTTTTATCCATTATCATTAGGCATCAATCAAGAACGATTCCCTGCATTTCGATTTCTTCATACGACCCTTAAGCTTACATTTGAGAAAATGTAATGGATGTTTATCAAAATTAGAATAAGAATTCTAGACATAAAGTTGAGTATAATTATATCTTGATTTTAATCTTCGTAAAGGGACATACAAGTTGTGCAAAACTGGTATGTTTGGTGTCTTTATTTTACCCGTCCGGATATTATTCTAGTTATATATAAAATGCACAATATGTGTAACTTGTTTCATTTCTATTTTTAGATGCGACTATGTTACACATCACTAAAATAATCCCGGGACTTACTTATAAACAAACAACTTATAAAGCAACAACTTATAAACAAACAACTTATAAACCAACAACTTATAAACAAACAACTTATAAACCAACAACTTATAAACAAACAACTTATAAACCAACAACTGATAAACAAACAACTTATAAACCAACAACTTATAAACAAACAACTTATAAACCAACAACTTATAAACAAACAACTTATAAACAAACAACTTATAAACAAACAACTTATAAACCAACAACTTATAAACCAACAACTTATAAGCACACAACTTATAAACCAACAACTTATAAACCAACAACTTATAAACCGACAACTTATAAACCAACAACTTATAAACATACAACTTATAAACAACAACTTATAAACCAACAACTTATAAACAAACAACTTATAAACAAACAACTTATAAACAAACAACTGATAAACAAAACATATTAACCATAAACTTATAAACCAACAACTTATACACAAACAAATTATAAAGCAACAACTTATAAAGCAACAACTGATAAACAAACAACTTATAAACCAACTACTTCTAAGCAAACAACTTATAAACAAACAACTTATAAACACACAACTTATAAACAAACAACTTATAAAGCAACAACTTATAAACCAACAACTTATAAACCAACAACTTATAAACAAACAACTTATAAACCAACAACTTATAAGCAAACAACTTATGAACCAACAACTGATAAACAAAACATATTAACCATCAACTTATAAACCAACAACTTATAAACAAACAACTTATAAACCAACAACTTATAAACCAACAACTTATAAACCAACAACTTATAAACCAAGAACTTATAAACCAACAACTTATAAACAAACAACTTATGAACCAACAACTGATAAACAAAACATATTAACCATCAACTTATAAACCAACAACTTATACACACACAACTTATAAAGCAACAACTTATAAACCAACAACTGATAAACAAACAACTTATAAACCAAACAACTTATAAACCAACAACTTCTAAGCAAACAACTTATAAACAAACAACTTATAAACCAACAATTTATAAACAAACAACTTATAAACAAACAACTTATAAATCAACAACTTATAAGCAAACAACTTATAAACAAACAACTTATAAACAAACAACTTATAAACCAACAACTTATAAACCAACAACTTATAAACAAACAACTTATAAACAAACAACTTATAAGCAAACAACTTATAAACAAACAACTTATGAAAAACAACTTATTAACAAACAACTTATGAACCAATAACTTATAAACCAATAACTTAGAAGCTAACAACTTATAAATAACAACTCTTATGTAAAAGTCAACTTTATTCATCAATATAGTCATCTTCTATTGTGATGCACTTCGCTAACAATTTGATTCGTGGTTTTATAGAATGAGTTGTATTTGGTCTTAGAATACGCCATATCACTTCTTCATCAAAGCCAAATCTCTTTCCCTGGAACATTCTTCATAGGTCTGCAAACAGTCAGTAGTCGTTTGTGGTAAGATGTAGCGAATAAGGTGAATACAGAAGCAATTAGAAGTGCGATGTATGTAGTTCTTCCATCCTTCCGATCGACTTCTGAAACGATACATTGTCTCGGTGAACGAGCACTTATTCTTCGTTTTTTTCTGGCCGTTTTGGGGCGATTTCCCCCATCAAATGCACTAATAATTCTATATGACATTCGCTATTGATTATTCATCCTGTCTTGAGAGTATTCGATAAACAAAAAACACTTAACATTCTCAAAATATGGAAACCAACATCTTGTGTGCCGACGTTTCCGGCTTTGGTCGATTTCGACGGTTTTCACTTGCTGCTGTTCACTCAGCTAGCTGCCAATTTGACTCCAAAGTGAAGTTGTGCATGTTCAATCCATTGTCAAATATTGATGCCAAACATATTTCTATTGGAACAGTTGCAAACAACGCTCTGAATCGTTGACGTGTTGCTCTTTTTGATCGACTGTGGTCAAACGCGTTGACAATTATTCAATCAAAATGATGAATACCTCACCTTTTGATATCTTCAAATATTTAGCTATCACACGTAACGGTAATTTACGATGTGCAAAAACGAGTTTGCGGACATTTTTATGTTTTCTAAGAACACTTCTTAATTTTGACTACCTGAGCCTTAAGCATCATTTATGTATGTACAATTGCGTTTAAAGTCAGTATTGTTTCCTAATAAGCAAAGTCCCAATAACACTTATCTAGTGATTGCTTTGCTTCAAGAGTATATTTTACCATCAGAAAGCAATGCTTTATCAACACACGAAATTCAGATGTTTCCGTTGTATTGAAATTTTGCTAAACTGGTTTCATATAAATTACTAATTTTTAAACTAATAATCCGACTAGACTTAAGTATTAAGATGTGTCATTTGAAGACTAATACGTTATGAAACTTATATATAAGTTTTATTTGTGGCGCGATCCATATGTTAAGCATGGCACTTTTTCAGTAATGTGTTATTTATTTAATAGACTCAATCTGTAGGCCAGTTTTTATCGATCAATCACGTTGAAGTTTGATAGAGAATCACAAAAAGACAATGTTCCTTAAAGTTAAACACACACAAAGAGCGGCTTTCACGTGATAGCATTTCATCATGGGTGTACCTGATATACGGTCAATTTCTATGTATTTGGGGTTGATCCAACGCTGTCTGCATTTCTTGTGAAGACGTTGACCAATCTGAATTATGTTGTTCTTTCCACGTTGTTCAGAAGCTCTGTTAATGGAATCGATGCCCTTCTGACTGCGATGAGTGTTTCTTCATTACTGGATAGTTCATTGTTTCAAATAGCACACTTGTCAGCATTCATAATGATCGGTACTTTATTTTGGCCAACCTGAAATTAGAATATTAAGCTCCTGCAGTAATACATAAAAAACAAACAATAGGCATACGAAGTTATAATTACATTTAACTTTATAAAAACTGTTGGGTTCATCCAATTTCACATTGCTACATTTGGAATTTTTGAAGATGAATTCACAGAAATTGAGTTGAGAGAAGGGAAACTAGAATCAACGGCAATCTTTAAAGATGGCGCCCGTTGACCCCTTTTCCGCAAGACTAATTTTGGTAAACGGTTTTTATCTGAAAGAGAGGTTATTCATGCCAGATACTCAAGTTAAAAACCTTTGTTAGAAATTTGTTTGAGGTTCAGCCAAAAAATCAGCTAGATTGTCTTCATGTAATAATTACTTTTTTAAAATAAGCATTTTCGTTGGTCTGTCATGATAAACTTTAAATAAAATGTGTTTTTGGTTTTTATGCTAAAGTTAAAAAAGCGTTTTCGTTGTTCTGACACGTTTAAATATAAAAAAAATATTTTCGTCGATATGTAACGCTAAATTTGTTTGACATGCTTTATTTTGAAATAACTTTTTTCGGTCGACTGAAATAGTTACGTTTGAAAAAGCATCTTCGTCGGTCTGCCATGAATAATTTTGAAATATAATTTTGTCGTTTGTCTGACACGCTTACGTTTTAAATAGCATCCTCGTAGGTCTGTCATAAATGTTTTTTAATTAGCATTTTTTCGGTAGTCTGACACAGTTAGGTTTGTTATAGTATCATCGTCGGTCTGTCATGAATAATTTTGAAATAGTATTTTTTTGGTGGTCTTACACGTTAAGGGTTGTAATAGCATCCTCGTTGGTGTTTCATTAATATTTTTGAAATAGCATTTTTCTGTGGTCTGAGACGGTTACGTTTAAAATAGCATCATCGTAGGTCTATCCTGAATAATTTTGAAATAGGATTTGTTCGGTGGTCTGACACGTTAAGGGTTGTAATAGCATCCTCGTTGGCTTGTCATTAATAATTTTGAAATAGCATTTTTGTGTGGTCTGACACGGTTAGGTTTCAAATAGCATCCTCGTCGGTCTTTTATGAATAATTTTGAAATCTAATTTTTTCAATTGTCTTACACGATTAGGTTTGTATGAACATCTTCGTCGGTCTGTCATAGATCATTTTAAACTAGCACTTTTTCGGTTGTCTGGCACTGTTAGGTTTGAAATAGCATCCTCGTCGGTCTGTCAGTATTTTTTAAACTAGCATATTTTAAGTGGTCTGACATGGTTAGGTTTAAAGTAACATCTTTGTCAGTCTGTCATGTATAATTTTTAGTATCATTTTTTTTGGTGGTCTGGCAGGGATGGGTTTGAAATAGCATCCTCGTCGGTCTGACATGAATATTCTTGAAATAGCATATTTTGGTGGTCTGGCACAATTACGCTTGAAATAGCATCTTCGTCGGTCTGATTTGACATTTTTGCACTATCATATTTTCAGTAGTCTGATACGGTTAGGTTTGAAATAGCATCGTTTTCATTCTGTCATAAATATTTTAAAGTAGCATTTTTCGGTGGTCTGATACGGTTAGGTTTTAAATAGCATTCCTGTCGGTCTGTCAGGAATCATTTTGAAATGGCATTTTCACCGCTCATCGTGCAGGTTCAATTTGAGAATCTTTCTTTTCATTGTGTTTTATTGTTTCAACCACCAGAAACAATGGAATCTAATTTTACGAACGAAAACGAACGGCAATAATATTGATTCTCTCGTTATATGAAAAAGAAAAGATTTTTATTTATTTTTTTAGATACGCCTTTTCTCAATATCGGTTTGAATTATTTATTTAATCTCGCTACACAATAGCCATCATTTGTTAGCAAGAGATGTGTCGACACAAGTGCAATATTACATACATCCTGGCTACCAAGGTTTGGTTTAGTTAGGACACTTTCACCAACAATCATCATTTTGATAATAAACGTCTAATTATTCTATTTTAAAGGTTAATGAGTGCGTTTTATATTATATTTAGTTATATTTTTATTCCCGAGTTTTACATTTCTCTTTTTTTTGTATCAACACTGACGTTTTTCTTCTGTTTATTTTCTTCCTATTTTTGGGATTCCTGAGAGAAAACGGATCGCAACATTTCAGCTAAATCAAAGCCTCTAATTCCATTTGGCACCGTTCATGTTATTTCAACTCAAACAAACAAAATACATGTCTTTTACTAATTACTTTAAAGATAATCGAAATTAACATTTTATTTACAATATTTATTTTAATAACAATTAAAGATAGGACACTTTTTAAACTTTTTCTACAGAAAAAAGTTAATAATTAAATTTAATGATAAAAAACAAGCAGAAAACGCGTCTAATGACGGGTAAAATTAATTGCACAAACAACACAAGTTTGCACAACGTGTATGTCCTTTTCAGAAGATTAAAATCGATATATAATGATATTTAACCTTTTGTTTAGAATCCTTATTACAATGTTGATACAAAATCATCAAATAATGTTATTCTAGATGATGTCTAAATTAAAGATTGATGATTTAAGAAGAACTTCACAAAATCTTGCTTAATTGGTGTCTAATACTTATGAATCAAATTTGATGCAAATCTCAAATATTTGAATCTTCAAATTTGCCAATAGTCTCCTACCTGAACTCCCTATAAAACGCGCGAAACAGACCGAAATAAGGGGGATATTTATTAATTGATTTCTAATACTTTTTATTAAAATGTCACAAAAATTAGATGTATCTAATTTTTCACGAAGCCCTTCAATATTCTTCGAACCCGTTTTCATAATACTAAATTAAACAAAATATACTACGACTTGTTTCGCCTAGTAGTTGTGTTCTAAAATGCATAATGATCGGTTTATTTGTTTAGGAGTGAATCCTAAACATACAAATGTATAAGCATATACACAATCTAATTTTATATAATTAGAGAGTAAAAAGTAAAAATTATGTAAGTTTCACACAACATCAATGGAAATCCATTCTTTTACATGATTTAAAAAAAAAAGATTAACTTAAAATTATAAAATAATCAAACGAGAAAGTTTGATTTTACGCAAAGGGCGTCATGCAAATTATTTCTATGATTCTATAAAAACTGACAACTACTCTCTCTCTCTCCATCTCTCGTCCGCTCTGTCTCTCTCTCTTCTTCATACTTTTATATCTCGTCGGTATATCTTTTTTCTAACTAGCTAAGTTTTACTTTAAAATTGAATGGACATCAGTTTTTTTAAATTGGGTAATTTACCCTTTTTATTATATCAGTTTAATTAATTATTGTTAATATCCACAAACTTGTTGCATTTATACAAGAAAGAAAGGACACTAATATTATAAATGAATAACACCAACCATCAATTTATTTTGCACTGTTTAAATAATATTAATGTAAATTAAGAATACAAATAGTTGTTTTTAGGAATTCGCTCCTCATTATATATACATTATTTGAAAAGATTAGGTTGTATTATTGATCAAAATAACAATAAGACGTTTTGATGGTGACATAAATGTGATAAATGAAAACAAACTTTCGCAGTTATTCATTTTGATTAAGCCATGTCTGAGATGACATCAAGCACAATATGCAAGTGCAAATCAAAACTGTAGACGGATCGTTCATATATATATATATATATATATATATATATATATATAAGTGATGGGACGATTACAATATTTTCCCGATTCCGATACAATTATCAATTCTGTTCTATATTACCGATTCGGATTCCAATAACAAAAACACTCAAAAGAAAACAGACACACTATTAAAGTGATCACCTGCGCAACTATAGACCCCCTATTGAAAGAGTTCATTAAATGGCGTCGATTTAAGTTTGTTTATATAGAAATGTTCCGATATTTGGAGCTTATCTTATCGCAAACGTTTTCCTAAAAATACCCATGAGTTTAAAATAAATATACTAAAGTTACGTAAAACAATCAACTCACAATTTGTTTACGTCAGTTTTTTAAATTTTATTTTGCGTTGAAAAAAATCTATCAGAAACTTATATATTTATTAGTATTTGTACGTCACCGATAAGTAAAGAAAATATAGTTCGAATTTCTCAAATAAATATTGAAACAAAAGAAAACATTTTTAATAAAATAACTACCTTCAATGACTTGGCTAAAAAAAATCTCACTTATTTTTATATTTATTCATTTTATTTACTAATAGTGAAAAGGTATTTTGTCGATCGGCTATTGATAGAAAAAATAAAACTTATTTTTATATGTATATTTATTTATTTTTCTTACTAATAGTGAAAAGATATTTTGTGCGATCGGCTATTGATAGAAAATATTAAACTTATTTTTATATGTATATTTATTTATTTTTCTTACTAATAGTAAAAAGGTATTTTGTCGATCGGCTATTGATAGAAAATATTAAACTTATTTTTATATGTATATTTATTAATTTTTCTTACTAATAGTAAAAAGGTATTTTGTAGATCGGCTATTGATAGAAAATATTAAACTTATTTGTATATGTATATTTATTCATTTTTCTTACTAATAGTGAAAAGGTATTTTGTCGATCGGCTATTGATAGAAAATATTAAACTTATTTGTATATGTATATTTATTCATTTTTCTTACTAATAGTGAAAAGGTATTTTGTCGATCGGCTATTGATAGAAAATATTTAACTTATTTGTATATGTATATTTATTCATTTTTCTTACTAATAGTGAAAAGGTATTTTGTCGATCGGCTATTGATAGAAAATATTAAACTTATTTTTATATGTATATTTATTAATTTTTCTTACTAATAGTAAAAAGGTATTTTGTAGATCGGCTATTGATAGAAAATATTAAACTTATTTGTATATGTATATTTATTCATTTTTCTTACTAATAGTGAAAAGGTATTTTGTCGATCGGCTATTGATAGAAAATATTAAACTTATTTGTATATGTATATTTATTCATTTTTCTTACTAATAGTAAAAAGGTATTTTGTAGATCGGCTATTGATAGAAAATATTAAACTTATTTGTATATGTATATTTATTCATTTTTCTTACTAATAGTGAAAAGGTATTTTGTCGATCGGCTATTGATAGAAAATATTAAACTTATTTGTATATGTATATTTATTCATTTTTCTTACTAATAGTGAAAAGGTATTTTGTCGATCGGCTATTGATAGAAAATATTTAACTTATTTTTATATGTATATTTATTCATTTTTCTTACTAATAGTGAAAAGGTATTTTGTCGATCGGCTATTGATAGAAAATATTAAACTTATTTGTATATGTATATTTATTCATTTTTCTTACTAATAGTGAAAAGGTATTTTGTCGATCGGCTATTGATAGAAAATATTAAACTTATTTTTATATGTATATTTATTTATTTTTCTTACTAATAGTGAAAAGTTATTTTGTCGATCGGCTATTGATAGAAAATATTAAACTTATTTGTATATGTATATTTATTTATTTTTCTTACTAATAGTGCAAAGGTATTTTGTTGATCGGCTATTGATAGAAAATATTAAACTTATTTTTATATGTATATTTATTCATTTTTCTTACTAATAGTTAAAAGGTATTTTGTCGATCGGCTATTGATAGAAAATATAAACTTATTTTTATATGTATATTTATTTATTTTTCTTACTCATAGTGAAAAGGTATTTTGTCGATCGGCTATTGATAGAAAATGTTAAACTTATTTGTATATGTATATTTATTAATTTTTCTTACTCATAGTGAAAAGGTATTTTGTCGAGCGGCTATTTATAGAAAATATAAAACTTATTTTTATATGTATATTTATTTATTTTTCTTACTAATAGTGAAAAGGTATTTTGTGCGATCGGCTATTGATAGAAAATATTAAACTCATTTTTATATGTATATTTATTAATTTTTCTTACTAATAGTGAAAAGGTATTTTGTTGATCGGCTATTGATAGAAAATATTAAACTTATTTTTATATGTATATTTATTAATTTTTCTTACTAATAGTGAAAAAGTATTTTGTTGATCGGCCATTGGTAGAAAATATTAAACTGGAAATTGTACGCTAAAGATATTGCAGCATCTGTTTCTAATGTTATTTTAGGTACTTTTAATTTTGCATGAGATCACCTGATTGTTGTTGCTGATTCCAAATCTGGGGTTAGTTTGGCCGTTTGATTAACCGTTTAACTAGGGTTTCGCAACACACATATACACATACTGACAACCTTGCGTTATATAGAGATATACTGTGTCGTTCATTCAATTGAATTTTCTTTTCTTCCACTGTATGATTAGCGTAACGCGGAATTTCCATACTGACAACCTTGCGTTATATAGAGATATATTGTGTCGTTCATTCAATTGAATTTTCTTTTCTTCCACTGTATGATTAGCGTAACGCGGAATTTCCATGAACAAAGTTTTTCCAACCACTTTCTATCTTTGGAACGCATCACCATGGAATTGCTTGACTGTAGACAACGACGTAGTCGTCATCAAACACAATGTCAACAAACATGTGTCATAAACTGTACACATAAGTAATAAACTTTATTCATTCGATTCATCATTTGATAATCCTTTCATAATATACTTCATGATTCAATTGACAATATATCAATCTAATTTATGCTCAGTTCGCTTTTGCCTTTATAAATTATTTATTTATTAGTAAAAGAAATGTAAATAAAAAATAAAAGTAGTTACATTTGAAAGATAACACGAGACATAATTCAAGTGAGCTTATTGACTTTTTGTCTAGGATCAAAGTGTTGTAGCTGTTCTGATACTATATTTTATTTTTCCTGTTCTCAGTCGGTGAATAAAAAACACTTCTAGAGTGAAGCAATGTTAATGTTTGTTCCAATCCAGAGTGCCCCATTTTCGATCTTGGTCAGAGACAAGTAAATAGAGATTATTCTGTCTCGTTTCTTTATTAATTTAATATCTCGAAGTTATTTAAATGTCTACAGTTTTTTCATGAAAGTATGTTAATTGAATATATGGAAATAATCTCGTTTTCTATGAATTTTCAAAATTTTAAAAGTGTTATATCTAAATAAGCTGTCAGGGGAGAAATATCCACTGAGTAACATTTTAACGAACCATATTAGTTGTAGTAATTCATTTGGTGTTTCTCATCAGTAAACTTAATTATTTGTTGGAGAACTTTTTCAATTGATTATTCCTTTCATCAGGTCTGGAAACGGACCGATTAACTCACAACAATTCTTCTGTGACACCGAAACCAACACTTCAGTAATGATTCCCTCCAATTATTCAATAACAATGTACATCTTACAACAAAAAATGACGAAAAACATTATGCTTCGTTAGTGTTCGCATTACTATTCATATTTATATAAAACTAGCAGAACCACCCGGCGTTGCCCGAGGCTCTATCTTCCCTGGTCACCCCATTTCACCGCCACCCTCTCCCCGTTGCCAACTGCTCCCTGTTGCCTTCGGTGAAAACAGTCTCTTACCCACCACTCCTCTTCCGTTGCCCAGGGCAAAACTATGACATATTTCTATTAAAAGTACCACCTCGGTCTGCGCCTTCTATATACGTATCTATCTCCGCCCCGGTGTGCTAAGTACGTATATCCTGCCCGGTGCATATTCTATATACGTACCTAATTCCACCCCGGTGCGAATACTATATAGTACCTATCTGCTCCCCGGTGAATATACTATATACGTACCTATCTCCGCCCTGACGCGCATACTATATACGTACCTAACACCGCCCCCAATAATAATAAGAAGTAAACGTATTCCATAGGGGCGCAATACTGCACAAGCCTCCTAAAAACGTATCCCATAGGGGCAGTATACTGCACAAGCTCCCAGTCGCATATTTTTGCTAGTTACAAAAACTCTCAAAAAAGGAAGAGGTAATGCCTAGAAATATGTTATTATGACAACAGAACTGATACTACAATAACTCCACACCTCTCATAAAAGGAGGATGGAATGCCTGGGAGGATTGTATCATGACAACAAATTAGATACTACACTAACTCCACACCTCTCAACAGGGGAGGAGACAATTCCTGGAAGGATGGTATCATGTCAATAGAACAGATACTACATTAGCTCTACACTTCGACACATGATCGTGAGATCTGACTGTATTTTGATCCGGCGCCATATTTAAAATGACCAAAAACACCAAAAAACAAAAAGAAATTGAGAAAAACATCAAAATAAAATTTTAAAAGACGGATAAAAAACTAAAAAAAACATAAAAACATAAAAATTGGCGCGAAAGAGCAAAAAAAAATAACATAAAACATGAATAACATTAAAAAAAACATAAAACAAAAAAGGTATAAAAAACATCAAAATTAACGCAAATAAGCACAACAAAAAATTGACAAACAACAAAAAATCATAAAAAACAGTTGAACAACAAAAAAAACATTTAAAAAAATCAAAATTGGCACTAAATAGTAACAAAAAAAAGTAAATAAATAAAAAACCTTCAAAAACATCAAAATTGTTGCCAAATAGAAAAAAAAAGGAAAAACATTGACAAAAACATGAAAAAAAAGGAAAATAAAACAAACATCATAAAACAGCAAAATTCCACCTCCTAAAAATCGTGTTTTTTACTCTGCTCCATCCAAAGAAATAATTTTAGTTAAAAAAATTCCCCTCACCTAAAAAAAATATTTATTTCCTCTACCCCAAAAAATATTTTCACTTAAAAAAACTAAAAAATCCCCCCCATATGCTTTTACTCTCCTCCTCCCAAAGAAATATTTTTAGTTAAATAAAAAAAATTCTCCTCCCTACCTAAGAAATATTTATAGTTGAAAAAAAAAATTCCCCCCAAACCCGCCTCCAAAATATGTTTACTCTTCCCCACTCAAAGAAATTGTTAGTTAAAAAAAAATTCCCCCTCCCCGCTCAAAACAGATATATTTTTAGTAAAGAAAAAAAAATTACACTCCCCCCAATTTGTTTTACTAAAAGAAATATTTTTAGAGAAAATGAAAACCCGACTCTTGCCAATTTTTTTTTTACTCTCTCCCACCCAAATAATTTTTTAGTTAAAAAAGAAAAAAAATACCCCCCATCGCTGAAAATAAAACTTTTACTCTCCCTCACCCAAAGAAATATTTTTAGTTAAGAAAAAAAAATTCTCCCCCCCATTTTTTTTACTCTCACCCACACAAATAAATGTTTTTGATTACAAAAAGTTTTTAAAAATTCCCCCTACTAAAAATTTTATCACTCTCCCCCACCCAAAGAAATATATTTTATTTAAAAGAAAAAAAATTCTAACACCCCCTGATTTTTGTTTTACTCTCCCTACCCAAAGAAATATTTTTAGAGAGAAAAAAGCAAAAATCCCCCCGCCCCCAATTTTTTTACCACCTGTAGAAATACATCGAGTGAAAAATAAAATAAATTTTTTAACCGCCCCCTTTCAAAAAAATGTTTTCTACTTTCCCTCACCTAAATAAATATTTTTAGTTAGAAAATTTTTATCCCTCACCCCCAATTTTTTCCCCTCCCCCGCCTAAAGAAATATTTTTATTTAAAAAAAAAATAAAAAAAATATAACCCTCCTTATATTTTTACCCTCCCCCGCCAAAAGAAGTATCTATAGTTCCAAGAAAAAAAATTATCCCCCCCCCAATTTTTTTTACTCTCTCCACACCAAAGAAATATTTTTGCTAGTTGGAAGCAGAACAGAAACTACATTACCTATACACCTCTTAAAAGAGGTAATGCCTAGATGGATGGTATCATAACAATAGAACACATACTACACTAACTCCACACCTCTCAAAAGAAGATAGGGTAATGCCTGGGAGGTAGTGTCATGACAACAGAACAGATACAATACTACCTCCATACTTCTAAAAACAGGAGGAGGTTATTCCTGAGAGGATGTATCATGACAACAGAACAGATACTACACTACCTCCACACCTCTAAAAAGGAGTAGGTAATGCCTGGAGGGATGCTATCATGGCAACAAAACAGATAATACACTACCTCCATACCTTTAAAAAAAGGAGGAGGTTATGCCTGGGAGGATAGTATCATGACAACAGAACATATACTACACTGCCCCCACACCACTCAAATAAGGAGGAGGTAATGTCTGGGAATATGGTATCATGACTACCTAGAACATATAATATACTACCTCTACGGCTCTCAAAAAGGAGGGAGTAATGATTGGGAGGATGGTATCATGACAACGGAACAGATACTACACTACTTCTACACCTCTCAAAAAAGGAGGAGGTAGTACCTGGGAGGAAGATATCATGACAACAGAACAGATACTACACTACTCTTACTCCTTTTTAAAAAAAGAGGACGTAATGCCTGGGAGGATGATATGAAAACAAAACTGATATTACACCACCTCCTAACCTCTCAAAAAAGGAAGAGGTAATGCCTAGGAGGATGATATCATGGGTACAGAACAGTATTATATGATGATTCAGCGCGGACGCAGACCCCACGATAGTATTGTACAATCTTTGTTCAAGCACAATCATACTTTACTGATGTTTATGTACTTTCAGAAATATAATTGTTGCTAATTATCTAACGTTTTTATGGAAGGAAGGACGGAAGAGAGGGAGGGATGAAGGTAGTAAACTGTCATGGATTTTATCTTAAAGGTCTTTAATTAATTATATAATAATTTTTATTAAAATTACTAATGAGGAAAAAAGCATGGCAGACGGGCAGACGTAGCTGGAGAGATGAACAGACAGATTGACGGACGGACGTAGCTTGACGGACGGACATACGTAGCTGGATTGACAGACAGACGGACAGACGGACGTAGCCAAACAGACGTAGCTGGACGGACGGACGTAGCTTCATTGATGGACGGATGGACGGATGGATTGACGGACAGGTGTAGGTGGACGGATATACGGACATACCTTGCTGGACAGACGAACTTACGTAGCTGGACGGACGAACGTAGCTGGACGAACAGACATACGTAGCTGGAAAAACGAACGTAGCTGGGCGGACGTAAGTGGACAGATGAACGGACATACATAGGTGGACGGATTGACGGACGGACGTAGCTGGGCGGACGGACGGAGCTGGCGGACCGAGATACATAACTGGAGGGACAGACGGGCGGACGTAGCTGGATTGACAAACAGACATACGTAGCTGGACGGACGGACGGATGGACAGATAGATGTAGCTAGATGGATTGACAGACGGACGGACGTAGCTGGAGGGACAGAAGGACGGACGGATGTAGGTGGAGAGATTGACGGATGGACATACGTAGCTGGACGGACAGACTAAGCTTGCTTGACGGATGGACGGATAGATGTAACTGCACGGACGGACAGACAGACTGCCTGGCGGACAAGCGGAGAGACGAACGTAGGTGAACAGACGGACGGGTGTAGGTGGATGGATTAACGGACGAACGTAGCTAGACGGACAGATGGACGTAGCTAGACGGACGGACGTAGCTGGACAGTCGGACGGACGGACGACGGGCGTAGCTGGACAGACGGACGGACGTAGGTGGACAGATGGACAGACGGACGGACGTAGGTGGGCAGATGGACAGATGGACGGACGTAGATGGACGGACAGATGGACGTAGCTAGACGGACGGACGGACGTAGCTGGATAGTCGGACGGACGGACGACGCACGTAGCTGGACAGACGGCGGACGTAGGTAGACAGATGGACAGAAGGACGGACGTAGGTGGACGGACGTAGGTGGACGGATTGACAGACGGACGTAGCTAGACAGACGGACGGACTGATGTAGCTGGACGGACGGACGAACTGATAGACGAACGCAATAGTCCGAAACGACACGCAAAAAAAACAATAATGTGACGATGGCATAAAAATAATATCCAAACATATAACTATGACGTCATGCACCTATAAATATGACGTCGTGTGCACAAGATTACATTAAAATGCGTGATCACATTAAACGAAAAAGTTGTTATTGAACCCCCAGAAATGATTTATTTTTTACATTTTTAGATATTATTTACCTGGGGTTATGCCGGTTAAAATAATACCTACTTTGGGGGTGTTTGTTGAGTATTTTAAAAGTTTTTTCGTTACATACATACACACAGATTTTTGCCATATATATATTGAGACTAGCAGGACTACCCGGTATTGCTCGGGGTCATAAAAATACAAAAAATAAAAAAAATAGTGTGTGTAACATCTTTATATTCAAACTTCTATTTCTCTCCCTCTCTCTATAGCCGTCTCTTTATCTTTCTCTCTTTCTCTTTTAATACTGTGATGTTAGTCAGGAGACCTGCGGAGAATGTTAATAAGTCAATAGTCCGAAGAGATTCCCAATTTCTTCCTCCTCCCTTTATTTCAACATATTAAGAAGATACGCAATGTTGATGAAATCTGAAGAGAATTCATATATACCAGTTACTAAAAGTAATATTTACACCATAAAATTATTGATCCCGCACAACGCCAAGAAAAATAAATGGTCATGCTCAATTCCTAATTTCTTATTACCCTTCCATTTCAACACATTAGAAAGATACTTGATGTTGATAAATACAATATTCCGAAATGTTTACTATATATACCTTACAAAAAGTAATACTGTAATCTTACAATTTTAAATCTAAGACAATACCGAGCAGAACTAACGGTACAGCTAAATTACTAATTTCTTGTCCCAACACGCCATTTCACAATAATATGAAGATAACGGATATTAAGTAGTTTGGGTCATGTCTCCTGGGGAATACAACATTATAAAAAAGATAGAGAAGTTCTTTATCTGGAAAATAGTGCGTTTAAACATACCTGCTCTATCTTTGATATTGGGCACCGTTATGATCACTTTTTGGTTACTAACGGCTCTATCCGGGATACTGAGCCCTTTAAATTATGGCTTCAGGGATATACAACATTATAAAAAACAACAGGCTTGTATCCAGGCAACACTGCGTTAAAACTCACCTACACTATCACATGATATTGAGCACTGTTAGGAGCACTTTTGGGTTACTACCTGCTCTATCTAGAGTATTAAGCACTTTGAATTATAGCTTCCAGTGTATATACCATTATAAGAAAACATATATTTTCCCCCAATAAACACTGCGTTTAAACACACCTGCTCTATCTGTGATATTGAGCACTATGACCACTTATTTGTTTACTACCTTCACTACCCAAGATATTGAGCACTTTGCATTATGGCTTCTGGGGTATACAACATTATAACAGACAGACACTCTATATCCCAAGCAACACTGCCCCATCACAGGATATTGAGCACTGTTAGGAGTACTTTTGGGTTACGACATGCTCTATCCAAAATAATTAGCACTTTAATTATGGCTACCTGGTATATAACGTTATAAATAAACGGAAGTTGTTTATCCCGGTCAACACTGTGTTTAAGCAGACCTGCTCTATCTAGGATATTGAGCACTGTTATGACCACTTTCGGGAAACTACCTGCTCTATCAAAGATATTGTAATTATCGCTTCTTGGTTATACAACATGGTAAAAAAAAAAAGAAAGTTTATTTTATCCCAATGAACACTGCATTTAAACACATGTGCTCTTTCTAGGATATTGAACACTATATCACTTTTTGGTTTACTAGCTGCTCTATCCAGGATATTGATCACTTTGTATTATGGCTTCCAGTGTATACAACATTATAAAAAAACAGAGAAACTCTTTATCTCAGGCAACAGTGCGTTTAAAAACACCTGCTCAATCACAGGATACTGAGCAGGTTAGGAGCTCTTTTGGCTTACTTCATGCTTTATACAGGATATTGCGCACTTTAATTATGGCTACAGGTGTATATAATGTTATAAATAAACAGAGGTTTTTTTATCCCAGGCAACACTGGGGTTAAAAACACCTGCTCTATCTAGGATATTGAGCACTGTTATAAGTACTTTTGGGTAACTGCCTGCTCTATCTGCAGATTTAATTATCGCTTCCGGGGTACACAACATTGTAAAAAAAAAAAGAAAAGTACTTTATCACAAGGAAAACTGCGTTTAAACACAACTTATCTATCTAGGATATTGAGCACTGTTATGGACACTTTTCGGTTACTACCTGCTCTATCCAGGATATTGAGTAATTTGAATTATTGCTTCCGTGGTATACAACATTATATAAAAAAAAGAGAATTCTTTTATCCCTAGGAAATCTGTGTTTAAACACATGTTCTCTATCTAGGATATTGAGATCTGTTATGGGAATTTTTGGGTTACTACCTGCTCTATCCAGGATATTGAGCACTTTGAATTATGAATTCCACGGCATACAAAATCATAAAAAAAGAGAGAAACTCTTTATCCCGGGCAGGTCTGCATTTAAACACACCTGCTTCATCACAGTATATTAAGCACTGTTATGCTCTGTCCAGGATATTGACCACTTTGAATTATTGCTTCCAGGGTATATAACGTTATTAAAACGAGAAGATCGTTATCCCGGGCAACACTGCGTTTAAAAAGATCTGCACTATCCAGGATATTTAGCACTTTGAATTATCGCTTCCGGGTTATACAATATTATAAAAAAAGAGTTTTTTTTATCTCAAAGAACACTGTGTTTAAACACACCTGCTCTATCAAAGGATATTGAACACTTATGAGAAGTTTTGGATAACTACCTGCTCTATCCACGATATTGAGCACTTTGTAATATGGTTTCAGGGGTTATACAACATTATAAATACAGGATATTGAGCACTTCTTTTTAGCAATTTTGGGTGACTTCCTGATCTATCCACGATATTGAACACTTTGAATTATAGCTTCCGGGGTATATAACATTATAAACGCACAGAAGTTCTTCATCTACGTTTAAACACACCTGCTATATTGAGGATATTGAGCACAGGTATAAGAACTTTTTTCTAGAAGGCACATACATACACACACATATACACAGACACACACAGACACACACACACATACATAAAATGAGTGTTATATATATATATTATTAAAAGTACCACCTCTGTCTGCACCTTGTATATACTTATATATATATCTACCCTGCTGCGCTTACTATATACATAGGTGTGCCTACTATATACTACCTATTTTCGCCCCAGGGCGCATACTATGTACGTATCTATATCTGCCCCGGTGCACATACTATATATGTACCTATCCCGCCTCGGTGCAGACACTATATACATACCTATCGCCGCCCCGGTGCGCATACTATATATACACTTATCACCGCCAGGTGCGCATACTATATACGTACCTATCTCTGACCCGGTGTGAATACTAAATATGTACCTATCTCTGCCCCTCTGCGCATACTATACACGTACTTATTCCCGCACCGGTGTGCATACTACATACATACCTATATCCGCCCCTGTGCGAATACTATATACATACCTATCTCTGCCCCGGTGTGCATACTATATACATACCTATGGACGCCCCGGTGCGAATACTAAATATATACCTATCTGCCCCTCTGCGCATACTATACACGTATCTATCCCCGCCCAGGTGCGCATACTATATACGTACCTATCCCTGCCCCAATGCGCATACTATATACATACCTATCGCCACCCCTGTGCGAATACTATATACATACCTATCTCTGCCCCGGTGCACATACTATATACATACCTATCGACGCCCCGGTGCGAATACTAAATACGTACATGTGACCACCCCGATACACATACTATATACGTACCTACTGCTGCCCCGTTGCATATACTATATACGTACCTATCGCGCCCTGGCGCGCATACTGTATATGTACCTATCGCCGCCCCAGTGCTTATACTATATACGTACCTATAGCCAACCTGGTGCGCATACTATATATGTACATATACCCACAGTGCACATACTATATACATACCTATCTCTACCATGGTGCGCATACATGAGAACTCATATTAATGCCCCCCTGTCGTATCAAATAAGCACAATTGTGTTCGTTCATGTTTTGTCACTATCATAAAAAAGAACTCATGTTATACGCTTGTGTTTTATCAAAGAACACCTATGGTGACATTGTGCCCTTGTTTATGAAGAAGAAGAAGAAGAAGAAGAAGAAGAAGAAGAAGAAGAAGAAGTAAACGTATTCCATAGGGATGCAATACTGCACAAGAACCCTAAAAACGTATTCCATAAGGGCGGTATTTTGCACAAGCTCCTCGGATGCAGAACAGATACTACAGTACCTCCACACTTCTAAAAAAGGATGAGATGATGATAGGAATATAATATCATGACAACTGAACAGATACTACACCAACTCCAACCCTCTCAAAAAAGGAGGATGATATGCTTGGGAGGATTGTATGATGACACCAGAATAGATACTACACTAACTCCACACCTCTCAAAAGAGGAGGGGATAATGCCTGGAAGGATGGTATCATGACAATACAACAGATACTACACTACCTTACACGGATAATCGTCTGACGCGTCCAGATCTGGTTGTATCTCGATAGAGCGCCCTGTTTAAAATGACTAAAAAACACCAAAAAACAAAAAAAAATGACAAAAGACATGAAATAACACGAAAAAAAAACAGATAAAAAACTAACAAAAAAACATAAAAAAACATAAAATTTGTCGCCAAACAGCAAAAAAAAGTAACAAAAATATGAAAAACCATTAAAAACATATCAAAACCAAAAAAGGTATAAATAAACATAAAAATTAGCACAAAAGGGCATAACAAAAAATGTACACAAAACAACAAACAAAAACCGGTTGAAAAACAACAACAAACATAAAAACATCAAAATTGGCGCCAAAAGGCAAAAAAATAAACATTGACAAAAAACACTAAAACACAAAAAAAGGAAAAACAATAAAACATAAAAAACATGAAAATTGGAGCCAAAGTATAAAAAAAACATTAACAAAATACTTGAGAAAACAATAAAAAACAAAATGCATCGCAAAACATTAAAACTACTGTAAAAAAGTAAAAGTACAAAAATTAAAAATTGACAGAACACATGAAAATCAATAAAAAAGATGAGAAAAAAATCAAAAATTACGTCAATAAACAAAAAATATGGCAAAAACATGAAAGAACATTTTAAAAAACAAATACAAGAACAAAAAACATTAACAAAAACATCTAAATTGTCGGGAAAGAGAAAACATTATAAAGAAACATGAAAAAACAACAAACAAAATAAATAAAAAAACAAAAAACATCAAAAAACATTAAAATTGGTGCGAAAGAGAAAAATTATTGACAAAAAACATGAATAAAACATTAAAAACACAAAATAGAAAAGAAACAAATAAACACCAAAAAACATCACAAAACATCAAAATTTGCGAAAAAAAAAAAAAAGAAAAGAATATTGACCAAAACAGGATAAAAAAAATTATTTCACCCAACTAAAAAAAAAAATTGTTTCACTCATGCCAACCCTGCTAAAGGTATTTATTTTTTGTAAGAAAAAAAAAAATTTCCAAACCCCCATTTTTTTACCCTTCCATACACAAATACATATTTTAAGTAAAAAAAAAAAATCATCCCACCTCCAAATAAAATGTTTACCCTACCCCACCCAAAGAAATATTTTTTGTTAGAAGAAAAAAAAAAGTTTCCCCAACTCAAAATTTTTTTTTTTACTCTCCGTAACCCAAAGAAAAAAATTTGTTAAAAAAATCCCCCCACACCCGAAAAAATTTACTCTCCCCACCCAAAGAAATATCTTTAGTTAAAAAACAAAATGTTTTTCACCGCCCCCACCCCACCTAAAACGTATTTCCTTTTATGGATGCCAAGCGCGAACGCTGACTCCACACTATATCAAAGAACCAGTTTTGATACTCATGTTTAAATATGCTATTATTAATTATATTACTAATTTTATTAAGATCACTAATGAGGAAAAAAGCCGGATAGACGGACGGATGTAGCTGGACAGACGAACGTAGGTGAACAGATGGACGGACGGAGTGACGGAGGTAAGTAGATTGCCGGACGGACGTAGCTCGATTGACGGACAGACGGACGTAGCTAAACGGACAGAAAGACGTAGCTGGACGGACGGATATAGCTTGATTGACGGACGGATAGACGAACGGACGGACGGACGGACGGACGGAGCTGGACATACGGACTTACGTAGATGGAAGGACAAGCGCACGTAGGTGGACAGATGGACGGACGGACGGACGTAGGAGGACGGACGGAAGTAGCTGGACGGATTGACAGAGGACGTAGCTTGACGGACGGACATACGTAGCTGGACGGACGGACGGATGAATGGGCGGATGTAGCTGGATGGATGGACGGACGGACGGACGGACAGACATAGCTGGACGGGCAGATGGACGTAGGTAGAAGGACAGACATAGCTGGACGGACGGACGTTGTGACATATTTGTATTATATGAAGGTTCGGCGCGAACGTAGACCCCAAGATAGTATTTTAAAATCTTTGTTCAAACACACCCATACTTTACTGATAACGTCTCAGTTGGTTAAGTTAAATAAAAGAAATAAGAAAGAAGAAAAAAAACGTCTCAAACTGGAAAGTTTTAAAACGAAAGAAAATTTATGAATCAGTTTAGAAAAAAGAAAGGAAAAAGAAAGAAAACGTCTCATCATGGAAATAGAGTGAAATATTTTTTCCGAATACGTTTAAAACTATGTGATGCTTACTATTTGCTTTCTCGCTTCACCTAAAACTTGAAATGGTACGTCCGGCAGTTTTTTACTCACTAACTTTTGTCTGACGTGACGGAAATATATTTATACTAATAAATACACATTGGTCTTTATTATAGAGTGAGTATTTTGCTGGTAGCATTTTCTTAATCTTTTTCCTAGCGATTATTCGTAATGTTTCTATTTTATTTTCCTCTGGACGATTTGCAGATCAATTAAGTACATGTATCTTCTTTTTCTTGTTAGCTTCTTATGCATATAATACGTATTCTTCTATCGAATCTATTCACTTGACTCCTCACGAGGGCAAAATTAGAGACAAAATCGGGTAGGGAGACCTCAAAACGTAGTCACTTTGGATAGACTAAAAACAAATTGTCTCAGTCGACGAAAGATTTTACCTCCTCTGAGCGAGGACAGAACAGATACTACACTTTTGTCCGGACACATTATAAACTATCATCGAATCTCAATAAACAGATCGTGTTCTCTGGTACGTTTGATTTATCACAGATAATTTGAGAAACGATTGCATGTATATACGTTCGTACGTGCGCGCAGGATGGGGTGGAGGTCGCATAGGATTATGCATGCATGTGTCGGGGTGTGGTTGAGAGAGGTGGTGTCCGGGAACGCGTTGGTGTGCGGGAATATCACTCTAGTTTGCCGAAAATGCCGCAGTGCGCTTTACTTGAGATCAAAGTAAGAGGCGGTTGGGGCGGATGGAGATTGTGGTTCCCGTGAACCTCGATTTTGCGGGAGAGAAGCCGCCTGTTTATTGGAGAATTTCCCATCTCCGTGTAACACATCTCGCTTCCTTCCACCCCCCCCATCTTCTTCCTCCTACTACTACTATTACTGATCTACCCCAGGCCAATAACACACTACACTCTCCCACCCGAAACTCTTATGCACTACCACCCGCTACCCAGAATTTGCGCCTCTCCAGCTATACTGCTACTCCGACTACGGCAAGCTTTTGTCCATGAATCGCTACCAACATCTTCACAGATCGCTGTTGGAAAATAATGTTTTTACTTAGACTGTCATTTTCATATGTTTTTAGTGTTGCAAATCTTATAAAAAAGCTAATAAAATGCACGCCTGTCTTTTTAACCATCTAGTAGTTTTATTTACGAATCTGTAACCGCTTATCAAGGACCAAAGGTTACTCGAGGATAAGGATTAATAAAGTTCTCAGTTAGCGATGAACAACATATTGAGAGGATATTGGAAACGATTTATGAAATGGTTATATTTTTTTGTAGACGTATAAACTACTAAATTCATTTCTACAACTCCTTCTATACATCGAGACTATGGTAGCGCGAGTGTGATATAATGTGAGATTCAACTCCGTCAAATCTGAAAGGTGATGGAAGATGAATGACAAAATCCTCTTCCTGTAAAAAATTCAGATGCGTCTTAAGATTGAGTACTGCCGCCACATCTTGTCATCTGTTGAACACAATACCAGGGGGGTGCTTCCCAATTGACTACATTTTTAAGTCCAATGTTAACAAGTTCTCTTTGAGTTGTCCACTTTAATAATCGAATTCTGACCATTCTACAAATTGTTTCCAATATCCTCTCAAGGTGTTGTTCATCACCAACTAGCAACCTTATTGGCCCTTATCCTTGAGTAACCATTGGTTCTTGATAAGCGGTGACAGATTCATAGAAAAACTACTAGATGGCTGAACAGGCTAGTGCTTAAGCCGAGATCGGAAGTCTACTGTTTTGTCAACAGTTGGCGATTCTAACCGTTAGGTGATTAGCGGCTATCCCCGAAGAGCGAGCCTTCTATTTTACGAATAGATTTTCATTATGGGTCATAGTAGCTGGCGATTTCATTTTCCACAGTAATCAACCCAAAACGGGGTGTATGGGATATGCAGTTTAAGTATGAAAATATACTTAGGGTAAGTGAGCTACACAAAAAAACGCCAGGCTAATTGCGAAATTTTGAATTATCTTATTCATTTTCTTTCGCCAATATTTTATTTTATTTTCGACTCCTACTGTGTAAATTCTTTTTTATTGTCTATTCAAAGTGTTTGAACCTTACGACTTTTGGACACCAAATCCTAACTGAGTTACCGTAATAATTTGACTTATTCGTTTTATTGTCTATATAAATGTATAACAACTCTTCAATGCGGCCAGACTAGTAGCCACTCCAAGCCAGGAGCGAACCTAGTACTATCTAGTTTATAGGTTGCGTCTGTAATCACTTATCTACAGGGCGGGAACACACACACGCACACACACACACACACCCACACACACACACACACACACATATATATATATATATATATATATATATATATATATATATATATATATATATATATATATATATATAAAGTATTTTTCGAAAACTATACATGAGAGTATATGTTGGGTGTATCCTGGATTCATCGATCTGGTCATGCTGGATCGGGGTAAAAACCGGCTCGTATGAACAACTCGACTTTTTAGCACAGTCAGGCGGTGCTCACTATTTTTGTATTCTCCGTAACAGATATTCCTTGTTCGTAAAAGCTGTCCCTTTTTTGTGTAAGGGTAAAACCCTCATTTATTTATTTAATTTAAAAGGCGTCTTTATTAGTGTTTATTGTCTGTTTAGGCACGTTTTCTTCGTCTGTATTATATATCCATAAGATTATGGAATCACAATCATCGGAGAGGTATAAAAGTAGAATGACATGTATGAGCGTGTATATAAATATATTTACAAGATCGATATCGGTAGATGTATTCTTTTTTTTAACATATTTCACGCAAAACAAGGCATGCCGCCACTGTAAACGTAAAGGCTTACTGAAAAGTAGGGTGTGGGTTTTGGGTGTCACCCCAAGTTGGGAGCAGTGTATCGAGATATCTGTATACATTAGTTTTAAATTTCTGCATGTCAGTAGTGTCGGGGAAACAGGGATCAGGGAGGGAGTTCCAGAGGCCAGCAGCACGAGGAAAGAAGCTATTGGATTAGAAAGCTCTCCGGCATATGGGGATCTCCACAGTGAATGTATGGGATTTAGTTAATTGTCGAGTTGGTCTAGTGAATTTACGTGGAGGGGGCACCAGAGTAGCTAGTTCATCAGAGCACAATCCATTGAAGTATTTGTAAAACAAGCACAAGGATGCAACATTGCGGCGATGAGACAGGGGCTGGAGCTGGGTTAACAGTGAGGAACCTATTAGGTTTGCAACTCTTTATTGGACCTTGTCAAGGAGGGAGAGACTAGTGGATGATGCACCAGCCCAGCCGTGGCAACAATACTCCATGCGTGGGCGGATGCTGGCTTTGTAGAGATACAGGATAATGTCAGGTGTGAAGATTTTACTGCAGCCTTGGCAATGTCTTCAATGTATTACCTGTGAAGGTTAGGCCGAGGAGTTTGAATGATGTTATTTGCCATGACAATCGGTGGTTGGAAAGGTTTCTTGTAGTTATTGAAGGAAAGGAGCTTTGTCTTTGCGGCATTAAAAGTTACCAACCATTTATAACCCTAATCCACATTTTCTCAGGATTCAGCTATTTCTTCGGATATGATCGCGTCCGTTTTGCCAATATGACGAGAGTAGAGCGCGGTGTCGTCAGCCAATATATCAATCTCAGACACAATGTCATCAGGGAGATCGTTTATGAAGATCAAGAATAATAAATGTCTAAGTATAGAACCCTAGGTAACCAGCATTTATGTCATGTTGCTTAGATGAACGGCCATCGAGGACAACCTTAATCTTTCTTTTGGTGAGGAAGGATCTAATTATACTAAGGAATTTCCCAGTAATACCGTATGAGCGGGAGAGTGGGGCTTGCTAAAGAATTTTCGCATGGGGACATAGGGCTCAATGCCTGCTTTAACCCATTTAGTTAACTCACTTGCACAATGGTCAGCAGGGAGTAAGAATGGTTTCCCTGCATACGGCGTCGCTGATGTGATCTCTGATTGACTTAAAATTATCTCGTTATTTTGAGCAACGGCTCATCAGCTTATAGGGTGATATAAATCACTAGCACAATGTGATCAGCATTCTTGAGTAGGCTATGGGCGTTCGTTACACAAACCTTCGGGCATTGAGGTCAAGAATAGGTCTAGAAGTCATGTTTACTGGTCTGCTCGATCGGGGATGTGGGTCGGGAAATCGGCAGTCTGAGAGAGGAAGTGAGCTGAGAAATTATAAGTAGTTACAGGCTGCGCGGTAAGGCTACAGAATCCCAACCAGTCACGGTTGTGTGCATTAAAATCCCCAAATACATGTGCTTTGGCATTCGAGTCAAGTGAGAGTGCTCTATCTATCCTTTCAGAGACAAAGTTTTGCAGGGTACAGTCCTGGGTCGAAGGGGAACGTTATAAGAAATATAAGTAACTAACGCTGTGGTGTAAAGTCAATCTAAAGCACACGTAGCCTTGACCATCCGATTCTAACCTATGTTCTCTAGTCAGTAAGAGGGTGTTTTGAACATAAAGTCATAGCTCGTGCATATGTTTGTCAGCGTATTTACTGTAGAGTAGGAATGTAGTCAGTCATGTAAAAGTGGTGAGAGGAGATTGAGGATTGATGGTTTGTTTCACTTAGTGCTAGGATATCCTGGGAGTTTTTCAGGAGAAACCTTTCTACGTCATTGATGTTGGTTCTAAGTCCCCGGATATTTTTAAATGCGAGTTTCAAGGACGGAGGCGAAGGTGTTTTTTGTTGGGTGTCTGGTTTAGGTTTGATTTTAGTTTTTTGTAATGGCATGTTTGTTATAGAGTCGGTTGGGCAAAGTAGGTGCTTGTTAGGTGCCAATAAGCTGACACAATCAGTCCATTAATCGCGACTTGGTCCATGTAGCCTCAGAAAAGCTTAACCGGAGATAAGTAAGGGGTCACTTTCCATGTGCGACATAGCACATACAGCTATACACGGTATTATGCAACTGATGATGGTACAGCCGTTCTTAGCGCTACGCAAGAGTTTGGGCGCCTGTCCTGTCAGTCGGAAACAGCAGCCAGACAAGCTGTCTTACCTGTACCCTCAACCTGTCGGAACAAGAGCGACCTATACTGGTCATGTAAGACTAAGAGACGAAAACCTTTCCCCAAGTTGCCAGGATAGATAAAAAGACAGACGGCGTTCATTGCCCTAGTAAGGAAACAAAACCAGGCACTGGGTGTTCTGAGGAATCCCAGCGCTGGTACCTCTGCGCCTGGCTAATAGACAAAGGAGGAGTGCAAAGGCCTGCGATAGACAGAATCTATTTACTTCTTAAGCAATTGTAGGGTTGCAAACCGGATATTTTATTCGAGATTCCAGCTGTAGGATGTTGTCGATCAGGAGGCTTCCTTCCCCAACGGTTTGCTGCCACGACGTAAGAAGTTGGTTACAAGGTTTTATTATTTTTTAGTTTTCTAATTTTCCTTCTCCAGATGGATAGTCTGACAAGGTTTTACGGGTAAACACATCGAGAGGGGAAAATAGCCTGCGCCCGTGTACTAGTCGGGTATTTACGAGCCCTAGCAGGTAAAAGAAAAAAAAACTTCCATATATATATATATATATATATATATATATATATAGAGAGAGAGAGAGAGAGAGAAAGAGAGAGAGAGAGAGAGAAAGAGAGAGAGAGAGAGACTATAAGTTCACTGAACACTGCAGAGGGAACAGAAAGTTGAAGATAGGTTTCCCTTTCGCAAGGAAGTAAACATATGAAAGACAGCCATCACTTCAGGAAATTATTGCAGTGGGAAATAGATAGGCAGGCAATAAGACAGTATATATAGATATATATCAAGAATAAAGCACATTTAAGTCAAACAGAGAATTAAGTACATTCAAATAATACACATTAGAATTTAGAGAGGTTAACATGTGAGTCGCCAAAACTGTAAGAGAAGAGAAAAATAAAACATAAATAAAAAGTGCTTATCTTTGCGTCGGTGGCATGGGCAAACATCGGGTCATGCTTAGCGCGGCTAACCTACAAATGACATTAGTAGGAGGAAAGTCACCTATTTAGAGGAAGGAATTTGACCGAAGGTGGTGGTATCTTTTACACTCGGTTCGAAGACATTTTTTTCTTTGCTATAAGTTTGCATATCGTTGGCCAAGTATCAAGAGTGATCGGGACATATCGTTTTTTGAAATAGAAATCGAAAACATTTGACTGCCTCGTCTATTAGTATTAATAAGTTAGAAACAACTAAATTAATCAAGTGATTAGCAGCCGGCGTGTGAGTTCAGGAAATTACTTCAGTAGGAAATCAATGGACAGAGAATAAGACAGTATATATATATATATATATATATTTCAAGAATCAAGCACATTTTGAAATAACATTTTTTCGATTAGAAAGAGAGATAGTTCGCTGATTCGTTTTCCTTCTAAGATTTCAATGACTAAGAAATTTAGAAAGTTTTTTTCTATCTATTTGTTCAACCAAATTGCTTTTCCCTGGTTTGTTTCTCACTCGCTGTCTGAGTTGGAGTTGCAATTCACAGTCTCTGCATTTAGTAAGAACGGTGTGAATTTCGTAAGACCGACGTGTATACGTGAAGTGGTTGAGAAGATGTATGTCCTTGCGCGGGTGGAAGGATAAGAGTGTATTTGTATGTATAGTATATGTGGTAATATGTATGTAGATATATATATATATATATATATATATATATATATATATATATATATATATATATATATATATATATATATATATGATAATTTTATTTACACAGACATGTACAAAATCTGCGACACTGGCATGTCGATGTTATCGATCAACAGTTACTATAAACTGAGATCTCATCAGGCAGAGTTAGAATCCGATCTTAACCTCAGATCATATTTGGAGAGAAGGAAATTGAGAGATAAAGAAAGAGAAGAAGAAGAAAAGAAATTTAACATTTCAAAAATTGGGGCCGTTAAAAATAAAAAATTAAAAATCTAAAAACAAAAAACAAAAAACAAACAATCTAAAAAATCTAAAACCTAAAATATGAAACAAACAGGACAAATAAATAAATAAATAAGGTGGAAAGAGAGGCATATAATGAAGGGAAAGGTGATAGGAAGGTAGACACATAAAGGAAAAGAAGGAGAAGAAAAAGGAAAAGAAAACGTCTGTTGATTCAGACCGAGAGAGAAGAGATAGGAAATAGAAAATAGGAGTGGGGAGGTTGACATGCATGATTCAAGTGTCAAAAACAACAGTTATTTTCAAGCCGAGCGGATAAATGTATTTTTCAAGTGAACTATAATATTGTGTATATGTGTGTATGCGTGCGTGCGGACAAATCGATCAGACGCGTGTAATTGGTGTGGTGGTGGGGTGTTAATTAAATGTGTCGCTAATTCTGAATTTATATTATCTTTATATTTTGTCTAGAGTTTATTAACTTACCAATAATAAATCGAATAAATATATTCGTTAAGTATAACATGATTTGTAGTAGTAATAATAATAATAGTAATAATAATAAACACCCATAATCATTGAGATGAAATACTGAAGATAATAATGAATGATAATAAAAATAATAATAATAGTTTAATTTAATTTGAAAGTACTAAAAAAATATAACTAAAGAATAATTAGAAAATGCTGGCGTTATTAATAATAATAATAATAATAATAATAATAATAATAATAATAATAATAATAATAATAATAATAATAATAAAAATAGTAATAATAATAACAGCGACGATAACAACGATAATGGTGGTCAATAATATTTAAGTATTCATAAAAAAATAATGGTTTAGGAAAGAAATAGAATAATTAAGAAATATTAGAAATACTAGGAGGTAGTGATAATCATAATAATAGTAAATAATAAGATAATGTTTGCCGATATTGTGACATGGGTTAATGCTTTCAATAATGCTGATCATTTAAAAATTGTAATAATAGTGGTTTTACCGTCAGCAGTAATCAAAGTGGTAATCCCAATAATTTTAACAATAGTCATAATGATACTGAAAAATTAATAAATAATAATAGAACAGTACAAATAGTAGTAGTAGTTATACTGATGATAATAATAGCAATAAAGATGAAAACAGTAATAATAATAACAATAATAATAATAATAATAATAATAATAATAATAATAATAATAATAATAATAATAATAATAATAATATTAATAACAATAATTATATTAATAATAATGGTAATAATAATAATTGAAATAAAATAATAACGTTATAGATAATGACATTATCATTAATGACAGTAGAAGCAAAAGTCAGGTAACGGTAAAACATGGCAATATCAATATTATTAATGATAGTAATACTGTTAATTTCACTGCCGCAAATAATAATAACTATGATAGTAACAGCAGACATGATACCACCACTAACAACAATAATCATCTTGATAAAAGTACAGAAATTAAAAATAATTCAATGTCAAATAATTAAGTTTAAAATATTTATAATGGTAATAATAATTGATAATTATAATCTAAAAATAATCTAAAAAATACAAAAATATTAATCAATAAATGGATAAAAATATATAAGGGAATACTTTAAGGGTTAAGAAAAATACAGAAGATGACAATTAGTATTAATCGTTTTGAGTATGATAATAACACTATTTTGATGATAATAATAATAATAATAATAATAATAATAATAATAATAATAATAATAATAATAATAATAATAATGATTAATAAAAAAGGTATCAGATGATAGTTGTGTTGACAAAATTACCAGTTGATGTGTAGGTGAAGTTTAAAATTTTTTTTTTTAGATAGTAACCACCTAAGGGGTTATAAGTGGATTACTAAGAAGGTGTAATATATTATGCCTACAGTTAATTGATGTTTCTTGTTTTTTGTTTAGAAGTTTGCTCCTATCACTAAATTTAATTATTTCAAGTTTTTCTGTTAGGCAAAGGTAACAAGGTGAGTTTAGGGAACCACAGGTGCTAGTTTTTCTGATTGTGTTCCAGGTCACTGTTGGTGATTGGTTATTGTTGTATAGTTCCCAGTAATATATAGAAAGTGAGGTTCTTTTTTGATATGTAGGGTTATTAAAAGAACACTTATGGCCAGTATATCTTTCTTTGGAGGTATTACCAGCCATACCTATGTAGAATTTTTTCAGGGTTGGGTTTTCTTTAGTAGAGATTGTTGCTTGATATACTGATTGGGGTATTAGGCAATGTTGTTGTAATGGGCATTATTTTTTTTTGTGCAGTTACAGGCCTTGGTATTTGTTGTTTTCATCGCGGTAGTTTTTTCATTTAGAATTTTATTGTTATGTTTTTCTATTATTTTTTCTAAATTTTCGCCACAGCTATAGCTTAATTTGAGGGTGTTTTTATTAAAAATGTTATGCAGTATGTCGTTGGAAGGGAAGTGTAGATTAATTAAGTCTAACATTATTTTTACCGAGTTTGGTTTTAACCATGTTATTATATGCGTCCGGTGTTGGGAGTTGTAGGTTTGGTGAATTTAATTTGCGTGTTTTTGTATCCACTTTGCTTATACGCTTTATTTTAAAAGTCCTAATGTTTGTTATACATTTCTTCACTAGAAGAGGTATGACTAATTCTTTTTTTGATTGATCTGGGGAGGTGTTGAATTATGTTTTTTGGGTGGTTAGAGAGTGGATGGACATTGTCTTTAGTAAACTGTTCGTAAGTGTATTTATTTAAGTTGAATGTTACGTCTAAATAGTTAACTATTTTAATGTTAGATGTTATTTCTGCTTTGAGATCTAATCTTTTCATTTCTCTAAGGATAATTTTTTTTACTCTTTCACATTTTTGTCCATTTGAGTTCTTTACCATTAGTAATCCGTCATCCCTATATAGGCCTATATCTTCAATGCTAATGTTTTTTGTGAGATTATATAGCATGTAAAGACCAACTAGATCAGTGACTTCTGCTGAGTCCAGGGATCCCATACAAACATCAAAAGATCCCAATTGATTGCTTTTGGTCCATTGTTCATGTTTACAGATTAGTACTGTATTTCTGCATTATATATATTTTATATCATATATATATATATATATATATATATATATATATATATATATATATATATATATATATATATATATATATATATCGTATGGATGGGTGCGTATAAAGTACAGGTTTTATTTATTGACGTATTTCTAGCCTAACGTACTTATTTGAGTGTCTGTCTATATACATATATATGTAAATAAATGCTCTTTGTATTCGCATTTAGATTCAATTATTTTATTTACGGATATTAGTTTAGATGTGAAAATGGGTATATGTGTATATATGTGTGTGTATCAGATTGTATATGGGCGTATATGTGTATATATGCATATGTACGTATAGCTCTATGTATGTAGTTATGAGCATGTGTACACATGGATATGTATATATATATGTATATATATATGTGTATATATATGTATATACATATATATATATATGTATATGCGTGTATACCTGTTTATATATATGTGCGCATATGAATAAAGTTATTATATAGGTCAGCTTGAAAATACATAATTTGCTGACCGTTAAAACATTTGACATTGTTAAGTGTTTAATCGGTACTTTTACGAACGTATGCACGCATATGATTATTCATAGGCGACATTGAAGATCTTATCGAGTAGTGTAATAAAATGTATAAAAGGATTTGAAAGCGGTAAAACATACTCATTAAACTTAAATGATAAAAAGAAAAGGAATGGCAAGAATGTGTAATTTTATATGAATCTTGCTTATTTAAATTATACACCCATCCCAACTCAACCGGGAGAATACACATGATAAAAAGTTTTTTATTTCACTTTCTATTTCTTCCAAAGGCCTGAAGAAGTTGGCTCTCTCAAGAGATATCCAAGCTGATACATGTATGCACATATGTAACCAATAATGTTTGTATTAATTAATTTATACTATATATATATATATATATATATATATATATATATATATATATATATATATATGGGAAGAGAAGGATGAAGGTAATCCGACGTGATGGGAAAATGAAAAAGGAAAACCAAAAAATGGATGTTTTTTATGTGTACATCAACGGTTCGTCTTTATTTATAAGACTTCATCAGGATGATAAAATAGAGAAAAAATGTCATGCAAGTACAGATACATGTAGGGTAAACATATTGGGAGGAAAAATAGAATGAAATAATGGCCACTGCTGGGTGGACGTCCGTATTTGTTGGAGAAATAGAAATGAATGTTGAAGAAAATGAGTGGGGAAAAAATGGAAGGATGGGGTGAGCAAGGACTACTGTGGCTGGTGGTAAGAGAAAGAGGTGGGGGATGAGCAGGGGTTAAGTGGATGGCAGAGAGGGAGTGGAGGAAGAGGGGGGAGGGAGGTGTTTGACCAGATGGCTGCGGTCAAGATTGAAGGGGAAAAGTAAGTTGGAATGTTTGTGTATGGGGGGTGTATGAAGGGAAAGGAGGATGGGTAGAGAGGGAGGGGGGCTGTGATTTTGGTGGATGGGCGAAAGTTATGGTCTTAGAAAGCGTTTAGAGAAAATGAGGGAATTTAAGAAGGGATATGGGAGAAAATAGTTGAGAGGGGGAGAGGGAGGATTTGTTGTGATAGGGTGTGAAATATTTGAAATATTTGGAAAATGATAGCAATGAGTGAGGGATTGGAGGGGTGGAGGAGGGCGGTAATTGAAAGGGTGGGTATGGAATATTTGAAATATTTGGAACATGAGAAAGTTTATTTGGACTGCAGTATTAAAAGTGTGAGGAAAAAAAAAAAAAAACGGAAAAAAGTAAGGAGAAAATGAAGATTCAAGGAGAAAAAAAGGAAGGGAATGAGTAAATGGAAGAGTGTTATAAAGGTTGGAGATGAAAATAAAAGTTAACCATGATCGGGCAAGAGTCTTTGTTCTGTGAGGATGATATTGCTTATTAAGGGTGATAGGTTAAGGAAACCATTTCGTTGCTTGATGGTGGTGAAGGCGGGATGAGGGCAGTTTCCAATAATCTTCGCCGAGATTTGTTGTGGATGTATTTAGTGATTTTGGCTTGTTTAAATTTGAACGCATGACCATGTTCTAGTGCATGGGAGAAAAGTGCACTAAGAGGGTTGTTGTTTTTTATGTCCCATTTCTGTTCATTTAATCGTTTCTTTAATTCACGTTGTGTTTCTCCCACGTAAAATTGATGGCAATCATTGCAAGGGACAGTATATAAGCCGGCATGGGATGTGGGTGTTTTTTGGAAATGTCTGGATGTGTTTAAAGTTTGTTTTATGGAGTGAGATGTGGTTTGTACTGTTGGAATGCCTAGTTTGTTTAGCGTGTTGCATATGGATGTGTTATTAGAATGCGTGGGTATGAGAAGGGGTCTGTCTATCAGAGAGGTGTAAGGAGTTTGATTTTAAACACAGAACAAAGACTCTTGCCCGATCATGGTTAACTTTTATTTTCATCTCCAACCTTTATAACACTCCTGATGAAGTCTTATAAATAAAGACGAAACGTTGATGTACACATGAAAAAACATCCATTTTTTGGTTTTCCTTTTTCATTTTCCCATATATATATATATATATATATATATATATATATATATATATATATATATATATATATATATATATGTTTAGTTTGTGGATGTGTTTGCTTGTACTGTGTTTTGGAATTGGTTGTTGGAGATCTATGGCGCTATTATAATTGTATTTGTGATAATCGATCTTAGGGAGATAGGTTCATGGATTGCGTATATAAGTTATTCTAATTATTATAATGGAGAAGTCATGGGCGTATGTATACGGCTGCTATTTCCACACGTCTAGGAGTTCAGTTAATGGAAGAGTGTCCTGGAGAGAGTCTGATGGTACCCCGTGTGTTACTTATTTGTATTGTTGGTCGATTTAGCCAACATCATTTTTTCCTATAGAAACACATGTTACAAAACTCCGATTTTACATTGATTACATTTATAGATGTGTTGTAGATTCCTTGTACTATTTTGAGTATATATTTTATATGCGGTTGCGGATTTTTGTTGTTCAATAATCCTCATATATATATATATATATATATATATATATATATATATATATATATATATATATATATATTTGTGTCTTATATACACACATTATCTCTCTCAAATAATCTCGATTTCTGTTGGCATTAATAGTCTGTTTACCAAGATACCATTGAATTAAACCATCGCTTAATGTTCAGATTATGTTTACCGTGGCCCCTTAAAATCTCCACAATACCTGAACAATTTTTTGTTGAACTGATGATGCTTGAACCTAAATCAGTTTCCTCCAGCTTCAATAATATAATGTATCGGCAAATTGATGGTATATCCACGGGTAGTCCACTTGGTCCATACTTAGTTTACATTTTCGTTAGATTTCTGGCAAAACATTTATTTTCTAAAATGACAAAGCTGTTTTTTACACTTTTTTGGAGTAAGGTTTAACAGTTTCTTCGTCTTTTTATGACTTGCAATCCATCGTTGCAATTTTGTATAGAGGTCGAAAATTGTGGTTCTCTCCCATTCTTTGATGTTTTAGTGTGTAAAGCTTGTTTAACGTTTGAAACCTCTTTGTATAGAAAACACACCTTTACTAGTCTGTATCTACATTGGGTTTCCTTCGCCCCTAAATCAAGAAAAGTGAATCTTATTGGTATTATTACTCATCCAGCACTTATGATGTGTTCCCCAACGCGACTCGACGCGGAACCTCGTGAAATTACCAATATTATTTTGCCGATAGATATCTCATCAATATAATAAACAAAACCCATTGTACAGAAAGTTGCTATACTTAATGGGGACGAATGTATTGGTTCGTTACGATGTCTTATCTTCCATGGTTAGGTACCGAGAGCCTTGTGATTATCAATAGGAGTTCTTCTTCTCAATGCTGTTTTCCAGCAGTCATGTTTACACGACTGAAATCTTTTTTTCTCTTCTTTCCGTAAAGATGTTTTGCCAGCCATTCAAAATAATTCTGTTGTTTATAAATTTCTGTGTCAGTGTGGAGCTGACTACGTTGGCAAGACATCCAAAAGATTAGAAATGAGAATACCCCCTACAAATATCACGTGATATTCGTTTTTACATCACCCGGGAACTTTCAAGCACATGAATCTTCCATCGGTAATCACCTGGTTGGTACAAATAGTTGTTCTGACCAGTATTCCGATGGGTGGTTTTCTGTTTTACGCAGTGGCAGGTCGAACTATCATCTCAATAATATTTAGGCGTGAGTTATGAACAATTCTGGACTCATCCTGTGTAGACAAAATATTTTGAAACATCAGTTAGAGATCTTCCAATATTCAAATCCCCCATAACTTCGAGAAGTTTACGCCTTTTTTTACTCTCAATTGAATTTATAACTGAATAAATTTCCCCAATCATTTCTCATCTGATATCTTTACTTTTTAATTTACCATTCTGACGTTGCCACTTTGAGGATCAGACGATTAGGCCTTAAAAGGTTTACACTTTTATTGTCATTAATTAAAGGTATGACTACATATCAACCAAATCATTTCATTATCACATCACTACAGTATAAATCTCTATGCATGAGTGGATAAAGTGTGTGAGGATCGCTGAAGAAAAATTCCTACCAGTAAAATACATAGACCTGTTGTGCTCGCATACCCTTAATGACAATAAAAGTGTAACAATTTGGGAATTTCCTTACTTTTGTACATTTAATGTATATGGATTTTCATCTTAACCCTATTAAGGGCATATGATTTCAGTATACTGGCATTTATCATGGAATGTCGCTACTTTTGTAAAGGCTATGTTCCTCACACCTGACATTATCCTGGTCATTTTTAAGGTGTTTTGGAATTTTCTGGAAAACTAAGGTATATGGTACACTGAAAGTAAAATGCTCTCAACTAGACCCTAGAACCTCTATCTCTGCCAAAAATCAGCTGACTCCATCGAAGAGTTGATGAGATACAGGGTGGCACATACGTACGTTCGTACGTACGTACGTACACACATATAACATGATCTCTGGGTTGCCTTGACTAATGATGCTGAAATTCTACACACTTATAGAACCTATCAAATAAAAAATGTGTGCAAAGTTTTGACTAATTTTGTTTATTGATTTATGAGTTATGATTGATCAAATAAATGAGATTTCCAGCATAGGATATTTTTGAAATCTATTTAGGGATAGAGCGCTTTCGCGCCTCCCTTGATATATATATATATATATATATATATATATATATATATATATATATATATATATATATATACCAATACCTTTAAGTGTAAAAGTTAATCAGTTAGGATTTTGTGACCAAGTAATGGATGGTGAATGTGTACATTTTTAGTAGACAATAAACAGATCAAAATAGAAATTAAACATAAAATGTTGACGCCGGAAAGGAATTATTTAATTCAAAATTTTGTAGTTGGACTGACGTTTCTGTGTAGCTCAGTTACCATAAGTATATTTTCATAGGTAAACTGCATAGGTCGCATCTGTACTGTTGTCTTTAAACCATCCTCCCAGGCATTACCTCCCCATTTGGAAGAATAGTGCAATATGTGTCTACCATCCAAGAAATTACATTCTCCTTATCTGGCGTTAATTCTTTACTTTAAGATTTATTTCTTGTTGCCTGAAGCTTTATCTGGCTTTACAATTTATATAAATTCTCATTTGAAAGATTGAAAGTTTGGGAAGCTATTCTCATCAAAGGATTTCATAGAGATAAACACACTTTGTTTAACTAAATTAATTATACTTATATGAAATGGAATCGTTAAAAAGTTAATGACCAAAAGATGTTGTAATAATACAAATTACGTAGTTTGTCTTTAAAAAAATAGCTAAACAAATATGAAAGTAAAAAGACTTGGTAGGTACGGCGAGTCTATTATATAAAGAAAAGTTGTCAGTTAGTATGTGTGCCCAAATAAAAATATAACAACTACACAATACACACCTTAAAGTGAATGTATTTTTATTCACCAGCGCCTCGGATAAAATATAGGCATTTTAAAATATCATATTTTGGAAGTCAACCAGAACATAATTAGTCAAGAAAGTGGACATTTAGAATATTTTTCCAGTTACCAGAGAAAGCGAGAGAGTATATGACATATAGAGAGAGGTAGGGGAGAGGGAAGATAGAGAAAACTAGAGAGAGGAATAACGTGGAGGTAATGGGGAGAGAGGAGAGAAAGGAGGAGAGGTGTAGAGGCGGTTAAACAGAGTAGAGAAAAAAGCAAGAAGATTTAAAAGAAAAATGTTACATTTCAAAATTTTTGAGATGATGATTGAAAATTTGATTTATTTGCATTATTCAGATTACTGTTCTCATCTTGGATGCTATACTTACAACGTTTCAGGCGATGTAACCTCCGACCTTCTTTAGATGTATCTTGACCAACTCTGGAATCTTTCTGTCGAACTCAGCAATGCATTAATTGTTTTTCTCTTCTTTTACTTATCTATTAGTATTTTTCATCTTTTTCTTATCGATTAGATTCGTTTCAATGATTTGAAATAGTGAATATAACATGTATTGCTAAGCGACAGCGGGCGAAGTTATGTATGTGTATATGTTTATGTATTTGTATGTACAAGTTACACTCCTAAACTAATTAAAACATCATTAGTAATTTTGGAACACCGTTACTCGGCGCCAATGGTTCAAATAAAGGCTATATTTAGTTTAATTGAGATCTATGGAAAAGAGGTTTCAACGAAAGGGCAAGCACTTCGTGAAAATACAGGTAGATGCGAGTGTTGTGTAATTTTAACAATAGGTATTAGACATTGATTCATAAATATAAACCAAATTTCAGTTTTTTAGTATTTTAAAGTGAGTATTTTAATTTAATTTAAATACAATTGTCGTATTTGACGGTTTTCTTACTTTAGCCTCTAATCTATGATAAAGTGAAATCGTTTTTCCCTCCGAATTTAGATAACATAAACATATAAAAAAAAGTTTCATCGCATTCCGATTTGCCTAAACACACATGCGTGTTTGAAGAACTCATGTATTCATGTATTCTTATTTCAATATTTACTATATTTTGCCCTATTATCTGACTCTCCCAAAAACAACTTCTAAAGAGAAAGTAGCTTCGAATGTTACTCACTTCTAAATATCTACTTTAACCGCTACCCATATGCAGGACCATTTCTTACTAGAATAAGAATCTCGGTTAATTCACCTAAATATTTCAGATTAAGAGATTATGATCCAGATATTCTTAAAGCCTGACGCCTATACATTCTGTAAATATTCTGGGTAAACGGATTACGTTTTTACAAACAGATCTACTTAGGCATTCAAAAATGACCACATTTGCTTTCGCACATTAGAACATTTTAACGTTCGAAAAATATCACATTTTTCACTTTTGTTTTTCATTGTCTTCAGGTCTATTACTAACTGTTATTAAACGAATATAAACATTTCGTCTCCCGAAAAATGCAATTTCACAGTAACATATGAGGTCGGTTTTTCATGTGTGGAGAATCTGGCTCTCCAAAGAAAATAAACGTTGCCTCACTCTACAATGTTTTCTTCTCAAGCGGAACACAAATCATTTCTTGGGTATTATTCTGTATTCGATACGTTATTAAAAATACTTTCAATATAAACTATTTAGAATATATATATAAAACACATAATAAATCATATATCCAAACAAAATAAATATTGCGTCAATCAAGAAAATGTATTCGTAGGCAGAAAAAAGTTACTTCGGTAATATTCTCTAGTGGATACGTTATTGAAACAACATTTTGAATATACACTATTTTAAATGTATTTTCGAACAATCAGAACAACATTGTTTATAGCCACACAAAATTATTACAAAATAAACAATTTAATAAAAATTGCCGAAGTGACGGAAGTTTAGTAGATCAAAACGTGGACTGACCACCTGGGCATAACAAGTTTGAATCTAGTCGGTTCCATAGAATCACTTTCACTTCGTGGTCCCTCCTGAAAAAAATGCTAGCAACAGAATCAAGCAGGTCAACAAGGTTGTACCGTGTTGATTCATACGAAGTAACTTTTTACTTTTACCGATATTATTTGTGAAAAATCCCGATCTATCCCACAAAGTAAACATTGCCTCAGTCTAAAAAGATTTCTTCTTAGGTAGAATAAAAATAATTTATTCGGTAAAATTCTGAATGGCATATGTAATTAAAACAATACTTTCAATATCAACGTTAAAACAAATAAGAAAGCATCTATCCGAACAAAATAAACATTGCCTCACTCTCGAATGTTTTTTTAGCCCGAAAAAAATAATTTATGCATTGGATACATAAACAAAAAAAAATGGTTAAAAAATAAACTTTTAAAAAACTATTTTCAATATTATTTGTGGAAAATACCTCTTTTAAAACAAAATAAAAATTGCCTCATTCTAGAAGGATTCTCCTGATTATTCTATATTGATTACGTTTTTTTCTTTCGCTTTTCTTTTTGAAGAGGGACTATATTGTTTTTATTTACAATATAATAATGCGTTCAAGAAAGTGTTTAAAATAAATGAACACATGTAAATAAATACAGTAGGAAGGGGAACTTTTTTCTAACCGGTTCAATTCTTACATTTTCTTTAGTTTCTTTTTGGTGAGGGGAGGCGGTTGCAGTAATATATATATATATATATATATATATATATATATATATATATATATATATATATATATATATATATATACTGTAAGTATACTTAATCTAACCCTAACACTTTACTAAAACTAACCTATAGATTGATTTTTTTTCTTAAACCGGGTACAATTGAGAAAAATATTTCTGGAGGACAAGTGACTAAACTAGAACATAACACTGTCGGCGTATATCTAAGCCACAATAAATGGTTGCACCTTACGAAAATTTAAATTGTCAGGTATAAGTCTTTTAGTGACTTATAAAAATAACTTTTTTTTTCAATTTCCTTTTTAGAACAGGGGATTTGTATTTTTACAATAAACATATGCGTTGAAACTAATTGAGGTTTTCCATATGAGAAAGTATTGGGTAGCCATGCTTAAAAATAAATTCAAACATGTAAGTAAATACAAACAAGGGATAAGTTTTTCTTAAGCGAAAAAAACTTACATTTTTGTAAGTGTTTTGTGGGGGGCAGTCATAGATATACTGTAGGTATTTCTAACTCTAACCCTCACACTAACCCTAACCCTCACACTAAACTAAAACAAACCTGTTGCCGAAAGTAAAGATTGTTTGTTTTTCTGAAACCGGGTACAATTAAGGAATTTGTTTTAAAATATTTTCGACAGACAGAATTTAAATGAAATACGTTGTTTGCACGTTTCCATTTACTGCTAACTGGCCAGAAAGTGGGTGCTCATTTAGCGTTACATTTTTATAGAAAAGTAATTCCCACTCCCAGGTCTAAAATATGTACTTTTTTATATTACTTTTTTGCGGATATTCAATTCAGGCTGTTTACATTTAATCTCCCACCCAAATTAGAATCTAATGATTATTTTGGAGGGAACTATGCTGAGTGTGATAGTAAAAAAAATACTGATGTTTTTTGTCTTTGTTTCAGACTGCTTTTACAACTTGTAAGATCCGCAGAGCTTTAATGACCTCAAAACTTCGAATGGTCAAGTAATGAATGCATTCAGGATGTATGTAGTGCACATGGACTACTTGAGAATGCTATATAGCTGCGGGTAATTTGAGACATTTGTTTGCCATTATGTTGACTACATGTGCAATGTCACATCCAAAACAACTTTGGTATGCACACTAATAAGCACTTAATGCAGAGTAATGTACAAAACAAGTATCTGCAAAGGCTTATCTGCCCAGTGGATCAGGAGGTATAGCTCTCTCTAGAATGGAGCATGACTATCCAGTCACTATTTTCAGCACCGGCCAATATCTGATGAGTTCCCAGACCCAAACATTATCATGATACATCAACATCAAGGAATAAGAGCCAGTAGAAAAAAATTCCATCACAAAACTAGCTAAATATTTCGGACAAAATTTGCCCTAAAAATGATACAGAAACATTAAACCAGCCTGCCACGGAAATACCATAAAAGAGCTGCCAGAAAGACGCCAAGACCTTCCATTACATAAACCTGGTAGGATGGGCCAACCAACACTGTACCAAACGCATTATGGATGAACTATCGCTCCACTATAATCCTTGGAGGATGATTATGGCTGCCCAAGATCAAAAGTTTATAACCAATACATTTAAGAAGATGAGTTGTCTCATCAACGACAAGTGCAGATTCTGCCACACAGAGGTTGAGTGTGTAGCCACCTGACATTCAATTGTAACGTTCTCCTGGGGGACGGCTACTATACAATGCGACACAATGGGGTTTGCAACAATCTTCAGTAAATCATCTATAAAAAGTAAAATATCCAGTGAAGCAGCAAGTCCTAAACACATATAACCAGAATGAACTGTTGGAAATAAGTCATACATTATCCAGTATAGCTATGCAATTCTGAGAGAAACATAACTAGAAAACCGAGGTGGTATTCCTGATATTGTGATACTGGACAAGTGAGAGAAAGTAGCAATCCTAGTTGAAATCAGTGTGCCTAATAATGCTGGCTTAAGCAGAGCTTAGAGGGAGAGAATGACAAGGTATTATGTACTACACATTCCTTAAAAAATGACAGAGAAATGTTTCATTTTACAAACAAAATGATTAAGCATTGAATAGATGTGTATTAGGTAATGGTGAATATTAAAAGCAGATGCAGAAGCAATCGGCCCTGACAAATTATTAAGTGAATTCTGAATTGTTCACCGGTATCAAGTTTTGAAAAACAACAGCAGCAGTTGTCGCCGCTACTCTACCAACTACCTTTGATCACCTTCTTTTGTTCATCTCCTCCATCCTCATCTTCTTCATGTGGCAAATTAAGCAGTACATACTAACGTTCACTTTGTTATTCATCATATAACCACTACAAGTTGATAACGTAAGAAAAACATCTTTTAAATAAATAAATAAATACGAAACTCCGGCTAATTTCTTTCACTAAAAGTTAAATCAAAATGCTCTCTTTAAGTTACTTCAAGTTTAAACTATAGTACTACTTTATATTGTTATATATTACTCATACGTATGCTATCTATATCGTAAGGCTAACCAATATGCATATTGCTTTTCTAAAGGGCATGTTATTGTTGTTTTTTTAATTCAACACAACAAATCGTTCCGTTTAGGAATATTGTTTTATTACACCTTCAAGTGTTTATCATTTTGGTTCAAATGTTCTTTTACAACTTTTCCTTGGAGATGGAACTGATTTGATTTTGAGCAATTAGTTATCCTTTTCTAAATTGTATGCTGAAATTATTTCTTTATAAATACACACCGTCGTCCTGGCAAATTGATTTCTTTCTATCTTTACGGTCATATGTAATAGATACATCAATTCATTTCAAAATATTAATGTTTATCTAACCATTTTTTAGTTTACGTATTTCAAGTTGCGAACTCAGAGAAGCGAGCTCTTTAATTAAAAAGTTATTTTCTACTGTGTTTAATTTGAAGCCTCTCAAATAACCGGGAACCAAATAACTGGCGACGTGATGCAATCATTGCGTCACGCAGCCAGTTATTGAACCCTATAAATTAAGGTTTCTGTTAAAAACATCGTTTTATTCCTAATTTGGAAAATCATTGTTACATTTCTGTTTCGACAAGAACACACTTATTTTCCGTGCATACATCATCCAGGAGATCTGACAGATCTTTCTCTACGTACGATGTCAGCTTGTAGTCAATATATAATCGATAGGCAGTCTTCAACCAATAACCTCGAATCCTGACATTGCTGCCAGTCATAAAGCCTACTTTGATCTTTGCTGTTTGTTCTTAGAAAATCAACCTTTTCTTTATCGATCTGCATTGAGTGATATCGATGATATAAATGTGACACACCTATAGACAACTAGTGTCATATATATATATATATATATATATATATATATATATATATATATATATCAACTGCGGTATTAACAAATATCCTAGATGTCATAATATCTATGTTTACTAATAGTGTATATGAAAAAATCTCATCCAGGGTAACCGACGAATTTTTACATTTCATCAACTTAAACATTTCCTTATATATATATATATATATATATATATATATATATATATATATATATATATATATATATATATATATATATATATATATATTTGAAGACAAGTAAAGGATGAGAATACAGATTGTGTATATACAATATCTATTATGGCCTCAGTGTCTCAAAACAAGGTGTTTCAAATAAAATAAATTTATTTTTCCTTCCTTAAACTATGCATTCATATAAAGCCATGACTTAAGGAAGGAAAATATATTCATTTTATTTGAAACACCTTGCTTTGAGACACTGAGAGCGTAATGAACATTTGTCATATTAAAATAAAAACAATCGTGTAATAAAACAAAACAATAACAAAGTATAGTTAATTAATAAAGTATCTTTTTGCACATCAGTATGCAAATTAGTCAACTTTACTACTCATATCACATATACATAACTAGTGTATAAAACAAATAAAGTTCTACTATTGTATGAATTTGAATAAACTTTAATTAGATAAACTTTAATAAACTTAAAATAAGGAGTTTTCACCTCACCGTTAGTGCGAGAAATAAGCCTAACCTTCGTATTTATTCATACTTTGTACTGTTACGTTAAAAAAGGGGATGCTATGTCTTGCTTAGGCTAGATCACCTGTTAAATAAAAAAAACGTAATAAATAATAAAATAGTTACAGTATACGAAATAAGTGGCCATCAACATGTGGCGGCGCATAGGAGAACTCTAGGAACTCTTTAGTCATTACCAACTTGCAAAGAGAAATAGAAATTGAAGGTTACTGATGGTCTATTCTAGAACGACCCACTCGGCCGGTGCACTGAGTGAGACTATTAAAACATTAGTATTGTCAATCGTCTGCGAATCTGTATTTTTCCATTGAAATCAGGTAGTCTTCCACTCTGATCTGGGAATGCTAAGAACAGACTAGAACATCACTCAGGGGGGTGCATTTATCTTCTTTAATCAGCAAACTCATTCTATCCGTAAAATCTTGAAATTAGATAAAGGCTTGCTATTTTACACTCCACTCTCACTATAACTTTACACATGAATAAAAAAAATAAAAACGAAAACCGAATAAAAATAAATTAACAAAAATATCCATTTCATTTCATAAACATTTTAGACATTAAAGATTCTAACAGCATATATTTTACGTCATATGTCGCACTATATTGTTTGAAATTCTAACGACTATGTTTTCGTTTGAAAATAAAACGAACTTTTGAAAATATTTGTACTTGTGTATCATTACTTCTAATCAATCATCCCGAGGAAGTCTTAAAATAAAGAGGAAACATTGATTAATACATATGTAATATTTTTAGTTTTCCTATTATTTTCATTTTTCATTACGTGAAAATATCATTTCTATTTTTATTATATATATATATATATATATATATATATATAATGTATATAAATATCTATCTCTATATATATATATATATATATATATATATATATATATATGTGTGTGTGTGTGTGTGTGGGTGTGGATTGACATTTGGCCGTTTCTTTAAACAAATTGTAAATGTGTTTTTTTAGTGAAAAGAAATCTCGTTTTTTATCATGTGGGCAATATTTCGGAGCACGACGATCTATTCGTTCTACTGATCCATCAAAAAATAATTTCTACTGAAACGTACGTAAACAGAATATTCGTTGGAATTGTTTACTTTTAAAACGTGATTTAAATGTTATTTTTAATCTTTAAATCTGGATATATATACACACTGGGGGAAATAAATTTAAGACAGATAGTGAAACTTTTATTCGTAGCAAACTATTTATAAAATAAATGTATATAAATTATTTATACTTTTAACATTCTATGCAGAATATATTTCCCTGTCATATTTTTATATAACTTTAAACTTGTTATTTCAAAATTGATAAAAAATATTTCAAAATTGTCGGCACAATTAAGTTTAGACGGTATATGATTATTTTAAATTCATTGCTAAAATTAGTGTCTGAATTAATGCATGATATCGTGTAGTAATAAAGCATTGCTTTAACCTTAATTAGCTTCAGGAATGTTTCATATTCTTAACTCGGTTACTAGATCACAAAAATGGTGTTGCTTCACCAACAAACGTTCAGTATTTTAGCGTCAGCAAAGAACGGAAGTGTCGTAAAAGATACTGTACAGTAAGAGGGTTAAAAAGCTCGAGAGTGCAAAGAAAGAAAACAACGCAAATGAACGGGAAAACTAATAGGCTACCTGAAGCTGATCGAATGCTGACTGCCATAGACATTTTTAACTAATTATCCGGCGAAAATTAAATCAGTTTCGCGCCTCAGACCGTCCGTAATCGTTTGAAAGAATTCGGATTATCCGGCAGAACAGATAGGTAGAAGCCAATGATTTCGCAAAAGAAACGCCTAAAAAATATAAAATTCCTGAATAGCCATATTCAATGAACTACTAACGACTAGACTAAAATTCTCTACAGTGATTACTATTGCGTATGCATTTTTCGATTACATAGAAAAACACAGCAGACTCCGCACAACTCAAAAATAAGAAGTACCACAATTACCTTTTTTATTTTGTTATGACTATATATAATAATATTCTGACAATGACTATTAGTATATATGATAATATTCCTTACTAACTAATACTATCATATACCATATATTAAATTGTGTTATGAATGATAGAGAATATATATACTAATATTCCTAATATTCCTAAGTAATAATATCAAGTACCACAAGTATTCTTTTATTTTTGGTTATAAATGATGGAGGCTATTCATAATAATATTCCTAACTTTAATATAGATAAATAGACAGACAGATCGATAGCGCTGTTGGCCGCGCCTGAACTTACAGTTTTAGGACATTTTGCTGAGCGACTTTTCGCATTAAGTCTCCACAACAGTCTGATTTTACAATCTAATAATTCCCTCTCTCTGTTCTCACATGACGTCATATCCGTGGGTGACATCATCCACATATTGTAATGATTCTAGACGTTTTCACCTACCATTTCAAATTTGACCCTAGTGTCAGATCAGTCCAGAATACACTCTGGGAACGTTTTCTCACGTACCCATTCAGATATCTCAAAATGTAGTGTAATAGATCAAGCATTCATAATCTAATAAAATAAATTCTGCATAAAGTGTTAAAAACTAAAAAAAATGATATAGTTTTATTAAAACACATATTTTGATGAGAATAAAAGTTTCATGATCGGTTTATGTATTTTTCCAGCGTGTGTTTATATATATATATATATATATATATATATATATAGTATTTCAAGTTATATTGAAAAGAAATCAATAAAATACTCGATCGCAGAAGAGTGAGAACTGATAGAAATAATTTATTGGAAAACTTTGTAATATATTTAACAATTGTACCGCGGTTTCATCCAGATGGGCTAACTTTTAGAAATTAAAAAAAGTCTATGCCCATAGAGACTCGTCAGCGCACTGAATCGAGAGCGAAACAAAAACACATGGGAAATTGCTTCTTTGTTTATCGGTTGAAAAAAACGGTGTGTCACTGAAAAATCTTTTTGGAAAAAGTGTCTTAGTTGGGATTCATTGATTTTTATTTTATTTATTATTAATAATTTTGTGCTTTAAAAGAAGATTTTATTTCTTAATAAGTGTTTTATTTAATCATTTATTTGCACGTTGAATATCTTCTATAGAACGGAGACGTCCCTCGGCGTCTTGAAAAATGAAACCAAATTCAGCGTTCAAAACAGCGTACTTCTGAAGTCACGTTTAAGAAGTTTCTGGGGGTCAATTTTATGTGTTCGATTTGATTCATTGAGTTTTATTTAGTTTATATTTATGCGTTTGTGTTTTAAAGGGTTTATTTTATTTAGTGATTTATTTACTTATTTATTTATTTGTAGTTTTGTATTTTATGGTCGTCACTGAAAAAGAAAAAAAACAAAGGGGTATGGCGTCTGAATTCTTCGTTTAAAGGGAAGCTTTTTACGTGTCCTATTTGAAGGAAGTAACGGGTCAGGGTTAAATATGATATATGGGTCTTAATCGTTATTCAGTTTTAGTAAGACTAATTTAATTATTTATGATAGGTGTAGTCTGATTTACTGCTTCAAAGATGTGTTTATTTAAAGAAATGAGTGTATGGTGTAGTTTACTGATTAGCTTCTGGTTGGGATTTATTCGGATTTGTATTTTTTTATTTGTAATTATTTATAGCTTTGTATTATTTGTATTTTTTATTTTACCAAAAATTATTTTTATAGAATATTTTTATAATATTTATATATATATGAGGGCGACCGTATTTGAGTGGATAATTATTATGTAGTGACGGAGGGTATATTTTGTTAGTGAAAGAGTTCATCTAATGAATATGTAATGTTTTCACTATCATTGCCATACGCATTCGTGTTAGGTGTATGTGTTTAGTTAATTCTGTTGACTTTATCTAATAAAGAATTATATTCTTTATAGGATAAAGCCAACAGAATTAGTATAAAAATTATATATATATATATATATATATATACATATATATACATATATATATATATATACATATATATATATGTATATATATATATATACATAATTATTATTAAATGCATATTTTAATCATGCATAGAGATATATATGTTTCGTGTTTTGCATTTACATCCGTCGGTATAGAAACAACGTTACCGTACGGTTAGTCGAACGATTCGAACCCTGAAGTATTATGAACTGCGTGTTCTAGCTACCCGGCTGTTAAGACGGCTTAAAAATTACGGATTGTATTATTTTAATGTAAACACAAGAAGTAGGGTTCTAACAGTGTTCCGATCTCCTGTGGCTTACTCTGGATCTTTAATTTAATTTATTTCAGAAGACTCAACTTATCGGGGCTTAATATATCAGTGTGTTCCATCCAACCAACACACACACTTGAAGGCCCAAACCATTTGCAGTGAAACTTCAACGTTTCCAAGGTGTATCACCTAGCTGCTAATTGTTGTAATTTAACAACACTCTACTGTATTTAATTACGATAATCGTAGAGGATTCGCTTCCGTTCATTCAAGAATCTCGCATAGACACTTAGGTAGAAACCGTATTTATTTGCAACAAAGAGCGTTTCCCTGGAGAAGCGAATATATATCGTATAAATATTAACACCCACATATACCTGTCTCGATTTTTTAATACTAATCAGTTTACCGTAATCCAACCCAGACACAATCTCGAGGCTCAACCCCCGGACTTCCCTATATATACACACACACACACACATATATATATATATATATATATATATATATATATATATATATATATATATATATATATATATATATGTATATATATATATGTGTGTGGGGGGGTGTATGTGTGTGTGCGTGTGTGTATAATAATAATTGTGAGGCAATAATATAGATTATCTCTTTAAAAAGTAAATAAAATATTACCAAAAAGTGTATATTTATCCTAAATCATGGAAATACATTTCTCGGAAAACCTCCCTAAAATAATTAATTATGTAAAATCAGACTTTCTTTGTTACAGAAAATTCTGATAATATATAATCGTATACGTTTCTCCCGCTCTCCGTAAAAGTAACCTAGTTTAATAATTGGTAATCTTATATTTTATAGCCAATAATAATCTAAATGACTTAACATGTTATACATCTCTCCTGAAAACTATCCCAGTTTCTTTATATCCCTACCACTATATATTAATAAAAAAATCCGATTTGTGTGTTTTTGAACACTAACCCAGTCTAATAATGAAAAAAAACAAAGCGAAGTAGCAATGGTACATACATATATGTTCAGCATCATATTCTAGTATATTTTACATTTTCTTTTGTTAGGATCTAATCTACGAGTTAAATATAATCTGTCATTGCTATAGCATGAAATTACATCTAGTTGTATACGCATAAATTTACATCATGAATTACTAGTTCGATCAAACACCATGAATAGATAAGTGAATATATTGTAAAACAAACAAATAAACTATACAATGCAATATAACCCTTCATTCATATTAGCTTGCGTTTCCCCCCTCCAACCTAACTCTCTTGATCAATATCTATTTGAAATCACTTTCGCTTTCCGTCTCTGAGAATTTATCCGCCATTGAAACTTCCAGAACATTCCTTCACCCTGACATTTTGCATTGAAAATTAGAGCCGGGCATAAAATGAATAATTTATTCATGACTGGTTCGACAATTGTCTAATGTCACGGCACCCGGGAACACAAACGTAGATACAAGTTTTATAAAATTCAATGAAATGCTAATCTCTGATATATATATATATATATATATATATATATATATATATATATATATATATATTTAGATTTTTCACTTATAAAATAGATCATTCAGTGAAGACAGGGGTTGTTCCAATAAAAACAAGCTCGATGATACTCGATTACAGAGTACAGAGCATTTATATGTGATTTTATGAAGGCTTACCAAAGCATTCCTTTCATGACACCAATGATCACCATTAAAGATATTTTTCTTACAAATATTATTTATTCAAATTAAATGTTTTTTTCCTACACGTGTTTCACTACCAAGCAGTTACTTGCTTGGCAGATACTCAGGGAAATTAAATGTCTGGAATACTGGTTTCAACTGCCGACAATACACAATGCGGCGTTGCAATAGTTGAGGTCACTTAAGAAGAGAAGAGGAAAAAAAATAAAAATAAAAGTTAAAATTAAAAAACAAGGAAGAACAACGATAAAAAAGAAAGTCATAGAAAAAGTCTAAGAAAAGTAGCTCGTGCATTATTTCTTCCACCAAGCCAACAAGCAAATAATCGGTCCCAAATACATTCAAAAAAAATTTTAAAAACGGAACAATGTGCGATTATACACTTTCACGTCGATCGGCACAATGATAAATAAATCCCTCCCCCACAAAAAAACAAAAGAACTAAATCATTCAAGATACCGCTCACAAGTTACCATTCCAATCCAATAATAGTAGGAAAAAACATTTAATTTGAATAAATAATATTTGTAAGAAAAAATATCTTTAATGGTGATCATTGGTGTCCTGAAAGGAATGCTTTGGTAAGCCTTCATAAAATCATATATATATATATATATATATATATATATATATATATATATATATATATATATATATATAGAGAGAGAGAGAGAGAGAGAGAGAGAGAGAGAGAGAGGGGGAGAGAGAGATAGAGATAGATAGATAGATAGATAGATAGATAGATAGATAGATAGATAGATAGATATAAAGTTAAGATTGTGCATGTGTTTATATTTGTATATGTGCATGATTCACTCTATAATAATTAACCTATTATTATAAATTTGAGGACACAGTTGCTAGGCGTAAGGGGTATTAATAGAGGCTTTATTTAATTTAATTTAGTTTAATGTTAATCTGGTAAAAAGTGGATAGAGATCCTTCGTGAAAATTCAGATGCCTCCAATTTCTGTAGAAATTTTAAAAATAAGTCAATTCATAAATATTCATGTAAAGGTCATAATATGGGCACTTAATTTCATTTCTTAATATCCCTTTGAATTTAGACATTTTGTAGAATCAAAATAATGTAATGCATTTTGATCAAAATTTAAATGATGTTTCTAGACATAAAGTTTAGTATCATTATATATTGATGTAACTCTATATGGTTCAAAATAATATATCTGTGCTGTCAAGCGGGTTTGATTTCGAATCTCACCTTGAAACACGCACTATATCTTGCTACACGATGACCCGTGATACGGCGAAACATCTTTATCTTGATGACTACATACAACACAAAAATAAATAATCAGAAATAGTATTTCTCTCCTAATAAACTGTTACGTTAGGATATTTTTCTGGAATAATAAAAAATAATAAGTCTTTTTTCTTCTCTATTATCGTTATTATTTCGTTATTATTATATAGAAGTATTATTATTCTTTATTATTTTTATAGAATTGGCACGACTGAACATTTTACTATCTATTTACGTATGTGTTTATGGTCTGTATGCAAATTAGATGAGGAATAACTGTTTTTCTTAATGCCCAAAGACATTAAAGACTACAAAAGTGGTTGAATTAACATATAGTTTGAGGTGCGAGAGAAACATATAGATATCTAAGAGATAGATATACGACTTCTTCAGTTCATTATAAATTTCGACTAATTAGACCAGTTAAAACAGATTTTTTCGAAAATTACTCAACTCCAAAAGTACAGTATATTTCACAATGTATTTTGTGTTACTACACTTTACAGGACAAACGTCGTATGGAAAGAAACGTTGATTAACTAACATTTAGTATAATAATAGATGTGTTCGTATTGTATGAATGTCTATGTTGTTGATGTGAATATTGCTTTCTGTTTGGCGTAGAGTTAAATTATTGTCTACCAACCTTCTCTTAACACAAGATTGTAACGAAATATTTCTTGTGTAAAATCACGAGTATTCTCCCCTTCCCCTTGTAAAAGATCGTTAATTTAAAAATTAATTCAATCGAATTAACGATATATTGCATGGCATAGCTAATGAAATAGCAATGACCAAACTGTCAAATGTTTAATTAAATATTTATGTTACAAATGCTGAATCTTATGTAAGTAGACTAGTATTTGTTAAATAAACAATTTGGCTCTGACGAAACCGTTGGGAAAAATATTGGGATGGTGATGTAAGCGAAATACACGTCTAGCATACATTGTATTCATACAATGAAAAAGCTGCCCTCGGATGAATACATTTCTGAACATCGTAAAATAATTGAGCACTTTCGAGATGCAAAAGTTAACATATATGTCCATTACCGTACTTCGTACCGAGTGTAATTGCCAGGATCAAAATTAGTTTTGATGTGTCTCTTAAATGGCACTGCGATGGCCTTGTGCCCCAAGTCTAAGTCCCTCCTGGAGGCTCTTGTCGAGTGAGCTGTATCCGACAAAAGATGCCTTTTTCCATTTGCGAATACATCATTTATTGGTCAGTATATGACATGTTTTGCTTTTCTTTACCAAAACGTATCAAATTTATCTTGAACACTGCATCTGTTAATATTTTCGTTTCGACTGACTCAAGAGGTTTTACTTCATATAAAACAAGTATTTTCTTTAGACTGTCGCACTTAACTGTGAAAATACATTTTTATCGTTTAACATACAGAATGGCCAGACGCATCTGAGGATATCCGATCGTTTATTATAATACTATTAGTTAAAAACGAAGACAAACCTCACCAATAAGAAAACGAAGACAAAACTAATTGATAAGAAAAAGAGTAGACAAAAAACATATATCTCTCTCTCTATTCGTTCTGTTCTGATTATAAAATAATAATAATAATAATTATTATTATTATTATTATTATTATTATTATTATTATTATTATTATTATTATTATTATTATTATTATCAGTGAGCAGTCATGAACTCCTAGTGTGTGCAAATAATAATAATAATAATAATAATAATAATAATAATAATAATAATAATAATAATAATAATAATAGTTACAGGAATAAGCACCTGATCAGTATCACTTATGGATCATTTATAGGCTGGACCAAAAAAGAACTTAGGCATCTTGACCAGAAGACGAGAAAACTAATGACCATCCACAATGCACTACACTTTAAAGATTATACTGACAAACTGTTCGTGAAAATCAAGAAAACCTCTGGTATGGCTAAGAAAAGGACACTCCAATATAGAAACGGAATAACTACGGACAACTGCACAGAACAGTGCAATTAGAACAAACTAAATTTAAGTAAAAATAGAGTAAACCCAGGAAAACAGTAAATGTAGACTCCGTGGGCAAAGAGACGATACGGTAAACCACATAATAAGTGAATGCAGCAAATTAGTCACAACATAATAAAATAACAGAACCGACTTCATCGAAAAAGCAGTCCACTGTGAACTATGCAAAATACTTCATTTCGAACATACAGAGAAATAGTACAGACACAACCTGGAGACAGAACTGGAGAAGGAAAATCACAAAATCCTTTGGGACATGGATGTATAAACAGATAAGCTCATCATAGCAAGAAGACCGGACGCCATAAGAATTACAAGAAAGAATGAAGCTGCCAAATTGTAGAGTTTGCCGTCTCAGCAAACTACAGGGTGAAGATCAAAGAGACGGAAAAATGAAGCAAATACACTAACATTGCCAGATAACTGAAAGGAATATGGAACATGAAAAACGTTAATATAACACCAATAACTGTAGGAGCAATAAGAACAGCCCGAAAACCCTCGAAAAAAGACTAAGAGAAGTTTTAATTAAGGGGAAGACTGAGACGATACAGCGGATACTAATGGTGAAAACAGTTGAAATCTTCTGGAAAATCCGCGAATGCGAAAACCAACTCACATAAACTACAAACACTAAGCAGCCACATGGAAACTGCAACAGAAGTTAAAACAAAAGATGCAAGAAACACCACATGAACCCAAGGGAAATGAAATTGAAATAAATCTTACATATCACTGTGTCCCTTCCTCCACAAAAAGGTATCAGCCGAAGGGTCAAGGAGGATGGAAAGACCGAGGAGGAAGAGCACTAACCCACTTCCACTAGACGAGTGCGAAGTTTACTGAACATTGGAAAAGATTATTGCCACCCAAATTCCAGTAAAGACAAATGGTCGTTGCCAGTGAGAAATCAATGGTAAGCGACTGTTGCGATAACGCAAAACCTTTGCAAAGGTTATTGAAAGAGGTGTAGACCACTAGACATGTTAACACCCAGACTCCAGGGAACACCACCGGTTATTATTAGCGCGTAATTTCTGATGATGACATTTGTGAGAACTCCTGGTTGGTACACATAATAATAATGGAATATTTTTCTGCCTACATTAAAAGCGAATTAAATATTTCCATTCTTTTTATATTATTATCAGATATTATTGAGATTAATCATTACATTTTCTAACAAAACTAAAATTTGAATACTCTTGTTTTTTCTTTTTTATTATTATCAGCTATTATTAAGATTAAGCCTCTTCTTCTTTGCCGATAAAATGGAATTTGCAGACTTGATTATTGAAGTGAGTAAGCACACGCACGTTCACTTTTATTATATAGATATATATTTCTTTTTGCGCATAATATATCGATTTTCAATGAAAACACCCGTAACAGTGATTCTTTATTAGCTTTGTCTTTTTTATGAAACTGAGTATTTTTTTTCGTTGTTGTTTTGTCTCCATTTTGTTCGGTGAACGAGTTTTTTTTACAAAAGGCAAAAAGAAAAACCTTAACATTGAAGCTTTCTTCTTTTTATTGAGCGCTTTTATAAAGAGACAAGCACGCAAGCATGAACAGACATGCGCAGTGGAAGGGCAAAGTTGTTTCTATACAGACGCTCCCTTTCCGGGTTTTTATTGCGAAATGAAGAATAATCAATGGCAATGCGTAAGAATGCGTTCCTAAAATATGGTTGCTGCCAAAACGAACCTTAAAGTAAAAATGTTTTTGCTTAATATCATTTATTACAGTAGACATTTTTTCATTGCTTTTGCCGATTGGCATAATTCAGTACAACGAAAGTGTATGTGCATAATATTTCAGATTAAATTATGCTTAGGCATCAGGAAAAATGATGAAAATTAATAAAATTATTAAAAGAAACCAGCGGGCTAACTAATTAAACACTTACACCTTTTATAATTACATTCACTTAGAATAAAGAGTTGTCGTCTAGTGTACGCAACGAAAAATACTAATGATGTTTACATTCGGTTAGTATACACTCAATGGATTACCTCCCTTATTTCAACACCCAAAGTGTATCAGTTGGGTATACATTTCTTTATGCCCATTTGCATAGTGATCAGAGTGGTCTCTAGGTGATCGGTGTTCAATCCTCGAGTCATAACAACATCTACAATAGTGTACTTGATGCCTTCTTAAAAGTCAGTTTAAGTGAATAATTATGGGGAAAGAGTGGCGCTCTTCCCTATATTTCGGTCTAGTAGCCAATGAAAGGAGAGCCTTCGTGTCGACCAGCTTACTTTACTTATATTGTAACATTCACAACGCGTAAATATTGATAAGATAAATTAGTTGATAATTTACTCACTCGCGCGGCGGTGTCGACGCGAGCAAAATCTCGAGTTGTTTATGTTTTTCGAAAGCCGAAATAAATACATTATATTTTTATATAAAATTATGGTACGCTTCTTTATTACAAAGCGTTATATTTTCAGCCGATGGTCTTCCGATAAGTCCAGATAATTAATTCTCTCGAGAGAATTAATGACTTCCAACACGCCGAACAGACAAAACCGTACAACGGCGTAATCACTCATTTAGATGACACAAGGCATTTCAGAATCTTAGACAGCATCGTCTTAAAGGTTATTACCAATGGTGTCGCCACTATTCGAACCAGATAATGTAACTATCGTACACCCTGTGAGGTGATGGGTCAGGCCAGAAAGATAAGAGACGTTTCGAGAGATGTTCCCACGACACAGACACATCATGAAACACTCTCCGACCAACAATAGTCTTATACTTACGTCCTCGCATATCAATAAGAACTATTTTCGTCGGTATGTCATGAATAAGTTTCATTTAAGTATTAAGTATTCATGTACTTATGTTTTTCAGTATCTATGAGAAAATAGTAACATTTTTTTAAAATTTGGGGCGCATTTTCAGTCTTCTCAGAAGACACCCCCCAATTATTCTGGTATCTTCAATACTTCTTTCACCCTAATAACGAACTATTCTAACTTTTGATGAGAATTTGAAAATAATTGTTATTTTTTACCATTTAAAATATTTTTTAACCCAGTAGGCAAATAGGAGTTTTCTGAAAAATCATTCTCAGTCACAATTTTGCATCCATTGTCACGGAATATTTATTATAATACTGGTTGATCTGTGTCTTTTCAGCTCCGTTTGTACACTGTTTGTACAATGTTTGCACACTTTTTGTACACTGTTTATACACTTATTGTAGTCTGTTTGTACACTTCCCATATCTGTCAATTTCCATTTTTATCTAGCTCCTATCGCTTTATAGCGAGTATGAAGACAACTTTGTGAAACGTCGTAAAATAAATACGCTACTTAGTATTTGCATAAGAGAGTACGTAAATCCGATTATGTATTGTTGTTATTGGCGATAAACATTAGACATCATCTTTTTAAGCAAAAAATAATGAGCGTTGACCGAATGCCGAATACAATTAATGCCAAGTTTTTGTGAATTATTAAAAGAAATTCACTGAATTTTAAAAGAAAAAACTTCCTCTTTTTGTTATGGGTTTATCCAGAGCTATGTCAGGATCCACTATTAATTTGAAAAAAAAATATTTCTAAATATTTATTTAATAGTTCGTATTTTATGATTTTATGTTAATTTCTTTGAAATTTATAAAACATATATCCAGTAAAAAAATCTTTTAACTTGTGTAAGATTCGAACTCGGGTATTGACATCGTAAAAAACCCTGTCTTAGTGATGTGCACTCTGTTTATTCCTATTTTGTTTACTTGAGCAAGAACAGACAACCACCTAAACCACCATAACTTTTAAATATTATATACATTTTGTGAAAAACTAATGAACCAATTTTTGTAGAAAATAAAAAAAAACGAACAGAATGACGGAGGAATGAACAAGGTGGCATATTAGCAAAAAGTGACAAGAACATTTGTTTGATTAATTTTGGTGACCACAAAATGAAGATTGGGATTCTTTAAGAAAAGTTGTTTTAACCTGCGCTTTTAGTAATGCAACGTTTATTTCAAAACTTAAGTGCGACATACCGACGGAAAGAGACATTTATATAGAAATGTGAGCGCACCTAAAAATACTACTTGAACTTTTAGAGTGAAAGATCTACGAAAATGATATTTCAATCTTAAGCGTGACAGACGGATCTACAAACATAGAACAGACCGTATCCAGTGGTTGACTGAAATATCTGTTTAGATTTTGTCTTAGATATTATAAAATTATATTTTAAATATGTAAAAATGTTATTGAATCGGAGAAGCGAAATAACCATTAACTATAGATATAGAATGAATTTTATTTGGGGATAGCTACTATAAAATTAGAAGAAAAATCACCCACTTAAAATAAAGTGTATTTAAATATTTAATAAAATTTGTTTAAAACAGTAAATCGAATGCTATAAGTATATAAAGGAGAATAAACAAAAATATGTTTATATAAATAGAGTAAGATTCGAGTTGTCGACTGGGTTGTAAACAATTTTTTATATACTTTACACGTAACATTTGATTCAATTCTGGTAATTCTCCCCCCCCCCCCAGCAAATACACAAATATAAAGAATCTGAAGTTTACAATTTCTTTCTTTTATTATTTAAACAATAATTTTGGGGGATAGAGAAAGCGTTTTACTACCACCAAAAAAACAACCACGTGTTGCGATGTTCATTATCTAAATGAGTAAATGCAAAAGTTTTTCCCACCTACATTAGCATCAAAACAGGTTATGCTTATTTAATTATTTTATACACCATAGCAATAAAAATAATGTATATATAGTAATCTGCAAACACCCATAAACAGCTTTAGGTATTGCTAATTTGCATATTGATTTTGATAATACACATATTAGGACCAACGCTAACTTTGACTCTAACCCTAACTCTACACTCTAACACAGACCCTAATCCACCCCCAGACCCTGAATCTAACCCTAAACACTAACCCTTACGACCGGGTCAAAGTTAGCGCGGGTCCTAATCTGTGAAAGCACTTTATTTTAAAACAGTTTCTTTCTAATAAATTTATATTTTGTAACATACATTTCTAATCTGCATTTTTATATTTCTTATATATACGCAATAGTTTCGTCGATGGTACACCGTCTGATATCGCTTAGATGTGAAGAACAGTGAAAGAGAACATTTTCTAGACTGAGGGGATTTTTATTATTTGTTAAAATCCAGATAGCCATTTTTTGAGGAGCTGAATTACCCACACATTAAAAATCGACCGAGTAAATAAGAACAGATACTACTCTTTAATCTTAACCAAAAGGCGAAGGGACAAAAATAAAATATTTCACGACAAAGCATTTTTAATGGGTGAAAAAAAACACGATTAAATCTATTATTGTAATATCTTGTAATGGGTCTAAGTAGTGTAGTTCAGTTTTGTTATCATAAGCCCGTCTCCCAGGAATTACCTCTTCTTTTTTAAGGTATGCGGCTAATTTTGCCAGATATTTATTGCTTGTCTTATATATGAAGTAAAGTGAGATTTTTTGCTATACTCTTGAGCGAAATAGCTGCATGAGCAAAAGCTACATAAAATATGTCCGATCACAAATATTTATCGCTGTTTTAAAAACATCAAATTTGATTTCTAATTGATTTCAAGCTTTTTAAATAAAATTATTTTTTACATTTTGTTTTTCATTAGTCAAATTTACAGGAAGGGCGATAGGAGTTTACTATCTGAATGAAAGTCCACCACTTCACTCGCATTCACCGTGTACAAGCTTTAATTAGACGCATACGTTCGTATGCACCGCTTTTATCATATTTTACTATACAATTTCGTAAATTACGGAAAATCTTAACTGACACAATATTTGAGCCATAGCTAATAAAAGTACCACAAATACAATTAGTTTAGACAGTAATAATAAAACAAAAATACAATAACTATTCTTCAAAAAAAACCTGCTCTTAAAACGAAATGGATGCTAGTTCTAGCATCCAACGGAAATATTTCAAGATATATGTTCATAGCACTTTTGATCTTCCATACAAACATACAAACTTACAGTACTACATTCTTTTGCGTGTTCGTATTTCGTAAATACGGAATATCTTAGCTGACACAATATATAGCCCACCAATACAATATTTATAGTCGATAGCTATAATACATAAGTAGACAAGTTTTTTATTAAGCAACTATTAATGATAACTCGCTATATCACCTACACACAGTTATCGTTTTTATTCGGGAAATGAAGAACAAATAAGTGGACGATCAGAACAGCTACGCATGCGCATTTCAGGCGAATAAGAAAAAAACGGCGACACATATACAGGGTGGGTAAAAATAAGGGTCCTATTTTTAAAAATTCATAACTTTTTTATTTATTGATTTTTTTAATTTTTTTTTAGAATAAGTAAAGGACCCCTTCCGAAGCAAGCATGAGCCGTATTAGCCCTAAGGAACGTACCCTCATTTAGAAAACATTATTTTTGCTTAAAAAACTCAAAACAGTGTAAAAAACAATACTTTAGTTTTTGTAAGTTTTAAGAAGTGTTTTTCGGCTAAAATTTGTTTTGTTTATTTCAAAAAATCTCAGAAGGGTCAGTCTACACACACATAAAGTTTGGTGAGTTTAACTTTTATTTTGTGGAAGTTATTCAAATTCAAGTTATTCAAATTTAAAGATAGGACCCTTATTTTGGCCCACCCTGTATAAACAACACAAATTACAACACATTCACAGTATCGTTCAGTGGTTAGAAGATTGCGCCATGAAACAAGCGATCGCGATTTCAATCCTAACTCTCGTCTGTGTTGTAAACACGATATTTTTTACTTCATAATAACATGTAATGAATGATAAAACAATAAAACCATTCAAATAAAAAAAAGTAATAATAGGTTAAGGTTTAGGAGAAAAGATTTTTTTTGGTTTCCTCAATTTCCTAGAATATACATGCACACTGCTAATATATATATATATATATATATATATATATATATATATATATATATATATATATATATTGATTCTAAAACTTTATAAAAAACCCAAATTATTAAACATTAAAGACACAAATATATAACTTACAATTTTAGGGGTGGAGACGGAGTCAGAAGAATTTATAAAAGTTCGAATTGTTTATATCTGAGTTTAAACCGATAGTGTGTATATATGTATGTATATTTATTTATATTAGATTTAATGTCAGATTCTATATAAACCTTTCCACAGTCAGAAACGCCTCATCCCACACAAACCATGAAAGCTACAGACCAGAAACTCTAGACTTGAGTTTCACCTTCCTTTGGGTTCACCAGTAGCAAACATCTGAATTAATTATTCGAAACCCGATTCACTTGCATGGGGGCGAATACTCCGTACCCTGAGCCATCACACCACATACAAGAAAATCAATTCACTAACACAGATTATGAAAATCGCGACGAGTGGCCGACTGTGTGATGCACCTACTTTTTTTAAAAAGGGGTGTAGTCATGTAACTGCAAAAAACCCAGGCCGATGTCTCATTAGTAAGATTTTACACTCGCTAAGACGATGCCATCCAACAAGAAAACTAAGCGAACAAATTAATATTAGATTTAATGTGAGATATTATATACTTATTTTTCTACAATCACACAATATTGCAGCCTACCAGAACCATGAAAACACGACCAGAAGTTGTAGACTCGAATTTCGACCTCTTATACATCTGAACTCAGATTTCGAAACACAGGTCACTGTTTTCGACTAGGTAAACATACTCAGATAGTCAAATTAATATAGATATTATACTAGGTATCAGATAGATAGATAGATAGATAGATAGATAGATAGATAGATAGATTTAATATAGTAAATAATAAGACAAACAGAACGAAAAACAATGAAACCATTTTCGATTATTTCTTTTATTTATTTTGAAATGAGATTACATATTTTTTCGCATATTTCTTTTTTACCGATATCTACTTGGAGATATAACAAAAATGTTGCATTACAAAGGTTTTCATTTAGTAAACATATTCTCTGCCTGCTTTTAAACTCCTTCACACTTTTTTTGATTTCCACTTGCAAAAGGGGAGGTAACCGTTGTTCTACTGACCGCCGAGATTAACGTGCGCGTGTCTTACAACGAAAGGAGATAAAAGACCACGAAAATGTGAATTGATTCCCCGATGTGAACTTGTTGACCTGCATCTTCCATATTTCTTCTTGTGAACCGCAAAAGCAGCAGTGGTTCGTACAAAAATCGATGGCGTTGGTCGGAGAGGAGAGAAGAGAGAGGAGAGATAGGGACACACGTACAAGAGCATATGCGCGCACACACATACACACATATAGGCTAACACACACACACATGGCTGTACACACTCATAATCATACATACCTTAGTATGGGAAATAGACGAAAAAGAAATCGGAACCTAGAGAGAATAAAACGAAGTAAAATGTTTAGAAGATGGTGAAGAAAAAAGGAAAGTTGTAGAAATAGTAGGAGAAAGTGTATTAGAAGTAGAAGAAAAAAGAAAGAAGACAAACATGAAGTTGAAACAGAAAAAAAAGAAGAAGAAGAAGAAGAAGAAGAAGAAGAAGAAGAAGAGAAATAGATTGCCGACACGAAGAAGAAAGAGATGGAGGACACGAAGACCAACAAACGAAGAATGTGAGAGCGACGACGAAGACGAAAGTGTGAAGAAAAAACGTAAAAAGAAAACGGGATAAAGTTTGCATTCAATGTGTCTAGTTTTAGACATATAACATAGATATGCATCGATTGTGATAGATAGGTATGGATAGAAGTAGATATGATAAATAGATAGATGTGAACAGACAGAAATACTTACATATATAGTTATAACAAGATTGAGATGCATATATTTATTTATATCAAGTAAGGGTTGTATATGTTTATATATTCTTATGTATAGGATTCACTCCTGAACTAATTAACCGATCATTATGAATGTTAGTGCACTTCCCGGCGTAAGGCTTGTAATGTGGGTTATATTTAGTTCAATTAAGTTTTGGGCAATATGTAGAAGGAGGTTGATTTCGTTAGTGAAAAATAATATACCTCCGATTTTAGGGATTTTTTAACAATAGGTATTAGTCATCAATTAATTAGTTTCTTTGGATTATTTAAAAGGGTTTAACAACTTCCCATTTGAAAATGCAAATAGTTCAAATATGCATTGAATTTGATAAACGGTAATTAGAGACCAATTAAGCAGGATTCCTTGAATTTCAGTTTCTTAAGAATCTTAAAAATTGAGACATTTTGTAGAATAAAACTCCTATTTATTTTGATCAAAATTGAAGTAAGATTTCTAGACATCAGGTTGAGCATCATTATATTTTGATTTTAATCTTCTTAAGGGACATATAAGTAATGCAAAACTGTTCTGTTCGGGAAATACATTTTACCTGCGATAGATACTCTTCTATTTCTTCGGAGCACACTTAAGCTTAAGCCTTATATTTTAGACATGTTCTAGAATCAAAACTATGTAATAGATTTTCATCAATATTATAATAAGGATTTTAGACATAAGGTTTAGTATTATTATATCTTGATGTCAATCTACATTTTAAGGGAAATCAACGTTGTTTAAAATTGTTCTGCTTAGCAAATACATTTTTTACCGTTCCTGTGATAGGTATTCTACGAGTAGATATAGAACACTTTGTGCTCGCAATATCTGCCGTATTAACACACTAACACATTGTTAAAAGAATTAATGAATCGGAGTATTCGAGTATTTTCGTAACTATTAATGTCCATGTTGAATTTAATATGGCTAGTTAACTATGCGTTCATATAAATAAAATATCGTCAATAAGTCTGGAGTGATGTGAGTTTAAATTGGTAATTTTGTAGCAATTTTTTCTTTCTCGTGTCAGTTCTGAAGATGTGTGAGAAGTGTCGGCCTTAGAAACTGAATTTTTTCTTGGTGGAAATGAAGGGGGTAATGTCACAGATGTCATGACATGTGCATTGTGAAAGTTTAATTGTGAAATAGTTGTACTATATTATTAAAATCAATTGAATAATCACATGAATTCATCTTATTCTCTGATGTCAACTTGTATGTCTATAGCGGTCGTATAACGACATCATTATAGGGAAAACCTACAGATAACAATATATATATATATATATATATATATATATATATGTATATATATATATATCTTGAATTTCGATATAAATCATCTAAATACTCTTAAATAGTAAATAATTTATAATCCTTGGATAAGCATCACACGCATTTGCTCTAGCACAAACAACACGTATGTAAGTCTACTTATCGGAAAGTTTCTTAATACGAACTATTTCCTCAAATTGATGACATAGTTCTACAATGATCATAAATTATAAACCTATAGTACCTCTTGATATGCAATCTAAAAGCCCAACGACAGAATCTAAATAGTTTTTCTTTCTAACCAAAACACACGCAAACTCTCTCAATCACTAGTTAAAGTTGTAAACTAGCTTAAAATAGACCTTGAAAGTATCTCCGTGTTTTACACACTGCCCATCAGTACAAGACGAGCATCAAATATATTATCACCCATCTCATCAACTAACAACAAACCACCAATACATTTTCATCACTCTGCCTAATTCTAAATTAATGATGAAAAAGTTAACATCACTTGTCATAGCCCAAACGTCATATATATTTTTGGGGTGACACCAGTCAGTGCCGATTTGATGATCATAAAAATATATCCAAACAGAACTCAGCTCATTTTATCGGTCGCCAGGCAATACAATTAACCTAACCACAATAAAACAGTATAAAAATAATTCAATTACTAACAGAATTCCTACAAAGCAACACAGAAAATATAAAAACAAATAGATACACAAATTACACATATACTAATGGACTTACTCCAGGCATAGGGATAATGTAATAGTATTTAGATGTGGATGTGTATAAATAATATAATAGTATTTAGATGTGGATGTGTATAGATAAGGTTTGGATTGAAAATTTTCACGTAAGTGTAAACATTAATTAGACTAGAATTAAACATTTGTGTTCCAACATTCATAATTATCGGTTAACTAGTTTAAAAGTGACTGCTGAACTTATAGATATATACACATATACACATACCTAAACTATATATATATATATATATATATATATATATATATATATATATATATACATATATATATATATATATATATATATATATATATATATATATATATATATATATATATGAGGAATAAAAGAAACAATGTTTCAGACAAAATGTAAAAATAAAAATGGAATAAATGATAAGCAAATCAACAACTAGCAAACATAAACTAAAAAAAACATATTGAATAGTTATACCAAAATATTTCGATTGTTAAAATACAATCATCATCGATTGGTAGCAGAACTTTAATTAAAAACAGAACAGTTTTCAAAGTTATACAAAGACCGCAATTTGGGAAAAATAGTTACGTTAATAAATAGTAGAAATGGGGTAAGAGAGAAAGAAAAAAATGTTAAAAAAAGAAAAAAAAAGAAAAAGAAAGAAAGACCAACATCAGCAGTTGGCATATACGCCGATCGGAAACGCCGTAAGTTAATAAATTAGTAGTAATTTAAAATGACAGCAAGGAATTAAACCAATAAGGAGGAGGAGGAAGACGGACTCAAAGTAGTAAAAGTTATCCGTTATCATATTGGTTTAGGTTAATTTCGATTAGAATCGATCTGGCAAAAGACGTAGAGATATTATAGAATCCTGGTCTTTGAATAAGTTTGTTATTATGACGTAGGATTAAACACGATTCTATGAGACGACGGAGTTTAGTGTCGTGGATATGTTTTAGTAAAATCGCCCTCTGTGTATTGAAGTGATGACCAAAAGAAAACATGTGGGTACATTTTTATTTTTACATTTTGTCTGAAACATTGTTTCTTTTATTTCTCATATATATATATATATATATATATATATGTGTGTGTATATATATATATATATATATATATAGTTTAGGTATGTGTATATGTGTACATATTTATTAGTTCAGGAGTCACTTTTTAACTATTTAACCGATAATGTACATAACGCGTTTGAGGTGTCGCAGTTTTTTATAGCGCGATTGTCTTCATAAATTCGTTTTTTAACGAACGTTGTGTCCTGCCGCAATCGGCGCATGGTATAGTATACATTCCAGCTGAAGTGGGAGATGTAAGGACGTTATTTTTGTTTTTATGTTTTTTTAAGATGTTTTTAATAGTAAGTGATGTAGCTTGGATAATTCTGAAACCATGTTGGGAAAGAGAAGAGAAGAGATGTTTGTTGCGATAATTAGTAGGGAGGAAAACATTTCTTGGTATGGGTTGTGTCGTATTAGGAGCTGTTTTCGTGTTTTTGATATTTTCTAGATGTATTTAGATAGCTTTCTTTTTAGCTGTTTGGGGTATTTTAATGTTGTGAGAGAGGATTTTATTTTACTATATTCTTTAGAAAGATATTCAGGGCTACAAATACCAAAGCTCTAAGATAAAAGCCTATCATCATACTGTTTTTATGTAGTTATTATGATGTGAGTAATAGTGCATGTAATCAGTTTTGTTGGTTAGTTTACGATGGACTTGAAATGAGAGACTATTATTGTTTTTGAGGATAAAAATGTCGAGGAAAGCTAAAGTATTGTTGTGTTCACTCTCGAAAGTAAACTTGATGGAAGGTTCAACTTTGTTTTTATTTTATGACTAACGGGTAGAAAAATTAAAATATCGTCAATATATCTAAAATAAGTAGCAGTTTTAGGGATACGGTATGAAAAAGGACCAATTTCGAGGAATTCTAAAAACAAACAAGCTAATACGGGACTAAGGGGGTTACCCATAGGTAGGCCCAATTTCTGTCTATAATAGTTATTGTTATATTTAAAGAAAGTAAGAGAAGTTATGTTCCTAATGATATCTATAATGCTTTTAATTGGGAGAGAACAAGAAAAAATTATTTTGTTTAAGTGTTTGGAGAGTAAGTTAATGCATTTTTTACGGGTATATTTATGTATAAGGAGGTGATATCAAGGTTGTTCATAGTATGGTTTTATAAATGTATATTTTGTAATTTTTGAGGAGATGACCTGAATGTGTTATATGTGCGTTGCTGATAGTACCTAGTAGTGCTGATAAAATTTTTGCTAATGATTTAGCGATATTTTGGGAGGCACTTCCACTGCTGGAAATAATGGGACGTAGGGGCATATTATGTTTGTGGGTTTTAGGAAGACCGTAAAGTGTTGGTATGGTGGAGTGGTATAACATGAGGGAAGTCTATTCTTTGGATTGTTTAGTGGAGATTTTGAAAAATTTGAAAAAATTTTTATTGTTTTTGTTGATAGTATTAAGATCGGTGGATTCATATGTTGAACCGTCATTGAGTATATCCATGATTTTGTTATGGTAATCACTTTTGTTGAGGATAACAACGTCACCTGTCTTATCAGCGAGAGATATGACGATGTTTGGTATGGCGGCTAAATTAAGTAAGGCTGTAACGAATCGTTTGGGAAGGGTTCGTTCCTGAGGTGTAGTAGAAGCGGCGAAAGAGAGACCTTGTAGGAATCCTTTGGTTAGGTAATTATCAGAATTCCTATAGTTGAGGAGCGTGCTTTGCGTAACGTAGTTGTTTTGGATCCCGGTAGCGAATTTAAGACCGAAACTGAGTGCTTCAAATTTAGATTGATGTTGCTGTGGTTTTCAACCATGTCGGGTCAGCCAAGATGTTTCCATTCGCTATGGGTTATCAGGTTGTGTAATTTGCGGTCAAGTTTACTTAAATGGTTTTTATTAAAATTATTGACTGAGTTTGTGAGGATATTTGAAGTTGTGTTGGTGAAAAGTTTATCTTGTTGTAGCGATTTTAGAAGCAAATCTGCCTCAAGTGTGAAGGCAAAAGCTTGCTGTTTAAGTAAAGAGGAAGATGATGATTAGAAGTTATCCAAGTAGTCCGGAAAGATGTGGTGTGAAGGTTGTAAATGCTTAGCGATAGATTTTGGGATGACTTTTTCTTCTATACATCTTTGTATAAAATGGCTTCTGTTTTTGTGAGATTGGGCCGCGACTTTGATCTTTTTGTATCGTCGCAATGTTTTGTAAAATGTTGGCGTATGAGGAATAAAAGAAACAATGTTTCAGACAAAATGTAAAAATAAAAATGGAATAAAGGATAAGCAAATCAACGACTAGCAAAAATACATTCGAAGAGCAGGATTCTATAATATCTCTACGTCTTCTGCCTGATCGATTCTAATCTAAATGAACCTTAACCAATATGATAACGGATAACTTTTACTACTTTGAATCCTTCTTCCTCTTCCTCCTCCACCTCCTTATTGGTTTAATTCCTTGCTGTCATTTTAAATTACTACTAATTTATTAACTTACGGCGTTTCCGATCGGCGATTATATGCCAACTGCTGATGTTCTTTCTTTCTTTTTCTTTTTCTTGTTTTAACATGTCTTTCTTTCTCCATTTCTACTATTTATTACACGTTACAATTTTTTCCCAAATGCGTTCTTTGTATAAATTTGAACAGTTTTCTGTTTTTAATTAAAGTTCTGCTACCAATCGATGATGATTGTATTTTAACAATCGAAATATTTTGGTATAACTATTCAATATGCGTTTTTTAGTTTATTTTTGCTAGTTGTTGATTTAATTATCCTTTATTCCATTTTTAGTTTTACATATATATATATATATATATATATATATATATATATATATATATATATAAACAGCCCGAAACGATATCGTCTGTGTAGGTAATACACACTTTAATCTCAATAAATATAAGGAAAAAATCCGTGTGTATGTATGTCGCTAAAACTTAAAAAAATACTCAACAAACACCCCCAAAGTAGGTATTATTTTTACCGGCATAACCTCAAGATAAATAATATCGAAACATCAAAAAAAAAGATTCATTTGGGGAGGGTGGGGAGTCAAATAGCTTTTTTTTTCGTTTAATGTGATCACGATTTTTATGCTAACTTGTGCACATTACGTCATATTGATAGGTACATAACGTCATAGTGATAGGTTCGGATATTTTTTATGCCATCGTAACATAATTATTGCTTTTGTTGCGTTTCTCTTAAGACTATTGCCCTCGTAAAAGGGAGGGGAATACGAAAGACTGATTTTAGTATAGCTTTAGAGGCCTCCTCCATTTTATATTAATAGAAACAAGTATTTTGCGTTGTCCGGGAATAAGGCAATACAATGTTAAGAAACGTTCCATTGTCATTATTATTCTTTGAGAGGAGAAGTTAAGCAACGCATATTCTTACTAGTATTAAATGGGTGAGCATTTAGGATGGCTAGGTGCTGTACAATCGAAGTTAAGCAACGCATAAACTGGCCAGTACGAAATGGATGACGATTTAGAAATATCAGTGCTGTAAAATTGATGTTAGGCAACGCGTATCCTGGCTAGTACTGTCCGGATGACTATTTGGAATGACCACGTGCTGTACAATCGAGGTTAAGCAACGAATATCCTGGCCAGTACTTAATAGGGGACTACTTGAAAAAAACGAGGTGCAGTACAATAAAAGCTAAGAAACGCATAACTTTACGAATACTAAATGGGTGACGATTTGGGAAGATCATGTGCTGTATAATCAAAGTTAAACAACGAATATATTGGCCAATACTAAATTGGTGAAACTTGGGGATATAATGTGCAATACAATAAAAGTTGAGCAACGCATATTCTGGCCAGTATCAAATGGATGCCGAGTTTGGAAAACGAGGTGCAGTACAATCCAAGTTAAGCTACGCATATCTTGGCCAGTGCTAAATAGGTGACGATTTGGGAAGACAAGGTGCAGGCAAGAAAAGTAAAGCAACGCATATCTGGCCAGTACAAACTGGATGACGATTTAGGACACACGGTGTAGTACAATCAAAGTTAAGCAACGCTTATCCTGGCCAGTACTCAATGGGTGAGTATTTTCACCATCGCAACAGCCACACCCACTTCTCATTATCCTTTACCGCCGCCACTGCCACTTCTCCTTCTTCACCGCCACCACTGCCACCGCCATCACCAATTCTCATTTACCACCTCCACCACACTTTCTCCTTCACCACCGCCCCCATTTTTCCTTCTCTTTTACCACCGCCATCACTGCCACCACTACTTCCCTTTCTTCTTCACCACAACCACCATCGCCACCACCATTTCTACACTTTCACCACGACAACCACCAATTCTCTTTCTCCTTCACACCTGCCACAACCACCGCCGCCACCACAACTTCTCCTTCTGCTTCACTACCACCACCTACACCACCACAACCGTCACCAAAAACTGCCACCACAACTGCCACCACAACCGCCACCACAACTTCTCCTTGACCACCATCACAACCGCCACCGACACCATTACACCTCCTTCTCCTTCACCACCGCCACAACCACTACTACCACTAGTTCTCTTTCACCACCACTACCACCACTTCTTCTTCTCCTTTACCACCACCACATCAACCATCACCACCACCACAAACACTTCTTCTACTTCACCACTGCAACCACAACTACCGCCACCCCACCATAGTTACTTAAACTTTACCATCACCATCAGCAACACCACCACCACTTCTCCTTCGCCACCGCCACAATAACCACCACCACCGCTTCTCCATCTCTTTCACCAGCACTAGAAACGCCACCACCACTTCTAATTCACAACCACCGCCACCATCAACACCCCCCACCATGACTACCTCTATTTCTCCCTCACCACCTCCACCAGCACTACTCTTTCTCCTTTACTACCGTTAACACCAATACCACTACCAACAACACCAACACCAGCACCAGCACCACAACCACTTGTCTTCCTCTTTCACCACCACCGCCATCTTACCTTTTCCTTTACCATCGCCAAGCTTTGACTCAAACCCGACCTTCAAGCGTTTACTCTTACTTTAAACTCAGACTCTGACTCCTACTCGAACCTTAAGCTCTGACTCCTTCCCGAACCTCAGGCCCTTAATCCTTTCCAACCTCAGGCTCTAGCTACTTCCATAATCTCAGTCTCTTGCAGTTCTGGACGGAGTGAGAGTTTAAGGTTCTAGAAGGAGTGAGAGCCTTAGGTTCGGGAAGGAGTCAGAGCCTTATGTTCGAGAAAGAGTAAGATCTTAAGGTTCAGGAAAGAGTCAGAGCCTGAGGTGCGGGTACGAGACAGAGCGTTATTTTTATAAGTATTCAGAGCCTTCGGTTCATGAAGGAGTCAGAGCCTGAGGTTCGGGTTGGGCTCAGAGCCTGCAGTTTGAGAATGAGTCAAGCCATTAGGTTAGGGTAGGAGCCAGAACATACGGATCGGGAATGAGTGGCGAACAGAATCATAGCATGCGATTCGGGAAGTAGTACGAGTCTGAGTTTCGGTTGGAGTTAGAGCCTTAGATTCGATAACGAGTCAGAGCCTAAGGTTCAGGAAAGAGTCAGAAGCTAAGGTTCGGAAAGGAGTCAAAGCCTGCTGTTCGAGAATTTGTCAGAGACTGAAATTCGGGTAGTAATCAACGCCTGAGGTTCATCATGAAGTAAGAGCCTTAGGTTCAGGAAGGAGTCAGAGCCTGCGTTTAAGAAGGAGTCAGAGCTTGAGGTTCGAGAAAGAGTCAGAGCTTGCCGTGCGGAAAGTCGTTAGAGCCTTACCGTTTCGGAAGTTATCAGAGCTTGAGTTTTGAGGATGCAGAGCCTGAGATTCGGGAAGGAGTCAGAGCCTGATGTTTGAAATGTGAGAGAGCCTTAGGTTCGGGAAAGCGTCAAAACATCAAGTTAGGGTAGTAGTCAGAGCCTCTGTTTTGAGTAAGAGTCTGAAACTAAAGTTCGGGCGGGAGTAAGAGCATACGAGAAGCAGTCAGATCCTTAAGTTCGGGAATGAGTAAGAGCCCGAAGTTCGGGTAGGAGCCGGAGTCAGAACATGCGGTTCGGGAAGGATTCAGAGCCTGAAATTCGGGAAGGAGTAAGAGACTGAGATTCGGGAAGGACTAACGTTTGGGGTAGGTGACAGAGTCTGATGGTTGGGAAGCAGTAAGTGCCTGAAGTGTGTTAAGGAGTCATAGCCTGAGGTTCGGGGAGAAGTAAGAGCCTGCATTTCGAGAAGGAGTCAGAGACTGACGTTCGTGTAGTAGTCATAGCATGAGGTTCGGGAAAAAGTCAGAACCTGAGGTTGGGTTAAAGGTCAGAGCCGTAGGTTCGGGTAAGAGTCAGAGCCTGCGGTTCAAGAAGGAGTCAGAGTCTGAGGTTTCGGAAGGAGTAAGAGCCTAATGTTCGGGAAGGAGTCAGAACCTTAGGTTCAAAAAGCAGTAACAGCCTTATGTCTGGGTAGGTGTCTAAGAATGAGGTTACTGAAGCAGACAGAGACTCGGGTTCGGGATAGAGTCAGAGCCTGAGGTTCGAGAAGTAGTCAGAGCCTTGTGTTCGTGAATTAGTAGGAGCCATGCGTTCGGGAAAAAATCAGACATTAGGTTCGGGAAATAGTCAGAGTTTGCGGTGCATGAAAAAAGACAGACACGTAGGTTTTAGGAGGTAGTCAGAGCCTAAGGTTCGAGAAAGAGCTCAAGCCTGAGATTCATGAAAAAGTCAGCTTGAGATTCGGGAAGTGGTCAGAGCCTAAGTTTCGGGGAAAAGTCAAGGCCTACGGTTCGGGTAAGCAGTAGAACGTGAGGTCCGGGAAGAAGGATGAACGTGAGGTTCGGGAGGTAGTCAAAGCCTGCGTTCGGAAATAAGTCAGAGCTAGCGGTACTGGAAGGAGTCAGAGCTCGACGTTCGGGTAGGAGTCAAAGCCTGAGTTTCGGGAAGGTCTCAGAGCTTGCAGTTCAGGAAGGAGTACAAGTCTGAGGTTAGAGTAGGAGTCAAAGCCTGCGGTTCGGGAAGGACTTCCAGTCTGAGGTTTAGGAACGAGTCAGAGGTGCAGTGCTGGAAGGAGTCAGAGCCTGACGTTCGATTAGGTGTCCGAGCATGACGTTCGGGAAGTAGTCTGAGCCTGAGATTCATGAAGGAGTCAGAGCCTGAAGTTTGTGAGAGAGTCAGAGCGTGCAGTTTGGGAAGGAGTCTGAGGATGAGGATCGGGAAGAAGTTAGAGACTGAGTTTCGGGAAGGAATAAGAGCCTGATTTTCAGTTAGGAGCCAGATCATGATGTTCGGGTATGAGTTAGAACCTGCGGTACGAAAACGAGTCAGAGGCTGCGGTTCGTGAAAGTGTCAAACCCTGAGGTTTGGTTAGGAGTCAAAGCCTTAGTTTCAGGTAAGAGTTACAGCCTGTGGCTCCGGTAGGAATCAGATCAAGCGGTTCGTAAATGAGTAAGAGCCTAGGCGTCGGCAAAGAATCAGATATGAGGTTCGGGAAAGAGTCATAGTCGGCGGTTTGAGAAGTAGTCAGATCGTAAAGTTCGGGAAAGAGTCAGAACCTGCGTTCGGGGAGGAGATAGAGCTTGCAGTTCTAGAAAGGGGCAACGTTTGCGATGTGGGAAAGAGTAAGAGCCTGATGTTTTGGAAGTAGTCAGAACCTGAGATTAGGGAAGGATTCAGAGATGAGGTTTGAGAAGGTGTCAGAGGCTAAAGTTCGGATAAGAGTACGAGCCTGTGTTTCGGGTAGAAGTCAGAGCCTGATGTTCGAGTAGGAGTAAGAGAGTACGGTTCGGGAAGGACTGGTGTACAGAGAAAAGTCAGGGTGTGCAATGCGGGAATGAGTCAGAGCATGAGTTTTTCAAGTAGTCAGAGCCTTAGGTTAAGGAAAACGTCAGTACTTTAGATTCGAAGAGAAGTCAATGCTTACGATTCGGGAAAGAAGTTAGAGCTTGAAGTTAAGGAAGCAGTCAAAGCCTGAGGTTCTAGGAAAAGTCAGAGACTGAGGTTCTGTGAAAGAGTACCAGCTTGAAGTTTGGGTAGGAGTTAGAGCCTGCGGTTCGGGAAATAGTCTGCGGTCCGTGAAGAAAATTTGGAGGAGTCAGAACTTGTTGTGCGGGAAGGAGTCAGAGCCTGGGGTCAAGGTAAGAGTCGAGGCTTGCGGTTCGGGAAAGAGTCAGAGCCTGAAGTTCTGATGAAAGTCAGACAGAGCTTGCGGTTTGAGAAGTCAGAGCCTGAGGTTCCGGAAGGAGTTAGAGCCAGAGGTTAGGGTAAGAGTAAAAGGCGTCGGTTCGAATAGGATTTAGAGCCTAAAGTTCATGTACGAGCCAGAGCTATCGGTTACATAAATAGTTAAGGCCTACGATGTTGGAAGGAGTCAGAGCCTTACGTTCGGGAAAGAGTCACAGCCTGAAGTTAGCGATGGTTTCAGAGCTTTAGTTTCGATTAAGAGTCATGATCTAATGTTCGGGCAGGAGTCAGAGAATTAGTTTCGGGACGGTCTAAGAGCCTGCGGTTCAGGTAGGAGTCAAAGCTTGAAGTTCGGGTACGAGTGAAAGCCTGACTTTTAAGTTGAGTCTGACGTTCAGGTAGAAATCAAAGCCTGCGGTTCGGAGAGGAGTCTGAGCCTGAGGTTGGGAAAGAGTTAGAGTCTGGTGTTCAGAGGGGCTTCAGAGCTTGAGTTTCGGGAAGGAGTCAGTGCCTGAGGTTCGGGTAGGAGTTAGAGCCATCGGTTCGGACCCACCGGTTTAGGAAAGATTCAGAGCCTGAAGGTTCGGAAAGGAGTTAGAGTGTTAGGTTCGGGTAGGAGTCAAAACCGTAGTTTCAGTTGCAGTCATAGTCTTCGGTTCGGGTAGGAATCAGAGCTTGCGATTTGACGAGGAGTCACAGTCGATGTTCGTCAAATAGTTATGGCGTGAGGTTCGAGAAGCAGTTTCTGGTAGGAGTCAGTGCGTAAGGTTCGGGTAGGAGTCAGAGCTTATTTTTCCTGAATGAATCAGAGGCTGGGGTTTGTGAAGGAGTCAGAGAGTGCGGTCCAGAAAGCGGTAAGAGCCTGGAATTCCGGAAGGAGTTAAAGCGTGCGATACGGTTGAGATTCAGAGACTTACATTTTGGTAGGTGTCAGAGCTTGAGGTTTGGGTAGAGGTCAAAGCTTGAGTTTCGAGAAAAAATCAGAGCCTGCGGTTTTAGGTACGAGTCAGAGCCTACGGTTCGGAAAGGAATCAGAGGATGAGGTAGTTGAATGAGTCAGACCTGAGTTTAGGGATGGTATAGGACGGAGTCCGATTGTATGGGAACGAGGTACAATCGCATTGTATGGGAATGAGGTGGAGTTGGATTGTATGTGTAAGAATCTCAGTCAGATTGAAATGAGCCGAATGGTAAGGGAAGGAGTCAGAATATATAAGAAGGAATCGAATGATATAGGAAGAAGTCCGCGCCGAATGTAATAGATGAAATCTGAGCTTAATTTAGTTGAAGGAATCCGAGTCGGATGGATTGGAAGGAATTTACGTCGGTTTGCATCAAAAGGTGTTCTAGTCGGATTGTATAAGAAAAAGTCTCAGTCAGGTTGTATAGGAAGGAGTCTGAGTTGGATAGCATGGGAAGGAGTTCAAGTTAGGTAGTATGTGAATAAGTCGGATGGTATGGGAATGTCCGGCTTTGATCGTATGAGAAGAATAAAAGTCAGGTTGTATAGGAAGGAGTAATTGTATATTGTATGGGAATGAGTCCCGGTCGGATGTTATGGAAAGGAATCTGATAGTATGGGATGGAGTTTGATTGTATGGTAAGTACTCGCAATGTATGGTATTTGAAGCGTTAGATGGTATTAGAAGATGTCAGCGTCATATGGTATGGAAGAAGTCAAAGTCGTATGGGAAGGAGTAAGATGCCATGAGAATGAGTCCGAGGACATGGAAAGATGTCAGAGTCGGATGGTATGGGAAAGGGTCGGTTTGTATGGGAAATATTCGGATGGCATGAGAAGGGTTCCGAGTTGGATGGTATAGGATGGAGTCGGGGGTGGGAAGGGTTTAATCAATTAAGAATTGCCCGTGTTCCTTTGTTCTACTCGGCATTGCTATGGATAAAAAGTTCTACGGTCACAGTGTTACTTTCAATAACTGGTATATATTAAATCTCTTCGGACTATTGCCTTTATCTAAACAATTTATCTTCATATTAATGTGAGATGGAGGGGTGGGGAGAAACAATTAGTAATGTACCGGGAACATTTGTTTGACTAAGCGTTATTCGGGATCAAAAATTGTAAGATTTCAGTATTACTTTTAGTAAATATATTCGAACTACTGACTTCATAAACATATTGTATCTTCTTAATATCATTAAATGGGGTGTAGTGACAAGAAATTAAGAATTTATCTGGACCTTTTGTTCTACTCGGCGTTGTCTAGGATAACAAAAATGGTAAGATTACTTTTGGTAACTGTCATATACTAACACTCGTCGTACTGTTGACTTCATTAACATTACGTTCCTTCCTAATATATTAAAATTGAATGGGGCAGGACATTAACATTGATCATGAAAAAGAGAAAGGGATGGCTGAGCGAAGGAGAAAGAAAGGGTTAATGGAATGGAAATTGGGTGAGAGGGAAAGTGAGAAAGATAAAGAGACGGCTAATGAGAGAGAGTAAAGGAGATTGAAGTTTTGTGATAAAGATTTACATACACTACGTAATTTCTTCTATTTTGTTTTATATAGCCCCGCGCAACGCCCGTTAACCTTCCTAGTATTTAATAAAACATTATAATTAAAAGCCCCTTTAAAGATGTATTTAAAGTACAGCACTGTTAAGTTGAGATAAGTTTGTTGTTATTTGCGACAAACCAAGTTCCGCGTTGTATACAATGATACCGCTTTCCCCAGCCCCCTGAGAAAGTGTTCCTAAATTTCAATCACAGTATGCATTAATTGTCGGTAGTCATGTTGTCCCGAGCTTTAGTCTCGTAATTATAGCCTGAATATATGAACTGTGTTCGATCCTATGCGACTGCTTAAAACCACCACTCCCGTACTGATGAGGGCAAACAGCCCAAAACGATATCGTGTGTAGGTAATAAACACTTTAACATTTAATTAAAAAAATATCGATAGTATATATATATATATATTTATATATATATATATATATATATATATATATATATATATATATATATATATATATATATATATATATAAATCTGGCTATATCTATGGTAAAATCAAAACATACAAAAAAGGATACGACCCATACGGCTCATAATCTCCCAAATTCCGACACTCGTATACTACATCACTAAAACTATCAACAACATTATCCAACCATACATACAGAACGAATATGGTTTAAAATTCACAACTGACTTCATCCACTTGCTAAAAGTCCCCCAATTCATAACAGCCTTTCTAGACGTCGAAAATCAATTCACAAACGTACCGATACACGATACTATAAAAAAAACATCGTTAACCAAGTCTATAAGCACAACACCATAAACCCCAGCAATAAAACCCAAACCCCTCGAACAACGCCTCTTTAAGGGCACCACACACAACCATTAAATGACCCCCCGGCAAAATATACATCCGAATCGATGGTGGGTCGATGGGATAACCATTCGGCCCCACTTCTACCGAATACAACATGTCACACATCGAAAATAAAATGTCCTTAACTTAATAAACAACCCTCTTGTACACACCATATACGTCAACGACATCCTCATTGCCACCGAATCCCTAGACAATATAACAAATCTCCTACAAACCTTAGAAATCCACTTACTCACTTTCACGCATGAACTGAATACTAACACCAACATCTCATTCTTAGATGTAATAATCGACTCCGACTTCCCTCACGCAATACACGAAAACCACATACAAAACATCCACGAACAATAACCCTAATCTGCTCAACTACTATAGTGAATGCTCCCCTAAAAATCGATTTAATAAAAAAACACGTCTACTGCTCGCACACAATATCTTCACCCAAAAACCTATTCTATAAAGAAATAACAGACATGAAACAAATCCTAATTAATAACAATTTTCCAATAAAATTGTTGACTAACTAATAAAACTATATCTAACCTCTCTACACCAAAATAATCAGAATAACACTCACAATGAAAATGACACTTTCCATTTATACTGCAGAAAAGGCACACTAACTAAAAATTTGATGAAATTGCTATAACGAACATAATAAACCGATACATTGATACTATCGAACAACAACAAAAAATAACTATTTACTACACACAATTTAAAACCTCTTACTTAATAATAAAAAAGATAACACCACAAACTCCTCTCTAAGCCAAACACACGTGCTATATTTGTTCCAATGCCCATTTGAGGAATGTTTTCCTATTACTCAAACGGATAAATATATCTCTTTTGTTGGCTACACGACAACAACCCTCTCCCGAAGTCTTACGTACCACCTACACGAGACAAGCGATATTCAACAAGATATGATCTCACACAAAAATACTATACAATACGCTGAAATATAGAAAATACTAACGACTAACACTAACATCATCCATAAAAATAATTGTAAACGCAGACTAAAAATCATTGAAGCTATATACATTAAAAAACTGTAACCCAACATTAACAAAATATAATTTAATACTGGCACTAACCCATTCCATAATTAAAAATAAAAGCAACACTTAAAAAAAAACTATAAAAAGATAACAGCACGAGGAGAAAAAAGGTCAACCAACTCACACATTCTGATGGCGATCGCGAGATCAAAAGCGTTTGACTGAAGTCCCACGAAACAACACTCGAAGCCATGATGTTCATTCTACAACCACAAACCAGAAAACTCGATTGCCGCATCGAGAAGATAACAAAGAAAATAATTGAAACAGACACATAGTGTTTCAAACAGTTGTATTTTGGTTGGGTGTGATATCGAAACGGGCCTTCAAACGTTAACGTCCATATTTCAGTAAACTGAGATTTGTCTGTCCAAGCCACCACCGTCGCTCGGTAGATCAGTTTATCTCATCGTTTGTACGCTTCAATCCGCTTTCGTCTGAAGTTATCTTTCAAATGCTTGTCTACTCTTCGAGTCGCCAACTAGTCAACTGTCCTTAACTCACCATTCGTCACTTGCCGTAAAACTAACTTAAACTTGCCGTAAACGAACGTACTGTCGTCAAATATCGTAAGCAACTCAATCCCATCTTGTCTGTTGTCTCAGTCACCGACAACCCCTCCGCATCAGAACAATTTAAACTGACATCTCTCACATTTGTGTGCGTTGATGAGTCATTTCCTATCATTGTATTTGCACCCATTCTGCCTCCGATGGCCCCCTTCTTGTTCGAGGCTTTGCGCCCATCCTCGTACGACAATAGTATTAAAACGTTTTATAAATACTACTATTCCTTAGTAAGGGTATAAATTCAATATTTTCATTATATAATTCTTTGTTTTTTACTTCATCTTTTTTACTAGATACATCTCTATTAATCTTATAGCTTAATACAGTCGCTCTGTTCAGTTTCACCCCCCCCAAAAAAAAATAAGAGAAGAAAAGACATGTGGTTGTTCATCTTCATTATTTTATGTGTAAGTAAACGTTTAAGTTATTCGTGTTGGAAAAGATGAAGATGCAAGCGAATAGGGTAGAGATGGAGTCCCGCGATTATGCGTGCGGTGGAGAATCAAAACGGGACGGAGATAGATGGGTGTCTTCTTGGCGCAGACTATTTATATTGGTAGAGAACGGACTCAATATTGATGTGTTTTTTTCTCTTGTAGCCAATAACTAAGAAAATGAATGTATGTATAAAAGTGTTTAATACAAAAGCGGAGTGAGAGAGTGTGCATGTGTGTGAGAGAGAGAGAGAGAGAGAGAGAGAGATCGACATCGAAATCGTTGTCATATTTCAATTAATAATGTATTAAAACAATTCTTTAGCTCTCAATATATGCTTGTTTTCCTCTCACTGTCTGTATACTTATCTCTCTCTATCTCTCTCTTGCTTTATATATATATATATATATATATATATATATATATATATATATATATATATATATATATATATATATATATATGAGAAAGGAAGGATGAGAGTAATCTGATGTAATGGGAAATGAAAATAGAAAAAACTAAAATATGTTTTTTTTTGGGGGGGGGGGTTATGTATTCATAAACGTTTCGTCTTTATTTGTAAGACTTCCTCAGGATGATAATTTTAAGACAAATGTCATGCAAGTACATAGAAATATTGGGTTGACATGATGAGTTGATGAGAAGAAGTAGTAACCACTACTGAGAGCGCAGGGTCAAGATCCGGGCTGAGAGAAGTCGGTAGCAGAGAGTGAAATGAATGTGGATGGCTGTGGATGAAAAAGGGGAGGGTGGGAGTGTTAGTGAATTTGTCTTAGGTTGGGAGAGAGGGGGGTTGAGGTTTTTGTCGTGGTGAGGTGTAGCATGTCGGATGTTTTACTAATTAAAATATATTAGTTGCCTCTTATATCTTTTGTTGGATTTACTTCATATATCTAAGCTCCCGCAAGGTAGAGCTTTTTTTATTATCCGGATATGTTTAGCAAAGAATTTCTTCCATTATCTGGAAAAAACATATCTACCTCTTCTAAGGAGGCTTATATATACACATTGATCCAGTCAATAAACAAGTGTTTGATAAATGTTAGATGGAGAGCTTACCATTATGATTTACAATCATCGCCGGATTGGGTTGACATTGACGATGTGAAACGGCAAAACACTAATAGAGAGGGCCTTCCTTTGAACTTATTTAGGGAGTCTAAAAAGATTGAGAGAATTGCTGCTGCTCATTACGGACTGAAAACAACATCTTTCCCTAGGCAGAATGATGACTTGGTCTAGTTTGAGAATGCCATTTTTGACTTGGTCAGAAGAATTTAATTCAAAAAGCGGACTAAGTATCGTCAAAAAATAAATAGATTTACCAGAAAAGTTAACAAGCATACGGATTTCAGTTTTCCAGCAGACAAGACTAAGAACTACTACACATTGGATTATATCTCTTACAGGAACTTAATATACCGTGAGTTACATACACCCTATAAAATTGCACCCCCAATAAGATTATAGATATAAATTTAGAGGCTAAATCATTACTTACATATATGAATCTAACAAGCCATGCAGAAGTAGTAACGCCAGCCACACCTAGATTTTCTCTAAACGACCATAAAACTAACTTTTAACAAAACCCATCAATACGGTTAATTTGCCCATCAAAATCTGACTAAGGCATAATCAGTAAAAAAAATCTAGATAGGGTCATTCCAGCCATCAGAAATACAATTTTCTTTTCGTTGTGGCAATCTTCAGATTACGTAATTGAATGTTTTTTGAACCTTAAGAATAAACATAGATTAAGTCTTATAACGTTTGACATAGACAACTATTACCCATCTATTTCCCCAATTCTCTTAAATAAAGCTCTAAATTTAGCGAAAAATAATTCAGACCTTACTGATTTGGAAATTAAACTTATTACTCTGGCCAGAAGATCTATTCTCCAATTCGAGGGCAAGTTATGGACTTGAACGGACACCCCCAACGACTTCGATATTCCTATGTGAGCCTCGGATTCTGCTCAAGTAACTGACCTAGTGGGTTTATTCCTCTTAAATGAGATCAAACATAGGTTTAAAAATATAAAAGGTGGCCTATACAGAGACGATGTCCTATTTGTCTCCGATGAGAGGCCTAGAAGTTATTGCAAAACAATTGAAGTCTTGCATGCATTTTTCAAAAACTTCGGCCTATCCATAACTGTTGATCCTGAGAGAAAAAACTTCTAAATTCCTTGATATCACCCTTAACCTTAATGACGGATTATATAGCCCCTTCCATAAACCTAATCTAACTCTTTTTTATGTACACAAACTAGCTAACCACCCGAACAAACAGGATGATACAACTGTAAATATTATTACATACAATATGACTACTAGCAATAGGGGCCGGACCAAAAGAAATGTAAATAACCATAGACCTCAGAGGCATTCTATCATACCTGATGAGAATGAACAACATATAGATAGTCCCTTAGCGACCTCACGTAAACGCCTTAAAAGGAAAAACAACATTTGGTTTAACCCACCTTTTAATAACAACGTTAAAACCAATATCCCTAAGGAATCCTTTAAAATATTTTTAAAAAACTCCTTTAAATACCCACATAAATACAGCTCCATAATTAATAAAAATTCAATCAAAATTTCCTTTTCTACTATGCCTAACATAGCCCAAACAATAATCTCAGCAAATAGAAAAAAATAAAATCTATCAAATCTAATATTAATTGTTCCAAACCCATTAATACATGCAACTGCAGGCGTACCAATGATTGCCCATTGGATACTAGATGCACATATTCTGACATTGTGTATGCTTGTACCGTAACTGAAGTTAATAATTCTACAATGAACCCTAGAGATCACATAAATGCAACCTCTAATCAAACTCCACAACTGAGCATTACGACTACTTTGTACCATAATTCTATACCTAATAATCCTACTATCCATTTTCCACCCCTGCAAGCCGATAATGACCTTCCAATGGTAGTTAACGATAACGCTAAACATAATATACACTCAATTAACCAACCTAATCCATATCATCAAAATACAGTAAATAGAAGTAGACCAGTGAATAGGAATATACATGGCTCAGGAACAATAGTAAATCCTAAGATACACAGTTAAATCGGGGCCAAAGCAAATTTAATTAAAACCCGCATATCTATGCACAATTACTCCTTTAATAACAATATCGGCAACAACAAAACATCACTGACCACTTTAGTTAAAAACTTAAGATCCAATAATATTTCACACAATATAAAATGGTCCATCCTAAAAAAATAAAACTCCTATAGCCCGGGATCTAGAACTTGCGGTCTATGCAATTCAGAAGCCGTAATGATAGCCACCGCATCTAAACGTTTAAATCTGATCAATTGTAGAAGTGAATTAGTCTCCAAATGCCGACATAGAAGGAAATTCAAGTATGCACAGTGGAAACCACCACCAAATCCACCTTCGCTGATTGGGTGAGTGTCGGGACCGTGTGTGTCCAGTCTTGGAGATGTATGTGTTTAATCTTCCCTGCCTAAAAGGTTTAGACTCTTAAAATGCCTATATACTCTTTAACTTTTTTAAGTTGTAATAGTCTAAATATTTAAATCTTTAAACTCTAAATATTTTCACAATTTCTTAATTAGGAAAAATTAAATCTTGAATTAAATTTCTTAAACTTCTTAATTTGATGAAATTAAATCTTAAATTAAACTATTAAATCAAATTATTACATTCTAATTACTGAAATAACTTCTTAATTAGAAAAAATTCAATCTTAAATTAAACTATTAAATTATTAAATTCTAAATGCTTTAATAACTTCTAAATTAGGAAAAATTAAATCGTAAATTAAACTTTTTAAACTTATTAATTTGATGAGATTAAATCTTAAATTAAAATATTAAATTATTAAATTCTAATTACTTCAATAACTGCGTAATTATTAATTTCATAGATCTTCCAAATTGTTTGATGAGGCAGGATATGTAAAGTTTGCTGTTTTGTGGTTGGGCTAGACAGTTGGGTGGGTGCGGGGAATGGGAGGGCAAGTAAAGGCTTTGACCTACATTTGCGCACCCTGACAAGTAACATCCGCTATAGTTGAATTGATTTAATCAATATGTCGGGGTGTGGGGAAGTATTCTTCTCTGTTAAATTCGACATATAACATCCGGTCGCATAACGTCGTTTGAACAAGAAGGCGTATGAGACTTTAGTATTACCTTCTGATCGACGAGAAGAGGCACTGTTTACTTGGCTTTAGGGAGAGTGATTACTTTCAAATTTAACGTTATTAATTTTGATCGGACCCGGAAGAAGGAATGGCCGAATATATTGACTCAGTTTGATTTAATTTTATTCAAATCGGATTTAGCGGATTTTACATTTGACCAGCGAATTTTGATTTGTGCTGCTCTGATCAAATCATTTGAACCCTGAATTTTGAACTTTATGATTTCAACTAAAGTGAGTTTATTGAACTTTTTATTGGATTTGGTGCATTTATCATTGTATTAATTAACATAAACATTGGAGGCATTTTTCACTGTAATTTACTGCATTGATTGCGGACGCATTTCCCGAGTGGATAACTTTTTCGTTTTTTCAGTTCTTTTAATTTTTTCGCTTTTGGACTATCACTCAATGCCTGGATCTATATTCAGTCAACATATTGGACATCTTTCATTGACTATGTTTTAATTTGTATGACGTGGATGGATTTTATAACTTTAACAAATAAGTATGTTTTTGGGTTGATATATTTGATGTATTATTTACTTTTATGTATTTTTGTATATATTTTTATATTTTTTCGAAGTGTTATTTTATCACCTGCAGTAACGTCACTGCGGTAATTGTCCTCTTAGGAGAAGAATTATCTTTGAAAACTTATGAGTGAAAGACTTTGAGTTACTTTGCCTGAATTTTGAATTATAATAACATTTGATTCGCACCTTATTTTATTATTTCATTTTATATTATGCTATATATATATATATATATATATATATATATATATATATATATATATATATATATATATATATATATATATATTTAGGCAGCATATTTCTTTGATCCATGTTTGATTAAACAGAAGTCAAAGTTCCTGTTTGTTTCTTTTTTGATCAAATTTTTCGAGTTGTCGGTCCAACAATCTTATGGTGTACTCTAGTGTGAATGAGAACTCGCCATATTTACAAACGTTTTGTGACTTTCATGAGTCGTCGTCAGGCATGTTCTGGGATTGAAACATTAAAACTGTGAATTTATTACGATAAAATAAACTTATATTGTTTATATTATTAGTATTTTTATTATTATTATTATTATTATTATTATTATTATTATTATTATTATTATTATTATTATTATTATTATTATTATTATTATTATAAACTCACTAGGAGTTCTCACACAGATCATTATCACTGATTGCTCACTGATAATTACTGAAATGACTTGGAAGAAGTGTAAGCTACGTAGACGGCACATATGTATTTCGGGGTCGTGTTTACGCCTTGCACAAGGGTGTCCGAATCAGTATAGTGCCCCTATTTACTTGCCTCCACACGCTGGCAGATTTAGAGACAATGTCGACTTTTAATGTGTGGAAAATCCAGCTCCCAGAAAATCGGCATTCTGGATTAGAACAAAAATTTAAATTGCCTCAGTCAAGAAGGATTTTCCCCTTCACTCACCGAATACAGAAAAGATGAAGTGTAGTATCAGAACAGATACTACATTTTGCTCACAGTCAAAAATTATACGGGAGTTTAGTGTCAGGTTCGGGAGCAATTCTATTTAACTCATACATATGACTTTCTAACCCTAACCCGCTCCAGAATAAACGTGAATGGGAATGCAGCATTACGGGTAAATGCATACTTTTCAAACCTCCGAAATTGAGGCTGCACAATCGGATGCGCTTTAACATCATATATAGCATGTGTTGGGATGCTTGAGTAATTGATAGGATTGGCGGAAAAAAAGTTGAACGAGATGAGAAAGATGTATGCCGGTGTGGTTGGGTGAGGTAGAGGTGAACACCTTGCCCAAAGATGACCGAGGCTGTTTTGTGCCGTGTCAAGAGCATGTTCTACTAAACGCACTTATGGAAGCCTGGCAGGTACTACTATTTGGGTTCAGAATGAACATGAAGATTTTGGAAGCTAAGAGGTAGATCCACATTTTACAAAACTCCCAAATTTGGGCCACATCATCGGTTACATTTTAAGGACTTTCCAGTAAATAGATAATAGCTTTTAATAACTTTTAACTAGTGAAACAACGCTATATGATATATAAAAATATTAATAGTAATAAATGGATAGCAGTGACGGAGGGTAAGGATAAACCGATGGAGGCAAAGATAGGGTAGAAGAAGAAAACTAGCGATAGAAAATGAGTAGAAACTATAAAGAATAGCAAAGAATGAGAGAGAGAAATCTATCTATCTATCTATTTATCTATCTATCTATGTATCTATCTATCTATCTATCTATCTATCTTTCTCTCAATAATATATATATATATATACAGATAGATAGATCGATAGATAGCTACAGATAGATATACATTAAAGATATACAGATATATTAAGAGATATATAGATCGATATTAGAGATATATAGATTGAGAAATAGATAGATAGAGATAAATAAAAATAGAAAGATATAGAGATCGTGATATATATATATATAGAGAGAGAGAGAGAGGGAGAGAGAGAGAGAGAGAAAGATAGATAGATAGATAGATAGATAGATAGATAGATAGATAGATAGATAGATAGATAGATAGATAGATAGATCGAGCAGGAGATCCAGAGAAAAGGAGTAACTAGCTTACTGAAACGAAATCAATAACGTGCTCGATCGAAATAGAATGTAAGAGCTAATATCCAAATGATTTATTTCAAAAGTATATGTTACATACGTTTCATTGATATAGGCTGACCTTTTATTTTTGTTAAAATGGTCGTTAGAGCCAAAATTCAAATCGACTAACTAAATAAAAACAAATCGAAGGATGGAGTTCGAAATCACTGTATAGTACTCTTGGTGAGTTTACATAAGCGTGTATATATATATATATATATATATATATATATATATATATATATATATATATAAGCACTATACCAAAAGTAAATAAAGTAATATAAATATAACACTTAAACCCTTTAATAACAGGAATGCACCCACCAAATCTAACCTACTCATTGACAAATAAACTGCAACACACACTATTACCCATAAACATGCATGCATCATTGAATCAGAGAAACATACAATATCCAATATCAACAATTAATTTATTATAAATAATACTTAATTACAATTAAGACCCATATAAACATATAGACCGCTCTTATTGACTCGGTACTTTCTCCAAAAAAGACGATTAAATGAACTCACCGATAAACGTTATGGTGATCTTTGAACTCCATTCTTCGATTTATTTTCATTTTGTGAGTTGCTGATGATTTGAATCGGGCTTTAATGCCTTTAAAAATGTCAGATTATCTCATTTAAACTATTGTACATCTCTGAAGTATATAACGTATAGTTTTTAAATAAATAATGTATATATATATATATATATATATATATATATATATATATATATATATATACATACATATATATATCGAGAGAGAGAGAAAAAAGAGAGAGAGAGGGTGCGATAAAGAACAATTCAAGAGGACGAGAGAACTATATAAAAGCACAAGGAGAGATAAAACCAAAGACAGAAAGGAAAAACAAAAGAAAACTGATCCTGAGTAATAAATAATCGTAGAGGGAGAAAGCGAGGACGAGATAAAAATAAAGAGACGAGCGGACGGAGAGAGGAAAGGCAAGATAAAAAGGATTAAATTATTACAGAATAAAAACGATATAAACAACATCGAGAAACAAGGAAATCAAAAAATAGAAAAAGGAAACATTTGAAAATAGTGAATGATGGAGTCACAGAAGAAAGCAATACAAAATGAATGACAGCAATGGAGTTGACAATAATCAATAAAATAAAGTAGGATTTAATGCTCGTGAAGAAAGAAAGGAAACGCATGACCATAATAAAGAAAAGAAACGATACGAAAACTTAACAAGAAAGGAAAGAAATTAGTAAATACAAAAAAGTAAGATAATAAAATAGGATGGGAAACTAAAATATGAATTTTAAGAAAGGAATATACTGAAAATAAAGGAAAAAGGAAAATGTTCAAGAAATATGACGATAGAAATGAGAAATAAATAAAAGTAAGAAACAATGAAAAAGTGAAAGAGAGAAAAATATAGGAAATGGGATAATAAACAAACTAGGAAATGGACAGGAAATTGAAAGGAAATACAAAGGTAATAACAACAAAATATTGAGAGAGGAAAAGTGAGAAAGACAGAATGGAAAAGTGAAAGAAAGACAGAATGGAAAAGTGAAAGAAAGAGAGAACAAAAGAAAAGAAAAGAAATAAACACAAGAGAGAGTGGGGTGAAATGATGGATAGACAAATATCTAAAAGCGTGAGGAAATTATAAGAACGAGAAAAACAGAAATGAAAAAAAGAAAGAAACGCAAGTTAGAGAAAAAAGTAAAAAAAATCCGTAACAAAGAGAGAAAATGAAAAGACAAAAAACAAAGGAACTAAAGATGGAAAGAGACAAAAGGGGGGGGGGGGCTTTGAAATGATTGATAGAAAAAGATAATCTGAAAAAGAAGAGGAAATAATCGAAAAAAGAGTAAGAAAAACAGACGAGAAAGAAAGAAACGATAGAAGGAGAAAAATAAAGGAAAATAAAACATTAGGAAAAGAGAGCTACAAGTAAAGATGCGTTATAGAAGAAGTAAGAAAAAAGGAATGAACCATCCAAGTAAAAAAGAGAAAAAAGAAAAATATGAAATAAACTATCGTCAAAATAGAGAAAAAGAGAAAAGAAAAATAACAGTAAATGAAGAGAGGAAATAAAAAGAAAGAAATACAGAAATCAAAAAGAGTCAAACTAAAAAAAAAATGGAACAAAAGTAAATAGTATATGAAAATAACAAATGAGTGAAAGAGAGAAGGGGGAGGGGGAGAGTCAAATTAAAAAAAGAAAGAAAGACAACAAGAGGAACATGTAGAAAGAGATTGATTATTGAAGGTTAGAATAGCAAAAGAGAAAGTTTTTTAATGAATAATGAGTGCGAGAATTACAGAAAGAGAGACAGAATGACAGAGCGAGAGGGCGAGAAAGGGCAATATATAGAGAGCGATAGAGAGAGCGAAATATGTATATAAATAAATAGAGAATGATATATATATATATATATATATATATATATATATATACATATATATTCTCTCGAATAGCAAACAGAGAGAAATAGAGAAATAGACAGAGATGTAAACCATAGTGAGAGAGATAAATATATAGATAGAGAGAATTACCGAGAGAGAGAGAGAGAGAGAGAGAGAGAGAGAGAGACAGACAGACAGACAGACAGACAGACAGACAGACAGACAGACAGACAGACAGACAAGATGAAAAATGTATAAATAAAAAGAAAGAATGAAATAGATATAAATAAAAAGAAAATGACAGGAAGAGAGAAGAAGCGAGACTTATAGAGAGAGTAGAGTAGAGTGAATTATAAAAATAGGGAGAAAGAGAGAGAAACGAATACATTTGTTAAAAACATAAAAAAGGGACATTACCATGTAAAGGGAGACAGAGAGATAAAATTGAGAATCGAGCAAGAAACTATTTATGGTATAGAGAAAGAGAAAGAAAGAGAGGGAGAAAGAGTAAATTGAATAAATAACAAGGAAAACGGATGAAGAGAAAAAATAAGAGAAAAAAAAACAAACAGACCGAAAGAGGTTAAGAAAAAGAAAGAAGGGAAGTGAAGAGAAACGAAGATGTAATATTTTTCAAAAAAGAACAATGATTGAGAGAAGAAAGGAATTCGGAAAAAATGAAAAACAGAAAGAGGAAATAAATCAATAAAATAAAACCCGGATGTAATGTTAGTAAGGAAATAAAACACATGGCCGACAGGATAGAAACGTCTGTTTGTGATGTAAGCACTTTATGAGAATTGATGAGCGTTAATTTCTCATTTTTTATCTCGTAAATGTCAGGAAAGACGATATAAAAGGCATCATTATGAGCAGGAGTTTGGAGGCGGGTCGCAGGCGTACGGGTGCAATATTAGTTGCCCCCTTCCCCAACACACCAACACTGACCATTATCCATCTTGGCCCCGTCCTCCATTCACCATTACTGACCATCAGCTACCTTGCCCCTCTTTCTACTTTACCATTACTGACCATTATCCAACTTGTCCCCAACCGCTACCTGCCGCCATCCTAGCTACGTTTCCTAGAAGCAGAAGTGCAACTAGTCGCCCGCGAATTGCCTGTTGCAGGGAAGATGTTTCGGCCAAGTCCTCGGCATTGTCTCCAAACACTGAGGTGCCACAAAGCAGTTCCTGCAGCTATTGCGACAATCTTACAAGTGATTTCCTAACTGATTGTTGAATATTCGGATAAAGGAAACACTATGCGTTTATGTATGAAGTGATTGTAACGATATCGGCTTATTGAGCCGCCCTTCATCTTTAATGCAAGGCGCACGTTCTTTTAACCTCTTTCGGACGTGTAACATCTAGTAAAATGTGTATCCTATATAATAGAGTAGCGGTTCGTGGAAATCGCATAGCATAGTAGGTGTATGTTCGGACTGTGAGCTTGGTATTCCGGGTTCGAGTTCTTTGATCACCTAATAATACCCTTGAGAAACGTATGAATCTATTCATCCTCCTTCCAGCAATGTATTAAATAGTAGGGCAAACACAACTGAAGCCTTAGTTTAACAACGCATCTGGAATGAAAACTTCAGTCTTTCTCTCCTGATCTCAGCATTGTTTCCAGACGCCCCGTATTTCTCCTTGCCACTGAACTGAAGCAATGCTGATTCACAAGAAGTGCGATTGCATATTGAACAACCCTTGCTTCACAATATACACAACGCACAGTCACCCGACACAATGCGTAGCCATCGTTTCCCGAAAATGAAATAAGGTTTCTAGGGTCGTAATTAGTAGAATATCCGCCCCAGCACGGGTATACGCCATAAATATTGAATTAGTTTTAAATGTTAATGTTTTTTCTTTCTTTTAGGGTACGTTACGGTTTCGGTGGCTACTTCTTAAATGGTAAAGTTAAAAAAAGATAATGTGCCCACGTTAATACCCTGTTGTCGAGAATGTATATTCTATAATTCATAATGATGAGTTCAGTAGTTTAGAGTGTTACCAAGCACATATTATTCACACTCAAGCGCGCATCTATTTTTAAAAAAATGTACTCAGAATCTGATATAGAGCAATTCTTTTCTCTATATGATATTTATATCTAATTTATTTTAGAAGATTTTAGGGAGGGTGTGAGAGGAATGATGATAAGGTTTACAATAAAATGATCTCCCTAAGTTACTCACCGAGTTCGCGGGAATATATATGTCCAAAATTAATGATGACTGTTTCATAAATAAATAAATGAATAAGAAAAAAAAACTTGATATATATGTATCCCATAAATGCAAACATTTACCAAAATAATTATGTGCTCATGTTACTTACTGTAATTTTTAGAATACATATTCGAAAGTCATAATGATCCGTTGATTTTAGAATACAAATTCGAAAGTCATAATGATCCGTTGATTTTAGAATACATATTCGAAAGTCATAATGATCCGTTGATTTGTTTAGAAGACTCCATATATTGTAAAGTTTACAAAATAATAATGTGTCCATGTTATTAACCAAGTTGCCGACAATATATATATCACAAATTTCATAATGATTGGGTTATAAAAAATAAATTATTATCGTATATATATATATATATATATATATATATATATATATATATTTATATGTATCGCCTACATGTTAACATTTATAAGAGAAATAATGTGCACATGTAACTCGCAGTATATTTTAGAACATATATATTCCAAAGATTACCCTGTACACACACAATATACATACACACACACAGATATATATATATATATATAGTATACATTTTCATTCATACAAACATTATTGCTTACATATATGCATACATGTTTCAGTTGTACTCTTCACAGAGAGTCCACCTCTTTAGACCAGTCAGGGAATCTACTAGGGCGTAATGCGACAAGATCAGAAATATAATTAATAAAGAAACTGAATAAACTAAGGATTAAGGTTGAAATTATGGGCAATGTCAAACAAGTTAACGTCCTTGATGTTACATTTAACCTAACTAATAACAAATATAAACCTTTCATGAGAGAAAATGCCAGCCCCAAATACATACATACGCAATCAAACCACCCTCCTTCAATAATTAAACACATACCCAAATCAATAGAAAGTAGAATTTGTAATAACACATTAAACGAGACAACGTTTAAAATATATAAGAACTTTACAACACTGCCTTAAAGAATAGCAGGTACATAGATGCTGATATAAAATATACGAATATGACAACAAATGCGAACAACTCTTGAAATCAATCAATTTAATATGATGTTAAAAACTAAAATTGGTAACATATTCCTACAACTTATAAACAAACACTTTCCACCTGGTAACGCACTGCATAATCTATTGAATAAGAATACATTAACACTAAGTTATAGTTGCACATATAACTTAGAAAGAATTAATTCAACCACTAACAAGTGTAATTATCAGAGACACGATGAATGTCCCCTACAAAGAAATTGCGTCACCGCATCAGTAATATATTGTGCTAAGATCTACACGGCTGAAAATCCAGACAATAATAAGCTCTATATAGGAAGTACGTCAAGTAGTTTTAAGGATATGTATTACATGCACGTATTACCTTTAAAAAATACAACATGCAGTAACACGTCATTGTCCCGATATTTCGGGAAATTCATAGATGAGAAAAAAATAATAATTAGATGGTGCATAATAAGAAAAGCTAAAACATGTAGATCACTCAACTCATCCTGTTTCTTATGCCTAGGTGAGAAACTTGAAATCGCAAAATTTAAAGACAGGGAAAAAATTACTAAACGTTAGACAATAAACGAGTTTAAACTGCAAACATTTCAACGAACACACACTAAGCAGGCTTTAGATTACTAATAACTACTATTACGTCACATTGTAATTTAATTATTATTTTGACTTTATTGACATTTTATTCATTGTTCATATAAGGTCTACTCAATTTTTTAAAAATTCTATTTTTGTTTGAAGTATTGTTTTAATTTTAATTTATTTGTATTGTTTTTTTACGTTTTAAAATTCTGATGTATTTATATTTTTACACTTATGTAATCTATATCATCCAAAATAAATACACTTCACCCTATAATGATTTGATGTTAGTATATCCTCATAGTTATCACTTGTTTATATATATATAATTAACTATTACAGTTACATACACTGTATTTAATTGGTTTGCTTGCCTTTATAGTACTTATCTTGTAAGTTTTTTTTGTATTAATACTAGTACAAGTATAAATGTAAGAAAGTAACACTGAGATTGATAAGAGGAATACTGAATGATATAAGCACTTTAGTTTTACTTATAGAAATATCGAAATGTCTGTACATGTGTGTGTGTGCATGCATACACATGTATGTATACACATGTACATATGTATGTGTCTGCGGGCATATATACTGATTGTGTGTATATTTATGTTTAGTGTGTATGTATATGTGCATGTAACTCTAATGGTGTATATGTATACACATGTAGTGAGCTGTATGTGTGTGTATGTGTATATATGTGTATATAACGGTATGTATATAAATATGTATATATATTTAATCGTGTATATGTATGCATATGTGTGTATGTGTGTATGTATGTATATATGTATATATGTATGTATTTATGTGTGTATATATAGGTGCATGCATGTGTATGTGTGTATGTAAGTATATATATATATATATATATATATATATATATATATATATATATATATATATATATGCATGCGTGTATGTGTATTATGGTGAATACATGTAGGCAAATAACGTATAAATGGAGCCATTATCGTACGTGTGTATATGGATACTTAGTCTTATATATTATAAATATGGGTATGTTCATACGGGTGTAAAGTTGTATAATGTTATTTGTATATGTATTTCGTGTGTACATAGGTTGTTGTAGGTTAATGGGCATATTTATATGTCATTGTGTGTAGTTATGTATGTAGTGTATGTTAATGTCCATATATATGGGTAGACATTTTCATATATACATATGTATATGGTAAACCAGTATGCGAGAGTATAAGTAAAATATTTGTAGTACAAGCATTTACACATGTATATATATATATATATATATATATATATATATATATATATATGAGTAGTTACTGATATAAGTACATTCTATAGTTGTGCATATACAGTAACGTAAGTCTGTCAACGTGTTTAGAAAGAGTTAATTCAAAAACTGTTAGAATAAGGACAAAGGAAGTAAATATATTAATATATATTATGCTATATTATGCAGAACTAATCAGTGGAAAAGGAGACGCATCCATTGGCAGTGGGTGTATGCATGTATGTATATGTGGAGTGGATGTGTATTTTTGAATCTATACGTATGCATGTGCCTATCTATGTGTGTATGTGCATGTGGGTATTGTTATGTGTGTATATATATATATATATATATATATATATATGGATATGTATGTATATATGTTGATATATATGTATATATATATGTTTATCTGTGTATGAGTATATGCGTATATATTTGTGTGTGTTTTATTTTATATATGTTTATATATATATATATATATATATATATATATATATATATGTGTGTCCATGTGTTTACTTGTGTATCTAAAGATTCGTTGTGCGCACGTGCTTTTTTATATGGGGATCAGGTATATATTTGTGTGTATATATGATGATATATTTCATGCGTTAAAATGTATGTATGTAGATTAACACTTTGAAGTCTTTAATTGAGAAGAATAGAATCCAAGCAAAGTAGGTAATAAGAAAAGAAAGAAATAGAAGGAATAGCATTAAAAAAAAACCGAATGATGAAGGTAATAAAAATAATTAAAAAGATAGAAACTAATTGAAAAAAGTTAACAAGTAAAGAATGTAATTCAATACTGAGCTTGACCGGTGAAAATTATAAACATATCCCTACAAAGATTTACTTAATAGGAAAGTTTTCCAAATTCATCTCACTTCCTTGTCTTCTTTTTTATCTGAAGAGGTGGACTTTCTGCGAAGAGTATAACCGAGACTAGTATGCACATATGTAACTAATAATGTTAGTATAAATAAAAAAGTATACTAAAGAACAGCTCTACTTGTTATTGAACAATATTTATATCACTGGAGTTTCAACAGATTTACATCTACAGAAACTAATACACTAAATGTAATATATATATATATATATATATATATATATATATATATATATATATATATATATATATATATATATATATACATATATCATATATATATATATATATATATAACTTTATAATATAAGGATATCGAGATCTACATTCTCGTTTTCTTTACCAATCTATAAGAAGCCAAGTCAATGGTTTACTTCATTTATTTATTTATTTATTTATTTATAACTAACATATAACATGTAATAGAAATTTACAAATAAAATAGAAATGAAAATAAAGAGCTTCTCGGCTTGAGGCAGGACGCACATGGTTCATCGTAAGTTTTTAGATACCGACGTCTGTGCCTTGAGGTGTTACTGTTACTGTACTCATACCTTCCTTCCACGTAACCAATGCTGCCTACACCCTTGTCATCGCCCCCAAAATCGAATATTAGAAAAAATTTTAAAAATAGGAAAACAATTAATATGATGTTATCAGCTGGGGGTAGGGTTCATACTTGTATATTGAACAGCTCTTCCTGTTAGTAAAAGTACTAATTAAAAGAAAAACAATAAACTTTGGAGTAATTAAATACTTTTTTACTCATAAAGAAAACGTTGAATGAACATTGATTTATTTAACATGTTTCAAGATTTCGAGTTGTATGTCTTCCAGCAGTACAGGCGCTAAGATTTCGTACTCCTCACAACTAACAACCACCGCACCAAATATATGAAACAGTGCCTCCATCAGCTGCCTCATTTAGGAGACTACTCTTTCTAATCAGATCAAAGTGTTCATTTCTGTTAATCACTATAATCTGAGAATTCTTTTATGTTAGCGACATTCTCAGTATTTATTAGATAAATTATGTATTTTAAGAAAATGTTTATCCTATATCAAGAAGGTGTGGTTAGTGGAAGTCGCATAGTGTGGATTTGTGAGAACGGTATGTCGAGTTGGAGACATTTCATCATCTTCACTAATACCTTTAGAACACGTATGAATCGATGTATCCTTCTTTCATCTATGGAATAAATAGTAGGGTAGATAAAACTCATAAGTTTCAAAATTTGAAATCATACCGATTTGCATCAAGTGAAATGTAACGTTATTACAGTAAAACGTTACTCTTTATTTTTCAGTAAAATTTCAAATGAAGGAATACACAATGAAACGGAGAAGGTCTTAAAAGCACCCCGGAAAGCACATATTCTATTCCCTCTCATAATCAGGTTTCGACCTAAACGGGTCTGGAGTTTAGTTATCTATGTATGTATATTCAGATAAAGAAAATTGTGTATGCATAGATGTAAATTCATCGGCAAGAATATATGTGACGCTGTGTATAGATGTGAAGTTAACCACTTCAATATGAATTAAATTATATATATATATATATATATATATAGATATTAATATTATTTCATGTTTCCACATACATATGTTATAAGAAGATATAATTTTCATATATCAATTTTTAGTATTTACTTAAACAGCGCTCGATACGTGAGTAGAGCTAATTAGTAAGTTATGAAAATATATTTATGGCAAAATACATTTTAGCTTGACGATTCCTCCTATGGGTGAAACGCGGAAGCCTCTGTGTAGCTTAATTGCCATAAATATATTTTCATAATATACTATATATATATATATATATATATATATATATATATATATATATATATATATATTGTTTCATTTTATGTCTGAGAACACACTTACGCGTGTTCTCAGAAATCAAGGGGGCCCTTTCTTGTGCTAACACTTTCTCTCTATATAAGATACATAAATATCCAAGTTTCCAATCAAGATTCTCCTCTACTTCTAAAATGGTCAGTTAGTAAAGCAGTGAAGAACACTAATTTTCTCTCCCTAATTGGCCAATTAGCTTTATTTTAGTAATTTCTGAATTTTACTGAATGTCAGGACAATAATTCCTCTGGTCTGGTGGAGTATCCAGGTAAGTGCTGTCACTTGAGGTAGCATAACTAGGAAAATTATTCTTCGTATAAGCCAGTGTTGATCGGATCTTATTTGGTCTTCGAATCCTATGTTATTTTTTTTATATTTGTTCAGGATTTACTTGTAGTGGGAAGTATTTTCATGTCAGGTTGTCCTGACAACCCTTTTTACAGAGAGACTGAAGATACTCGAGGGTGTTGTCTAGTATGTAATTCAAGTGTGTGTGAATGTTTGTGAGCAGATACACTCGGTTCGGCAAATGAGGTCAAAATTAGCCAACTATAGTTGACTAATGGCCATTGAAAACTCACCGAGTGGAACTTAAATGACTCTGGTTCTTACATGTTTTACCCATTGATCTCACTCACTCTTTATTTATTTTTATGGAACCCGTAGCACATATTTATTAATAAAAAAGTAAAATAATTATACTAATGCTTGTTAAGGAACCCGTAGACATTCAGTAATTGGGCATGGATCATGGGGGTCCACATAGACCCCAGTTCAGAATCACTGCGTTCGGAGAATGTTTACTTGTATATAAAACTCGCTATTCTACTGAGTCGGATATCTTGAGCAACCCGTTGCATATGCTTTTCTGGGTTTTACTAGTGAGCATAATTGGGGCGTTGTGCAAGCTCATTTGGCTTCTAATGTGCTTTCAAAAATGTATTATCTGATTAAAGAATGAATGAATATGAAACGTTTATACAAAAACTGGATATTTTCAACTGTGAACAGCGCTTAATTCAGTTGTTCTATTATGACACTTCCTTGCTAGCACTCGTCTGCCGGCTCTACGTGACACTGTACGGTCGAACCGTAAAGAGAATCTAGTCCTCAGTGAATGCGTTACTGTCATGTTCATATTACTGCCAGGTACAAGTGATTGATTTTCATTCGCAAGTGATTTTATTATAGAAAAACACACGTAACACATAAATCAGGTCTGAACGCCGACGTGAGTGTTTTTAATGTTTTTATAGAGTTCGTCTTCACACTTATGAATTGAACACATTACTTTGGCTCAGTGGTAATAAGAACTTAATATCAACCTGTACGTTCTATACTAGAATAATAAGCAAACAAAAGTGAAATCTTCTAGGTATCTTGTATCACGTACAACCGACGAACGCGTGTATGCGTTTGCACACAGCAACACATGGATATCGTTACAGAAATGACGGTTGAACAGAGAAAGGGTATCGCCACTGACAACCGCAAAAAAAAAAACAACATGACCAGAACAAACTACATAATGACCAACATAGACAAAATTCCGGAAAACACTGAATGTAGACTCATGATTTTAAAAAAAATCAGAAAACGTAACGAACCACATAAGTGAATGCATATAGCTAGACTGAAAATAATATAATAATATGCATTACTAAAGTTGGAAGATAGTCTATTGAGAACTGTGCAAACCACATGCAGACAAATGGTAAAGACACAAACTATAGCCAGTATTGGTAAATGAAAGGCATAAAAACCATCTGCGACATGAAAATACAAATGTCAAACTCTTTCCGGCAAGAAGAACGAACGGCATAATTGTAAGCAAAATGAAAAGAAAACTGGAAAATATAAGATTTCGCTTTTCCAGAAATCAGAAAGTAAAATCAAGGAGTCAAAAATACTTTCAAATGCATAGAGCTTGACAGAGAGCTGATGAGAAAATGGAATATGAAAAGCAATGACTGTAATAGCAATAACTATAGGAGCACAAGAAACAGTTCCATAAATAAAAACTGCTTAGGAGAATATACAAATCACAGCATTGCTGAAAACAGTTGAAATATTGAGAAAAACCTTGAGTTCAGAAACCAAGCTTGGTTACATTGTCCAACCACATGTAAGTTGAAATAGAATAGCGCTTTGTAGACACAACTGGATATATTGAAAGAAGATAATATGAACCCAAGTGAGATTAAAATGCCAATATATATATATATATATATATATATATATATATATATATATATATATATATATATATATATATATATATAAACGCTGTCTTACGCCACACAAAGGCATAGTTTGGTACTATAGGAAATGATCGTGAAGTGTCTGGAAAGATGGAAGTACCGACAGAAGTAAACACCATTCATACCTCCATTGCAACGGAAATAAAATTACTGAAAACACGCGAAGATTTATTTTCACTCTAGAAAAAGCCCAATGGCCCTTATAAGCTTATAAGCAATAATTAACATATAAGAACTGTAGCAAGAACGTAAAGTAATTTTCATCGGTTATTAAAAGAATTGAAGAGTACTAGAAACGTGGGACGACTTGTTGTCACTGTCCATTATTTTTATCATAGTCATCATTGCACTCGACAATATATCAATGAGGTGCAATGCCTCATACAATTTAATTCCGGATGGAAAATAGAGACATGACTTCATTTCGAACATTCAGACAAAGCGTACAAGCATGATCCGGAAACAGTATTGGAAATAAAAGGCCCTAAACTCTCTAGGACATAGAAATACAAGCGTACAAGCTCATCCAAGCAAAAAGGCCGGACGTACTAACAATGAACAAGTAGGACACGTGCAAAATTTTCCGACCCAATAGAATACAGTGTGTGAATGCAATAGGCATAAAAAAACAAGCAAATACGTGGAACTTGCCAAAGAGTTGAAACAGATATAAGACATAAATAAATTACAGCAATACTAATAACAGTTAGAGCCCTATAAACCGTTCTGTAAAATATCGAATCAGGACTTGGAAAAATTTGAATCAAATGGAAGATTAACACAATGTAAACCACGACCCTAATAGAAACAGCTGATATACAGGGTGACCCAAAAAAACGGGCCCCAACTCTAATTAGGCCCCGTTTCTTAGTGTTTCGCCCGAATGAAATGAATATTTGGTTATAACTAGTTTATTATATTCAAAACATCACATCAACACACTAAGGTATTTGGCCTTTTTTCTCCGTTCAACAGCATGTGTTCTAGATGGCCTCCATTTAGCTCCTTGCATTTCTTGAGGCACAGAACGAAGTTGTTCATGACGTTCTTACAGACTGAATTGGGAATGGCTCTCATCTCCTCCCTGATGGCTTCCTTGAGTTCCGTGATGGTTCTGGGGTTCCCTGCGTACACTCTGTCATTAAGATAGCCCTAGACGAAAACATCTGGGGGCTTAGGTCCGGGCTATTGGGTGGCCACTCAAAATTTGTCTTGAAACTGATCACTGGGCCTCCGAAGTTCTCTTTCAGCCAATCCCGGCCAGGTTTGAGGTGTGAGAACTTGCTCCGTCTTGCTGGAACCAGGACTTGCTCATGAGCGACGGGTAGAGGGTCTGGAGCTCACTCTTGAAGGTTTTGAGGACCTCCACATACCGCTTCTTGGTGACTGTCACTGCTGCGTCAGATTCCTCGATGAAAATTGGTCCGATGATGCCTTTGACCGAGATTTCACCAAACACCGTGCACTTAGGAGAGTGCAGGGGCTTGGTGGTTACTTCATTGGGTCTGGAGGACCCCCAGAAGACATTTGTTTTGGAGTTCGCCTTTCCGTCAAGATGGAAGTGGGCTTCATCTGAGGTCCAAAGGAGGTTAAGGAAACCTGATGTCTCCTCGATCTTATCGAACATCTTGACTGCCATAGCGCTCCTCTGCTTTTTGTCTGAGGCTGTAAGGGTCTGCAGCGTCTGTATTATGTATGGGTAAGCCCTGCTATCGTTCACCATCACTCTCCTGCAAGTCTCACGGGAGATACCGAGGGACTGACTTCGCTTACGCATAGAGCGTTTCGGACTGTCCTGGAGAGACTCTCTCACACTTTCGACCATCTCGGCTGTCCGTTTCTTGGGACGTCCCGAGTGGCTTGGACGGTTCTCACTGGCAGCGTTGAGGTTCTCCACGGTCCCATACTTCTCGAAGTGGTCCACCCAGTTCTGAATTCTGCTTTTGGATGAAGCCTTTTGACATTCGAACTGATGCATGAAACTGTCCTGGGTTTTCTTAAACGAGCCTGTCTTGTAGTAAAATTTAACACAGTGTATTCTTTGTCCCAGCTCCCACTGAGGTTTTAGTGTACTCACGGTCGTTGATTCTGCCATGTTCTGTAAAATAAGGGCAATCAGTGAATAAATAAAGGAGATATCACATAAAGTGTACACGGGGGGGCAATCAACGTAACCAGGCAATTTCGTATGATAAGAGATAAATACATTGATGTGCGTTGCTTGATATTTATAAGAATAATTCAAGGTATCTAGATTGTTAGATATGAACGAACTGATATATATATATATATATATATATATATATATATATATATATATATATATATATATATATATACTAGAGAGATGTGTGCCATTGTGTCATTGATTCAACTCAGCTTTGATTGCTTGGCCCATGCAAATCAGTTTCCAAAGACTGTTGAATTAAACTATACAAATAAAAAATAATGTAGTCTAATAGAAGATTTGAGAATAAAAATGGATATTTAAATTAGTTACCGCCCTTAGATATACAAGGGAAAGTGGAGGTAGATTTAGACCATTTTTTATTCATAAATACTGTAGATATGAAATCAGCTCAATGGCCAAACCTATAGATCCACGAAATAAACAAGTTTATGACATTCATTTTCAAACAATTTGACATCAACAACAGTTTTGGCGTACGATCGTTTCTGAGAGAAAAGTTATTTATTGATACCAGAACAGATTTCAGACAGCGGAAGTGAGAAGACGATCAAAAAATTAAAATTTCAATATTATTCACCATAAAATACACAGTAATTTCAGTAAAATTTGAAAGAGAAATCCTACAACGCGTATTTTTCTCAAAAACACAATACATAAAAAATCACATATAAAAAATCAATAGAAGAAAATAAATATGAAAAGTACAATATTGAAAAAAAAAAAAAAACGATAACAATAATAATAATAATAATAATAATAATAATAATAATAATAATAATAATAATAATAATAATAATAATAATAAACCCGGAAAATGATTACAATTTATTGAGCTTATGCAAAGAAAGGAGATGCAGATCGATTGTATCTACCTAGAGAAGAAAGTGGTCGAGGTTTACTTAGTGTCCAAGATGTTGTGAATATAGAAGGTTGTTAATATAAATATATGTCTGAAGATGATAAAATTATTCTTCGTGAAGTTAAAAAAGAGAGAATACTAAAAACTGTTGTGAAAAAGAATCAAAGGTTACAAGAGATAGTTAAAGTTATTTGGAAGGAGACGACACAGAATACTGCATTTAGAGATAATGACACCTGGAATTGGTTGGTCAGAGGTGATCTCAAAAGATATACCGAAAGCCCCTTAATGGCAGCCCAGGAACCAGCAACCCGCACTAGGTCCATCAAACCTTACATTGACAAGACTGCAGACTCACCGATATGCCAATAGTGTAATAAAATGGAATAAACCATAGCGAATAATCTATGTGAATGCCCAATGCTAGCACAACACCAGTATAAAAAATGGAGACACGCAAAGTCGCTCAGGTACTACACTGGAATATATGTTAAGTTTATGAATTGGTTCACAATAAGAAGTGGTATGAGCATAAGAAGAAGTGGTACAGGGGAACAACAATGTCAAACTTTTTTGGGGCATGCACATACAGACTGATATAGTTTCTGAACCTTCAAAAGCCAACTTAATCTTTCTAAACAAAAACAAGAGAACTTGCTAAATCATTGATATAGCCTACCCCTGCGATACCAGAGTGCAGGAGAAAGAAGACGAGAAAATAAATATATATCAAGATTTTAAATGGGAATATGATAGACTATGGTAATGTAAAAAGTGCAGGTGATCCCCGTTGTAATTGGAACGCTTGGAACCATAACGAAAAGCCACCATAAATGGCTTAAACAGATTGACGAAACAATTTCTTTTCCAATCATGCAATAAGCTTGCCTGTTAGGTACGGCGAAAGTGTTGAGGTACAACTTGAATGTCTAAGGTCAAGGGAATTGACTTGATGTATAAAATAAGAAAACTCCAATTAAAAACATCCAAAAGTTGAGACTACTATGAAATGATAATAATAATAATAATACTACTACTACTACTACTAATAATAATATTAATAATAATAACAATAATAATTAGAATAATAGATTATTATAATAAAAGTAATGATGAAACAGAATAAAAATATAAGTTAAGCTATATAAAGGTAAAATAACAATATATAAAAAGATATAACATATGAATTTTTTGACATGGATAGTTCATTAATGTATTGTCAATGGAAGCGGAGTTGTAATACAAATCAAAAGTTGCAATAGAAGATAAGCTTACACACACGTTACACGTATATATATATATATATATATATATATATATATATATATATATATATATATATACAGACACATTAATACACACATAATGTATATATATATATATATAAATATAATATGAGAAAAATTATAAAAAGCAAAAAAACAACAACAATGAGAAATTGACAGACATGCTAATATATATTTAATTGGAATTCTTTCACTAGAAGGGGCTTGTTAACACGTATTATAAAACATGGTAATAAAAGAAAACGTTCAAAGAATTTTTAACCTAAACAAAAAGAAGTATTTTTTATTTCTCAGAAAATAATTGATATAGCCTGCAAAAACTTTAGCATCTACAACAATGGAACAATAGTAATCCCTTAATTCCAAAAGAATGACATAAAATACCGCTGTACGCGTATACCCATATAATGATTTTTTAACATTGTGCGGAACAAGAACGAGAGGGAGAGAAGGAGAAAGAGAGAGAGAGTGAGAGAGAGAGAGAGAGAAAAGAGTGCGTGGAAAAGGAGCGGAGAAGAGTGATCGCGCTAAAATATTAGCGATGATTTGAAGGAATAAAAAACTAAAGGACTTGAAGTTTCATAATAATTTCGATCTAACTTCGACGAGAAAAAGCGATGGTTAGTGTGCACATAGTGTGAAAGATATGTTGAAAGAGATAGATTAATAACGAGATGGATGAGGAGTCGAGGGATAGAGGGAGAAAGAAGGAGATGAATGATGAAAGGAAAGGGTTAAACTGAAGGGAAAGAACTTAAGATAGAAGGAGAGAGAGAGAGAGAGAGGGAGAATGAGGATGAGAGAGGAAGAAAGGCAGAGAAAGTGTGGAGCTAAAAGTTTAGAGTAATAGAGAGCGGAGACTGAGAGTTAGATAGAAATTACACAGAACTCTACAAAAGTAAAGAAAAGACTGATGCAGAGAGATAGATATAGGGGAAGATAGATAGATAGATAGATAGATAGATAGATAGATAGATACAGCCAGCCAGCCAGCCAGCCAGCTAGACTGATACTAAGAGCGTAATAAAGAATAGGGTAGAGCGTGGGAGAGGTAGAAATACAGAGAGTGAAGGAGTGTGACAGCTAGAATGCGAGTAACAGAGTCAGAAAGAGAGAGAGGGATATATATATATATATATATATATATATATATATATATATATATACAGAGAGAGAGAGAGAGAGAGAGAGAGAGAGAGAGAGAGAGAGAGAGAGAGAGAGAACGAGAACGGGCGATGTTGGGAGATGTTAATGTTTTGCCGCCTTCATTGCGTCGTTTCTGCAGCACGGCTTATCGTCGCAAGACGTGATTTGGCAAAATGCCCGAAGTCGACAAACTCTATTCGCTCTCTCCCCCTTTCTCTCTCTCTCTCTGTGGCTTTTCGCTTGATACACCCATCCGCCTCATCGCAGTCCCCACCCTGGTTTTTATTTCAATATTTCAATAATGCCCATCATTCACGGATGGCGTTTCCTTCTGAACGTTTTGTCCAACTTATTTATCTTTATTAACTCGATTCGTCTTCATTACTTTTGAAAACATTTCATCTTTTTGAAGTTTTCTCTTTTTGTTTTAGATGCGTCCATCGTTATGGCCACGCTTGGCGTTAAATAACATTTAATTCGCTGAAAGTTCAGAGTGAAGAGACGCATTTTATTTAAGATGACTCCTCGGATATCTATAAAAGGCTATGTCCGTTTGCCCATCACGTTTGTCCATCACGTTTGTCCATCACGTTTGTCCATCACGTTTGCCAATCACGCTTATTTTTACGATAAGATTTCTTCATCCTGTAATACTTATCATTAAGATTTTTCCAGTTTCGGAAATTTTTAGATGAGGATTGATAATTTATATCATTTTGATTATTCAGACTACTGTTCTCATCTTGGGTGTTATTCTCACAACATTTCATCCGATGCAATCCTTGACCTTCGTCAGGTGCATCTTGTAAAACTCGGAAATCTTTATGTCGAACTTTTTTAATATGGCTGAATGATGTAATGTACTGAACTTAAGTCTTCTACCGGGTCATGGCTGGCTGAACAAATTAAAGGATTCCGTTCAAAATTCCGTATAGATTTCTGAGTTCGACGTAAAGTTTGCGACAAGACGCACATACAGAAGATTGGAGGTTACATCGACCGAACATTGTGCGAACAGTAGTCCGAATAATTCTACATTTGTCTTGGTCTGTCACGCTTAAGTTTACAGTTTTAGAATTTTCGTCGTTCTGTTCATTGAAATAAACATTTCGTAAGTCTGTCACGGTTAACTTTTAAATATCATTATCGCTAATTTGTTGGGCTTAACGTTTTAGTCATTATAAATTAAAAATTACATTTTCGTTGATCTGCCACGCATAAATATAGAAAATAGCATTTTGGTAAATATGTCACGTTTAAATTTAAAATATCATTTTGTCGATTTGTCAAACTTAAGTTTAAAATATTTTTTTCAGTCTGTCCTTTAAAATAACTTTTTCATGTTTATGTCACGCTTCAATTTTCTACAGTATTTACTTTATGGCGTATCTGAGATGGGTGGATTTGCCGATGACACTACGCTCTATGCCCATACATGAAAGAAATAGCTGAATTCTTTAAAAATGACCTCTAGTCTGAGTAGAATTGAACCAAAAAAATATATAATCACATTTAATGCTACCAAGACAAGGCTCATATCTATTATACACTATAAGAAATCTTTCCAACCGAGAGTCCAGTTTAAACATGATATTCATGACATTCTCATGCAACATGAAATGATAAGTACATAGAAGATGCTGATAAGTCTGCCGCAAAGTAGGCAGGCTCTATCTACCGGAATATAAATCTTCTCACATCTGCCAGTATCTTTTGTCTCTACAAAGCCACCCTTCGTCCGTGTATTGAGTACTATTGACACATCTAATAGGTCCCGCGCTGTCTGTCAAGCTCCAGCCTTGTCGCATCCCCGTAGTGTTACATCGCTGTGCTTATTTTACAAGTACTTCCACGGAATGTGCTCCGATGAACTTACGGCACTTGTACCCTCTCGATGTAAATACCCCCGCCTCCCACTCATGCTAAGGGTCCTAGATGCTGGAAAGTGTTCTACTCTGATAGCTTCTTCCCTCATCTTTAAAATCCCCCGTTTCTCACTTTTATCACCGATCGTACCAACATGAGCAAATCTAAATGTGATGTAAACAAATCCATTGCTTCCCAACTCCCCAGTCATTCTGCCCCCATAAATTTGGGCACAATCACAGTAGTATTTCACGCTTCAGTGGTAATATGGTTTATTTGAGAGGGAATACAATTCAGAACAAATGCCACACTTCAATGTTTCACAATTGCTTCATTTTCAATATGGAGGATATTCTTAAATTCTTATTTAAATAATGAGAAAATATTCTCCCATTCTTCATGCGTCCTCGAAGCTCAATGAGAAGTCTTATCCATCCGTCGTCGAACAAGATTTAGTTTGAAAAAACAGTGATATTGAAGTATATTTTACATCCGAGAAATCGTAAAAAATAAAAAATATACAAATTTTACCAAAGTCAAAAAATTGAATTTGCCGTTAAACTCTTTATATCGTTCTCTAAACACCCCAAAAAACACAAATGGCTCCGTCCATTTTTCGTTCAGCCGAGAGATCGAAAATAAAAAAAAACAATTACAACACTAAACACATTAAAGTTTAATTTTTATCGAACTGTATACTTGTTTAAGTTATAAAACTGTGTTTTGTTAAAATTAAGGTGCAGTATATCGAAATGTCGAAGCTTAACAACAGAAGTTGAAAAAAAGCTAATTTTGAACAAACAAATTGAAAACAGAATGTTATGTATATAAGTTTGTAAAAAATAAAAATTTATGCATTTGGTAAAATTATTTGTATATCTTGTTGGGTTTTGCGATTGCTCGAATGTTAATTATACTGCAAGATCACCCAAATAGCATGTCTATCACACTTAAGTTTGGAATAGCATTGTCCTCGCTAAACGCGAATATTGAATCGCTGCATTTACTGAATATTTATTCGTGTATCTGTCAATTGATGAAAAGGTGTCATTTTTGTTTTCGTCATAAATATTTATTCATTTCTTCCTTTCGATTTTAAATTCATTTTGTTTATTTGATTGGGTTCAGTTTTTTATTGCCTCGATGCCATTCTGCCGATTAACCGTTTCGTTCTTTGGAAGCTAGACAATTCATTGATTGTACCAAATATTTACAAACCTTTCTTTCATATCAATCAAACACTCTTTCCCGTTCACCCCGAGTGATGGGATTACTGAACCAATATACAATGGCGGCTCATATCGTAGGTGATACGAAATTGCAACCTCCCATATTTATTCTCACAAAAATATGTATTATACGTTTATACTTCTACAATATATGCTTTACTAACAAGCAGTATTCCTTTACTCTATAGCAAAAAACCAATATATATATATATATATATATATATATATATATATATATATATATATATATATATATATATATATATATATATATATTATTTATGTATTCATCAACGTTTCGTCTTTATTGTAGACTTATCTAGGATGACGATAAAAGCAGAAATATCATCAGTCATTAATTTAGATTTGAGTTAACATGTTTGAGTTTCGACATGGCTTTCAATGAAAAAGGCATAAATGAAAAAGGCTATTTTTGTTAACCTGTTATCAGCAGCAGTTGAAGGGAAAGAGGAAATGGGGTGATAGTTTGAAGTTATTAATTTGTATTTCTATTTGTAGCTTAAGGAAAGAGATAGTGTCTAGGTCGTTTGTGTCAAAACCGAGCGTGGTCGATAGTGGATATGGCGGAGGCGGAAGTCTGAACTGTTTCGAATTAAAAAGGAAAGCAGAAAGAAAAATAATTATATTTTTTTATGAATGTAAACGCGTTGAGAGGTTTTTTATTTTGAAATGCAAATTCTGATTAAAAATGAAAATTGTGGGAAAGAGAGAGAAGGGAGAAAATACTTATTTGTTTATTTATTTAAGTGGGAATGTATTATTTATTCCTATTAATTTATATATCTTCACGCGTTTACATTCATAAAAATATAATAATTTTTCTTTCCTCTTTCCTTATTAATTCGAAACATGACAATAAGTTCAAACTTCCGCCCCCTATCCATCATCGGCAAACTGCTGCTGATAACGGGTTAACCAAAATCGCCTTTTTTTATTTATACCTTTTTCATTCACAGCCATGCAAAAACTCGAACGTTTTAAGGCAAATCGAAATTAAGAACTGTATGATTTTTCTGCACTTTTCTTCATCCTGAGGAAGTCTTCAATAAAGACGAAACGTTGATGAATACATAACCAATATAGTTTTTGGCTTTCCTTTTTCATTTCCCATTACGTCGGATCATTTATCCCCATTTTTATTCATATATATATATATATATATATATATATATATATATATATATATATATATATATATATATATATATATATATTAGCTGAAGTACTCGTTTGTGTCAGATTTCTCATATTTTATTGAATTCAAGATTAGAAGTTACGAACATCTATTAAATACTTTTCATTGTGTTTTTATTGTAAAACAATATCTAGATTCGTGATGCTGATTAACGTCGCCCAGGAATATTTGGATCGCAATTTTCAACTGTGAGATTCGAATCTGTTATGTCATAAATATTGGAACTGAAAGCAAACACCCTATTTACTAGGCAAGCGATACAAAAGAAATGTGTCTTTTTAAATGAGATCGGCGTATGGATGTTTACCTCTCCGCATAGATCCGTAATAGTTCCATTGTCTAAAATAAATCAAGAAATATAAAGAAACACAAGTTTAAAATAAAAAAAATCTTATTAAAGTAAAAGCATATCAGTGAATATTTATCAAATATGTTTCATTCATTTTTAATTTAAAAAAAAGATGTTTCATTTTCAAAATAAACAATACGTCAAATACGTACGATAATTTGACCTCAAATATATATAATAATGAGTGGCTAAACGGGAACACTAAAATGTCGGAACATCTGTATATAATGTTATTTTAGCTACGTTTAATTTTGAATAATAATTTTAAAAAAAGGTTGAAGAACTTCTGACGCCCTTAAATACATTGGCTGGAAGTTGTTGATTCCGAATCTGATGTTATTTTGCATTGAAGACTTCACGTTTAACTGTGATGCCGCGACACTCATACACAAATACATATGATTTTGCTTTAGATGTAACATATGTAACAGATGTAAAAGAAACTCTATTCGTTCTCACTTCTTAAAACTCGCCTTAGAATATAGATGTAAGTCGTAATTAATTCATCTGTTATCTCCAGGACTTCCTCGAACTAACTGAAGTAAAATAAAAAAGAGAAATCAACGTATCTATTACTGATTCATTCGGAATACAATATTTTTAAAAAGTAAATATTTTGTTATTTTTTAAACTCCATATTGATCATATTTACAATACGATTTGTAAAGTTAACATTAGAACAAGTGTACAATATTTTTGTTCATGAAATAAATACATGTGTGTGTTTTATATTAAAAGTGCTTGGAAAAAACACAATCTTAAAAAATTAAAGTTTTCAAGTTGAAATTGTCCTCAATCTGACAGTCTTGAGCCGCCCCTTTCAAAACCCACATTGATACCACGGGTTACGGGTTTACTTCAGGGTTATCGTGCGGCTCTTGCATCTTCTATCTGTGAACGCTCATTGGAATTTTTATCAGTGGTTAAACGTCATCTCTCTAGTCATGTCAGATAAGCACAAGGTCCGATGAAATAGTAGCGGAAGGTGAGTAGAAGAGCGTCGTACTCGAAGACGAGTAGCTCCCGCCATATACATACACACACACACACCCACACCCCCCCCCACACACACACACACACATATATATATATATATATATATATATATATATATATATATATATATATCAAATCATTTGAAGTTTAAAAACAAGGAGGAATCTCATTATATTTAGTCCATGGATTTTCAAAGAAAAAATATTTTCATCAGAAGATAAAACTCCGTAATGTAAGTATTACCGGTAACATTACTTTTTGAAAATTAATACATATATATATATATATATATATATATATATATATATATATATATATATATATAAAACACTTTTTTGGCTAAAAGGATCATAACTGGTCATAATCTGGTCATCACCCCATCTCAAGTCGGAAACATCATAAAAAACCTGTACACCTCCAAAGCCGGTGGAACTGATCTTATATCAGTAATATTAATAAAGAAATGCTCTGCTGAGCTGGCCCCTGTCTTCTCCATGTGGTACCAGTATTCAAGAATTCTGAAGATATAACTGATCCTCTAAACTATCGCCCAATCCGTCTACTCCCGAGTTTTGCTAAAATATTTTAATCATTAATCAATCCAGCGATAGTCCGGCACCTAGTTTATGCTAAACATTTTTGTGATCATCATTACGGATTTAGACAAGCACGATCTACTGCAGATATCCTAACGGTAATCTCTGAACGCATACACAATACACTGAACAAGGCAGGTGAAGCTAGGGCGATAGTGCTCGATATATCCAAGGCATTTGACAAGGTCTGGCATGAAGGCTTCTTCTAAAAATTGACTCATATGGTATTACTGAACAAATATTTAATATAATTAAATCCTTCCTAACAAAATGAAAGATCCAGGTTGTCCTCGATGGCCGTTCTTCTAAGCAACATGACATAATTGCTGGTAAAACCCAGGGATCTATCTTTTGACCTCTACTGTTCCTGATTTTCATAAATCACATCTCTGATGGCATTAAGACTGAGATAGGAATATTTGCTGACCACAACACACTCTACTTTCGTCATGTCGGCAAAACCGACGCGCACATATCTGAGGCAATGACTGAATCCTTAGAAAATTACCTTCAGTCTGTAGCGGAATGGGGTCAAAAATGGATGGTAAATTTTAATGCCGCAAAGACAAAGCTACTCTCTTTCAATAACTACGAGAAACCTCTTCAACCACCGATTGTCATTGCAAATAACACCCTACCTGAGAGTTCATCATTCGAACTCCTCGGCCTAACTTTCAGAGGTAACATGAATTGGAATAAATACATTGAAAACATTTTATGGCCTGCTGCAAAGAAGGTGGGCTTCCTCTACCGTGCCAGTAAACTTCTCACATCTGACATTATCCTATATATCTACAAAGCCACGATCCGCCCATGCATGCAATATTGTTACCACATCTGGGCTGGGGTATCATCCAGTAGTCTCTCCCTCTTAGACAAGGTCCAAAAACTAGTCGTCAACCTAATAGGTCCCTCACTATCCACCAATCTGCAGCCCTGTCCCATTGACGCAATGTTGCTTCCTTGTGCCTGTTTTACAAGTACTTCAATGGATTGTACTCTGATGAGCCTGCTGCTCTGGTATCCCAACGACGTAAATTCACTAGATTGACCTGATAATCTGCCAAATCCCATCAATTCACTACTGAAGAGCTTTCTACCCCAAAAGCTTCTTTCTCGTGCTGCTAGACTTTGGAACCCCGTCCCTGCTCTCTGTTTTCCTGAGGGTACTGACATGCAGAAATTTAAAACTAAAAATAAATAATAAAAAGTTATAACACAATATAAACTTTTTTTCATTTTATTTTTTTATATACATACTTATATATATATATATATATATATATATATATATATATATATATATATATATATATCAGTATCTCTTTCAATATCGGTAATAAGTTTATTTTTAATAAATTTATTCTACGTATCTTACTTCACTGAACATATAAGTAGATAACTTGTACACACTTAGAACCTGTATGAGTAGGCACGTTTAAAATAATTTTTAAATTGATTTATTTTCTGTTATTCGTGTCACTTTATCAATAGTACAATAACTACTGTGCAGTCTTCGCCTGATGCCGTCCTTTTTTATTTTATTTTAAATCATCCCCCCTCTATCAATTTCATTTACGTTACCTTCGATCAGTTAATCCCAGACAGCTGACTTTTCTTTATAAGCATAACGCTCAACCCTTTCTCAGCATATGTCTGGCTTATTTCTGTTAAATTGAAACCTAGCCTATTCTCTCTTCCCTACCATATCCTCTCTTTTTTTCTTGCTCTCTTTAATCCGTATATTATCAACTGCCCTTCTTACCACCCTATTTTTCTTCTTTCAACCTCCCCCTTCTCTTCGTTTCATATTTTTTCAAATGTATTGATATGTTAGTCAATCTTTGTTTCTCTCATCTCCCTTTTCTTTGTCTTTCTTCTTTTGTCTGCTTTTCACGCTTCCATTTTTTATTTTATTTTAAACCGACCAATTTTTAAACAACAATTTTTTCCTCATTTTGTTCTAGCTTTTGGACTATTGCCACCAATTTTTGAAAACTTTTATTTTTTAAATCCTTATTTTCACCCATTGAACATTTCTACTCTGCCTGGAAGCTGTATTATAAATCTACTTTCGACCTATAACTTTCATTTTGGTCTTCCGGATTTGCTTCTGCGTATTTTCCACGGATCTTTACGCATACAGCGTACACGAACTTCTCTGATGCTATAGAATACTCAGCCTTTTATCGACAACATTTGAACTTTTGAGTATTTTGAGTATTCCTTTCTATCAAATGTTTACTTTACCAGCATTTTATTGTGTTTGATTGCCTTAATAAAGGGTCCTTATAGCTAAAAAGTTATATATATATATATATATATATATATATATATATATATATATTTATGTATTAATTTTCAAAGTTAAATGTTACCAAATTTGTATCTTCTGATGAAAATAATTTTCTTTGACAATCCATGGAATCAGGATGATGAGATTCCTCCTTGTTTTGGAACTTCTAATGATTTAATAAATATTGTAATTGTACAACTTTTATTTTCACAATTAATTTCACAATTCCAATATATTAAGCTTTTCATAATCACTATGAATTATTATTTAAAGATACATTACTTATCTTTAAATCTTTATTCAATGTTTTATTCAATGTTATATATACGTTGTTGTGCTGAAAACGCAAACAGAACCAGAAAACGAGATTTGTAATTTTTTTAAATATAATTGATAGAAGGCAATACAATGCAAAGGTGTAACAGATAAATACGAACTGAGGAAAATTAAGACATACAACCATCGAATTAGTTTTGCAGTTTTTACCTTTTTATTTATACAATATATATATATATATATATATATATATATATATATATATATATATATATATATAGAAAATTGACACCATCTTTGAGGCACGCATGATAATGTATTTAAGTGAAATATTTTGAAAATCAACAATCGTGCATTTAAATGAAAAATTAATTTACTTATTTTTTTTGCAAGCTTTCGTTGTTAATTTCCTTTCTTCAGATGTGTGTTCAACCGTAATTCAAACGTGCATAGGAATACCGTAACCGGTTAGGAATATTCGGCAGAAAATGAGAATTACATTTTTAAAATTTGTTTAACATCTATTTAAAAACAATTATATTAGGTATATTTGATACATTTCTTATTTAACATTTGTTGTTATCTGATTAAGCTGGCTTGAATTGTAATAGAAAAAGGTTCACCACTTTCTATATAAAAACACACCATCTTCACTATAATAAAATCAACTCTATTTAACGTTCAATTAAAACAAGAAAACGAGCATTTAAGGCAAGTTTGCTCGCGAAAAACATAACATTGAGTTCTGGAATTCCATCTCGTCTTGCAATTTTCTAGGAAAGAACGAGAGCATCTTTTTAACGTCTTATCTCCACGGCATTAAGTTCAGACTGATTATGTTTGGCGCCAGATGTGCAGTGATACCCTAATCGCTATTGGTTTACTACGCAATTTTCGATATGCCAGTTTTAGCTAACCGAATCAGAACTTATTACTGCGCAAGATATTGCGCGTACATAAAGAAGAACTATATCTTGTAACTGCTACAGTATCATGACAACAGATATAAAATTACTACTAAAAATTAAAGGGGGTAATAACTTCCACCCCCTGAAAACATGAGAAATTAATTACTGAGATGACGGTCTTATGATAACAAAACCGATATTACACTACCCACCTACATTAAAAGATAATACAATAATAGATCAAATCAGTGGATTTTATTCATTTAAAAATGCCTAGTCATAAATATATTTTAATTTAGTCCCTTGGTCTTTTTGTTAAGATGAAAGTGTAGTATTTGTTCTCAGCAATCCGGCGACATCAGACGTTTTACTATAGACGTATAGATATATGGAGAGCGAGAGAGAGGAATGAAAAAGAATTAGAAAAGCGACGGAGTCAGATCTTTTTTCATTTCAGTTGCTCAATGCAAGGTATATTCCGCAAAACAAGCTATTTATTTATTTTTTCCTTAAGCCAGTCTTTTCAAAGATCAAAATATTATCATCAGAAGAAATTGCTGGGATAGATAAGTTGGCGAAAAGCCAAGATTCAAAATCTGAAAAAGTAAAACAAAGATTGTGGGGAAAAAAACTAGGCAAAAAGCTGCCCGAATGCAAGCAAGTGTCCGATTGTAAAAAAATCCGGTGTCAAAATGTCCAGCGGAGAAAGTGGTTTGTAGGTAGGCCGTTAGAAAGCACGTCATGCTATATAGTTACAAACGACCGCTGTCGAACAGCCGACTATGAGCATTTTGACCACTCCCTTCAGTTAAAATACATAAATATTAAGGAAATCAAACAAATCTTTAAAAATATAGTTCTTACATATTACGAAAAAACATCCCCTGAATTCCCCATTTATAACGACCAATAGATTAAAACATTTTAATACATTTATTTAGTTAATGTAATATAGTTTCTGAACGAAAAAAAAACAATACAGTTTATTTTTAATAAAATAACATTTTGGCCAAAACATTGTAATACAATAGTATCTTAAATTGACACTGATTTTTTTAATAATGTGAAATGTTATAAAACGAACATAATAATAATACAACTATATTTTTTACAATGTTATAATAAATGATGTTCTTTTAATTTTTTTTAACTTAAAAATTAATCAAACATGAAAGATTACGAATTCATTAAAGTAACACAAAATCAATAATTCAAAATAATAAAAAGAACATTAAAATGTGTGTTTTTATTTTTTTTTTCAAAACGAAGTAAAAATGTGTAATAAATTAAAAGTCATGTTTTGGGGGGATTGGGGGATTTGGATAGAAACTTATTTATTAGTCTAAAATTATATTTTTTATCGCGAAATAAAATTCTTATTTATTTAATTAAACTTGAAATTCGAACTTTAATCAGCGCCGTCGTACTATAAAGCAATGTGCTAATCTTTGAACGCCATGATGGATTATAAAAAAATTGTCTTTCGCTTAGAAAAAGAAAATACGTTTGAAAAAAAATAATAAGTTAACAATGATTTCCAAATGGATGAATAATCCCTAGCCGTGTTATTGGTATAGGAATAATGTCACAATAGTAGGAACAAGTTAAATATGATTTCCAAGTGAATGAATACTCAATGCTGTATATGAATCTGATTATAGACGGACACATCCGCATTAATTCACGGCTAACTTCCGGTTTTAATTTATTGTGGGTCTATGAATAACGACCAATACCACCACCACAAAATCTCGACTCAGTGACTAGGCCTACTATTACGACGGTCACGCCCCAAGCCACCAGCTGGTTGCCAGGCTTCAACTGTCTTTCCGCCTGCTTTTAGGGGGAAAAGTCTCATGCTTGAAAAAAACACAAGGTTGAAATAAATTATTGCATCGATGATTATGTAATTTCGTGTTATTACACTTCATTTTATTCTTGCTCTGTTTATCACATTGAGCTATCATACCCGGATCTCCTCCTGGAATTATTTCATTATAACACACACACACACACACACACACACACATATATATATATATATATATATATATATATATATATATATATATATATATACGAGTAACATATCTAGATACAAAATTACACAGTGCCATAGGGTGCATTCGATAGAATAATTAAAGAATCCGGGTATAAACCAAACAAGTAGGATACACGAGGCTTAAGAGGCCCACATTCATCAGGCATACAGCAAATAATCAACTATACAATCAATCATTTGAATGATTTTGCATTCAATATGAAAGAAATATACATAGCAAAAATATATAAAAATATACAAATATGTAATAACAAGCCCATAACAGTTCCCCAAAATAAATATACTATATAACATAGAAAACAACAATATGACTGGCGCCAGCGTCTATGCTGGTAAGATAAAAATTCCTGATCAGTAAATTGAAGGTGATTGATATTACTAATAATATTATATTTATTTAATTTTAATGAGGTTCTCATAGATCTAGAGGTTATATAAAAAAATACAAAGAATATGCGACTTGTTATGTCTACAGTTAATCAAGATTTCCGATTTTTGTAAAATAAGTTTCTCCCTGCACTAAATCTAATTATCTCAAGTTTCTCATTAAGGTACATATAACAATATGTGTTAAGTAATCTACAGGTACTAGTTTTTTAAAATACTATTCACCTAAACTATTATTCGCGATTAAGTGTCAGAAATGTTTTGTAGGTTTTATTCAGCATCATTAAAGAACATTTTTTGTTGTTGTATTTTTCTTTGAGAATTTTAATTTAATATACGTTCATTTCCCACCCAATATCCTATTCCATAAACTTTTAAATCAACGTACCCTAAAATTTAACTACAGTTTCAGCAATAGTTCAGAAAAAAATCAAATATATAACAAATCATTACGAAGCACGGGAAAATAAAACCCTAATTCAAAAAATACAGTTACGGTAAAATTATACTTATAATTGTAATAATAAAATAAATTCGCCACCACAACAAAGTGTTTATCATTCTCTAAGTCTATTAGAACTTTCTTGTATTAGGTCAGAAATATCAAGAATGGAAACAATGCACTAGTATAGAGTTGTGTGTAGGGACACTTTTTGTATGTAAGTGTATCGGCCCATTCGTTTCTATATAGATAGATAGATAGATAGATAGATAGATAGATAGATAGATAGATACATACATACATACATACATACTGATAATATACTGCTATTTTATCAATAACATAACTAAGTTTCCAAAGGCCTTAGAAGGAAAATAAAATATGTTAATTTAGTAGAAGAATGGGCAGAGGAAAAGAGAAGCACTGTTGAATTTGTGTCGGGAGTTTAGGGGGTAGGTTTTCTTCGGGGGGGGGGGGAATTAATCAATCCGTGGATATGAAATTCTCTAAGTTCATGGCGGGAATTTTTCGACTGCGAGCAAAGACGCTGCAATGGCGCCTCGTCCGGTTTTTCCATTTCTGTTACTGACAGCAATCGAAACCCGGTTTCATTGTCTTCAAATGTGATTGGGATTGGATTGCATTCTATCGTATTATCATTATCATGAACTCAATATAAAACAAGATATGTGCGCCTATATACGCACATACACCCACTTAGGAACACACATACACATACAACGTATACATATACACACACCTAAGCAGACTACACATCTAAACGCAACGCACTAATACACACATCAATACAATATAATGCATATATTCGGACTTTTCAGAAAACCACATGAAGCCACAATTCGCAGAATAGGCATACTTCTAAATATACAAACGCACTACTAACCATATATACACCACGGAAAATATACATCCCAAATATATGTGTTCGT
>OY744546.1:26920783-26935783 GCA_963556195.1 Sepiola atlantica | reverse complement strand
AATACAACACTTTTTGTAAGGACAGTTTCGGGATTTGGATAACTCTTCATATATATATATATATATATATATATATATTTAGGCAAACATTATTAAATAACACGGAGTGGTTTTGTTTGATGCGATTTTTTTTGATTTTTTCAATTTTCCGAATTGTCCATCTAATGTTTCGGTCAAATTGATGTAAATATGATCCATGGGTTTCTTGTTCCATTGTTTTTTCTTTTTTGCAAGTACTTTCGATTTGAATCGTCAAATCATCTTCAGGCGGTATTAGTTTTAGTGTCTTTACTGTTGTGCTTATTTTTTAATTATAACGGGCAGTAGTTTATATTTGAAAACGCGTCTGTAAAGTTGAAATGTACATGAGAGCATGATGGCGTTCTACACATACGAGAGATTTAAAGTTTGACTGTTTAAACCGTTAAGAAATTGATGCCGTTAAATAAAGTGCATACAATTCAAACGCATAACTACCTAATGGCTAAGAATTTGGTAATGTTAATTATTATGCTAGACACTTTAAAATGTTACGACTAGTTTCATAATTGACATTATTAATTGTGGGATGTTTAGTTTTTATGTAGAGGGCTTCGAGTATTTTTAATTATTTGATATTGGTATCATGGTGTATTATTTTGGTATTGTTAACAAGGATGTTTCTATATTGGGAGGGGGCGCAATTATGTTTTTTTAGGTGTTGGCATATCGAGCTAGTGTCGGAGAGGTGTAGGGTGAGTCTTCGGGGTAGTGTTTTCAGACAATATGTTAAAAAAAAAATGGAATAAAGAATTAGCAATTCAACAACTAACAGAAGAAGCAAGAGCAAAAGTAAGAAAGAGTAAAAATTTTACTCTTTCTTACCTTTGCTCTCGCTTTTTCTTTTTCTTCTTTTTCTTCTTCTTCAACTGACGTTCTAAAGACACTGGTTGATTGGTCTCTCTTTCTTCTTCTTCCTCTTCTTCATCTTCTTTTTCTTTCTCTTTTCATAACATTCCTCGCGTCCCTACTCCTTTTTTTGTTCTCTGCATGTGACATTTTCTTCCAATAGCATTCTTTGTATACATTTGAAAACTTTTCCGTTTTGAAATAAAGTTTACCAACCGAACGAAAATGGCCGTATCTTAACGACCGAAATATCTCGACAGAACTTTACAACATGAGTTTTTGAGTTTATTTTTGTTAGTTGTTGAATTGCTTATTCTTTACTCCATTTTTATTTTTACATATATATATATATATATATATATATATATATATATACTAATGATACTAATAAATGATAATGAATTATCATTAGCCTAACAAGTTACTGCTGCAGTTTCAGAGCATCACAGACAAGCAGGAGTTAAAATCAAACTGGTCTCTGATTGCATTCCAGGTGTTAGAACGTGCGAAATTCTAATAGAAATGTATAAGTCTTTCTATCAAAATATAGAAACACTTTCACTCGAAAGGGTCTTAATCTCATTAGGAAAAAAAGATGTCTCAAACATCAATATAACATATGTTATACATGATCAACCTCTTCCCAAGAAAAAATGTTTGTATGAATAAAAATGTGAACTAAAAAACGGATCTATTTGTTATTGAGCACTTTTTCTAAACACCAGAGTTTCATTTGAGTACGGTCTAAGAAACAAAAATAATATATATATATATATATATATATATATATATATATATATATATATATATATATATGCATGCACACATATATATGGAAAATGATAAAAGTTGAACAGAAATATTAGTCATTTCAAGAAGTCCTAGAGATAATTTACTTAAAGAAATAGTCGTTAAGGTATTAAAAACATGTGGCTTTGTTCTTTTTTAAAAATAAAACATAGTTGTTGTAAGTTCATATTCGTAAAATGTTTATGAAGAGACTTTTATTTATTTATATTAATTTTCTTTTTGTTATTTATTAATTTTCTTATAGATATTATGGTTTACATATGTAAGGAGTGCGGTATTAAATAGCTAGCATAAATCTAATTTCAAGTTCTGTGTTGATAAAATACGTTTGCTGATTAAATGAGATAAATTGTTTATGTCATTATCTTGATTAATGGTGTTAAAGTTTATAATGAGCGCTGATTTAATAAGTCTTGGTCGAAATTTTTTTCAAAGGAATTTAACGAGTTTAGCCTGCCAGGAATGTAAAGAACTACCGTGTTGTAATGCATTCAGATAATTGTTATTTTTTATATCTCTTTTATGCTTACCAAGCCTTTTCTTTTGTTTTCGTTGAGTTTCCAGTACGTTTATATGATGACAATTACTGCAATTACTGCATTAAATGTGGGTTTTTATTCTGTTGTTTGCAAATGTTTTTATTTGTGATTATTATTTAGTTTGTATTGTCGGAACTCCTAGTTTATTAAGAGTGTTGCAAATTATGTTATAATTGGAATGGGTAGGTAAGAGAAGATAAGTATTTATGAGAGAAGTTTACGGTGTATGAGATGTGTGCTTATTGTTTTTGAAAATATTAGTTGGGTTATTTTTTTGCATTTAATATGAAATATGTGGGGTATTGCAATGTGTTCAATGAATTTGTGATGTATTTGAATTCTACCTCTAGATGTTGTTGAGTTTGTGTGTCTTCGGGTGGAAAAATTAAAACATCATTAATGATCTAAAGTATTCAGTGTTTGTAGGTAATCTAAATTTGAAAGACTAGGAATTCGAAGAATAGGCAGACTCCTACTTAACTCCGAGGGTTTTCCATTTGCTTGTAGAATTTATTGTCAAATTGAAAATACGTCAGTGATGAGTCTGATAGGTTTGGAGGAAACGATAATTTAATGTTGATCTTTTTTCACGTGCATATGGTGTTAATTTAAATACTTTTTAATGGGTAAATTAGTGCATGAAGATATTACGTCTAAGCTGTGTATAGCATTTTTTATATATTAACGTTTTTTTAAATTTTGTTTTATATGTCTCCCGAGTTTTTGATATGGAAATAATTGATGGGTTTACATCACGAACGTTTACTTCCCTATCTAATGGGTTTAAGGCTCCGACCGCTACCATCTTTCCCCCACACTTTCTACAATTAACTTACTTTCTTCCACTGTTACCATATACTTGTAGTCAATAATTTATATTTTCATGAGCGGCATTTCGAGCTTTTCTCTCACTGCTACTGTTTCTAATATGTGTATTTGTGTATTATTTCTTCAGACCAATCATCTTGAAGAAGTCTTGAAATAAAAACGAAACATTGGTGAATACATAATATTTTTGGCTTTCTTTTTTTTCATCTTCCATTTCGTTGGAATATTAGTTCTATTTTTTACATATATAAAATATATATATATACATATATATTTACATGTATATGTATATATGTACAGATATCTGATGTATTTATACTGTGTATGTATGTATGCCCAAGTTAGTTGGTTTACATTTATGTTACCAACGTTTTAATCTACTGTTTTCGTCTGATGAATCGCCTCCTTTTTCTGATTTGTTTGATTCACAGGTTGACCTATTTTATCTGATATATTTAGAATGAATTACTCACAATACGGAGCAAGTGCAGTTACTGAAAGTGATACGATGGTTGAAGCAGAAACCGAACAATGGACGTCGACATCACAGTCCGTGTCCGCAGCACTACCGCACTGCGTTTATAAAACATTAAATCGACCATTATAATTGGTGTTTTGGTATGAAACTACACTTAAAAAAGGGTTAATTTGCCGTGAGACTACAGAGAAACAAAAAACATATGCAGTTTGAATGAGAGCAAACAGTATGTTTGAGGGTCAGAACAGATTCACATTGTCTAAGCAAACGGTTCCTTCCATATCTTCTGATAAACGCCCGTTCCAGATGAAGAAAAAAAGAGAAAAAAATGAAGACAGAAATGCTGGCGCCAAAATGTCTGCGCTGATCGTCTTATTAAAAGAATCAACGGAACAAAAAAACTACAAAACACAGAAGTAAAGAAGGTAAATCCATACCAGTCAATACAAGATTGGATATCTCGGGAACTAGCGGCGATATATATATATATATATATATATATATATATATATATATATATATATATGGGGGTAGGAGTGGGGGTGTTGAGAGAGAAATAAAGAAAGGAAGAGAGAGGGAGAGGGAGATTGCGTTATTCTCTCGATCAAAAGATCTGGAAAAGTCGTATCAAAAACGAAATTAACAAAAAACAGCTTATTTTGACAACCGTCTAGTTTGTCTGTGCGTTGAGCGAATAAGTCGTTTTTTATATCAGGGTCACGGTTTATCAAGCCAAAAGCCACTCAAGGATAAAAAGTTTATGAGAGGGGAATTAATGCCAGTACAAAAAGGAGAAACACTATGGGAGTAGTAACATTGATCAGTAGTATAAATTACGTTTGATTGCTTATGAGATAGTCCATGACATTAGATTTAAGATGGTCAAGTTATAATGTGCAGGGTAGCAGTCCTGCGGCAATCTGTTTCAGAGGTTGGAAACCCTTGCAAGAAGCGATATCAATAGAACTTCCGTGTGGCGTTAGACACATAAAGGGAGAAAAAAGTATTATTTTCGTTAGGGGAGAAAAGACGAGTTTTTACTGTATAATGTATGCAGCTCAGTCGAATACCTTCCATGGAAATGAGGATAACGCAGAGAGAGGCTAGTAACGTATTTTCACTGGAAAAAGTGATCCAAGGACGATAAGTCACTCCACTAAATTTCGAAGTCAATGTTTTACTTTCTCAAATCAAGAAAGACAGCTCTGTGCCACTCCCCCCCCCCCCCAGATAATGCAGAAGTATATCATCTTCGGACGTATCTGACTTTTATATAGGTAGAGAATTACATATGAAGTTATGTACTTTCTGGAGTGGTAGCATAATCCAAATATTTTTCAGGGTAAGCAACACGCTTGATATATAAGTAAGTAACACGCTTGATATATAAGTAAGTAACACGCTTGATATATAAGTAAGTAACACGCTTGATATATAAGTAAGTAACACGCTTGATATATAAGTAAGTAACACGCTTGATATACTTCTATTTGAGATCTGGAGTGAACGTCAATCCTAAGAGTTTATCCGAACAATCTTAAGCCTGACCGATTAACGAAAATGCCATGTTACACTTAGGCTGTCCAGAAACAGAAAAACTGTTATTTCACACTAAAGCTGCTAAAAATGAGAATTTTTTTTTAAACTTAAAGGATAAAAATCGACCGACATCCATCGCCTCTAAAATTTAAATTAAGATGTGTTTGTGAAATATATGTCAATCAATGCCTATGCTATTTCATATGTAAGCGTGGCATACTTTATAAAATGCTATTTCAATCAAATAGAGATAGACTGGCCAAAGCCCGTAGCTTCTTATAGTGACGTATGGACGCTTTTAAATGAGAGGTGTGCATACAATCTCCGCGTTAAGCAATGATAATTACTTTCCTAAGCGTCACAGATAAACAACTCGATCGACAGACTGACAGACAGAGTCTATTGTAAGAATGCTTGTGCGCATCCAAAACACAGAAGTTTAAACATCGGATTCATGCTAGTCAGTATAGGATTTGCGTGAACAAACATGAAGAGTTAGTATTCGAGAACTCGTAAACCCAGAACAAAACACCACTTGATTTATATATAAGGCATTAGAATGAATATATATTCCGGATCCGCCTAGTTTTAACTTGCGGTAACGATTTATAAGATTACTTTTCCGTTTAAAAAAAAATATTTTTATGTTTACTATTCTGTATTTTACCGTTTAAACAACCGCACTAATCATATCTCCACGGTAAACAAGTCGGGTTCGTTAGAGAATTGTTCATGGTACGTTTTGTATACATTATGTGTCGTTGTTTTTGGGGTGTTTACGATCCCCATGTAAACTATTCTGTACTAATACCGACTGGCGGTTTAATATAAACGGTAAAACGCATAGGAAGATAGAGTACGAGAGAGATTTCGATAAAGAGAAGGCGATAGAAAGGAGCGAGAGAATCTGTCTCAGTCGAACGTTCGTGAAAAATTATGTCATAAGCAAACACAAAATCAATAAAAGTAAGAAAATACTTCATTTCAAAGAGGTTGGACGGGATTAATTTCATCGGTGGCCATCCTCTCACACACAATACCCTCTTTGGGATGCGTGATTAACATAATGCCTAAAGTGCGAACAGACTATGAACGTTTCAAATATCATTTGGGGTAAACTATCACGATTTAGTCTGGCGTTATAAGTTCACTGGTCTGTCATGCTTAAGCTTAAAATAGAATTTACGTAACGTAATCTGCAGCAGCGATAATATATATATATATATATATATATATATATATATATATATATATATATATGGATAGATAGATAGATAGATAGATAGATAGATAGATAGATATACATCTATATACAGACTTACAGACATGTACATAATTTGCGACACAGGCATTTCGACGTTATTGATAAAGAGATCTCATCAGGTGAAAACTCTGATTATAATTATGTTCTGTATTTTTATCATAATCATTGTTGTTGTTGGTGTTATTCCCATTCTTATATTATGTCAGTAAACTTTAGTTAATTTTTAGTTAATTTTAGTTAAGTTTAGTTCATTTTCCTATTATCATTTTTATTTTATTATAGTTATTTTGTTATTAGTAGCGACCAGCTCTTCTTACCTCAAATTAATGAAAATAAAAACTAAGAAATATGAAGTAAAACATAAAATAAATAAAATTAATCAACTTAATTAGGTCTAAAGGTCTTAACCCCCCTGCCACTCATCAACTCTAAAAAGCAAGACGCGTGACAGTTTTTCGTTTCCCCCCTGCCTACACCTCGCACAAAATTGACACCGTTGATGAACTTTTTATACATACCGCCGGCTCGACGCATACAATCTAGATATAAAATAGCCTTTAAAGTATGCCACGGGTAATTGCTCTCTTTTTCTTTTGAACATGAGTCTACAAATGTTTATGTCCAATTTTTGATCTTTCAAATCTGACTACTGACCCTCCAATCTTAAATTTTCAATTACGTATCTTATTTCTTTACCCACTTCATACTTTCCAAATATGATCTGAAGGAAAGAACAGATTTTCTTTCAAACTGATGAGATCTCAATTTCTACCAGCTGTTGACCAGTAACATCGCCATGCCATGTCGCGAATTATGCACATGTATGTATTAATAAAAAATAATTATATATATATATATATATATATATATATATATATATGCATACATATATATGTATACTAAAAGAATATGAGTAACATTACTACCTTGAACAGAACAGTTTTTCGCTACTTATATGTCGTTTTACGAAAATTAACAGTAAGATATAATGCTACTAATTCTCATTCCACTTCTGATCAATATCATAGTTTTGATTCGAGAAAATATCTAAAATTGAAGAATTTCTTCGGTGCTATTTAATTTTTCTATTGGTTGCTCGAATATTAATGTATTCAATTGATTTTATGCTAATCGAGTTTTATAATGCATAAATAATGGACATAACAAACTTTTAAGTGAACTATACTCTTTTTCGTATGGTTTATAATTAATTTTTGTCAAAGAACATTTAGTAGTTTTTATCGATTCCTCTTTTATTTGATGATTGCTAATTTTAAAGTGTTTCAAGGGGCACAACCACCCATTTGAACATTCAAATATTTCCGATTTGCATTAAGTCATTAGACACCAATTAAGCACATTTCCTTCAATTTCTTATTAAGAGCCATTCAAGTTAAGCCTTAAACTTTCGACATTTTCAATAATAAAAATCATCTAATAGATTTTGATCAAAATTCTGAATACATATTCTAGACATGAGGTTTAATAGCAGTATATTTTGATATCAATTTTCGCATGGGGATATAAATGTAGTGCACAATGCGTTGTGATTGGTGAATTATTTTTACCCGTTCTGGAACGGGTATTATTCGTGTTATATAATAAGTATTTTTTTGGCAAAAAGTTTTGTTCACGTAAAAGAAAGTATGTCTGCTGCTGCGTATTGTAGAATTGTGCTATAACATTTTTATTACTAATCATTAAATAAAAGAATAATCGATATAAAATCAAAAGTAAACAAATGTTTCTTTCACTTAACTTTATATTTTACAGAAAATAATTGTAAATCCTACGAAAAAGATGATAGTCACGTTTCTACATTAACAATTCTCTAATGCATTATCTATCCATTATAAAATTCGATTAGCAGAAAATCAATTGAATACATTAATATTCGACGAATCAAAAGAAAAAAAATGCACCTAAACAGAACGAAGAGAATAAAAATGTACTACAAAAACATAAACTAAAGAAACGATAACAAATAATAAAACATGGTGTAATCCATGAAAGGCACAAACATATACGTGTGAAATATGTATAAAACTACAGAAGGAAACAATATGTTACCTGTTTCGTCGTGAAGTAGGTGCCTGACTTACCGCTTGAGGTTAGTTGACGCTTCTCAGACTAATACACCTTGGAAATCAGCATCATTTTCCAGAGCTTAAATAGCGGCTCTGTAAATTAGACGAGCAGATGTCGTAATTTGATAGAAATGCGGATTCAGAGATGAGACGATCAACCACATATTGACAGATTGTCTAAGAGTTTACAACTATTTAGTACCAACCACATTGTACGACGTCCTACCCTCCGACCCAGTTCGGGCCTTACGAATTTGGATCAGATGGAATGGACTACCCAACAGCTAATATGTCGTTCAGTCGGGTTATCTTCGCGCCTACGCGAAATCCCTACGATTGTGTAGTTTAAAAAAAACAAAAAAACAGCAAAATCAGTATTGAATAATCGTTCCTTTGGTAAACGCTGACATCAGATTCAGCAACAAGCAAGAAGCAGTCCATTATTAATGGTAACGCTAATAGTTATTGGGGTTTGATAAAACTATTAGTCCATCAGTAAACATTATCGTTCTATATGTATATAACATTCTTCCGCCCAAAGATATTCCCCGAAAAATCTCCTCCGAAATATTTATTAACCAATTCCACACATATATTGCTTACAGCGTAGACAACACTATTGAACAGTCATGCGGTTTACTTTTTTTCCCTACGAAAGTGACTTTCAGGATTTTGATAGGTTATAAAATTTCGATTTTTGTACTTTGTGCTACGTTTGCTTGTGTCTTAAGTTTTCGAGATAATTCTTTTTGTGTTTTCTCAGAAATCACTTTTAAGCGCGAATGACAAAGACGTGCTGTTGCCGCTGCTTATTGTTGAGATTGTTATTGTCGAACCAATCAGAAATATGCAGAGATCCCACAAATATCATACCTCGAAACTGTTCTGTCTGCATGAATCCTCCATAGTTATTTGTTATACATGCCATATTGCATATTTTATCACCAACCTACAGAACACCAAAGGCAAGCAGTTGCATCCGAATTTGGTGATAAAGGGTTGGACTAAAAACGAGTGCTGATTCAGTGACAACCTCCACACTGATATGTTTCAACCAAAACATCACAATCCTTTTTTTATCACCAAAAAGCACGTCTTGCCATCTTTTCTCATTCACCTCAACACGCCGTTACCTTGATATATTTTCTTTTTCTACAACTTCTTAATTAGCAAACTATGCTAGCATGTATGTATAGATATTTATATATTAGTATGTATAGGATACAGTCCGCAACTAATTAACCGATCATTATTAATTTTCTTGGGGTAGTTATTTGTACTACATTAGTTTCATACAAAGATGTAAAAACGGGTAGGCAGCCCTTTGTAGAAATTCAGATATATCTGATTATTGTGAGACTTTAACAATAGGTATTACACGTCAATTAATAAACCTTCCTTATTTTTTTGTTTCTTTGTATTTTATAGGATTTAATATAGGCACATCCATCTCTATTGAAATTAAAAGATTTCAGATGTGCTTTGAATTTTATCCATAGTCATTAGACCCGATTTTGCAAAGTGTTAGTGTTATTATATCTTAACTTTCATATTCGTAAGCGTAAATAAACGTGGTGCGAAACTATTCGATTTTTAGTATTAATTTTGCCCGTCCTAGACAGGTATTCTTCGAGTTATTTTATAAAAAAATGAATCGAATTAGTTAGTAATTTTTTTTGTTAAATGTTTTCCTGACAATACATTTCCTGTTCGTAGTAAGGTATTAAGAAACTGCATTCTCTATTTATGAATCAAATAAAAAATGTTAAATGTGTCTCATACGTCCTCTATTATGTCTCGCATTATCATTTCTATTAAAGTATTTTACTATAAGGATTCAAGGACATTTTTATTATATATTTGTTATTTACTTTTATTAATTTTAACATAATTCTTTATAATGAAGTAAAGTGATGTTATATATTTTCCTGACGAGAATGGCTTTATATCAATAGGTAGCATATGCGAATCTGCTTCGGTGTCAATTACGGCCACATTTCGACGCTTGCTTGTTTCAAATAAGCGTTCGTTTCGTTTACTTTCATTCATCTTTAAATGTGCAGCTCTTTCAGTAATTCATGAAAGAAATTGAAAACTGTTCACTCCCGAGCTAAAACCTACTACCATTTCCACCGACGTTCACCTAATAGTGTTCTTCGTAAGACGCATATATCTCCGTAGCACTATTATTATTTCATATAATTATATATTGCTATTTTCTGTTTACAACTCTGTATTTTCCACGTAAATTAGAAACTCTCCCTTTTATCTACACTTTCTCTTTTAGAGGCGTTTTGATTTGCTTTAACATTTTTCGAATCATATAATTTATATTAAAAAAAATATTTTGGGGTCACGCCGGACACAGTAAGCATTTAAATTTCTATTTTCCTCTTCAAATATTAAAAATGGTTTTGAATAACGAATGAAAGTGTTGCTTAATAACATACATAACACATATTTTCGAATACTAAGTCGCCTTCAAGACAATACCACACACGTTAATTGATACTCACATCAATTATTATTACAAACAGAATCTCATTTTCTTTTTTTCTTTTCAATATTCTACATAATGGATTTCGAATAATTACAATAATTTATTATCGATATGAGTCGTTTCCCAAACGTGATAACTTCGATATTTTCCGTCTGCTAACCTTCGTTGCACGCGCTTGCCTGCCAAGTCGATGTGTGTGTGTGTGTTTCCCGGCTCAGAATAATGAGTTTTGCTTTACATGGAAAACATAAAAGCACGTGAAGACATGAAAGCATGTGAAATTATTGATGTTATCACCATTGAAATTTAAATATCCGCTTAGTAAATAGGAAACGCTTGTGAAACAATTAAATATTTCCAACTTTTTGCAGCGCTTATTCTTTGTCTGAACGTGTTAGTCAGTCCGCGCCAAATCTGTCTACCGAATTACAAAGAAACCCGTTGTCGTTTTTTTATGAAAGTATGCGTGTTGATCTCGTTGGGAATTACTATTAAAAGGGGGCTTTACCCAACAAAGTTTTATAGCAAAACTATATATATATATATATCGCTTGGAGCAACTTGATGTAAGGATGTAACACGAAAAAATAAGATTATCGCAAAGACAGGAGATGCTTATTAACCTTAGTCTTGAACATACCAAGGTTATATGTAATAGGAAAACAGTACACCAGGAAGAGAGTTCCACAAGCCTGTGGTTCTTTAAAAAGGCTACTGGACTATGAAGCTGTATTACAATGAGGTATCAAAACAGCGAATTGATTAAGACCACTAGACCAACGAGTCAAACGAACTGGAACAAAATCAGCAGGCAATAGATCGCATAATTCTTAAGAACACATGCCATAATAGTGTTTATAGAAAAGAATTAGACTAGCAACATCACGTCAGTGAGAGAGGGGGCAGATAAGAAGAAAGGATGGGGCCAAAGAAATTACTAACACGTGTCTGCACATTATCAAGATCCTTCAAATGGGACTGAGATTCAGCAGCCCAAATATGACAACAGTACTCCATATATATATATATGTATATATATATATATATATAAATTTTATTAATTAAGTTCAAATATGAACAAAATGAACAAACCCAATACTTTTAAAAAGTGCTACATATATATTAGAGCTTTTTTATATAAAAGTAAACATAGTTTGAGCCTCCGACAATTGTTTCAGAACCTCCTCGGTTCCTCTTCACGGGTATACTGAAGAGCAAGCATTAGATCCGCCAATACATAACAATAAACAATCAAAAACCAAACAAACAAATTATATTTAAAATTATTCAGACTAGACAACCCTTTGACAATTAAACACATAACATTAAATTATTACAAACGATTAACTATCGCTTAATTCATGTATCATAATAAAAAAGGATAGCTAGGATAAGGTCAACTAACTAGTTAATAGGATAACCTGATCTAAAGATCTTAGATATGTAATAACAATGATATATTTTATTATTTTCAAATGAATTGGGGAATTATATTATTGGTAGATCAACTTTGTTCGTATGTAGATATGGTTTCAATTAATTAAGATTTTCAATTAATTAATAAATAACGATTATTTTAATATATATGACACGCTAAGTTATATTTAACAGCTCATAAATAGTGTGATTAATAAAAAAAATAAGATAACATTAAAAGTTAAAATCCCTTTAAAAATGACGCAAAATTATTATAAATAATAAAGTATTAAGTAGTTAATAATAATAACCTATATTAGAATAATAACTAGTTGATAGTAAAAACTTGGTTTCAGATTTCTAGAATAAATAGGAGACTACTATTATACTTTGATGCACTTAATTTCTTAGTAGAGTATGTTTGAAAGAGATAGGTGTTTTAAATATAATGTTTAGTTTGATACATATAAAATTCTAACATATACTTTACAAATTATACAAAATAGTTTTTGTTAATTAAACTTAGTTGGTAATTGTACTTAAGTTTGTATATATATATATATATATATATATATATATATATATATATATATATATTTATACATATATATGTGTTTATATATATATATATATATATGTGTTTATTTATATATATATATATATATATATATATATATATATATATATATATATAGGTGTGTATGTGTGTATATATATGTGTATAAGCGTGTGTGGGTATGTGTGTGTTGGTATGTTTGGATGTGTGTGAATGTATTTATGTAAGGAAAGATGGGCCGCTTAGGGCCTGTCTTGCCTATAGTTTGAGTTGACCGACTTTCTTTAGTGTCAGGCAGCCTGAAGTGGTAGACGTCAGGATGTCATCTCACGCAAAGGCTTCTTTAGTATGAATACTTTTTAATGTAATTTGTTTATTTGGTTTGTGCTTTTTTATAATTACGTATTGGCGGATCTAATATTTGCTCTTCAGTATATCCCTGAAGAGCAACCGAGGAGGTTCTGAAAAATTGTAGGATACTCAAACTATGTTTATTTTCGTATATATATATATATATATATATATATATATATATATATATATATATATATATGTATGCATGCATGCATGTATTATGGCTATTTTAAGTATATACTTATGTAATATACTAAAATAATACTCGTTCCAGGATCGGTAAAAGTGATTCCCCGAACAAAATAGTTTTGCATAATGTTTAAGTTAACTTACGAGGACAAACATCAAGATACACTAATACTAAAACTAATGCCTTGAATCCTATTTGAAATATTTATTAAACTGGATACAGCCCACATGTGGATCACGTACGCCGAGCAACTGTCCTTCAAAATCTATAATGATCGGCTAATTTGTCTTGGAGTTAATCATGTAAATACAAATAAACGTACCTAACTTTATATAGAAAGAAATTATTATCATAGACTGGTGATTTTTGTGAGAATAAACGTGGACATTACTGTGTAGCTTACTTGCAATCAATATATTCCATACTATTATATATTTATAAATATAGACATATATATATATATATATATATATATATATATATATATATATATATATATATATATATATATATAATGAGATATTTTTACCATCTAATACTAAAAGTCTGTTGATCTAGCTTTTTCGAGTGTTTGACCAAGTAATGTATAAATTAAGAAGAAAAAAGGTGGAATGAAAGAAAGTGCTCTGACTCTTACATAGGTAGATGATTGCATCTGGTTTCAGGTACTTCCTGGATCAGTATACTGAGTTATGCATTTTAATACGACCTAACAACAGACTAGATGTACGTCAGTCCTAAGGGCTTGTCCTTACAATAGGCTTCTTAAATAAAGAAAACAATCCATTTCGACTGAGACAAAACATGGATCCGCAAACAACAAGCGATTTTCCATCAATACACCACGTGCTCATCGTCTGAAGAGATAAAATACGCGAAATCCTGATAACCAGTCGTCTTCGAGGTTCTGTCTTCGTACATGGCAACGAGTGATTTCAGAATATGATTTGACAGATTTATTAATGAAAATCAAGCAAAGTGTTGAACCCATGATAGATATTTGTGGTATGTAAGCGTTGATTCTATGTGCTGCCGACCTTTACCTATACACAACTTCTTCTTATAAACCGATCCGAAAAAAAGAATTCGGTGGTTTCGAAGACATTTCCAGATATTCCTTAGTAATCAAGTTTGTGAAGGAATTCTTTGTGTCAGACAATATAGAAGACCTTTGATATGTCAAGGGCTATCCCATTAGTAGCAAAGCCTCGTCAAAGATTCGCTGATATTACAGTTAGCACATCAGCAGTCGATCCTTCAGAACCACTAAGCAGATTCACTTCTGTAATGGTTGATTCATCACACATTCAAGCAGCTTACTCATCACGCATAGGTTACGGTCTGATCACCAGTATTTGATAACTGATCACCAGTATTTTTAAATACTGGACAGACCAACGGAGTTTTCCAAATACATGTGAAATGTGTCTCTTTTAAGCAATAATTGTGTAATTTCTTTAGAATAGGAGCAAGTTTTAGTGGCAGCCTCTTTTGCACCATGACTGATTGTTTTTCAGGAACAGAAACCTTGCATGCATTAAACTTTCTGAT
>OY744546.1:26895783-26915783 GCA_963556195.1 Sepiola atlantica | reverse complement strand
GCTTGAAGACGATTGAGGGAAGTCAATCGGAAGTAACCGCGAACAGAAATTTAACAAAACAGCTACGGAGGCTACATCCGAAAATTAGACAAGAATACCACAAGGATATCTGAAGAATCGAGAAGATAACAAAACGATTGATAAAACAAAAAAGAATCCGTGATATATAACAACGTATGTTCAAATGAAAACATGCTGCCTAAATAAACACACACACAATATATATATATATATATATATATATATATATATATATATATATATATATTTCATGATTTGTTGGGGAGTACAACATTTTATTATCGCAAGCATGAAGGGAAGACGAATTCTATCGTCCATGATTAAAAGTTAATCAAGAGAAAAGAAAATCATGAAATATATTAAGACTAGGTACAACCCAAGTTTAATTAAGAAATTAAACTTAATCCTTTTTATTAAGAGTAAAATAAGATCAACGCAAGAAAACATATCATGTCTACATTCTTGTGTAAGTAATAATGTATGTCTTTCGTTTATTTTATTTAAAATAAAGAAAGCGAAGTTACACCCAGGACATGAAATAGAAAATGCATTTATCCATAATTTCCTGGATAAATTAGCATTAAATCCCCAATCGTTTAAGACCAAATATGTACAAGTATGGAGGGAAACGTGCTGTGATAGAATTCGGTATGTTGCGATTTTACAGGAACGCAGTCGTAAAACAACTAATGCTTCAGTTTAATAATTAGTTGCAGCATTTAATATACGAAATATTTGATTGCTCTACCAACTCAGATGTAGGTAAGAACGTCCTTGATCTATCATCTCAGAAGTTGTCTCCTGTTGAACTTTCAATATTAGATCACGGTTTAGAATTCTGTCTTCCACCATCTGTGTTGGGCGTGAGAAGGTATTTTCAGTATTTTAAATTCTCAATTCTCAAGCAGTGAGACTTCCACCAGTTTCTGAGACCAAAGTAAGGGACCTAAAGGCTAAATTGAATGACCTTGCACACTGCTATGCGAGTACACCAGTATCCCATTCAAAGTTTAAATGGCGCAAAGAACATTTTGCCGTCATAAAAACCCTACGACAAAATAAGTCCTTGGTAATAACCAGACCGGATAAAGGTTCAGGAGTTGTTGTACTAAACCATCAAGACTACGTCGAGAAAATGATGTTGATATTAAACGACACGGAGAAATTTGTCAAATTGGGCCCTGTCGACACTCATGATGCAACAACTTCCTTAGAAACTAAATTCCAGAAACAACTGGTAAAATGGGTGAAAAGCGGTGTACTCCCTTCCGATGTAGCTAGTGAGATCAGACCCCCGGGCTTTTATATAGATTACCCAAAACTCACAAAGCGGATAACCCAGTTAGGCCCATTCTATCTATGGTTGGGTCATCACAGCAGAAGGTTGCAAAATGGATCTTCAATATTTTACAGCCAGTATTGAATTAATTTCATTTTGCAAAGTACATTCTAGATTCTAAGGTTGTAAATAAATGTATGTGTTCCTACGATATTAGCAACCTATTTACCTGTGTCCCTATTTTGGAAACAATCGATATCTGTGCCGATTATTTATATCGTAGCAATTTATCGTCTCCTTCCATTCCTGAAAGCATATTCGTGCAGTTGATGAAATTTGCCACTACACCCGTTGTATTTAGTTTTAACGATGTGATGTATAGGCAAATAAACGGCGTATCTATGGGCTCAGTCCTAGGACCGACTATGGCAAATATTTTTGTGGTTTTTTTTGAGAAGGCTTTATTATCTGGACCCACTAAACCTTTAGTCTACTTTCGATATGTAGACGATACATTTTGCCTTTTTAATAATGAAACGGAGGCAAACACATTCTTCTCCTTACTCAGTAAAATGCATCCCGCATTAAAATATAACTATGAAGGAGAGCGTAATTCCACTTTAGCTTTCCTAGATGTATTGGTAACAAACACCCCATCGAGTTACCTTACATCAATTTACCGTAAACCTAAGTTTATAGGATTATATACATGATGGGATTCATTTTGTCCTAAAAAACGAAAGGTAAACTTGATTTGGACATTAACACACATTGCCATTATGATTTGCTCAAAATCAAAATTGGACGAAGAAATTAAAACTATAACTAATACTTTGTCCAAAAACGGCTATCCCCTTGATGTGATTAGGGCAGTTACCCAAAGGAAAATAAATACTTTTTCCGAAATAAAACCAAATACGGTGACTAAATGTCCAATTTACATTCGTTTACCTTGGTTAGGCACAGTAAGTCAGAAATTCGCCAAGCAAATAAGCTCAGCAGTTAAAAATTGTTATTTTTCTTCGAATGTGCGTGTTGTGTTTTCTACAAAACCTTTATTGACGTCCTTTCGTAAAGACGTTCTACCTCCCACCATACAAATAATGTAATTTATCATTTTAAATGTAGTTGCAGTGCTGACTACGTGGGTAGGACGACGTTAAGATTGGATAGTAGAGTCCAACAGCAAATCCCGTGTAGGATCAGGAATGGAACCTTCCGATCAACGGACGTTAAAAACAACACATATGAGTCTTCCATTACAGACCATTTGCTTAAATACCGGCCATGCGCTAGGAATTTTAGCATGGACTCCGTCACCATTCTCAGTCATGCTCACTCGTTATACCATCTCAAAATCTTGGAGACGATCCACGTTCGTCTTAAACGGCCCTTCCTTTTGCAAGCAAAGGGAATGTCTATTTGGACTAGATGTGATCAGTCTCTAAGATTCATCCTCCATTGTACATATAGCATAACGCTATTTTATTTTCTGTACTCTCCCTTTTTACCCCGTTGTTTTTAATCCCTTGCTTTTTTTAAATCCCTCGATACAGCCTTAGATAAGAGAGGGCGAAACCGGTCGCCTAACATTGTTTTTTTTCTCTTGATTAACTTTTAATTATGAACGATAGAATTCGTCTTCCCTTCATGCTCGCAATATATATATATATATATATATATATATATATATATATATATATATATATATATATATATATATATGTATCAATATGCCAAAACCCGACGAAGGATTTAAAACGATTAGAGGCGCTAGTATACATTTGGAAGAAGATACCGAGAAAATTGAGAATTATTATTTATCTGAAATCGAATCAAGCCGAGATAAAGTTTTTTTTTTATTACTACAGACCGGGTAGACACGCAGAAAGAAGAAAATCTCAGCTGTAACCTAAGCAAAGAATTGTCATGAGTTACGTTTATATCGGCCAAGAATATTTGGGTATGCTAGAAAATACTAGTAAAACAAGACCTGGGCTGAGTGATTGACGTTGCTGGCCATTCCTCGAGGGTTGAGCTTAGGTAGCCAGCGACAAATCAAGCGCGTGATGCCGAGTGACCATTCTAACTGTATAATGTCTTGCACGGAACGGATTTAACAAACAGAGTTAAAGACAGTCATGGAGTAGTAGACCGTCAGAGTCAGACTGTTCGGCACCGCAATGCGACCCCTTTCTTTTTTTTGCCCGGAAAGAAAGGTTGTTTCACGCCGACCGTCCACTAAGTTAAAAAGTCGCAAATTAGAATTAACGCCGGCATCCAGAAGAAAATACCTTACTTAAAAGGATCCAAATTCATATATATATATATATATATATATATATATATATATATATATATATATATATATATATATATATATATATATATATATATATATATATATATATATATATATAAAATGGTAATAATCCAGGTGAAAAATATCCACAGGGTGGTAATCCAGAGAATTTTAACCGGGTTTATAAAAAGTGCTCAATATCAAAATAGAGCTTTATATATGATAATTTTATTTACACAGACATGTACAAAATCTGCGACACTGGCATGTCGATGTTATCGATCAACAGTTACTATAAACTGAGATCTCATCAGGCAGAGTTAGAATCCGATCTTAACCTCAGATCATATTTGGAGAAATATGATCTGAGGTTAAGATCGGATTCTAACTCTGCCTTATGAGATCTCAGTTTATAGTAACTGTTGATCGATAACATCGACATGCCAGTGTCGCAGATTTTGTACATGTCTGTGTAAATAAAATTATCATATATATATATATATATATATATATATATATATATATATATATATATATATATGAGGATAAAATGCACGATATATCATTATATGAAATACCGTGAAAGACAAGATGTGTGAAAAAGAAAAACGAAAACGAAAACAAATTTAAATACAGGAAGAAATCATCAAGAAACGAGATATTTTACCGGTTTCGTCTTGATCAACAAACTTTTTTTAAAAAAATGAAGATTTTAAATTTATTCGATAACGTTAAAACCATAGGAAACAAAGAAGAACGCCCAACGATATATTAATAGCACGTGTTAAACTATTTGAAAAAAGAAATAAAAATAAAACACGCGAGGAGAGACGTTCAAATAGTAAAGGGTGAGAAATTGGTAATATGGATGAAATGTAATAAAATAAAGTTACTTCAACCGGGATCGAACTTGCATAATATATTTCATTCTTCCAGTGCGGGTTTTGCCAGATGTTTGCTTAAAGGAATAAGATCCTTGTCTGAGGTTTATGTTTTATATTGATGAGAGAAGTATTATAGCACTTTCGATGCAGTTGCGACGTGGGAGTGAGTATTCGTTCTTGAGGAGGGTGCAGTTTCTGGGTAAACGTGTTTCTGTGTATAACTTAGTGCGTTAGTGCGACTGTTGTATTTGACGTCCTGGAAAATTCCAGTTCTAAAATTTACTGCAGCAAAACAGCGAACTACAGTTGAGGTGTGTTAATACAAAACGGGTTGACACATTTTGAGCAGCGTGGATATGTGTGTGCTGGTGTATGTGTGTGTATGTGTGTGTGTGGAGTAATCGTTTGCTTGCCTCCCTTGGCATCGAAGAGGAGGCGTAATGTTGTGTTGCGTTCTGTCTTGTTTTTGACACTGTTGAGTTGTCGCTGAGTGTTTGGTTGTTGCGGCGTTGCTGTTTTTATAAAAAAATTGCTATTTCACACAGACGAATTAAGTTTATCGTTTAGAATGAACGAGCATAATTTGTATTGCTTGAAAATTGTAGATTTCTTTATTTCGGAGCGGCTAATTACACACACATCTATAGTCTATACATCAACAATGTATTTACATTATAAAATAATCGCAGTCCTCACCGTGTTTTGGCATAAACTTATAAATGAGAAATTGGAATGCTCAAAAAAGTGTTCTGTCTAAATTATAGCAAGACACGATTTACGCTTATTTGAGTCGCAAGTTATATAATAAAAGTCATAATCTTAAGACAAGTAAGGTTTGATCTCAATTAATATAATAATCCTGTCAGTCAACATATCGTCTGCTGTGCCAGTTTACGTTCAAATGCAACTTATTAAAGCAACATTTTAAAAGTATGTTATATTATGTTAAACAAATTCATTCAATTATTGTAATTACCAAATTATAATGGACGCATTAATCATATTACGTTTAAAAAATACTCTTTTGCATTGCATCTTGGACGATCGGACAATCTTGTCTTTCAGAAAAGAGGATTGGGCTTAATGCACGTTCGACACAAAATACCATAATGTATTATTATGGATGGATGACTCAAAATATGCTCTGAAATACGTGATAAATTTTACATATTAAGTTTAAATTAATTGTTTTATATATATATATATATATATATATATATATATATATATATATATATATATATATTTGCAACAGGGTCAATCGAGCGATCTCATCTTTTAAAAATAGAGATTGGGTATGAAGTTCGTACAAACGAAAATTCCTTAGCGTACTATTATTATTATTATTATTATTATTATTATTATTATTATTAGTAGTAGTAGTAGTAGTAGTAGTAGTAGTAGTAGTAGTAGTAAGAGAGATTATTAGTTATTTAAGTAGGTGATGTTTGTTATTTTGTGTATTATAGTTAGTATTTCTATTTGTAAAACGAGATCCTGTTTTCGCGGCGCCGGATCTTTTATTGACGCGAGAATTCACTCCGAAATACCACGAGATCTGGATAAGACATTCAAATCAAAACGTATAATATAACATTCTTAACGTAAATTACATGTATTGTTGCGTATTCCCTTAGTGGGTGTGTTAGTTTGCTGCTTATTTAAAAAACCCAATTGATATCACGTAGCCATATCGAATTCCACTCTAATCTCGAGAACTTGACGAATAGACGATTCTGGTCAGATAAATAACTATGCGGGGCTCATTGAACACTAAATTAATTTTAGCTATTTCGTGGAAACATTTCAGTATACCCCTGAGATGTGACTCTAATTAACCACTCTGAAACCTATCTTTACTATGTGAGTTACCGTACACACAAGTTGTTTCAGACGATTCTCTTCTACACGGCAGTACGAATCAAGTAGGAGATTCGAACTCTGACAATTGCATAAAATATTGGAATTGAAGTTGAACGCTTTGTCTACACGTCCACCGAAAATATGTTGCCTTTTAAACTTAAATCAACTGATTATTACTACGACATAGGGATACATATATACAGACAGACAATGTTGTTATATATATATATATATATATATATATATATATATATATATATATATATATATATATATTAATGCATGTGTTGTTGAAAACGACAGAACTCTTATGTTTAGTGATTCCTTTTTTTATTTTTTCCATTCGCCGAATGATCTTTTTGACGTTAAAATGGAATGAATTAATGTAGGATCCGTGTGTTTGATTGACGTTTTCGATTCTCTCCGGAATCATCTTCAGGTCTTTAATGGCAAAAATGAATGAAAAGCGAGTGAAAGAATATAATTTCTTAAAAAATACGCCGGCAAACCGTTCACGTAAAAGACGGACGTCTACATTTTGAAATATGACGAATAGAAAAAATAAAAAAAAAGAATCACAAAACAGAAGATTTCTGTCGTTTTCAATAACACATGCATTAATGAAAAAAATACTGCCTAAATACACACAATATGTATATATATATATATATATATATATATATATATATATATATATAACCGGTCTCCGCCTATTGTTACAGTTGAACCGATAATTTATATAACCAGTGATGTCTCTTTGTTCATGTAGTTGTATCCATCAAAGCGAAATAATTTCACATTTACTGATCGATTTATTTGGATAGATATTGTATAAAACTGTTATGCACGTTTTGTAATCTATTTTGTCTTGGTTCAATGACAAAATAACAATAATCAAATTCATCTTCAGAAGTTATCAAATTATTTTTTAATAAGTATTTAAATCGTTTGTATTTCTAAACAATGGATTATTATATAAAGTTGAACATCGTTTGTGTGTAAAATATAAAATGTGTTGCATTTATGTATTTCTTGTTTTCCATATTTAATTTGATTGTACACGCGATGAGCGGAAATATTGGAAGATTAGATGTTGGCGTGCAAACAGTACCCTGAGTCAAAAATGTGTTTCTCGTTGTTTTATAAGCAAAGTGACTGATATTTCACAACATCTAATTTACTGACTATTAGAATGACCAATTTATTCAAAGAATGACTCATCTATTCAACTCATTACCTTTTTATTCTAAGAATGACTCATCTATTCTAAGAATGACTTATTTATTCTAATAATGCCCTTTTTATTCTAAGAGTGACTCATCCATTGTAACAATGACTCATCTATTCTATAAAGAAAACTTGTATTACCGTCTCTGTGTGAGCGGCTAAAATTAAGAACCACCAAAGCTACACTTACAAAACTTACCTATTAGGATTCAATATAAGCATGAGTGGATTTTGTAAAAACAATAATTTTAGTATTTGTTTGCTTGGAGTCACCAGGGACAAAATTAGTGCATAGATGGGGGGATATATTAAATATTTTATTCTTACTTGTAAATATTCGATAAAGACCACATTTCTGTGCTGAAATATTGCACGCTTAAACATCTTCAGTAATTCATATTTTTCATAACAAAAATGTCCTCCATGCACAGAAAAACGATTGTCGTTCTGTACATCTTATATTCGTGGAACCGAGATTAACAAACGCAGCGATTCGTCAAATGTATTATAAATCTAGTCAGTAAAAATGCGTCCCAAACGAAAAACGTATAAAATATAGAGTATGTTTACAACTGCAATCTTGAAATATGAAATATAACGGTGCCACAAAAAATGTTTACTAAATTTTTTTCCGGTGTTCCTGAGTAGCAGGAGATGATTTACGCTGTGGGGTGATTCTACTTTTCCATTTCCTCTATAATTTTCCTTATCCAACCAAAAACTTTCGATCAGATTAAATATTAAAATCGATTCAGAATCAAATGTTTGCTTTTAAGAAGACGGACTGATATTGCCATACACAGGTTTTAGTAGATGCATGTATTTAAAAATCTATTGATGTCATGGGAAAGAAAAAAGAAATGGAGAGAGCAATGGGAATGGAGGTATTAAGATAAATACAGAGAGAGAAAGCAAACACAAAACTGAAAAAAATAAAGAGAATCATGAGATGCAGAAAGAGATATGCATACATACAGACAGAGACAGAGATACATGGAAAGAGAAAGTAAGATAGAAAGAGATAGGCATTCAGACAAAAAAGAGAGGCAGGCATAATGAGAAATGGATAGAGTGGTACACAGACAACAATAGATAGAAGGAGTGAACGGGCATAGATATATAGGAATATAGAGAACAATAGACATAGGAAGTGTGAGCGAGATCTACAGAAAGAAAATGTGAAAAATAGAAATAGACGAGGAGACAGAAAAGTGAGAAAGATGAAGATATAAAGGAATAGACACAGAAAAGAGACAGACAGGTTACTATAGATATACATCAAGCGAGGGAGACAGACGGGGAGAGATATAGAACGGAAATAAACGGGTGAAAAAAGAGTCATTGGGTGAGAAATAAAGGCAGACCGAGTTACAGTCCGACAGACCGACAGTTCGACAGAGATTATCTGTCCAACCGACGCTGCGTGATTTCAAATCCCCGGGGTTCGATTTTAGTATTTTCGCTTCCAATTCACAAGCGTTGGACGACGTGAGTTGAAATTTATCTGACATGTTGTGGTCCAAACGGCCAACACACGCCGACAAAATGACTTGCAAAACAGGAAAGAAAAATAAAACGACCATCGCAATCGCATTTTTGTTTCTTTTTCTTATTCTGCATCTTTTCTTTATTTTTCTTTCTTTTTTTATTGTTTTATTTTTTTCATTCTTCATTAGAATTGCTTATGTTTATACCGCTCCCCCTCTCCCCCGTTATTCTATATTCTCTCTCTTTCTTTCGTTATATCTTTTATTCTCTTTAGTTACTTATATTTTCCTCTCCTTCTTCGTCTTCTCATAATTCTTTATCATTATCTTTTCTCTACTTCTTCTTCTTCTTTTTCTTCTTCTTCTACTTCTTCTTCTTCTTCTTCTTCTTCTTCTTCTCCTTCTTCTTATCACTTTTTGCTTTTTCGTTTTGTCTTTTACTTCTTTTTTCTTTTTCCATAACTACATCCTCTGTTCCTTTTTTCCTCCTCTCTATTCCTCTCTCTACTACTCTTATTTTGATTATTTTCGTTTTAGTTAGTCGCCTTTACCTCACGCTATCCCACTTCTGTTACCCGTCTTTCATCATTCCGTCTCCAACTTGAATTATCTCCTCAACCCTTTCCCCGATTGCTATATTGTACTCTGCTTATTTTAATATTATATTATTGCTGCTGTACTATCTTTCACTCTGGCTTTACCTCCAACTCACATCACCCCCCTTTTCTTTCTCTCTCTCTTACTCTCCCTCTCTCTCCATCTATGTCCACATATTTTCTATATCTGAGTAAGCTTTTTCTCCTTGAAATTTTGGAAACGTTTCAAAATGCAAATAATTAAAACACCATTTTCCCTCGCACTCATATTCGAAATTAAAGATTAATTTGTTACTTAATGATATTTTATTATTAAATTTATTTTTTGATTTGAATGTTTGTTGTGCTCCGTTGTGCACTTTTCCGTCGTGAATACATTTTTTGATTTTGTTCCAAAAGTTCAACCGACGAAGATAAAAACAACAACGTATTCATTCATAAGATGAGTCCGTTCGATTTGTGCGTTTATAGATGAACATGCTATTTCAAACTGAAACGTGAAAACCCGATGAAAGTGCTATTTAATACGTAAACGTGACAGACCAATGAAAATTATATTAAAATTTAAACCTTACACATAACGAAAACGATATTTTAAATCTAAGAGCGCCAGACAAAGAACATGCGATTTACATTTAATGCGTGACAGATAAAATGAAAGTGATTTCAAACGTATGCGTGACAGAACAAAGGAAATGTTATTTGAAACTTAAGCTTGACAGACCATAGAAAATCTAATTTAAAATTAAACGGAGTGAAAGACCGACAGCAATTCTATTTCAAATGTAAGCATAAAAGCCAAACGGAAATGGTATTTAGCACCTATGCGTGGGGATCAAATAACCTATTTTTAAAAACTTATGCGTGATGTATGGCTGCAAACTCGTGTTCGAGTATTGCGATTGCTTGACTATTTGACTTTCTTTAATGAAAAAAAAAACCATTTTAATTTTCTAAGTAATATCAGTGTGTGAACTTTTTTAAAGTGACAACTGCTTTGCACAGAAATACTGTGATTTTTTCAGAAACTACCACTTTGAATATGAAATAAGATCAAGTCTACATAATTGCAAGCAATAGTTGTCGGAGGCGTTACATCATATTTTTTCGCCTACCTGCTTTGAACGAAGGCTGAAACGGACAAATGTTCGGAAGGCTTACCCCGCCATCACACTGACATAAGAATTTCTATGTCTCGGCCCACACACGCATGAGCACGCGGACACCACACTGACCTCATTCCTTTATATATATATATATATATATATATATATATATATATATATATATATATATATATATATATATATATATATATAGTCTTGGAAGTTTCTCAACCATTAAAACTATATAAACAAAACAAAAAAAAACAACCTGAAGTCCCAAGTCGTTCAGTGGAAAACCAGTCATGTAAGTCAATTTAACTTTTTCAGTTATTATATTAGTTTGCTTCTAACATTATCTAAGGGATCATCAGTTGTTTACCATGAAAAACTGTTTCGGGAATATATTTATATAATGCTATATATATATATATATATATATATATATATAGCATTATATGATATGAATAATAAAATAAGGTGCGAATCAAATTTTATTAGAATTAAATGTTCAGGCAAAGTACCTTAAAGTCCTTAACTCATGAGTTTTCAAAGAAAATTCCTCTCTCGATGACATTACTGCAAAGTGGTAGTTTCTGAAAAAGTCACATTTACGTACTAAATAGCACTTTCATTGGTTTTTCACGCTTCAGTTTGAAATATCATGTTCATCAATAAACGCACAAATCGAACGGACTCATCTTATGAATGAATACGTTGTTGTTTTTACCGCAATGACATTACTGCAGGTAATGAAATTAAACTTTGAAAATATATAAAAATATATATAAAAATACATAAAAGTATATAAAACATCAAATATATCAGCCCAAAACATACTTTTTTGTTAAAGCTATACAGTTCATCGAAGTCATATAATTTAAAACATAGTCAGGAAAGATGTCAAGGCGATTGATTGAAATGTGATCCAGGTGGTGAGTGGTAGACCAAAAACGAAAAAAGTTATCCAGACGGGAAATCTGTTTGCAATCGATGCAGTAAATGACAGTGAAAAATGTATCCAAGGTGTATGCAAATTAATAGAACGATAGAAAAAGCAATATATACAGGGTGGGCCAAAATAAGGGTCCTATATTTAAATTTGAATAACTTGAATTTGAATAACTTCCACAAAATAAAAGTTAAACTCACCAAACTTTATGTGTGTGTAGACTGACCCTTCCGAGATTTTTTGAAATAAACAAAACAAATTTTAGCCGAAAAACACTTCTTAAAACTTACAAAAACTAAAGTATTGTTTTTTACACTGTTTTGAGTTTTTTAAGCAAAAATAATGTTTTCTAAATGAGGGTACGTTCCTTAGGGCTAATATGGCTCATGCTTGCTTCGGAAGGGGTCCTTTACTTATTCTAAAAAAAAATCAAAAAAAAATCAATAAATAAAAAAGTTATGAATTTTTAAAAATAGGACCCTTATTTTTGCCCACCCTATATATACTTAGGCAGTATTTCTTCCTTGATGCATGTTTGATAGAACAACAGTGATAATTCTTTTTTTTATCCATGTTTTCAAGTTGGCTAACCAACGATCTAATGTTCTGTTAGAGTGTGAATAAGAGCTCGCCAAAACTGCAAACGTTTTCGACATCCATGAGTCTTAATCAGGTACATAAGGAGTAACGAAAATTAAAATTAGTGAATTTATTAAGAAAGTCAATTTAAAAATTTATTTAGTTCATTTTTTTCAGGTGTATCTGGTTGCATATATATATATATATATATATATATTATCGTATAATCCTTGTTCATTCAAAAAACATGTTATTTGCAATCAATTAATATATATATATAATTTTATATTCTGTTTTTACAACTTTATATCATTCTAATAAAAAGGGGATTACTTTATTATATTCTGTGTATTGCATTTAAGAGTTCATAATACATTATGTCCACTGTTTTCCTTTCGTTTAAATGTCTTTTTTTCTTAAAAAATAACACGTGGCAAAATCACTCATGGGACAATAATGAATTCACCTTTACCGATATATATATATATATATAGGGTCTTTCTAAATATTATCTGAAGGACGGATCAGATTCTCCTTCCGCCTGAATTTAATACTTTCTCTGTTAATAGCTCTATTTAATATTTAATATGTAAACTATGAAAGATACAATCGGGAGATGTCGTGATTTCCCGCTAGCGTCGCCGATCGGGGATCTCGATAATGTGAAAGCAAAGTAAAAAGCAATACATATCTATAAACACTGATAATGACATGTTGATGTCGAAATATATGATTAAAATAAAACAATGAATAAATAAAAATCTTGCATCGCGTAATCTGTTTTAAAAAAAAATCTTATTTAATAATTTTCACTTGACGATGCTTATAAGTAGACTAAGGGATATATAAGATTGGAGGGTTACGTTGTCAGATTAGAAATGGTAAAAAATTGGAAATAAACATTTGTGGACTCATGTTAAAAATAAAATGGGGCAATTTCCCGTGGCACACTTTCAAGCCTATCTTATGTCTGGATAATATGCGTCGAGCCGTCGATCTGTATTACACGCCAATTCAACAAGTAATAACCTCTTCAATGTAACACTGCCCCTTAAAACACAGCAAATCTGTTATGAATAAAACTGGAGAACATAGCTATCCACCAACTAAAAAAGAAAACATATTAATCAACCAACTAGAAATAGCGACATAGCTATCCACTAACAAAAAATAGATAACATAAATATCCACCAACAAAAATAGAGACCATATTAATCAACCAAATAGAAATAGAGAACATAGCTATCCACTATCTAAAAATAGATAACATGTATATCCACATATTATATGATATCACATCATATATTATTTTTCGTCGGCATGATTAATACATTAAATTATTCTATTATTATTACAATTATAATTACGATACTTTGTTAATGTGGTTATTAATACCATTATTTTTATTAATGCGGATCATTATTATTATTATTGTTATTATTACTATTAAGAGTGCCGCTACTATTATTATTGATGTTATTACCGTCTCATTTATATTCTTATTCCACCATAATTTCTTTAGTATAATTATTGTTCACCGTTACTATTATTATTATTACTATGATTATTATTATTACCATTAGTATAATCTCATCCTTATTCTTTTTATTATAATCGATTATTACTATAACTAGTGTTAATGTATTCATCACCCCTTATTATGCTTAGAACAACTATTACTATTATTATTATTATTATTATTATTATTATTATTATTATTATTATTATTATTATTATTATTGTTATTATTGTTATTATTATTATTATTATATTTTCTATTATTATTGTAGTTGTTATTACCATCCTTTCATTGTGTCAATGATTTAAAATAACTAAAATTAACTAAACATTAATTAAAGTTATTTTAAATAATTAATCTAATTTTTGTCATTTTTTATTATCGGTAGCGATCAACTGTTCTTATCTCAAATTAATAAAAAGATTTATAAAATAAAAGGAAAAATAAAAGGAAAATGAAAATAAATTTTAAAATTAGCTGTAAATGTTACATAATTAGGTTTAAATCAACCTTCACATGAATAATATATATATATATATATATATAAATGTGATACTTAGAAGGCGATACAATGCAGAGGTGTGACGGATAGACACAAGTTGGAGCAAATAAGACATGTAATGGTCTGGTGGAAACTCTGTATGATATAATATTTCGGAAACTCTCACGTCTTCAGAACCGAGCTTAACTCAAGTGTAAGCGTGCACATGAAGAAATCAGTGAAGATGCAGTCTCGCAGAATATACTGGTAAAATTAAAATCTAACCAGATTTAAAAAATATAAAGTTTTTTAAAATTTTATTTATTTACTTCTACTGAATTATTTTATTTATTTTTATTAATTTTTTAATAATTTTTTTTAGTATCTTTTGTTTAAAAAACATTAAATCTTAATTTAAACCAAATCTATTCGTTTAAATTAATATGTCGGTTGATACCGCGATTAAACATTGCATTATCTGTTGTTTGTTTAATCTTATTGTGTATATAAATATTTAGTTTATTTATTTATTTTTTAAATATGTATATTTTATGAATTAATTTTATTCAAGCTAGTATTATCTGTTCATTCATTGCTTGTATATGTCTAATGCTAATTACAAAAATGAAAGGTAGGTAATTCAGCTGAGTCTGTTTAATGATGTTTAAGTCGCTATTAAATTTAGTTAAGTAAACATATTGTTATTCTCATATAACGAATGCAATTATTTTCTTTTTCATTTTTTTTAAATTATTAATCAATGTTATAGGGAATCATTCTCGCCGGGGTAGTTCCAGTATTCTATCCCCTCTTGCTTTTATTGATGTGTTTATTATTATTATTATTATTATTATTATTATTATTATTATTATTATTATTATTATTACTTGTACTCACTAGGAGTTCTCACACAGATCATCGTCAGTAATTGCTCACCGACACTAACCAGTGGTATTTCCTAGAGTTTGAGTGACAGCAAGCCTTCCCAGATTTCCAGTATTCGTCACCTCTTTTCGATAACGATGCGGTATCGCAACAGCCGCTTACCATTGATTCCTCGCTCGTAAGGACAATTGGTCTTCTCTGAGATTTGGGTGGAAATAAGCCTCCCCAAGGTCCCAGCATTCTCTGCCAGTGGAGGTGTGGTGTGTGCTTTTCCTCCTCGGTCATCTCATCCTCCTCGACCCTCTACAAATATTTTGTCTGGTGTCAGCCTAGGCTGGCATTATTTAAAAATAAATAAATTAATTAAAAAACAAATTTTTTTTAATTAATTTAAAATAAAAAAAATCTTTTTAATTTTTAAATTTAATTTTTTTTCCTTTCAATTCCTTAATTTGTTCCTTTTCTTTTTCCTTATTTAAACATTTTTTTTTTAATTCTTGTTAATTTAAAAAACAATTTTGGAGTGGGTGGGTGGTTGGTGGGGAGATAGGTAGGAGCTTATAGTGTTTCCTGTAATTTCTCTTTCTTTGGTTCATTTTTGTGTAGTGATAGCTGAGGCCGGTGTAATTTATTGGGGGGGGATTATGAAGCGCTGTTTCTTGCAGTTTCTGTTCCTTGGTTCTTGTTGTGGTGTTCTTCGTGTGCTTTTGTGTTCTCCCTGTTGTTAGCCTTTGTAGCTTATGCGTGTTGGTTTCCGCATTCGATGATTTTCCTTAAGATTGCAACTGTTTTGATCAGTGGCGTCCTTTGTATGGTTTCGATGGCCCCTTTGATTCCAATTTCTCCTAGTCTTTTACCCAGGTTTTTTGGGATTGTTCCTAGTGCTCCTACGATTATTGGTATTATACTAACTTTCTTAATGCTCCATATTTATTTAAGTTTTCTTGCTAATTCTGTGTATTTAAGTCGTTTTTCCGTGTCTTTGATCTTCACTCTGTGGGCTGCTGGAACGGCGAAGTCTACGATTTTACAAGATGTTTCCTTTTTGTCTATTATAATAACATCAGGTCTCCTTGCTTGTATGAGTTTATCTGTTTGTATATCCATATCGCAGAGGATTTTATGTTTTTCGTTTTCCAGTACTGTTTCTGGTTTATGTTTGTACCATTTGTCTGCATATTCGAAATTCAATTGTTTGCACAGTTCCCAGTGTATTACTTTTCCAACACAGCCATGTCTGTTCTTGTATTCTTTTTGGGCAAGTTTGCTACATTCACTTATTATATGATTTATTGTTTCGTGTCTTTCTCCACACAGTCTGCATTTATTGTTTTCCTGTGTTTTATCTATGTTAGCTTTAATGTAGTTTGTCCTAATCGCATTGTTCTGTGCAGCCATCACTAAAGATTCCATTTCTCTGTTCAAGTTTCCTTTTCTTAGCCATGCCCAGCTATTTGCTCTTGTGAGTCTTATGAAGCGTCAATGTAGTTGTTTTTCTTCCCATTATTTATTTTTACTGTTATTATCATCATTTATTTATTTTTACTGTTATTATGATTATTTATTTATTTTTACTGGTATAAATATTATTTATTTATTAATTTATTTTTAAAAATTTAATTTATTTATTTTCCCTTCGGCATGTAATGTCGATTAACTGTTGATGGTTAAAACTGAATGTTCACGCGTTAGAAGTCTCAACGTTTCTTATCCGTATATTTTAATTCCGTATATTTTTTTAAAAATTTCTTTATTTTTATTTATTCATTTAATTACTTATTCATCCAATGTCTTGCTGTATTATTATTTATTATTATTAATATCATTAATATATATTATTATAGGTAATGTTTTTTGTGCGGTTAAGTCATTATTATTAGTTTATAGACTTTAATATTTTATTTTATTTTATTTATTTATTTACTTATTTATTTTATTGAAATATTTATTTATTTATGTTATTATTATTATTATTATTATTAATTTATTTATTTATTTATTTGTTTTTATTTATTTATCTATTTTTTTTACTGTTATTACCTGACAAGTTAGTATTAGACCTATGTTGCTATATTATTTGTTATTATTATAAGGTGATGTTTTTGTTAGATTATTAGTCTTTAGTATATGTTTAAGGGTTAAATTAAGATCAAATCAATACAACAAAATTGAGATGTAAAACTGTATCAGACTAGAAATGATGATCCTAATTCGAGTCGGTGGTTTATCTGGGGACATAATTTTCTATTAATATCGATTCTTCTATTCGAAGTTTGCCAACGTTTCTCTCCGTACCTAGGATATCAATATTGAATGATATGCTGGTGTTGTCATATGCGTGGATGTGTTTGTGGAACGAAGAGGTGCGTGTTTGTAGGTGTTCTTTGACTCTAATATGTAGGGACCTCACCGTACTACCAATGTATATTTTGTTACATGTGGTGCACTGTATACGATATACAGTGTATGTGTGGTGGCATTTGTCTTTGTTGTTCATGGGTCAGGTCGCCAGGGCGCAGAAAGTATTGTTGTAATTGTTGTTCCGTGTTGTCAATTGTTGTAAATAAAAGCCGGTGTGCGTTAGTTTAATATCGAACTTCTTCTTACGTATAGCTTTGCGGATAGCTGTGGTGATCATGTTGTTTAAATGCGGCAACTTCAAGAAGCAGGTGTTGGAAAGAGCGTTTTGCGTCCGCCTTCGGGGTTTCCGGGGTTTCTTGAGGTGTTAAATGGTGGGTGTGGGGTATCCATTGCTCTGTAGTACCTGTTGGAATTTCTCGATGCAGATGGTTTTGTCAGCCTTAATGCTGCATTTCTTACGGATGCGAGTTAGCTCATTCCTAGCATAGCCTATTTTAGCTTTACGAGGGAGGGCTGATCTGTAATGTATTAATATGTTTCTACATGTGGGCTTACTGGAGCATTTAGTGGTTAAATCTCCTTCTTCAGAGATGTTAAAGCTGAAATCCAAAAGTGCTAAACATCCATAGCTGTCAGGGTGTTCTATTGTAAATTCTATGTGTGGGTCAGTGTTGTTGAATATGTTAGCTTCTTCTTGGGACGATGAAAGGATTAGAATGTTATTTGTTTATATTTGTTTTGTTTGTATGTAAAATATGTGTTGTCTATTATTATATTTAAGAGTTCATGTATATCAGTAGTGGTGAGACCGAAGCAATATAGATCGCTGGATGAGATGCAGTCAGTAATTATGTCTACTGCTTGGTATGCGGGTACATATGTGTAGAGGGCGACAACGTCAAGAATGTAGCCATATCGGTTGTGTTTACGTTGTTCTGATGGTAGTAGATGTAACCTCTGAATGACTTCATCCGAGCAACTGACATGTCCGGGGAAGGTTTTGAGTAGGGGTTTAAGTATATGGAACCGGAGCCATAGGATTTTGTATAGTTGGATACTATGAATCTGATTTGTGTGGTGGTGCCGGTCGTATGGGTCTTGGTGAGGTGATTAAAAGTAAGAAGTTTACTGTTTCTTGTAATTAGGTTGTGTCTGTAGCTATTAGGATGTTTCTTTTTTTTGCAAATGTTGCTCCAAGCTGTATTGATTTTGTTCTCAATTTGTTCGGAAGTAATGTTAGATACGGGTGTGTAGAGCGTGTCATTGCTAAGGTGGGTGAATGCTAGTGTGTCGTATGTGTTGCGTGAGATAACACATACTTATTTCCCTTTTCCACCGGGTAAGAACAGAAGGTCTTTATCCTTTAAGTTTTTAAGTGTGGTTCGTTGAGACATTGTCAAATTGGGTATAATGTGTTTCTGTTCTTCTTGTATGATAGAGAGTATGTTATGTTTTAGCACTGTGAGTTTGGGGTCTAGCTCGCGGTTTTTGGGTGGTGGATGTAGTGGGTGATCAATTTTATATACAGGAAATGTGGTGTTGTTGTTGCGATGTGCAGTGTTGTTTATGGTGGCCAGCCACTTGAGGTGGCAAGCTTTAATGCAAAATTGTGCTTCTATTTTCAGCTTGGTGTTGTTGTTGATTCTTTGAGTGATATATATATATATATATATATATATATATATATATATATATATATATATAGCATATGTATGTAACTTACATCAAATTAAATTAAAACCTCTTCTCCATTCTATAAAAACAGATTAAAACAATAGTAATAATACAGTATTCTAATAAAAATAATCATAATAAAATTAAAATAAAATAACATTTACCTCCACAATAAGTAAATATATATATAGATATATATATATATATATATATATATATATATATATATATATATATATATATATATATACATATATTAATACATCCATATTTATGTACAATTCTTATAAGGGAGATAACTCACAACAATTTTATGAGAGTTGTTTTCTCTTTTTGAGAATTAATAAAAAATCTTTATTAAATTAAATTTTGAATGTTCATAATAACAATTTACTAAAATCCTTATAACATATATAATAATTGAAAAGTAAGTAGATAATGATAAAATTTACAAATACATACAGTAAGAACTATTTAATCATTGAAAATAATTAATTCTGTTGTTTTTTTTCATTTGCTGCGGGCTACAAACAATCTCGCCATCAAAAATATATTTACACGTTAATTAAAGAAAAAATAAAAATAAAAAAACATTATGAGAAAAATAATCCATACATAAATACTGTTAAAATAAACTAAAATAATAATAATATTTCATTTTCGATTACATTCCTTATATTGATGAAATAAAAAGATATGAATAAATAATATAAAACAAACAAAATAATTGAATAACACTTCTTGCTATTCTCCCATTCGCAATATATATATATATATATATATATAT
>OY744546.1:26830783-26893283 GCA_963556195.1 Sepiola atlantica | reverse complement strand
TCAGCTCTAATGATTAACTTAAGGTAGGGCATGCCAGTCTATTTCTGGTTTCAAGGGCCACCTCGTAATAATATAAGCAAAGAAGCATTTTGTTCTTTAATTACTTTCATAATTCACGAAGTAGGCGCACCTGTTTACGAGTTTATTTCCGTCATCTACAAGAGAGTATGTATGAAATTATAAAAGATCTGCCTTTAAATCACACGAGTCGCTTTGCATGTCGCTGGCTGGTATTTTACACTTACAAGCGCACTCACTTGCGTAAGAATGATCATACTATTAATATGTCGAGTATGCTACGCACTACAGCGATTTAAAAGCTAATATATAGAGATATAAATAAGTTTAAGATGAAACTATAATTGAGGGTCAAGATCTATCCTGTATAATACTAAGAATACTTAGATCTAAAGTGATTCCCCTCATTACGCGATTAGACACAATGTCAGGTGGGGGATGAAAAACTTGCACACTGGTGAAAGTGCACTTTGCCCTACAACAAATGTCTGAATATTCCCGCGGCCATTCCCCGGTATCCATTTAGCAGTAACGTAACGAGAAAAGTAAGAAAAGGTATAGTATGGGAAGGTGGACATTCTTACCATGCACAGACCCACACGTTAGTCCGAGAAAAAGGAAGCACCTAATTAAAAATGAGCGAGACTCTGTCAGATTGATTGGCCATACTATCTCTTAAATTTATTTACCTGCTTCTGACAAAACATCATGTAACTGTGATTAAAATTGTTGGGGAACGTATGAACCTAAAAAGTTCATCAAATTATGGGTCAAGGAGAAACTAGAAAAAAGAATCGTGTTCAACGTTTATTGCTTTATTTGATAAAACCAATTATGGAAAGTAATATGGCACTTATTAGTTTTGTATATCAATGTAAACATGCATAAACGTTTTGGTAAAAGATAAACACTATACTTGATGGCGTCTTCCGATTTTTAAATCGAAAATTGGCGAGCAGTGTTTATCTAAAAACAGTCGCTCATCATTTTTGATCGCTTTGATTTTGGCGGAATTTTTTTACACTCCGATTATAAAATAAAAGTAAAAATAAAATACTTTCAAATATTTTTAAAACTAACTATTTAAAAATATATCTAAGCAAATAAAAACATTCCAATAAGAAAACCAGTTAGATTTTTTTTATTTGTAAATATTTAACAAATATAACAAATATAGCTATAAAAAAGAAGTTTCACTTGATTATTTGTGATAAAAAATATTCGAATTATAAAAAAACAGTTTGATTGTCTTCTGTGTTTATAATTAAAAAAACACAGATGACCACAGATTATTTATTGCCTCCTCCTCTCCAAAACACACCCAATCTAAAATATAATGGGTAACACTTTTTGATAAACACCGCTTATTTATTTCCGATGTAAAACCGGAAGCCGTCACACATTAGACTGTTTATCTTTTATCACGCAGAACGCTTCATGTAACTCCACGAATAGAATAATTTGGCACCAATGGTATGTTTCCTTACGAAGAATAAATTTAAGATATAATGTTACTTACGCTTAAGTCTAAAAAGTTCATTTTAATTTTGATCAAAATCTATTACAGTATTTTGATTATCGAAAATGTCTAAAATTTTAGGTTTTAGGCGTTTTAAGAAGTAATTGAAATTTAGGGAATCCTGCTTTATTGGTGTCTAAAGACTATTAATCAAATTCAATGCAAATCTGAATTTTTTAATTTGCAAACCAGAGGCCGTGCATGTTTAAATTTATTTTCAAAATGAAATGATCGCGAACTGACGATCATAATATTTTGGCCTTACATTAATGATGTGTTTGTGTCCTTATTTTTGTTAGTATGTTACCCCGCTTTTTCCACATTTCCTAACTCCATTTCACACACACACACACACACACAAATATATTGATAACATGAACATAAAACCAATATTTTTCAAAACTTTTCAATATAAAGTAGTTTTTATTAATAAAAAAAACATTAGAAACAGTCTACGCGGATCAACCAGCGTTTCGATGTTTATTCATGCTGACAAAACTGTCCAGATGTGTAAACATCGAAACGCTGGTTGATGATACTTTTAAAAAAAAATTTCCATTTTTCTGAATAGTATCTAGGGAATAGGGAACGCAAATCGACAATCAGATATCTCCCACCTATTCCCATGAGACGTTTTCTTTTTATTTCTTTTTGCTTTCTATACTGATTCATACGTTGTCTTTCTTTTTTTTTTAAACATTTCAGTTTGAGTCGTTTTCTTTGTGTCTTCTTTATCTTTTTAACTTCAGCGATTCAGACCATTATTTTATATGAATATGGATATTATTGCGAACACTGGCATACCATAATTATTTTCCGTCAGTTTTGACGGAGCATACACACTCGTCTTAATAGCTGGAAACAAGAAGGGGAATTTTGTTAAATGCGTCCATCCAATATATGCGTTTAGCGATGAAAAACCATTAAACACATATGCGTGCCCGACAATGGACAGAGCATGCTATTTCAGACGGCCGAATATGCTATGCCGCACTTCAACGTGACAGACCGAGCAACACAGAGAAAGGGTCTCTTATTTAAGACCTTTACTCGATTTTAAAATTAAATGCATCCATCTAATGAATGAAACATTATATTTTAATTTGAAGCATGACATACGGACAGTCAACAAAGATGCGATGGTGCATCGACGGTTATTTCAGCTTCTTTGACACTCACCCATCCCTTCTCGGTGCAAATAATAGTTTGTTATTTTCTTTTATAGGAGGACCTCCTGGACATAAGCAAGGTGAATATACACAATGACCTCCCCTTATCAAGGTGTAAACAGCTTAGGAAGATGGTATACAAAAGAGGTACACTGCCTTTTCTTTGGTTTGAAACCTGATTGTGTTATGAAAGAAGATGCGTGTTTACCAAATGAGCTAAAACCGACTTTCTTAGCTGTGTGTTTCTTTTAATGTTTAATTCTTGTTTCATTTCATTGCGAGAGAGGCGCCCTCTACCGACCAACACAGTTACCTAGTGTTTCGGTTAAATCGATATGAAAACATCGGCTTCATTTTTGTTCACTTCGATACAACTCAACCAATATTTACAACAAGCAACACGGCTTAAGCAATTCTTCACTGTTTTACCTTGCCAGATTCTGATTGAATTCTTCCATTCGGATTTCTCCATCTCCTTCATCATCATCATCATCATCATCACAACTACCATTTTCTTCTCGTATTTTCTATCTTCTTTTCCCCTTCTTCGTTATCTTCTTCTTTTTCTTCTTTTTCTTCTTCTTCTTCTTCTTCTTCTTCTTCTTCTTCTTCTTCTTCTTCTTCTTCTTCTTCTTCTTCTTCTATTACTTTCTTCTTCTTTTTCTTCTTCTCCTAGTTCTTCTTCTTCTTCTCCTAGTTCTTCTTCTTCTTCTTCTTTTTCTTCTTTTTCTTCTTCTTCTGCAGCTCTTTTTCTTCATCGTCTTTTTTCTCTTCGTCTTTTCTTCTTTTATTTTCCCTATTTCTTCTTATTATTATCCTTTTATTTTTTACTTCTTCCCACCTTCTTCTTTTTCTTCTTCTCATTCCTCTTTTTCTTTATTTTTTATCATTCTTTCACTATTTATCCTCATCATTTTTTTCTTCTATTTTCCTTCTAATTTCCTTTCTTCTTTTTCTTTTTGGTGTTGTTGTTCTTCTTCTTCCTCATTTTCATCTACTTCTTTTCTCTATTTATTATCGTTGTGACCCTCATGTTTTCCTTCTTTCTTTATTTTTCTTCTTCTATTTATTGTATCATTTCTTTTCTCTTGTTTTCATTTTTCTCTTCCCCTTTTTTCGTTCTTTCAATGTTACTCCTCATATGTTTTATTCCTCATATCTTCTTCCTTCTCTTTCCTTTTTGTTATTCGGTATTGTTCTTTTTTTATCTTCTGTATTCTACTTCTTTTATTTCGTTCTTTTTTTCTTCTTTTTTTCTACACCCATTTCCCTCGTCTCCTCACCTTCACCCACTCCTCACGCTCCTCCACATGCATCCCTTACCATTTCATTGTAGTTTCATCCTGCCTCCATCTATGTTCTCCTCTCGCTTATCATTCCTCTTTAAAAACAACATTGATTTTAAATTCTTTATTGATGTTAACGATCTCTCTCTCTCTTTCTCTTTCTCTCTCTTTCTCTGTGTCTATTTCTTCACACACTTTTCACTTTACTTCTTCTTCTCTGTTTGATGTGCCTTTATCTAAGAGAAAGAGAAAATGATTTATTGACAAAGAGAAATAGAAAGTAACAGAAAAAAAGAGATACAGTGAGGGGAAACGTAAGATTTCGAGGAAGAGGAAAATATAGATAGATAGATAGATAGAGAGGAGGGAAGCACAAATAAAAGAGCCATACGTTTTCAGAGAGAGAGAGAGAGAGAGAGAGAGAGAGAGAGGGGGGGAGAGAGAGAGAAAGAAAGAGAGAGAGAGAGAAAGGATAATCTAACATTGAAAGAAGAGAAGAGAGGGGGTGAGAGACGAAGGAGGAGAAAATAAATATTTAAATCTGGAATTAGATCAACTTCTAGAATATGATCAAAAAGAATGTGTAGCGCCAGTCTTTTACTTAAAACAACTTCTGCTATGATGTATTCTCGATTGAACAGTTATTTCTAACGTTTCGAAATTTGATGTTTGCATTATTTACTGCCATGCCATAGTAGTTATTGCTAACAATATATTGTATACGATTCAATGAACACATGTTGCTAATTTCCACGAGAGTTTGAGAATAGTCTGTGTTCATACTGTTCACGTTATTAGTGTGCAAACCGTATAGTCCATAAAAGATGCTGCTAAGCCTGCTGCAATACCGTACTAGAAAACAATTATCACACTTGTCAGTTTCCTATTGGTCTACAAAGCCACCATTCGTCCAAGCATCGAGTATCGTTACCATGTCCGAGTTGGTGCAGCAACTACTAACATCTCACTCTTAAAACGCTCCGAAAAATAATTTATATCCTACTAAGTCTTGCACTGTCTACCAATTTTGAGCCTCTTTCATATCGCCACATTTGTGCATGCCTGTGGTTGTTTAACAAATACTTCTACGTACTTGCACCCTCTTCAATAAAAATACCCCCGACTCACCCGACTCGCAGAAAAATCCACCCCGAATTACCGTAGATGTCCTTACGTACCGGAAAATGTTATATTTCCATAGGGTCTTTCCTCCTATCTATAACCTTTGAAATTCCCTCCCTCTTTTCCGTTTACCCGACTGTATCAACATGCAGAAATTTAACTGTTAGGTAAAAAAATAACTTGCTGCCCCATCAAACACGAACGTTGCCCTCGTATAAATGTAGCCTTTATTACGGTTCAGTGGCAATATGACTTGTTTGGGATTAATAAATAGTTTTTAAAAAAAGAATTGAAAATGATGTATCCGATAGGATTTGAACTCGGAATAGCTGATTGAAAAACCTCGAGGATAGCCATTATTTAAATCACGTAGCACTTTAATACCAAACTGCACGTTCTTCAAACGCGCAATCCTTTTTTTTCCTGTAAAATGCATTCATCCTTTTATCTTTCTTATGATATTTTTACAGAACAAAATGAACTAATAGTGTCCGTGCGACCACCCAGGGAATGCGTTAAGTGTTATTAATCGATGGAAACAGGAAATAAAACGGCGGGTCTTTAAAAGCTTCATGAACCGAGAGAGAAGTGCAGCAATTAGCAAGTTAGTATATCATCATTTTATGCTTACACACACCCACACACAAACACACACACACACACACACACACATATATATATATATATATATATATATATATATATATATATATATATATATATATGTATATATATATCATTTAGGTATATATATATATATATATATATATATATATATATATATATATATATATACGTACAAGGTAATCTCGTAAACTTATGAACGTATCATGATGAACTTTTAAACATATATTCTTGGCAACACAGTGACTAACATGAGCATATTCTTTTTTGTAAACTTTACCATTTAGGGGGTGCGCTCACCTAAAAATATATGTTTAAAACCAATTTCTTAGCTATATTACGTGATACTTTTTTTCAAAAGATAGCTGCACGCGCGTTATCGCAATTATATGTATGCGCTTGGTAAAATCCTAAAATATTTAAATTATCATTATGACTTATGGAATATATATTCTAGGAAACAGGGTGAGTAACGTCGGCACATGTTTTTTGTTAATAAACTTTACCATTTAGGGGGTGGCACCGAAACCGTACCATACCCACTCACAAACAAAACAAAACATTAAAATGTAAAACTACTGCTATATTTATTGGTTGTACTAGGAGGGTATTCTACTATTTCTTTCTCTTTCTCTCTTTCGCTCTTTCTCTCTATCTATTTCTCACACACACACATCATATATATATATATATATATATATATATATATATATATATATATATATATACATCGTTCCTTTCATTAAGTTGAACCCTGTTATGACGTCAAGCCGCCGAAATAAGTGTAAAACCTATTACTGTTTATTTAGCTATCTAGCGGTGGCCGAATGGTTCTAGGTGTCGGGAATTGAGTTGTAAAATACTCGTAGCCCGGGATTTCGAATCACGCGACCAGTGAATAGTTATTTCCCTATGTTGATGAGTTCCGATTAAAAAAGAACGAAACGTATACGTACGTAGATAATAAACAAAAACATATTATTTGTAGCCCCGGGATAACCCTCCAGAGGGGCACTGTAATTGTAGTATTGACACAGCATGACGTCACTAGCTATAAATACATCGTACCTTTCATTAAATTGAACGCTCTACTGACGTCAAGCCGCCGAAATAATTGTTAAAATTATTATTGCTTATTTAGCTATCGAATGGTTCTACTTGTAGGATTTGAGTTGTAAAATACTCGTAGCCCGACATTTATAATCACGCGACCAGTAGTGAATAGTGAATAGTTATATCTCTATGCTGATGAGCCTCGATTAAAAAGGACGAAACGTATACGTACATAGATAACAAAACAAATAATATATATATATATATATATATAAATATATATATATATTTAAGAAGACGACCTAATTAGCATTGTATGTAATACGTATATAGAAAAGTATTACCAGGCTATCACAATGCAAGAAATGGAAATATGTCGGTGTTAAGAAGTAAGAAAAATCTAGTGATTTTAATTATATATTTCAAAAAAAAATTCATTTTTTATTTATATATAGCAAATCATACTTGATTAGGCAATACTTCAATACTGATGTAATCTGTGTGACCGTGTTCCATAATATATTTCGAGAAAACCCTCTTTGTCAAATGGTAGGTGTTTCAAATCTCAAAAAACGTGTGGATGACAATTTTGCTTATAACGCAGTAAATATTAATATCCGCAGCAAATGTAATAAAACTAAAACTATAACTGATTTATTTTAATAAAACATAATTTAAATAAGTAATTAAAACTTATTTAAATTATGTTTTATATTTTTCTGAATAGTTTATATTTGAACCCACCGATGAAGTGCAACATATTTATATAAAAAAGAAGAGCAAAATAGAGAGAAAAGAAAGAAGAAAACATTGTTTTGTTTATTCGGAAGGGAGGGGGTAGGGATAACAGTCAAGAGCGGTGTTTAATTAATTATTTTTTCAAATATTTATTTCATATATTTTATTTCATATATACTATTGTAATCTTATTTTATTCTAACAATATTTACTTCTTTTCTTTTCTGAAAAATAACAAAGTTTTTGTAATTCAAAGGGTGAAAGTGAATCTATATGGTAAAATTGTTATTCTACTGTATTTTTCCTTTATTACATTTAAAAAAATACATTTTAAATATTTTTTATAACTTATACATTTATCAATATATTAATTTCTTCATTTATTTCATCATTATTATTTATTTATTTATTTTCATGAATATATATATATATATATATATATATATATATATATATATGTATATATTTGTTGGTTCATTTATTTTAATATTAATATAATTTTTTTATATAAACATATATATATATATATATATATATTTTAATTTTTAACGATTATTATTTTTTAATTTTTAATTCATAGAGTTTATTTGGTGGGTACTTTTACTATTTTGTAGAGGAATAAAATAAAATTATCTACACACTAGGTGTGTTATTCTATTAATATGAAAAACATATTGTTTTGTTTATTTTAATGTATTTATATACGTATTACATAATTTATTTATCTTAACAGCAATGCTGTAATATTGTATATAACAGTGAATGTGAATGTGGCATACAGTATAAATATATAACACCTCATCAGCGAAGTCAAATATAAAGGGAGTAATTTTAAATCCATATACCAAGTGTATTGTTTTACTGATGATTCTTTAATCTATATATTTTAAACTGATTAAAGTTTATTTAGAATTGTGTTAATGCGATGTGTGTGGGCTAGGGTTAAATACGAGATATACAATACTATATATTATTTCATAAATGAGGAATTCAGTTCAAGCCTACTATTAAGTTCAGTTCGTAACTTAGAGATGAATAGAGCTTCTTTAATTCGAAGATTTCCAATACCCCTCTCCGTGACAAAGATGTTAACTTTGACAAGTCTGTTAGTGTTGTTTCATGTGTTAAGATGTTTGATGAATGATGATGTTATTTCATCTTCTTCCTCTGAAAAATATTTAAACTACCTCCCAAATAAACTCTATAAATAAAAACAATAGAAAATAATAATCTTTAAAAATATAACAATAAAATATATATGTATATATATATATATATATATATATATATATATTTATAAAAAATAAGAAGAATATTAAAATAAATGAGGAAACAAGTACATATATATATATATATATATATATATATATATATATATATAAATAACAACAATAAAATGAATGAAGAAACAAATATATTAATAAATATATAAGTTATAAAAAAACATTTTTAAATGTATATGTAATAATAGAAAAATAGAAAAAAATAAAAAATGTTACTATATATATTCACTTTTACCCTTCTACAATTGAATGACATATATCCAAAAGTAAGGTAAATGATTTAGAAATTTCAAATAAGTGTTGAAAATCCTGTAAAAGAAATTATATATTGGAGATTTATAATTTAGTTTTATATTTGTATGTATAAGGGAGGTAATCCATTACTATTTTGCAAGAGTTGTTCCACTATCTCGGAAGGGAAAAACATTAAACTAAATTTAAATTTAAAAAAAAATCGTTAGTGAATTAAACTATGAATTTTAATAAAATTTACTAAAATCATAACAGCATTGAATAGTTACAGATTAAATAGATACTGATAATATTAAAAATAAATTACACAAGAATTGAAGAATTATTTCCGTTCATTAAATTTACGGCGTGTTACACACAATCTGGCCAAGGTATGAATCAAAATATATTTAGCTGTTAATCAGAAAAATAAATTTGAACAATTTTTTTAAAAATAAATAAATTATAATTTTTTTTTCAGAAAGCAAAGAAGTAAATATTGTTAGAATAAAATAAGATAACAATAGTATATATAAAAAAATATATGAAATAAATGTTAGAAAAAAAAGTAATTGAACACCGTTCTTGGCTGTTATCCCTACCTCACCCCTCCGAATAAACAAAAAATGTTTTCTTCTTTCTTTTCTCTCTATTTTGCTCTTCTTTTTTATATAAATACGCTGCACTTCATCGGTGGGTTCAAATATAAACTATTCAGAAAAATATAAAAAATACATTAAATAAGTAATTAACATCATAAAAAAAATCAGTTATAGTATTAGTCTTATTACATTTGCTGCGGATATTAATATTTACTGCGTTATAAGCAATATTGCCAACCACACGTTTTTTGAGATTTGAAACACCTACTATTTGACAAAAAGGTCTTCCTCGAAATATATTATGGAACACAGTCAGACAGATTACATCAGTATTGAAGTCTTGCCTAATCAAGTAAGGTTTGCTATATAGAAAAAATATTAAAAAAGGTTTTAGAGAAAATATATAATGAAAATCACTTGTTTTGTCTTACTTCTTAACGCCGACATATTTCCATTTCTGGCATTGTGATAGGCTTGTAATACTCCTATATATATATATATATATATATATATATATATATATATATATATATATATATATATATATATAGAGAGAGAGAGAGAGAGAGAGAGAGAGAGAGAGATAGATAGATAGATAGATATACTAGTTAAAATACACGCCAACCCCGTGTTTCTCTACTGAACGTTAGTGCAAATAAAAACTACTTTTTTCTTTAAATAGCAATAAAATAATTAAAATATATTGTTCATGTTCATGATCATGACCGATATCGCCTTACTGATAGTGAAAAATTTTCAGATGAATATAAGTAAGTATGTTGTTTAGTCGGCTGGAAAAAGATGCTAAAAATGTCGTAACATTGTTTCTAATGTTATTTCACGTACATTTCATTTTGAATAATGATGAGATTTAACAAACGTCTAAGAACTGGCACCGTTTAACTGTGATGCAGCGTACACATACACGTATACACACACGTACAAACAGCATTGATATATATATATATATATATATATATATATATATATATATATATATATATATATATGGGAAATGAAAAAGGAAAAACCAAAAAGGATGGTTTTTATATATTCATCAACGTTTCGTCTTTATTTATAAGACTTCCTCAGGATGATAATTTTAAGAAAAATGTCATACAAGTACGTGCACATATTGGGTTTATATGATGGGTTGATGAGAAGAAGTAGTAGCCACTGCTGGGAGCGAAGGACCGAGGTCCGGGCTTAGTGAAGTCAGTAGCATGACTTACTCATTCCACACATTCCTGACATAGCCAGCTGGTCAAACACCCCCACTCTACAAAAAAATCACACTTAACCGCAACAACATCTCCCCTTTTCCCCGTCACCCTTTTAACCCTTTCGACTACTCCTCTTACACTCTCACCCACCCATCCCTCCCACTCTCAAACCACCTAATTTTTTCAAATCTTTTCTAAAACCATGACATTACCCACTCACCAAAATCACAGAGCCTCCCACTCCCCGCCCCTCCTCTTTCCCCACCCTTTCACTTCTTCAGTCACAGCCAGCCACATTATTTCCGTTCACCCAACCCCTCTACTTTTTCACTCAGAACCATCCACATTTATTTCATCCCATGCTACTGACTTCACTAAGCCTCAACCTCGATCTTACGCCCCCAGTAGTGGCTACTACTTCTTCTCATCAACCCATCATATCAACCCAATATTTTCACGTACTTGCATGATATTTTTCTTGAATTATCATCCTGAAGAAGTCGTATAAATCAAGACGAAACGTTGATGAATATATAAAAACCATCCTTTTTTGATTTTTCCTTTTTCATTTCCCATTACGTTGGATTACCTTCATACTTCCTTTCTCATATATATATATATATATATATATATATATATATATATATATAGAGAGAGAGAGAGAGAGAGAGAGAGAGAGAGAGATAGAGCGAGAGAGAGAGAGATAGTTGTCTATTTTTGTTCGCTATATCCTTCCTCTCTTTCTTTTTAGAGTTACATGTTAATATTCCTATACTGGTGATATAATATTTTGTTTATTATGGACTATTCTAATATTTGTATCCTTTCCTTTCTTTAGTAGCGACGGCTGAAAGAATAGAGAGACACTGAGAGAGAAAGAGGGTGGGCCACATGCGAGAGTGATAGATACGGTATAATAAAAGATGGGGGATGTAAACAATCTAGATTGAGAGAAGGTAAGAGTGATAGATGGAAAATTAATAAAACATGGATAAGTAAATTGCAAATTGTAAGTTAAAATAATACAACTCAATCCCCAAAAGTGACTATGCATTTTGTGCGCTTATGATATGTAGGAAACACACTTCAGGGTAATGAAAGTTTATTTTACCAGTTTTATTAAACACACACACGCACACATGCATATATAATGTAAAAAGAAGGAATAATATATCTCGTATTAGGAATAGCCTACGATCAAATTATGGAAATGATGGGAACATGTATACGAGGGGCTAGCAATAAGTAATGCCCCTGATCCACTTCCAGTTGTCGGATCTAAATGAAATTGTGCATGTGTAATGATTTATATCTGTATGGATTATGTTCCAAAAACAGCTCTGAACTAATTGTGGTTTCTGATTTACAGGTGTTTGGACAGAGTCAGGTGTGAAATAAAGCCAGTTGAGTGTCGCGCAGTGATCCGTTTTTTTTTTGTATTTGAAAGGACGCACACCAAAGAAGACTTTTGATGAAATGAAATAAACTGATGGTGATGACGCCCCATCATATGACCTTGTAAAACGCTAGCATCATAAATTCAAACATGGCCGGAAGTCTGGGGAAACAGCTCCCAAACCTGGTCGTCCCTCTTCTGCCATTGATGAGGCATTTTAGAAGATCAACGCATTACTATTCGCCAAATAACCCAAGAGGTCAAGATTCATACAGGGTCTATGGAAACTATTATTCATGATCATTTACATATGCATAAGGTGTCTACCAGATGGATTCCCAGATTGCTCACACCTTTCCAGAAGCAAGAACGCGTCGAGTGCTCGAGAATGAATTTGGAGATGTGCCAAGAAGATGAGTCAAAGTTTTTCAAAAGAATGATTACACAGAATGAAACTTCGGCCTATCACTATGATCCAGAGAACAAAACCCAGTCAATTCAGTGGAAGCATTTGGACTCACCACCTCCGAAGAAGGCAAAGGTGCAGCCCTCCGCTGGCAAGGTCATGCTCACAGTCTTCTGAGACCAGGACAGAGTAGTGATGACAACTTTCCTGGCAAAGGGTACCACAATAATATCAGATCAGAAGCGCGGGCGTGTGGCTATGAAATCCTTACTCTCTTGACCTTGCACCCTCTGACTTTCATCTCTTCCAAGCCATGAAGTTGTTTTTGAAAGGAAAACGTTTCCCAGATGATGCAGCTTTGATTTCTGAAGTTACGACGTGGTTGGTGGACCAGGCTGGGGTGTTCTACAAAAACGATGCCTAGAGTTCCATCAAACGATGGGAGAAATGCATAACTTTGGGTGGTTCCAATCCAAAGAAAGACTAATTACTCTTCCAAGTTTCATTAATCTGCTGCTATGGGAAAAGGAAAATGGGGAATTACTTAGTGAACGCCTCTCGTATATGAGTGTTTTCTCAATTCTTTTTTATATGTGTACGTATTAGTGACTTCCTTTCTCCATGTATTAATTTTGTTCGATTATGCTTGTTTTATTCATTATTATTATTTATATTTTTATCTCTGCTTGCGTCGTGAAATGGCGTAGATGTTCCCTTTGCCCTATTTTCAATAGTTCTCTCTTTGTTGATCGGTTTTCCTAGTTGATTAAGGGTGCCTGCCTCTTGAGTGCAATATTGTACAGATTTAATTTCATTTGTTAAGCTACCCCCGAATTGCAGAATTTGCGGATGGAAATACCGAATTAGTAGAAATAAAAATAGAAATAAATTAAAAGATTCGAAATATCGTAAAAAGTCACACAACAAGCGAGTCGCCATTTTCCAGGGAGGTAGACATAAACAGAGGCTGAAGGCAATTTTAGGTCCCTTTTGTTTAGATTTGAAACTTACGGTACCGATATTGTTCTGATCTTCAATAATACATACGTAAATAAATATTACGCTCTTATTTTTAGATTTTTCTTAATAATCGACCACTCTGCTATGGTTGTATCCCACTAACCCTCTCTCTCTCTCTCTCTCTCTCTCTCTATATATATATATATATATATATATATATATATATATATATACTAATAATGATAATTATAATAATAATCCAGGCAAGGTAAACATCCGCAGGATAGGAATCCAAAAATGTTAAACCGGGCTAATAAAAAGTGCTCAATATCAAATAGTGATTTTATATACATATGTTTTTATTTATACAGACATGTACAAAATCTGCGACACTGGCATGTCGATGTTATCGATCAACAGCTGTTATAAAATGAGATCTAATTAGCTAGAATTAGAATCCGATCTTTACCTCATATCATATTTGGGAACAATGAAATGGGGAAGAAAAGCAAAATAAATTTAAAATTTGGAAGGTCACGTGATTAGATTTGAGAAAATGTACTCCATCCCCCACACCTCTCCCCCACCAACTTCCCTCTCTTCTTCCTTTTCTCTTTCCTCAATGAATTTATAATTTATAAATCATATTTTTATATTCGATCTTATATTTTATTTGACTCCATATAATTTTATTTTATTTCATTTTATATTTGATTCTCAACGGTCTCAAATCTAACCACGTCACTTTCTAAATTTTAAATTTCCTTTTCTTCCTTATTTTATTGTTTCCAAATATCATCTGAGATAAAGATCGAGATCGAACTCTCCCTGGTGAGATATCAGTTTATAACAGTTGTTGTTCGATAACATCGACGTGCCCGGTTCGCAGATTTTGTACAAAAAAAGCATATATATACATATATATATATATATATATATATATATATATATATATATATATATATATATATATATATATATATATACATATATACATACATATATATATATACACATATATATATATATATATATATATATATATACACACATATATATATATATATATATATATATATATATATTTGAAAAGTTCATACCTTCTTTAAAGCATCCAACTTAAATTTAAGAACAAGGGGTTAGGTAAAATAAAATAACTTTTAAAGCAAGTTTAAAGATGCCATATTTTTTTTTATTAAAAAAAAAGGAGAAATCGATACCGATTTTTTAAACTTTTTTTTATAAACTTCATTTTAAGTTCATATTACAGATTAATTTCGCCAAGATAGAATTGGCCTCTTCAGTGTAGTTGTAGGTCCGATCTTATTGGACAGCCGGTGTCGTTGTTCAAACCGGTTAATAAAGTGTTTTTTTTCTCACTAACGGTACGAGATAACGCTTGCACGTGGAATATGTAAATATTTGAAAAGTTCATACCTTCTTTAAAGCATCCAAATTAAATTTAAGAACAAGGGTTAGGTAAAAAAAATATATACATCATTTGCAGAAAATGAATGAGTCACTGAGCTACATGATATTGTATTATCATAACCGCCATCGCTGTAAAACTGTATCTTTCTTAATCCAAGATATTTCGACTGCTACCTCAAACTAAGGGTTAGTGTTTGCGCTTATATATTATTCAAATGTGACTGAGTATAATTGCTACATATTACCTGATGAGGACCTCTATGCTATATTGTCTATCTAATGGCTGAGGGTGTGATGCTGATATTTTTCTCGGAAGGTTCGAATGTTCGTCAACGAAGATTGAACCGTAACTAGATCTTATTTTACTAATTAATTTCCATGTCCTCAAGTGTTTTTTCTGATTTTTTTAAAACGTGGAATGTGTTGTAGAATAGGCCATCGACGATTTATTATCTACATAATACAGAGCCGGCGCATCTTAACGCGAAACCCCCAATAGGAGCGCATTTTGGGAACCCCGTTATCGACTAAACTATTTTGTAAGTATTGATGTATGGCCATCCACAATCTTTTAAATTCTTTGGAACTGCCATTACATGTTCAGTTATCCGCCACTGTATAATAAACATTCATTTTTATTTCTTTATATATATATATTTACCAACACCACCTATTTGTATGTCATCATTTATTATTTTCATAAGCGGCCTTTAAAGCCCAATCAGACTACCATCTTTGTTTCAAACAATTTGTACTTGTGTTTTATATTTTCTTCAAACATTCATCCTGAGTATGTCTCTAAATAAAGACGAAATGTTGATGAATACATAAATAATATTGTTTTGGTTTTCCTTCTTTCAAATTTTCATATATATATATATATATATATATATATATATATATATATATATATATATATATATATATATATATAACTGTCTTGTTTTTAAATTTCCGAAACAGTTACATGGTAAACAGCTGATGACCCCCGTGTTAATATTAGATGATTACGTTAAGGTCTCCTATTTTTGTTTCACTGTTAGATACTTAATCCCCCTTTTTATTTTATTTACTTACTATTATATATTTTATTTATTTATGGATTTTCCAACGAATGTTAAGTCTGCACTATTTTGGATTTAGTTAGTTTCTGTGGGAATTTAAACTGCATTTTCCTTTTTTTTGTCTTTTTATTTAAAATAACTCAAAGCTTCTTTAGACTATATATATATATATATATATATATATATATATATATATATATATATATATATATATATATATATATGTAGTGTGTAAATATTTTTAAGTATTAAAGTGCTTTTGAACCTACAGACGGTATAGTTTAAGGTGTTATACTCTCCAGTCCAGTAGTGGTGGTTGCACGTGGGCACATGGGATCGAACGATGTTTGTAGATTCAGTCTAGTATCACGATCCTAACGTCTATGTTCACGCCGCCGCGGGAAATTGCCACAGACAGTAGCTGAAATTAACGTACACTTACCCGTACAATATTGCAACACGAAACAGATTGATTAAAAAAAAACTGGCCTGGATTAAAAACCCAGAAGTAACAACATTGTTAACCTTGAATCAGTCCGTGTGCTTCTATTGCCGTCGGCGTTTCGGGAATCGAAATTGAATTAGAACACCGAGGCATTTCCCGGTTGAATCTTTCGCTCGAAAGTCGAATTTTTCCAATTACGAGATCTTCATGAAACCAAGTTTGACTGTAGTTTAAGAAAAATGTTCAAACTAAAAAACGTCTTTATACTTTTTCACTTGTTTCACTTACCAAATACATTAATATTTATTTAACTTTTTAATAAGATAAATAAACATTCTTTAATATTCAATTATTAAAAATTAATCACGTCTGCGTTGACTGATTGTATAGGCTTCATTAAACTCAGAAACACTCCCATTTTGGAACATTTCGCTGGCTGTTTTCTGACATACCGCTACACTGCGACCAGCGATAATAGCTATTTTATAAACATTGTTATCTCTCAATTTTCCATGACTCAATTTTGTAAAACATTTTTCACAGGTGATCTAGCAAACTGTTCTAAAAGTTTTGCTAAAGATAATCAAAACTTAATTGCCTGGATTTATAAATAATATATCTGTAAAAATCACTGAAAGTTTACCGACCAAAAGTAATAGCTTTTCGATTAAAACAACTAAAATAAACGGTTATTACTGAAAATAACAAATAAATAAATATAATAAAGATAAATGACGGTTATATTTTATAATTGCTTGACAGATGACATAAATCTTGTCTCTATTAAGGAAAATTGTTTTTATGTGCGACAATGCTCCTAATCACTGCTCATGCCACTCATTCCTAGCATCTTTAGGCATCAAAGGTACAAAGTTGATTACCTGGTCTCCATGCTCCCCAGATTGAAACCCAATTGAAAACATTTAGTCTATCATCGTCTCTTTTCTTCCGGAGATTCTCGTGGATAGCTCTACTCTTGAGGAGAAATCGACTCTGAAACTTCTTGGTCTTTCTCTTTCATCAAATCTTTATTGGAGTTCATACATTAGATTCATTGCTCTTTCTGCTTCTCGTAAAGTCGGTTCTCTATCGCTCCAAACACTTTCTCACACATGAGGCTATTCTCTATCTCTACAAATCTACAATCAGAGCATGTATAGAGTACCATTGGCATATTTGGGCTTGTGAATCTCTGTCCCATTTAAGGGTTACTTGATAAGGTGCGGAAACGTATCTGTAATTTGATAGGCACTACCCTTTCTTCTTCTCTGCACCCTCTCTCACAAACGTGTTATCAGTCATTTCTATAAATACTATCATGGCATGTGTTCTTCAGAATTAGGTGATCTATTCCCTGCTTCTTTTGTTCTCCCTCGTTTGACTCGTTGGTCTAGTGGTCTTATTCAATTCGCTGTTTTGATACCTCATTGTAATACAGCTATTATTTTAATAGTTTCTTACCAAGAACCGCAGAATTGTGGAAATCTCGCCCTGCTGACTGTTTTTCTCCGACCTATAACCTAGGTCTGTTCAAAACTAAGGCCAATAGGCATCTCCTGTCTTTGCGATAACGATATTTATTCCTGTTAACTCCTTACATCAAGTGGCTTCATGCTTTGTCTGGAGCGATTTCCATAAAAAACGAGATGTTTATGCCAATGGACGTTAATGTTCGTCTACAACGGACTTATGGGATGCCATTGATAATGCAACAAGGGCACTGCTACCATCAACTATTTGAAAAATGATTTTGAAGTTACAAAAGTCCATGGTTGTTATGTGTAAATAAGGTATTTTTTATTATATGTATTAAACTATATATTATCATATATTTAATGTGTGTGTATATATATATATATATATAAATTATTATTATTATTATTATTATTATTATTATTATTATTATTATTACTACTACTGGTTTATCACTTCATTCTAATCTAGTCGTGGTTGTATCAGGGAAAACCCTGAATCTCTCACGGTCAACGCTTATAAAGACCCAAAGGACATTCTAGGATTGTAGGTAATAAGCTTGTTAATTGGCGATGGGCAGCACTTTCGAAACGATTGGAAACGATGGGTGAAATTGATTATTATAGTGGATAGCTTGACAAGAATTTGTTAAAATTGTTTCAGCTATGGATAGATCCCCCATTAAAATCCGATGACCAGCCGGACATGTTATTTATTTCTCCACTTCACTTCAAAAGGTTATTGCTGCAATGGAATATTCAACATTATAAATCCGTCTGAAGACGTATATTATAGTTAATATACAATTTCTGATTTTTTGATGAGAAAATTGTCTTTCTTACAATTGTTGTATTCAATAAGTATTACAGTTATTTGGCTTTGCCTGAAATCGAACTTATCGGATTGAAAAAGAACACGTCAACATTTAGGTTTTATTTATTGACATTGTTTTTCTTAGAAATGTTGGCAAGAATGTCAAATATGTACCCATTTACTTAACACGTCAGTTAAGTCGACCAATCAGAGCCTTTACTCTCTATTCCCGTCACCCCCAAAACCATCATAATCGAACACTCATTACTAAAAAATTGTTGTTGTCTCATTTATTTATTATATTTTCAAAAATGAAAATATCGAAAAGATAACGAAACATTCATCGTTGAAAAGATGATTGATTGCTTCTCGTGTTTTTGGTTTTATGAGTTTGAACTTCATGAATTGAACGGAATAACAAGATACACGTTCGCTACTCTTCTCCTATATAACCACGCATACGTATTGGCGATTTCAATCGTTTTAGACGATATATATATATATATATATATATATATATATATATGTGTGTGTGTGGGTGTGTGGTTGGGTGTGTGTGTGTGTGAGTGTGTGTGTGTTGCACCGCAATTGCCACGAGATAGAGATAGAGGGAGGGGAAGGAGCGACGCCAAGGTGAAGAAAAGCTATACACACTACAAATAAAAGCAAAATAGTCATTCAAATTGAAAGAGAGGAGAGGGAGAATCTGAGATAGAAAAAGAAAGAGAAAGATATATATATATATATATATATATATATATATATATATATATATATATGATAATTTTATTTACACAGACATGTACAAAATCTGCGACGCTGGCATGTCGATGTTATCGATCAACAGTTACTATAAACTGAGATCTCATCAGGCAGAGTTAGAATCCGATCTTAACCTCAGATCTACATAGGTATGGCTGGTAATACCTTCAAAGAAAGATATACTGGACATAAGTGTTCTTTTAATAACCCTACATATCAAAAAAGAACCTCACTTTCTATATATTACTGGGAACTATACAACAATAACCTATCACCAACAGTAACTTGGAACACAATTAGAAGAACTAGCACCTGTGGTTCCCTAAACTCACCTTGCTACCTTTGACTAACAGAAAAACTTGAAATAATTAAATTCAGCGATAGGGGCAAACTTCTAAACAAAAAACAAGAAACATCAATTAACTGTAGGCATAATAGATTACACCTTCTTAGTAATCCACTCATAACCCCTTAGGCTGTTATTATATATAAAAAAAAAAAAAAAAAAAAAACACCTCCCCACCAACTGAAAATTTTGTCAACACAACTATCATCTTATACCTTTTATTAATTATTATTATTTTTATCTCTATTAGTAGTAGCATTTTTGTTTGTAGTATTATTTGTAGTAGTACTGTAAGCGGTAGTATTGGTTGGTATTATTATTATTATTATTATTATTATTATTATTATTATTATTATTATTATTATTATTATCATTATTATTATTATTATTATTATCATACCCACAACGATTAACACTAATGGTCATCTTCTGTATTTTTCTTTACTCTTAAATACCCCCCTTTTATGCTTATTCATTTTATTGATTAATATTTCTATATTTCTTAGATTATTTTTTAGATTATATTTTTTAGATTATTTTTAGATTATCATTATCCATTATTTATTACTACTATTATTAATATCTTAAACTTAACTATTTGACATTGAATCATTTTTTTCTTTTTTTTTTTTCATTTTTTCATTTTTTCATTTTTTCATTTCTGTACTTTTTATCAAGATAATTATTGTTATCAGTGGTGACACCATGTCTGACGTTACTATCATAGTTATTGTTATTTGCAGCAATGAAATTAACAGTATCACTATTATTATTAATAATATTGATATTGCCATGTTTTACCGTTACCTTACTTTTGCCTCCACTGCCATTTTTATTATCATTATTATCATTATTATCATTATTATTATTATTATTATTATTATTATTATTATTATTATTATTATTATTATTATTATTATTATTATTATTATTATTATTATTATTATTATTACTACTACTGTTATTGCCACCATTATGACTACTTCTATAATTTTTCACTATCATCATTACTATTGTTAAGATTACTGGGATTACCACTCTGATTACTGTTGTCTGTTAAACCACTATTTTTATATGATCAGCATTATTGCAACCATTAACCCATATCATAATATCGGCAAACATTATCTTATCATTATTTAATATTATTATGATAATCACTACCCCCTAGGATTCCTAATATTCCTTAATTATTCTATTTCTTTCCTAAACTATTATTTTTATAAACTCTAAAATATTATTGACCACTATTATTATTTTTATTATTATTATTATTACCATTATTATTATCATTATTATTATTATTATTATTATTATTATTATTATTATTATTATTATTATTATTATTATTATTATTACTATTATTATTAATAATTAATAACGCCAGCATTTTCCAGTTATTCTTTTAGTTATATATTTTTTAATATTTTTTAGTATTTTTTAGTATTTTTATTATACTTCATTTATTATTATTTTCATTATTTCACCTCAATTATTAGGGGTATCTATTATTATTATTATTATTATTATTATTATTATTATTATTATTATTATTATTATTATTATTATTATTATTATTATTATTATTATTATTATTATTATTACTACTACTACTGTTATTGCCACCATTATGACTACTTCTATAATTTTTCACTATCATCATTACTATTGTTAAGATTACTGGGATTACCACTCTGATTACTGTTGTCTGTTAAACCACTATTTTTATATGATCAGCATTATTGCAACCATTAACCCATATCATAATATCGGCAAACATTATCTTATCATTATTTAATATTATTATGATAATCACTACCCCCTAGGATTCCTAATATTCCTTAATTATTCTATTTCTTTCCTAAACTATTATTTTTATAAACTCTAAAATATTATTGACCACTATTATTATTTTTATTATTATTATTATTACCATTATTATTATCATTATTATTATTATTATTATTATTATTATTATTATTATTATTATTATTATTATTATTACTATTATTATTAATAATTAATAACGCCAGCATTTTCCAGTTATTCTTTTAGTTATATATTTTTTAATATTTTTTAGTATTTTTTAGTATTTTTATTATACTTCATTTATTATTATTTTCATTATTTCACCTCAATTATTAGGGGTATCTATTATTATTATTATTATTATTATTATTATTATTATTATTATTATTATTATTATTATTATTATTATTATTACTACTACTACTGTTATTGCCACCATTATGACTACTTCTATAATTTTTCACTATCATCATTACTATTGTTAAGATTACTGGGATTACCACTCTGATTACTGTTGTCTGTTAAACCACTATTTTTATATGATCAGCATTATTGCAACCATTAACCCATATCATAATATCGGCAAACATTATATTATCATTATTTAATATTATTATGATAATCACTACCCCCTAGGATTCCTAATATTCCTTAATTATTCTATTTCTTTCCTAAACTATTATTTTTTTATAAACTCTAAAATATTATTGACCACTATTATTATTTTTATTATTATTATTATTACCATTATTATTATCATTATTATTATTATTATTATTATTATTATTATTATTATTATTATTATTATTATTATTATTATTATTACTATTATTATTAATAATTAATAACGCCAGCATTTTCCAGTTATTCTTTTAGTTATATATTTTTTAATATTTTTTAGTATTTTTTAGTATTTTTATTATACTTCATTTATTATTATTTTCATTATTTCACCTCAATTATTAGGGATATCTATTATTATTATTATTATTATTATTATTATTATTATTATTATTATTATTATTATTATTATTATTATTATTATTATTACTACTACTATTCCTGTTACATTTAACGAATATACTTATTTATTCAAATTAACTCCAGACAAATTATAAAGACAATATAAACCCAGAATCGCGACACATTTTATCACCGCCCCACCACTATAACAATCAGCCCAGTTTGCATGCACGCATACTACAGTTCACTTGGAAAAATACATTTATAAACTCGACGGTTTTTTGACACCTGATTCGTGCATGTCTACCACCCCCTCCTTCCCTCCCGATCTGAATCAACAGACGCCCTCTCTCTCTCCTTCTTTTTCTTTTTTCCTCTATGTGTCTCTCCCCTCATCATTATTTGTTCCTCTTTCCACCCTATATTTTTATTTATTTATTTATTTATTTATTTATTTGCCCTGTCTGTTTCAGATTCTAGATCTTAGATTTTTAGATTTTTTAATTTTTAATTTTTAATTTTAATTTTTTAACGGCTTTAATTTTTGAAATGTTAAATTTCTTTCCTTCTTCTTCTCTTTCTCTATCCCTCCACTTCATTCTCTCCAAATATGATCTGAGGTTAAGATCGGATTCTAACTCTGCCTGATGAGATCTCAGTTTATAGTAACTGTTGATCGATAACATCGACATGCCAGTGTCGCAGATTTTGTACATGTCTGTGTAAATAAAATTATCATATATAAAGCTCTATTTTGATATTGAGCACTTTTTATAAACCCGGTTAAAATTCTCTGGATTACCACCCTGTGGATATTTTTCACCTGGATTATTACCATTATTATATATATATATATATATATATATATATATATATATATATATATATATATATATATACGTAGAGAAAATGAACGATGGCGAAATTGCAGACGGCTAAACAAAGAATTAAACATATAGAGCGAGAGAAAGAGAATATATATATATATATATATATATATATAGAGAGAGAGAGAGAGACAGACAGACAGACAGACAGACAGACAGACAGACAGACAGACAGACAGACAGACAGACAGAGAGAGCAGGACACACAGCGAAAAGGGCGGTTTCAAAGAGAGAGAAGACAATAGAATTCGGGAAAAATGTACAGAGAGACAAAAGGAGCAGTTTATGAAGGCAGCGGATACAGAGAGAGGGGGAGAGAGAGAGAAAGAGAGAGAGAGAGAGAGATAGATAGAGAGAGATGGGGAGGGGGAGGAGAGAAAGAGAGAGTAGGTCAGGTTTGCCATCAGATCAAATCAATATTAAATATATCTTTGGGTCTTACATTTAAAATTGAATATTATAAGATGGACAAAATGTATTAGTAATAGAGATTTAGTATCTGCCTGAAGCCGAAACTCTACATATATTGCTATTAGTTGTACTACTGTACTATTTGTTAATGCTCAATTGAGTTAACTATACTATTCATGACTCATGTACAAGCTTCAAATTCTCAATTAAGAGGTGATAGTATAGTACGTGTTCTCTTATTATGATAAGAATCCGCCAATGTATCACTTCCTGATTTTGGAAAAAGTAGTGTCGTATCTGTTCTGTTGTCATGATACTATCCTCCTTGTCATTACATACTCTTTTTGGGGGGAGGGGTTAGTGTAGTATATGTTAAGTCATCATGATACTATCCATTAGGCATTACTTCCTTTATTTTGATGGTAGTAGAGGTGGTGTACTATCTGTTCTGTTGTGATGAAGCTATTCCCAGGCATCAATTCTTCGTCGGGAGGTAGTGTAGAATCTGTTCTGTTGTGATGGGACTATCTTTCCAGGCACTCGCTCTTAATTTGGAGCGGCAGTGTAATATATATTCTTCGTCATAATAACTATCCCCACAGACTAGCAAAAATGTGTGAGCGGAAAAAACATATATTTGCTAGTTAGAATACAACGATACAATATAGTCGGTTTATACGCTCATTAGTTTCTTAGATAATAAATTTGCAATTGTTTCACGATGGTTTTAATGAATTACTGCAACACGGAACTTTCTTACAACACACACTTCTCTGGCTAACGTTGCCGTGTAGTACGACTTCAGAGCTCTGTCATGATACTTAATTAAGTCATACACTGGTTGAGACAAATGTAGTTTTCCGGACTCTAGTCCTGTTTTCTTTTTTCCTGCGTATGAAATGTCGGCAGATGGAAACCTTCCTATTGTTAACAGTAAAAGCCAAACCGACGTCTTATGTGTTAGAGTCAAATTCTGTCTCATTCATCAACTTCAACTGGTTTGTTTCTGTCTGCTCATTTAAAATCTAATCTCACTGAAAGCGTCTGAGAGAACTATAAGCAAATTTGGGTGGAATTCGATATTCACTTATGGCTTAGCAATTCATAACTCACAACACTTCATCAAATAAATGTGACAGAAAGTCGTATTGCGATTTCTTCTGTTATTATTATCGCTATGATTCTTTAAGATAAGTATGATTCTTTAAGATACGTATGATTCTTTAAGATAAGTATAGACTGTCAAAAGCTCAAGAAATACGGGAAATCTTTTAAAAAGAACATAAAACAGTCGTGAGACTGCAATACGTAAGTGTAGAACAAAGTCTTTTCTCGGCCTTACCTCTATATATTTAGGAGAATCCCAAAAGTTTTCCTACAGAAACGTTTTTAACTCAAAATATATTTATCTGATCGGACTGAGATGTTTTATGCTGGATAATGCTATCTAATAGCAAAAGATTTAATCATCAAATTTAAAAAAAACTGAAATACTATATATATATATATATATATATATATATATAGACATAATATTAAATTATGTTAACCTATATACGCTAGCGTTTCAAGCTTTTGCTCTCCTCAGTGTAGTAAGTGACAATTTCAGACGGTCACATGGCACGAACCCGGTTTACAGAGTCAATCTAGACTCAGTACGCTCTTGCTCTATCCTGAAAGCAATTAGGAATTATCGCGTGATACATGAGAAATTAAGTTCTATCTGTGCCTAAATACAACGGGCAATAAACAGAAGACAACCTGTAGCGTTTACCAAACATTATCGGAACCTTGCTGATAGCTAAGTGACAGTCTGTTTTTGTATATCTTCCAACAGTCCTCAACTTAAATTTATTAATATATATATATATATATATATATATATATATATATATATATATATATATATATATATATATAAGGCTGAAAAAAGTAGACCCATCTGTATTAATATTCTTAAATATAAACCTAGAAAACTACAAGACAAGTGGAATTAACTCTTAATATATCAAAGCTTGAATTTATATTTTAAGAAGTAAATGTGCAATAATAAAATCACAATTAATCACAAGGTTGCTAAAATGACATATATATATATATATATATATATATATATATATATATATGCAATGTTTTTTTAGTTCTTTCTTGGATATTGGTATTTTTATTAACACAATAATGACATAAACCACTCACAATTTTTTTTCTTAAATCATACTGTAGATTTCGTCTAAAGTAAACAGAAAAAGTAGTGACTTAGGCAAATTAACAAGTTAGCTTAATGATTTTGAGACTCAAGAATTTAGTGACTTGATCAATAAATGTTTATCAATTGATCACTTTATCACTACATTAATTTTTTTTTTAGAAATACAATTGAACAATTTTTAAAGATATATTTGTGAATAGAAAGAAATGCAAACATTACTATAAGTAGATAAAGTAAAAAAATAGATTTTTTAACATAATGGTGTTGATAATTAGACAAAGTTAACTATATGAAATAGTTGAATGTAATTCATTTATGTCAAAGTTTGGCTAACATTTGTTAATTAAAATAAAATAACCCATGTGCTTTGTATGTAACACAAACAAGTAAACTATCATGACGTGTGTTGTATGTAAACATGGTTAAATACAGGCAGATTCCATCGCTGAGAAGAGTCAGCTACAGAATCCACTCCACTCGAGGTAATATGGTAAAAGGCAATCGCTCATGGATTATTCCAATTTTGAATGATACTTTAAGGAAATTATACTTTATTTAATGAATAGACTAATTCATTATTTCTTGTCATTCTCTTCACATTACTAATTTTACTGTATATCTAATTCTTCAAATGTCAATTCTAGCTTCAATACTTTAAGACTGAATTCCATTTGCCCTGTACTTTTCCATGTATATATTGAAGAATATTAATAAACTTGTGTCTGCATTTTAAAGTATATTCCACTTTTTACGGCGTTGCAGTTTGAGAATGTACCCTGCATTTTGGATTATAATTGAAAACAGTGACAAATAAAAAGAGTACATAGCATAAGTGAACAGGTTCACCTTGAGTCACTTAGACTTTGAGTTGTTGGAAATATTAGAAACAATTGCTAATTGAGTTTAACCAATACGTATTATAGCATCACAGTAATAAAAACATTTTATTCATTAGTTGACAAACCTGGCAGTTATTACTTATTATATTATCCGCCGAAGAAAAAAATAATTAATTCAGACGTTCCTATGTTATCTGCATAAAAGCAATAATAAGAAATTTTAATAAACTTCATCATTATAATTAGGACAAAAAGAGCATATTTATTATAATTGTTTAAAACTTGTGTCTTTTCCATTTAAATATTTCAAAACTATTTATTAATTTCAAAATAAAATTTCTAATAAGTTCAAAAAGATTATTAAAAAATAAGAATAAATTCCGTATTTCAAAAATCATTCTTAATATTTTAGAATACATTTTAATAGTTTTATTTCAGTACAATTATATTAGTCAATAATGACATCACTAACAATATTATTTTCAGAATAAATTTTCAAGTATATTTTCAATTTCAAGTTTATATGTTTCTATGAATAATACAACCAAGTCTTCTTGAAGCCATTGCTGATTTCTATCATCAAATCTTTTAATGATTCTTTTCAAGGTGGAAACATTATTATAATTATTAAATATGATATCACTCATATTCTGGTGCTCACCATTCATGTTGTTAAGATTATACAAATACTCAATGAATTCAGAGAATGTATTCGATGATTGTACAATAGAATTTGCAAAACATGCATCCCTTTGATTAATTGAAGGATGCACAGGAACTAAAGTTTGGCTAATTTAATTTCTTTTCTTCATCTTTGATAGTTTTGTAAGTCTTTTAGTTCTGTTTTGGGGCATGGTAAAAAAAGTTGGCATACAAGGATGCTTTTTCCTGAAAACTATCATAGAAAGCAGATTGGCTCTTCCAGTCCTAGCCCGTAGTTTGTTGTACTCTTCCTATGCAGATTTATCAACCATAGTCAATGATTTAGGATCAAAGTCACAAAGATATTCTTTGTAAAGTTTCCTGGCTCTTGAAAGGGCCACCTAAGCTTGACCATTAAGAAAATATCTGGTTGCATAAATCAGCAATTATTCCATCCACAGACATTTCTTTGCGATTTGTAAATTGTTATAAAGTAAGCAAGTAACAACAGAAATTGTGTTCTAGTGATAAAAACACTATGATATATTTCATAGTCTACTTGAACTCCTCCCATTGAAATGGACTTATCTTTAGTGGTATCAAAAGACACCAACACTTTGCCAACATTGTTTCCATTTACAATCATTTCAACACCTGTTCAAATAAAACCATTGCATAATTATTTATCCACATCAATGTTTCTTTTCAGCATTACTCTTGCTCTTCTTACAACTTTTAGCCATGTTTCCAGTCCAACAGTGTCAAAGGTTTTATTGTTTTGGCCAATTTTAACATTTTTAGTCTTACATTTTTCTCATACCAGAATGTTTTGCAGCAATTTTCACTGTATTCATGTTGCATTTTCAACATTTCGTTATTCAACTCATTAAAGGAAAACTAAAAACACAATTGCATTCATGTGTAGCAGACATATCAAGCAATTTTTGAGTAACTTCTTTAACAGTTGCTTTTGTATCAGCAAATAGGCACGTGTTTTAAAATATTGACATAGTTGTATTTGTATTATTTTTGTCTCATATTTTGTCTCATAAGTAAGTTCATCATATTCAAAGTATCTTTACAATGAGTGTCCATTAATCCCACAATATTTTTGTTTAGTATCATATGATGATATTCTAGTAAAAAAACTTCTTTTCATTGACAGGTACAATTGCATTAAATCACCAAACACTATCACATTCATTTTTCCAAAAACTCCAGCATTTTGGGAAATCTCCAAAAATGTCATCCATCCTTTTGTGAATGACAAATTATTGACAGCTTGGCTCATTCATATGACGTAAACATTTTATGTCCACTTTCTGCAATTCTTTGTAAGTTGGGAACTTTCCGTGTATAACTCCAATAATTAGAATTCTATGTGGAGTACTTCTTTTTATTTGACAAGCACTCATGCCTGTTGGGCCACATATTATGACAGGGAAACCATTAGATAGGTCAGTCCTAAGGGTTAATTTCTCAGACAATGTGCTAATCAAAAAACTGTTACCTGTTTCACTACCACCATACACAAATTTGAGAAGCTGTGAGCATTCATATCATCTGTATCTGGGTAGAGGCTGGTCTTTATTGAAATGAAGCTATTTTTTCTGATAATTAAAATTACTTCATTGTAAATTCGTTTTTGATCTTCATTAAGTTGAGCTTCTTTTTCAGCCACTGATTCATCAGTCACATTTCATTTCATTTGATTTTAACTAAAACTATCAACAGTTTTATTTTCATCATTTCATTCATCAATTACTGTTTCTTGACTTTCTATTTCTCCTTCAATTTCAAATTGTTTTGACAATTCAAAACAATCAGCAATTCTTTTTTAATACTTTCATATTGAGCCAATGCTGCAAGTTCTTAATAACAATTTCTTCATAAGAACTACAACCACTCAATAAATCAGCTTCCTGATTTCACCAAGGCGTAAACAGCATGAGAATATGGTGGTAATAACGCTCTTTGTAGTCATTGTTCAGAAGCAGATTTGGAGTCTTCACAACTTTGTCTTTGACTTTTTTAAATAGACTTTATTGTTTGTCATCTCCATTTCATTCTTCTCCTATCTCCTTAGGTGGATATGACACCTTTTCATAATTACTAGCAACTTCATATAATGAAGTTTCATCTAAGAACAATGGTCTATTAGAATAATAATTGTTCACCATATTTTCATGAAATATGTTTGTGGAATCTTGTGGCATTTCTTGTAATCCTTGCTTTGATTTAATCCTATGGCTTCTTTTGCAAGGAATATCAGCACTAATCTTATTAACTTTATAAGATGGGCAAAATAAATAATGCCCTAACAACTTATAGACACACTCATGTGCTCCAATATCTTTTTTCCAATGAGCTGAAGATCACCTGACTTGTATCTTATGTATTTTAATCTATTGTAATCGAAATCTCCCCAAGCACGTCAGCTTCTATGTGTTTAGCTTTCCCTTTATAACTATTTTCTCCAATATATTGAAAATCAACATTAACTTGCCAAATCAAAAGAAGCAAAGGGGTGTAATCATTGACATATTTTTCAGTTGATTTTCTTTGCAGTTGGTAAAAAATTTTTTGACACCTTTACAATTCTTTCTTAATTTTACACAATTAGCCACAGTAAAAAAATTGATTACTTAATCAGGTATTAGTACTGGTGATACCAGATCAGGCTGCCCTGTGGCTCCTTGAGACGAAATTCACCTACATTGACGTTTTTTTTTTTTTTTTTTTTTCTGTAAAACTTAATTATGTTCTACAAAACCAAAAACAAAACCAACAGCCCCTCTCCCTTTCTCCCTCCCCTTTTTATTTTATTTTTAGAACTTGAAGCATAAATCTTTTACTATAATGACCAGATTCGGCATTAAATAACCCAAAAAGGGTTGATATGCCGTAAAACAAAACTACCAAACCATACCAGGTATTAGTAAATCCAAATCTGAATGTTTGCCACATTTTTCCCTTTGCCAAAAACTTTCCAACACGTGTTGCTGCAAGAATGCATTTGAAATCCAGACACCAAATGGTGCATTGTGGGACGGGATACAAAACAAAGCATTCTGTATGTGATATATTGCTCAATAAGTGCTGGATATTTTCTGGAAGGTCTTTGCATAAATAAATGCCTGATAAGACGATCATTTCATATGGCTGTGTGAGGCACCTCTTTGTTAATACTTAATTCTCCAGAAATAATGTAAAATTTTTCCAAAAATTCGATTATTTTTTGCCAAAATCACTTCATTCATGAAAAAACTTATCCTATAGTATATTAATTCACTAACAGCAACAACATCATTTGCTAAATGTGTGCTAGTGTTGGCTGTTTTGACATCTGCAATGTTATAATTTAATTTTTCCAAATATTCTCTCAAATCAGGTCAGAAATATTCAGCACAAAATAATGTTATTTGATTCCATCGTGGCAAGAATTCCAGAATCCAAACCTCTTTTGGCAACACTGTAAAAAAGATATTAGGTTTCATCTAAATCTAGGGTCAGAATGCATAATCTGTTTCTGACAAATATATAAGGTTTGAAATGTCCATATTTTCTATCTTGAAACATTCTATTTTTACCGGCAGGAAACAAAATTGGAAAAACACATGAAATTCAATTTTTAGTTGCTGTCTTTCATTAAAACTCTTTCAGATGAATTTCAATGTATTTTTCATTTGGTAAAGATGGGTCAATTTCTTTACAGTGTGATGCTTATAGAACATTTCAGGATCTTTTTTGGTCAAATCTCTCAACAAATGGTCATAATCATTTGTCCAGTTCTGCCCAGTACACAATACAATGTCATTGAGATGATTAGTTCCATCAAGTTCAATGTTTTTGGAAATTTAATTCTTGTCTTTAAGTTAATACATTTTGCATATAAACTAGTGATTTAAAAAATTAAGTAGCAATGAGTCAACCATAATTTTTAATTTTTTTGATGACAATGTGTGTATGGCATAATTGATGATGTGCCCCATAGCAATTGTCAAATGAGTTACAATTGCTTTGATGGCAGGCAAAATATGATACAATGGTCCTTTGAATTTTTGAAGCACAAGTTTTATCACATCAACCAAACATTTCGCTCAATGTATCCATGTTTGTAAATAAATATTCGATTTTTGTAATTCTTTTGGATTTTTTTCAAGTTCAAGACTATTGATTAAAGCCAGAGAAGGATATTTCCTATTTGCAAATCAGATTGATTATTGATACAAATAGTTAATGGCAGAGTATAGCGTTCTTTAATAACTTCAGGAACTTATTTATCCCATTCAGTTATTTATTTTTAAATCACTCTCACATTCTCTTTGTTGAAAATGTTTGTTCAGAATGGTCAACTTTATTTCCTCTCTCTAGCAAATTTACAATAATTTTAGAACTGCGTTGATTAATTGTTTCTCTTTCCACAATTTTTTAACATAACCCAGTTTTTTTCCAAACTTGCAATAATATACAAATGCAACCAAATGCATACAGTTCGTAATTTGTTGACATGATTCATGAATGTTCGAAGTCTGGGTATGTGGAGGCTATTTTTCTAATGAATTCGAGTTTATTGGACACATAAACATATCTAACAATATAACGATATATATATATATATATATATATATATATATATACATATGTATATATATATATATATATATATATATATATATATATATATATATGAATAAATACGAAAGTTATTTTCATTCATCTGAACTATATTCATATCAAAAGATTTTAGCTCTGCCTAATTCATTTATACACTAAAATATTTTCACATACCGCATATATACTCACAACAAAACCTGATTAAAAATGTATTAGGGCTATACACTATTTGCATATTTATTTTTAAAACATTGTCCAATAAATTCATATTTACTACAATTCACTTATAATTTTACTCTGTTATGTTATTATATATACGAACCTATTTTCTTTCTATTAATTTCTTAACGATTTTCAGCAGTAATATTATTGTAAGCGATTTAATAAATTAAGTTTAACTTTCAAAATCATTCCCATTTATTTTTTTAAATAAATTTGTTGTTGTTGTAGATGCTGTTCCTATTTACTTTTTTAAATAAATTTGTTGTTGTTGTAGAGCAAAGTTGGGCTTAATGTAAATATTCAACGCAAGGGCCACTTTTGATTGGAACTAAAATTTAAATTACTTTGGTCAAGAAGTATTTCTCCCTCACTGACCAGGGACATAAAAGCTAAGTGCATATTCAGAACAGATACTACACGTTTCTACTAGCCAAAAGGCCAGCAGTCAATATGTTGGTTGTAATGATGATGGTGATGATGAGGATAGTAACTTTAACATTTGTCATAGAAAACACTCTAAATTACAAAAAATATATTATTTTTCTAAAATATTCAATTAGTCTTTTTTGCTTTATTTTATAATAATGGCGAAAAGTACAAGGCACCTATTTCGAATACGTCAGTAATATAGAATTGTTTTATTCGACTAATCGATCCGCCACGTTTATGTTTACTAATTTCATTAAATAACCCGTTTTTAATGGGGAATTCATTTTCCTTTTTCTGCTGAGAAAAATAGAATCCCTCGATTTTGAATATTTTAGATACCATATCAATGAACCTTTTTGTTGTTTTTCCTAGACAAAATTTGACTATGTTCATGCACAGTAAATTTTCTCTACCTTGGAATATATGAAATAACACTACGACAATCATCATTTTGTTGTTTTTCTCAAAATGACTTAAATGTCAATTGAAAATTGCTTCTTTTGCTTCTGCAAAGAAAATTACAGCCTAAGCGATGGCTGCCCGAAGGGTGGGAAGATCTTACTAGTATATATATATATATTCTCAAAACTACACTTGATTTGTATTAAACCTCCTGGAAAGTAGGTAAATAATATGAGGGAAAGTGAAACCAATTTTTTCGAGTGTCTTCTGATGTTGATTTTTGTATTTTTCCTAAACAAGTTAAGTAGGTTTATATATTTGTATGTACAAGATTCACTAAACATATTTACCGATCATTATGAATTTTATAACACATTTATAAGTGCAATGAGTCCAAATGTAGGCTATATTTAATTTAATGTACTTTTATCCAAAGGGAGTAAATGTACGTAGAAACTCTTCGTAGAAATTCAGTTATTTCCGATTTTTGTGACATTTAAACAATAAGTATTAGATATGAATTAATAACTATTCTCCAAATTTCAGTTTCTTTGGAGATTTAAAAAGTTTTTAGGGGCATAATATAGGCACAGAATACTATTTAAAAATACAATTATTTCTAATTGGCCTTGACTGTGATTCATAGTCATTAGACACAAATTAAGTAAGAGCCCCTGAATTTCAATTTTTTAAAGACACTTTAGGCTTACGTATAATTGTTTTGACATTTTCTAGAATCAATATTCTATAATGGATTTTGATAAAAAAATGCGAATGAAGATTCTAAATATAGGGTTTAGTAGCATTATAAATTGATTTTAAGGGGACATTAAAGTTCTTCAAATCTGCTCTGTTCGTGAATGAATTTTACCCATCCTCGTTATCTCATGTAAAACCGTTCTTATGTAGCCGTTTTAGTTGTGCATATTATCACGTAGAAAAACTGAACATATAGTTTAGTCTCCTTTTCCAATGAATCAGCATTTTGCGTTTCTGATTTCGTCGCCCGCTTGCTATCGCTTCGCAATTTAATGTGTTGTCATTACTTGATATATCTGTAAGGAAACTAATCGCAAAGAAAAAAAAGACATATCTCCCCTCTCTTTCTCCCTTTCCGTCGTCTATCTTTATCTATGAGAAAAGATGTAAACAAATAATCGATAACATGACAAAACTATTCGATAAGAGCTTCTCTCCGCCTCACCGTCGTTTTGTTTTAATAATAATAATACTAATAATAATAATAATAATAATAATAAATAAACATAATGATGATAATAATGATAATAATAAATATAATAATAAACATAATAATGATAAACATGATGATAATAAACGTAATAATAATAATAAATAAACATAATGATGATAATAATAATAATAATAATAAATATAATAATAATAAACATAATAATGATAAACATCATAATAATAATAATAATAATAATGATAATAATAATAATAATAATAATAATGATAATAATAATGATGATTTATAATAATAATAATAATAATAATAATAATAATAATAATAATAATACCAGTGTGGATGACCAAAGGAAGGACAACGCTTACACAAAAAGATTCCAAAAATGGAACAACCCCAAGCAACTACAGACCAATTACCTGTTTACCAACAATGGTGAAAATCCTGACGGTACAACTGAGAGAACAAATCTACCAGTCCCTAAACAAACGTGGACTACTCCACGAAGAACAAAAAGGATGCCGTAAAGGGAAAAGAGGGACGCATGACCTCCTATACATCGATCAAAAGATCCTGAAGGAGGTAAGAAACAGGAAAAAGAACATACCCATGGCATGGATTGACTGCAAAAAAGCTTACGACAGAATCCATCAAGCATGGATAATTGAATGTTTGAAAATATACAAAATACCTGAAACGATGATTAATCTTATTAAGAAAGCAATGGAAACATGGAGACTGGAACTGACAGCCGGTGGACAACAGCTGACTGAGATAAAGATACAGAGAGGCATCTTTCAAAGAGACTCCATATCACCACTACTGTTTATAATAGCCATGATGCCACTTAACTACATACTCAGAAAATGTGATGCCGGATACAAGTTTACAGACACAGAACTAAGAGTAAACTACCTGATGTACATGGATGACCTAAAACTATTTGCAAAAAGCAAAAAGGAACTGGAAAAGCTGATAAATATGACCAGAATCTTCAGCCAGAACGTCCAAATGGAATTCGGAATAGAAAAGTGTGCACTACTAGAAATAAAAAAGGAAAACTGGAGACAACAGAGAACATAGAACTCCCCACCCAAGAGGAAATGAGGGCGCTAGGCGAACAGGATAGTTACAAATATCTTAGAGTTCTGGAGGAAGACGCCATCAAATCAACGGAAATGAAAGAGAAGATTGGAAAAGAATATTTACGAAGGACAAGAAAAATCTAGAAACGAAATTATATAGCAGGAATCTAGTAAAGGGAATAAACCCCTGGGCAGTAGCACTAATAAGCTACTCTGGACCATTCATAGGCTAAAACAAAGAGGAACTCAGGCACCTGGACCAGAGGACCAGAAAATTAATGACCATGCACAATGCACTACATCCAAAAGACGATACGGACTGACTCTACATGAAAAGAAACGAAGGGGGAAGAGGACTGGTAAATATAGAAGATTGTGTGAAAGAATCAAGAAAAGAGCTGGAAAAATACATAACTCAACACAGGGAAATCCTTATCACTGCAGCAAGAGACACCATCCCAACGAACAACTCGGGAAGCAGCGAAACCAGAAACAAAACGACAAAAAAAGAAAAGTGGGAAGAAAAAAAACTACACGGACACTTCAGAAGACTAACAAGAGGAGAAACCAACGAAAATAGCTGGACAAGGCTAAGAAAAGTTCACTTGAACAGAGAAACAGAATCTTTACTGATGGCTACACAGAACAATGCAATTAGGACAAACTACATTAAAGCTAAAATAGATAAAACTCAGGAAAAACTAAATGCAGACTCTGTGGACAAAGAGACGAAACAATAAATCATATAATAAGTGAATGTAGCAAACTAGCCCAAAACGAGTATAAGAACAGACATGACTGTGTGGGGAAAGCAGTACATCGGGAACTGTGCAAACAATCGATTTTCGAATACGCAGACAAATGGTACAAACATAAGCCAGAAACAATACTGGAAAACGAAAAACACAAAATCATCTGGGATATGGATATACAAACAGAAAAACTCATACAAGCAAGGAGACCGGATGTTATAATAATCAACAAGAAGGAAAAATCTTGCAAAATCGTAGACTTCGCCGTTCCAGCAGCCACAGAGTTAAAAGCAAAGAAACAGAAAAACGAAGCAAATACACGGAACTAGTCAGAGAACTGAAAAGAATATGGAGCATGAATAAAGTCAATATACAATATAATACCAATAATCGTAGGAGCACTAGGAACAATCCCCAAAAACCTGGAAAAAAGACTGGGAGAATTTGGGATCAAAGGAATCATTGGAACTATACAAAGGACAGCAATGATCAAAACAGCTACAATCTTAAGAAAAATTATTGAATGTGGAAACTAACCCGCATAAGCTACGAAGGATCATACGGAATCTAACACAGGAAGAAAACAAAACTAACGAAAGAACACACCCAAACAAAGAAACAGAAAATGCAAGAAACATCACTTAATAAGCTCCCCCCCCCCCCCCGCAATAAATTACAGCGGCCTTAACTGACACACGGCAAAAATAGACCAATGAACAGAAATAGCAAGAAACACCATAAGCTCACCCCCACCCCCATCCCACAAAAAATAAATAAATAAATAAAAAATAATCAGCTCCCCTCAAAAATAAATAAATAATAAATAATCATCCCCCCCCCCCCCAAAAAAAAAGAAATACAAAATAGAAAACATGGTACCAGCCTAGGCTGACACCACACAAAATATTTGCATATTGTCAAGGAGGATGAGAAAACCGAGAAGGGACAGCACAAACCAGACCTCTACTGGAACTGCAGAGACTGCTGGGACCTTGAGGAGGCTTGTTGCCACCCAAACCCCAGAGAAGACCAATGGTCCTTACCAGCGAGAAATCAATGGTAAACGGCTGTTGTGGTACTGCAAATTTATTTGCGTGGCTATCGAAGGGAGGTGGAGGGTACTGGAAATCAGGGGAGACTTGTTATCACTCAGAGTCCAGGGAATACCACCGGTTGTCGGTGAGCAATCACTGAATACCTGTGTGAGAACTCCTGGTGAGTAAATAATAATAATAATAACAATAATAATAATAATAATAATAATAATAATAATAATAATAATAATAATAATAATAATAATAATAATAATAATAATAATAATAAAGGAATAGTTTTTTCTCTATATTAAAAGTGAAATATATTCTTTACTTTGGCTTTTATTATTATCAGATATTTGTGAGAGATTCAGCCTCTCGTTTTTGGCTTTAACTTTAATTTAAATTGGCATACATCATTATTCTTTTTATTTCTTTTTTATTATTATCATTAATATTAAGATGAAGTCTCGCCTTCTTTGCTCATGCACATTGAATTTGCATAAATGATTGTTTAAGCGAGCCGGACATACGTACGTTCACTTTTATTGTATAGATTAGTGGTTTATTTGAAGGCAGTGGGGAGAGCCGAAATTAGAAAGATTACAAATTTAAATATAAAGACATTATCAAGAAAAAGTATTTCGCGATTGCAAAGCATCATTCACATTCTTCAACGGACCAAATGTCTTTTTCTTATCTAATGCGATAAAAACTCCTGATTTCTTCAACGGAAACCACCATCCTCTTTCATTATCATCATGGTATATTCATTAACTTCGACAAGATTACAACTTCTTTCCAAGATTTGATGTCTGAACATATGGTTCAAATCTGTCGATGATTTTTTTAAGGTTATCATACAAGTTGTAAAAACATTCCTAGGTTTAGGCTTATGGTTTGGGTTGCATAGTGTTATGGTGATCTTCCTTATTACGTCACTACATCGACACTTCCCGACACTATAATAGTGATAATGGTGAAAAGACTGGATCACTATGACCAAATAAGAAGCAGTCTCTGGCAATACATTACGTCTCTACTTTCTGTAAATACACACTCTTGTTAATTCTTGTCTTATTTCATTTCGGCCCTTTAAGGAAACAGTAACTATGCTTAATCTATTTCACTGAACTATTGATCCAATAACTCAATGACAAATCTTTCTTTTAACCGATTTAATTATTTCTCTATGGTTATAGATTTTGCAAGGAGTTGCCAGCTGCCAAACAATAGCATAGAGGACATCCGAAAACCTATCTCAAACTTAAGTGTGATAGACAACCACCATTGTAATTGTAAACGTGAGCGTGATAAACAAAAGAAAATTATTTTTTAAATAATGTCAAAAGTTTTAAATTATTTTTTAAATTATATCAAGCAATTATTCATTTTAAAAGATGGCGGAACATATACAAAAGAGCAGAAAACATTTAAACATAGAAAATTTAACATAGAATAAGATGAATTAAGAAAAATAGTAAAATGAGAATATCATTTGTACAGCTCCGAGTGCGTACTGTCAACGATGAAGACAAAGTGAAGTTTCGCCGTTATAAAAAAAATGCTCCGCCGAGTGGAAATAAATGTCAATCGTCGCTGACCCGGATGTAGCTCGGAATTTACGCATCAGTAAAAGAAAAAGGTAAAAATGGAAATTAGTTTGGCATTTGTGGAATTATAAGTTGGAATATTAAACATAATTTGCGGTGTGTGTTGCTATTGCCGTAAGAATGCAAACATTCTGTGCAATAGTTTGTGTTTACTTTTTGACGTGTAAACATCAAATAAATAATTACAACATAAACATAAGTCGTGAGACTGCATACCTCAACCCGATAAGTAAGGATGAGTAAAAGTCTTATCGGAACCGTGTATGAAGTATTCTCCAAGTTATTCAATGGAAACGTTGGCAACTCAAAACTATTCATCTGACTATGTTAAATATTGCATGGTGATTACTATTATCTAAAAGCATCAAATCTATACATCAAATTTTAAAAATCTGAAATGGAAATTCCGTTAAAATGTCGACCGTGACCATGACCGAACTTTCATGTACAACATTAAATATCAAGGTTGCGGTTATATAACATGCGGGCTTTCATTGGTTCGGTTAAGGTTACAATAAAAGACGAGTAGCGACTTTCTACGATGAACAAAACTGAAGTTATGGCCAAAATTATGACTCACCTTTTCATGATCTTGACCTTAGTCCTAAATATCCCTAAAATGTAATCAATTCAAAATTAAACTATGACCATTAGTTTGAGAAAGTTTGGTGATGATTGGTCAAGCGATGTAGACGAAGGACTGTACAGAAACAACCACACATTGTGTCAAATCAACAAACTCGACCGAAAACATAAAAATACGTCATTTCATTTTTGACGATGAATTTTTACTTTTTTTCCTATTGCCATCGATGAATATTCAACGTTCCGACGTTACATCCATGTTTCTGGTTGATGGCCTTTGACATTTCCTCTAGAGGCGACGGTCGTTGCATTTGTTGCCATCACAACAAGAGTAAACTTCTGTACCCGTTAAGCAATGTAAAAATGTTATGCAACTCCTAGAGGATAGGCACTGTAAAATTGTTAGTTTTATTCGAGTTCTTTAAAGTCGGTAGTTTTGCTATTTTATATATGAAGAAAAGTGCCCCCCCCCCCAATATTGATCGGTATAGCTTCAAAAACAAAGAAAAATATCGAAAACTGTTTCATCAACTATGTTTGACCTACGTTGTTCCCTGTCAGTGAAAAAATAAATGTTGTTTTCAGTGAATTTTCTGCTTTGCTTACAGATGTCAAAGAGGGAGATTTCTATTCATTAAGAAAACAAATTACTAATAAAATTATATCCACTAGGGTGTGTCAGCCATTTTAATGAATTATTTCGTAAAATTCTATTGTACGGTCTTCACATTTCTTTGATATTCAATTAAAACTACATAAACTTCACATCCAGACTAAGCCGGTTAGGAATAGATGACATCCAATAAATATATTTCCCCTCATAAATTTATTTCAGTACTATTCACGTGTTGCTAACATGATAGTGTATTTGAATCATAATTACACTTTTAAACATAGCTGCAATGCGTCAGAGGTCCAAATGTCGACTATATTTTGTTTAATATAGTTTTATGCAAAGAGAGTAAATAGGGTGTGGAAGCCATTCGTGAAAATTCAGATACTTCGAATATTTGTGAAATTTTTATCATAGGTCTTTAATGAATAAATATTCTCTCAATTTCAGTTTCTTTAGTTTATTTTAAAATGAGGAATTATATATTCATAACCTCCTATTTATAAAATATAAACTTTGCAATAAATTTGTTCCATAGTCCTTAGAAACCAATGAAGCAGAATTATCTGAATTTCAATTTTCCATGACACCACTTAAGCTTAAACCTTACGTTTTAGACATTTTCTTAAATACTGTAATAGATTTTTATCAAAATTAAAATAAGGATTCGAGACTAAGTTTTACTCTAATTATATCTTGATTACAATATTCTTCAGGAAACATACCTGCTGCTAAACTGTTACGCTTTAGGAATTGATTTTACCTGTCCTGGGATGGGTATCTTTGTTTATTTCTAATTGTGTTTTGGTTTCTCTCGATAATGAAACACACAAATTATTCTAAAGCTTACTTGCAATACGTATATTTTAATATTATCTATCTATCTATCTATCTATCTATCTATCTATCTATCTATCTATCTATCTATATATATATATATATGTGTGTGTTTGTGTGTGTGTATATATATATATATATATATATATATATATATATATATATATATATATATATACACGCCCATGTAGCTATACATCTGACAAATCGGTATTAGCGACGTCTTTTACGTATAGGAATGAATAAAAAATACTACTGTGTAGTTTACTTTCGATAAATGTATATATATATATATATATATATATATATATATATATATATATGTTGTGGCCCTGTTTAAAGGGACCGAAATGAAGACACGAACACAGTATAAAGTAGAAACAAGTGTATTAAGAAAAGAGAGTACAGAGGGAAGAAATATGCGCCTGGTAAGAAGAGTTCGACTATCTTACTAGATTCCGGCGAGAGTTAATTGCCGTAGGCATTTATTGAGCGAAGGGGAAGAGTCCATGTTGTACATAGGTAAGTCACCATAACACCCCCCCCCCCCAAGTATTACCTCCGCAGGAGAATTAATAGCGTTTCCTTTTCGGGTCTATTACGATCAGATCCGTTAGTTTCGCTTCCTTTTTGATTGTCTTGGTTCTGGAGCTGCCTGGGGGATCTCAATGTCAAATGTGTCATATATGGTGTCTATAATTTCTTCTTCTTCCTGGGGAGCGCTGTCGGTGTCGTCCGATAGTCGTTTTCTTAACTGATTTAAATGTCTCTTATGAGAGAACTTAGGGCCTTGAATTATGTATACCATATTTCCTATCCGCTTCTCAATTGTCCCCAGTTCCCAGAACGATTTATTATTTTTAAACATTTAAAAAAAATGTTTCGCCTGGGACGTAACGTTTTCTTGGTACTGCATTTGTTCGTCCCGGTTTTGTCTGTTTTGGCAGCAGTTTGTAAAAAACGGATCGTATCTTGCGTGCAAATATTAACTCAGCAGGGAATAATGAAGATGGTGTATTCGTGTTAGGCGTTATCCTGTACACCTGAAGGAACTGTTGCAGGGCTTTTTTCCGTAGGAGTGCCCTTAGCTTCTTCAGAGCATTTTCAGTGTATCGACAAAACGCTCTGCTTGGCCATTTGATCTCGAGTGGTATGCCGGGGTCGTAATATGTTCTATTTGGAACGTATCACATAATTCCCTGAATTCAGCGGACGTGAACTGTGTTCCGTTGTTGCTGACTTATCAATCCACCACCCCGAAACGGGCGAACAATTCGTGGAGGAAGTTTATGGTTACTTCCGTCGTTGGACTTTTGCATCGGCACACTTCAGCCAATTTTGTTAACCTATCTACTACAATTAAATAATCGGAACCGTCTAATGGGCCTGCGAAGTCTATATGGATCCTGGACCATGGTCGGTCCGTTTTTGGCCAAGGACTGTATTTGATCGGAGGTGCCTTTGCTTCCAATGCACAGCCTTTGCACGTTTTTACGATTTTCTCGATATCCTGGTCCATGTTAGGCCAGTACACGTAGCTCCTCATCAGGCTCTTCATTCTTGTAGTCCCTGATTGGCCAACATGGATATCCTTCAGAATTCTCCTTTGAAGAGTTTTGGGAATGACTACTATCTTACTATTTAAGAGTATCTCATCGCATAGGGAGAACATGTCTGAAGTTTTTTGGTCCTTTTCAATTAATTTAGTCTTGGTCATCTTAATAAACTCGTCACCGAGGGCTTCCATTTTTATTTCGTGCAGTGACATGGGGAGTTCCTTACTGTGTTCCGTAATGCCGAGTTAATTTCTCCTTCCGTTCGAAGGCAGGCAATCACAGTGTCTTCCAGGGGTTCATACGTTTTGGGATGAGTCTTGACAATCCGTCAGTGTGACAGATTTTTTTAGGGGAGGTATTCCATCTTGAAATAATAATTTAAAAGGATTGTTCCCCACCTCTGCAATCTGTTAGCTGTGTGTACGGGCAGACCTTTTTTTGACCCAAAAATTGTGAGTAAAGGTTTATGATCCGTTTGTAAAGTAAAAAAATCTACCGTGTATGTAACGGTGGAATTTCGAGACTGCAAATATGATCCCTAAAGACTCCTTTTCTATTTGGGGGTAGTTTTGTTCTGCTGGTAGCGGTGTCCTCGATGCGTGAGCTATTGGTTTGTGAGTCCCGTCTGGCATTTTGTGTAAAATGCATGCCCCGATGCCATATGAGCTTGCGTCGCTAGCGACAATAATCTCTAAGTCTGGATTATAGTGAGTTAGAAAAAGATCGGATGTTAGGACTTTTTTCGTTTTCTCGAATGCCTTCTGGCATTGAGCTGTCCATTCCCACTCTTTGTCTTTTTTCAGAAGTTCATTCATTGGAGCACGGAGGTTAAGCATATTGGGTATGAACACTAGGTAGTAGTTAGCCAGTCCGAAAAAACTTTGTAAAGATGCGATATTTTCAGGAGCCGGCATGTCCTGAATTGCAGTAGCCCGTTCTGGGTCTGGTCTTCTGCCATCTTTTTCAATAATGTGGCCCAGATATTTAATTTTCTTCATAAAAAAATCACATTTGGCTTCTTTGAGTTTGAAACCGTACTCTTGGATTCGCGAGACAACCTTGTGGACGTGTTCCCGGTATTGTTCTTTGGTATGACTAGTCATTAGGATGTCGTCTAGGTATGCTATTGCGAATTCCAGTCCGTTCAGCATAGTATCCATTACCTGCTGGTATATGGCTGGTGCGACCTTGACACCGAAAGCGAGTCTCTCGAATTTGTATAACCCGCGATGGGTGTTAATACATAGTAGTTTCGAGCTTTCCTCTTCCACAGGAATCTGTAAATATGCGTCACTTAAATCTATTTTGGAGAAAAATCTTCCTCCATTTAATTTAGTATATATTTCATCTGGGCACGGAAGAGGATAATTAAATCCTTTAGTGACGTATTCACTCCAGTCGAAAAATCGGCGCAGACGCCGATCTCTTTAGTTTTCTTTTTAACATAGACAGTCGGAGCAGCCCATTGGCTATATTCAATTTTAGAAAGAATGCCGGTCTTAACTAGGCTGCCTTGTTCTTCATTTATTTTCTCGAATGAGGCGAAAGGTAAATTTCTTTTCTTTTTGAATACGGGTTGGATGTTTTCCTTTAATTCTAATTTTTCCGCCATCTTTTTGCATCGACCCAGTCTATTTGAAAAAACTTCTGGGAAGGTTTTTTTCAAATCTTCTTTTAATTTATCTGCTTCGGTTGTCAGGCTTTCTATTTTTGGGCAAAAAGCGTTAATGGGTAAATCCCATAGATTAAAATGGCTCATCCACGCTGTCCCAAATACATTGCAAGTGTTTCTTAAGACGAATATTTTAAATTTTTTGGTTTTTCCGTTAAACTTAACCTTAGTTATAATCTCAGCTTAGAATTTTATTTTTCCCTAGTCACCGACCTGGCTATTTTGTTTGATTTTAACATGGTTGGTTTACTCAATCTTGTCCATGTCTGCAGGTCGATGATTGTTTAGTCAGACCCGGAATCTAATTGTAACTTTATTCTTTCGTTAAGGATTTGTACTTGAACGTACTTCCTTATGTTTATGCTATCCTGTTCGTCTGATCTTGCGATTTTTATCCGGCTTTTAAATCTTTTATTTGCTCTACAATGTGAGCTCTTGCGTTCGATTTTGTTACAAATTAAACAAGTTTTAAACCGGTAGGGGCAATCCATATACCAATGAAGAGCACCACAGCGCGAACAGAGGCTAAGTGGTAATTTGTTTTGTTTTTTCTTGGGGTAATTTGTTTTTGGCGAAAAGTGAGAATAGCCACTCTTTTTTGATGTACTTGATTTTGTAGGAAAGTTAGGATATAATGTTTGTCGTACCTTTCTTATGTGTGCTATACCCGATTCTTCTATGTCATTCGAGTCTTGTTTCACGCTTACAAATCTCTCGCAGTCCTCTGCGACTTTTTGTAAGGTTATATTCGGCTCATTTACTAGCTTATTCAGAACTCTGCGTCTTACTTCGGCGTCTTTAGATGATATCAGTCTTTGCACAAAAATTAAACATTTGAAATCATCTGCGCTTAGTTCGGCAAGCTTGAATTCGTCAGTGTTTATTCACTACTGATGCGAAAGTCGTGTAATCGTCACAATCTTTTCTCGTTCAATTTATGCACTTCCATCTTTTGTGAAAAAGGGAAATTTTGGGGCTAAACTACTTCATCAATAACTTAACGGCTTCCGAAAAGGTTAAATTGCTGGTCTTACGGGGTAATAGATAGTCAACGAACTTTGTATATTCGATAGTCCCTAATTTACTAAGGAGTAATCGAACTTTTTTAGCGTCTGCCAAATGTTCGCAATCTATGTTGTAAAGATCTTCATACCTTCTAAAATATGAAACAAATGTTCTATCGTTGTCTGGAGAATACGAAAACCTGTCAATTGTACCCCATACAGTATTTTGGGAAAATGCGTATTCGTTCTCGGTATTTTGACCCTTATTCGATATTGTCTGTAGCAATAGTTGTTCAAACTTTTGCTGTTTTTCATCAGCTTTTCGTCGTTGTGCGTCGGCTTTTTGTTGTTGGACAAGCAGTTTTTCTTGAAACCTAGCTTCTATTTGAGCCTGTTGTTCGGTTTGGAATTTCACGAGTTCTAACATCATAGCTTTAAAGTCTTCCATGTTTACTGTTGTGTATTTATACAATACAGCTTTTTTTCTCTTTTATATTACGCTGCTAACGTAATTAGTTCTTCAACCAGAAAAAAAAACAATAAAAGTCAACCCTTTTTTTTTTGCTTGACAAAAAAATAAAAGTTTTAAAATTTCGGCGGGAGTATTTTTATTTTTTCTCTTTGGAGAGATAAAAAAAAATGTATTATATTCCTTTGTTAAAAATCTTAACTCAGTACCGGAATAAAATAATGACTCACGAGTGTCCTTCTAGAAAAATAACTTAGTTGATATTTTTTCGTAAGAGACGAAGAACAAAAAAAATCACGTGAATTTACTTGCCTAAAAAAATCCGATTTTCGAGATTTCTTTTTCTTTGTCCGCCGGATAAACTTGTTTTAAAACTTTGGTGATTGTGTAACTTTCTCCACGTTCGTCTTTAATTTCCTTGTGCATTTGCCAGTGTTTGTTTTACGCTGGATTTTTTTTTTTCATTCGAAAATCTTTTCGTTTGTTCAAAGATGAGTACGTAAGAAAAAATTGACGTAATTCCAGATTGCTAGTGGTTTTCTGGTGGTTAGAAAATGGAGAGAGAGTAGATCTTCGAATTCTTCGTCGCCAAGTTGTTGTGGCACTGTTAAAGAGACCGACATGAAGACACGAAGACGGTATGAAGTATAAACAAGTGTATTAAGAAAAGAGAGTACAGAGGGAAGAAATTTGTGCCTGGTCAGTAGAGTTCGCCTATCTTCTTAGATTGAATATTTATTCTGCATAAAAATACAGAAATCCGGCACAAGGCCAAAAAGGGGGTGGGAAAAGATCGGTCTTCACTAACTTAATCTGACTTGTCTAACTTGACTAGTTTCATTCGTGACCATCATTCACCAAAATATCACATTCATACTTCAATCATGCACCATGCACCAAAAGAATTTATACCATGACTATCCTACTTAAAACCCATAATTATACAATATGAGATGGGGGATTTGGGTAATAAAAAATGTATATACAAAAAGAAAATCAATTTATGTACAATGAAAAATATCTCAGTTTTAGTAAAGGATCCCCCATTTTAAACCATTCACTTCCACCAGTACCAAGGGGTTTGCATAAAGGAGGCGAATCCAGGAGCGAAACTGCGGCCCAAAACCAGCCGATGACAAAATAGCCTCCAAGTAGCAATGGTCCACCCTATCGAATGCTTTGGACTGATCTAAATTGATCAGCGCGGCTTCTGTGTCGACTTTCTCAACGATTAAGCGTATCGCGTGAAAATTATCTTAATGGTCCTACCCTTCACAGAACAAGTCTGTTCGGGGCTAATCAGACCAGCTAAAACAGCCTGGAGGCGATTTGCTAAAATCTTGGCCAAAATCTTTAACTCTGTGTTTAGCATAGTTAAGGGCCGAAAATTATCTATCCCATCCCCACTATCTTTGCTCTTGCGTAACAATTTCACAATCCCCTTGGTAAAGTATTCAGGTATTGATCCGTTCCTAAACCAAGCGTTAAATAAAACTGTCAGCAAGGGTACAAACATGTGCGACAACCTCAAATACAGTTCGTAGGGCTAACCATCGATCACAGGAGATATATTCAGGCCGACTCCCTTTAGGGCTTCCATGACTTCATCCTCCGTTATGCAACCTTCGCACCTAGCTGCTTCGGTCGCCCCGAGGCGAGAAAAGTCAGCTAAATAGGGGTTGAAATGCGTTAAAGACAAACCGGGCTCCCTGGTGAAAAGATCCTGAAAGTAATTACGAAACGGCTCCAAAATACCGTCGCTTGTCATAAAATTATGATTAGCATTTACGCAAATGTCTCTGTACTTAAATTAAAAAGTTTAATCTATTTCATCGATTACATACTATATCCAGCCTAATTATTACTCTAATAAGACATTCTTAACGATTTATACCATTTTTTTTTCGTTTCGAGTATCCTTGTTTCCTATGTATTTCATAATTTTGTATAATATGAACATCTTTTAGGATTTAATTATTCAGATTTAGGGCAGTGTGTCGTACACTTTCTCGTAATCGATCAATGTCATGATTATGTTCTTTATTTTATTTTACCTACATTACTATTGTTTGGTCGATGCGTAGTAGCTCAAGTGGCAATTACATTTTAGTTTTTATTATGCTACTGTGAACCGTAAACTGTTCTTAAGGGAGACGTGTTCCCCGTTGAACATTAGAATTTTCTACATGGTTTTGTAGTTATTTAAGATCGTTATTTTTGTATTAATCTGTTTCATTCTTTGTAATGTACTTTGCTCTTGTCTATTCGTGTTAAATTGTATTTGTTTTCTGTTAGCCTTTCATGTAGGGTCATAAATGCTTTTAACCAGAATGCATGCTCCAGGGAAAAATGCATTGGCTCCAATGAAGAAGTGATATCGGAAATTAGGACGGATTTTGAGGCCAAAGACAACTATTTCCAAAACAAGGGCATCCAATTATTAGAAAAGCGTTGTATCACCCTAGAAGTAGACTATGTTGATGTATAAAGTCGACATTTCTGAAACTTATTATATTAGTAAGGTATGCAGCGCATTGAGTGATGGGTTATTCCGTGATTGTCTTGTTCTTAACAGTTTTCTATTTTTCTCAGAGTCGCCTTGAGAGTTTCTTAATTAGTTCCAGGTTTTTTACTTTACTATTTCCTGTAATTTAAAAGGTTTACGGTAAAGAGTGTCAGAACTTGTTTATTTTTGCGCACATATCGATAATTTAAGACATATATCCATCGTTTAAAAGTATTAGATTTATTCCGCAAAAAGACCCCTATATTTTCTCATGTTCGATCTCTAAATAAAACCGTGGAAGTTGTTTTTTGTATTTGTGCTATTGTAAATGTACTTTAATTATTTAAACAGTACTGTGTCAGAAAGTTCTCGTGTATACTTTTATCAAATACAGAGAAATCTGGAGTGCACTGAATAATTACGATTACAGTAGTATGTAATTTAATTTTCAGCGTGATAAGAATTAGTCTTTTTATATCACTCTTTACGGTTTGTTGATACATTTTTACGGAATCTCATCAGTGAAAGAAACACCGTTTTATAATCAACGAAACTAATGGTCACTATTACTTGAAGTGTTTCTAAGACTGCTGTATGTCAGATTATTATTAGAGATAATATTTGGTCGTATTATATGGTCAATTTTCTCCCTTTTTTATAAATTTGTAAGAAGTCACTCCGTTATGATCGTTAAGTATATTATATTTTTAAGCAAATATATATTTGGGGAGGAAATAATTTCGGTAATTTTAGATTTTTTTCATAGGTTTGTTACTTTTCTCGAGAAACTCCTGCATACGTGTTATGTCACTATTAAATATCACCTGTAATAATTAACAAAAAGAAAGTAAATTTCAATGCAAAATATCGAAATAAATACCTCTGTAAGCATACTGTATTTATCAGAAACACAGCGATATCTTAAGCTAATCGCATCTGTTGAGTTACCGTTGAAGACAAACGGTGAATCTCTCACAGATTAGTCTATTAAATTAAAATATCGCTCTGGATAGAATATGTGTTCTATGGGAAGGTTCGAATTCCTTTTTAATTATGTGAATAACACGGATTGAAACATTCCTTACTTCACTCAGCAGGAAGAATCACATTTTGATTTTGCATATGCAATGTTATTTAGGTTATCTTTTGGCTAGAAATTCGACTCAAGTTTTTGAGTTAACATTGGAATTATATAATATGTATAATTGATCTCGATCACATATGGGTATCTTAAGTTTCACGAGTTTATTGTACGCTTCACTATCTCTATTGCTCTCTCTTTGCCTCTCTATCTCTATGTGTTTCTATGTATCTATTTATATATATATATATATATATATATATATATATATATATATATATATATATATATATATATATTTATATGTATATATATATATAATATTTATAAATAAATGTTAAATTATTAATACCTAGCGTTTCAAGCTTATTGCTCTCATCAGTACAGGAAAGCAACAATTTCAGAGAGTCAGCCTAGAATCTGCAAGCAGTCGCCATATCCACTCGGCCAACGGAAACTGTCACGTGATTAAGGGAAATTAAGATCTCTATGTACCTAGAAGCGGGCACAGATAGAAGACTAGTCGAGAGTGTTCGACGAACATATTCGGAACTTTGCATTATAGCTTTTTGACAGTCAATTTTTACATCCCCGAGAGTGCTCAACTTTTATTTCTTTAAGGAGCTTAGTATAATATTTATAAATAAATATTACATATATATACATATATATATATATGTGTGTGTGTCTTATCTTAAATACTTGCATATAATTACGTTGCTACGTCTAGGTAAAGAATATACATTTGTTTCGCAGGTTCCCTTCGTTTCTTTCCTGTTGTCCACGACTCTTTATGTGTCATTCTTACCTTTTTTCTATGTTCTTGCTAATATTTTTGCGTTGCCAAGTCTAGTAAAAGTAGTTTTTTTTACAGGTTTTTTTCGTTTATTTTATTTTATTTATTTATTTATTTCATCTATATTGTTCTCTCTGTTGTCCACGGCGATTTATGTGTCTTTCTTTCTTTTTTATGTTCTTGCTAATAATTCTGCGAGTTCTTTCTCTGGAGGGGTCAATGCGTTCGAAGATTAAAAGGGTGGGGATATCCACTATCAATGTAGTTTTAAAAAAGGGAAAACACCACTGTATCCCTCTTTGGCTGTGTTTTAAAAAGCCACGTGTTGACCCATTTATATCAACGTCCGTCAAGCGATGAAGACCCAAACTCAAATGTTGATTTCATGCCGGATTTTAGAAAAAAACAAAAATTTCCTCACTGTCTTATCTTAAATACTTGCATATAATTACGTTGCTACGTGTGATTTTTATTTGATTTTATATTTTCTCTTTATTCTTTTCCTTAATTTTGGTTTCCAACTATCTTCTAGCGATTTAATCTATAAATAGCAAACTAGTTGGCTCTTAATATGCTTCAAATCTTCGATGCCCCCCTGTTTTAAAAGCTCCCTCGACCGTTCCTCAGTACTCGATACGACTTTTTGTTAAGGTCATTTCCAAAGCAGCCAGATCGAAGTCTTCTCAAAGTTAAGTTTTTCTGCTTTACCATCTTGAATGTATTTGGCATTTTACTAATTTCAAACAATGCTAGTATTTTACCCTGTTAAACCTTCGTTTTTTTTTGTTTTTGTTTTTTAAAATTTTTATATATATATATACCGTATTATTATTTGCATATCCAGTTCCCACCGAAGAAGTTCTTGAAATCTCATGCCGGCCTAAACCTTTGCCTTTTTATTCCTCTTATGTATACCTACTTGCGAGAGGGACACCTATCTTTAACTTTCTGTTCCCTTTTTAGTATACAATGAACTTATTCTATCTACATATGTACATATATATACATACGTAATATTGGATTTTTTTTACCTGCGGGGGATAGGAAATACCCGACTAGTAAACGGGCGCAGGATATGTTGACACTTCTCGGAGTGTTGGACCTGTAAGACCTAGTAAGGCTATCCATCTAAGAGAAGGAAATCTCTGACAAAAAAACCTTGCTACCGTAGCTGGTAGTAAACCGTTGGTCGACAACCTTCCTAGAGTTGGAATCTCAGACAAAATATCCGGTTTGCAAACCTACAATTGTTTAAGGAGTAGATAGGTTCTGCCTATTGCCGGCTCTTGCACTCCTTCTTTGTATATTAGTCAGGCGCAGAGGTAACAGTGCTGGGACGCCTCTAAACACTCAGTACCTAGCCTTGTTTTCTTACTAGGTCAATGAACGCCGTTCTCTTTCTCTCTATTTGGGCAACTTGGGGAAAAGTTTTTCGTCATTAAGTCTTGCATGACCAATCTAGGTCTCTCTTGTTCCAGCAGGTTGGGGGTATAGGTTAGACAGCTGCTGTTTTCGACTGACAGGAAGGAGCCCAAACACTTGGGTAGCGCCAGGAACGGCTGCTCAATCATCAGTTGGTAGTGGGTAGTTGTATGTGCCATGTCGCGCATGGAAAGGGACCCTGCACTTATCTCCGGTGGGCTTTCCCGAGGCCACAACCCCCATGAACCAGGTTTAGACTAATGGACTGGTTGTGTGAGCTTATTGGCAATAAACAAGTACCCACCTTGGCCAACCCACTCTATAATCTAAACAAACATGTCATTACAAAAAAATAAAAGCAAACCTAAACCAGACACCCAACAAAAAACACTTTCGCCTCCGCCCTTGAGGCTCGCATTCACAAATATCCGGGGACTTAGAACCAATATCCACGACGTAGAATCCTTTCTCCTGACAAACTCCCCAGATATCCTAGCTCTAAGTGAAACTAACCTCCAATCCTCAATCTTCTCTCACCACTTTGACATGACTGACTACCTCCCACTCTACCGTAAAGACTCTGACAAACATATGCACGGGCTAGGAGTTTATGTTCGGAACACCCTCCCCCTGACTAGAGAACATAGGTTAGAATCAGATGACCACGACTACATGTGCTTTAGATTGACTTTCCATCGCAGCGTCAGTTACTTACATTTCTTATGCCGCTCCCCGTCAACCCAGGACTGTACTCTGCTAAACTCTGTCTCTGTAAGCATAGATAGAGCACTCTTAATTGACTCGAATGCCCACATACATGTATTTAGGGATTTTAATGCCCACCACTGTAACTGGTTGGGATTCTTCAGCCTTACTGACGCAGCCGGCAAGTCTACGTACAAAATCTCCTTAGCTCACTCCCTCTCTCAGACTGTCGATTTTCCGACCCGCATCCCCGATCGAATAGACCAACAAGCCTCACTTCTAGACCTTTTCTTGACCTCAATGCCCGAGGCTTGTGTGACGAAAGCTCATAGCCCACTTGAGAATGCTGATCACATTGTTCTAATTATTACACCGGCCGTTCTTACACAGGAGAAACTGCACCGGTTGTCACTATAAATAGTGCGAGTCGCCAGAGACACAGAGAAGACAAAGCACAGTCTTGTAACTATCTAGCCAAGTGCTAGTCACTTTCTTACTTTGTTAATACACTTGTTAAACCAACCCTCGACTTGACTTCCTTTATTTATTATTTACTGTTGGACAACTTCACAACACTAATGATACATATCACCCTAAGAAGCTGTCCAAAAGCTGATGAACCGTTGCTCAAAACAACAAAATACTACGAGCGGGCTGATTTTGAGTCAATCAGAGATCACATCAGTGACGCCCCATGGAAGGAAAACTTCTAACTCCCTTCCAATCAGTGTGCAAACGAATTAACTGAATGGGTCAAAGCAGGCATTGAAACCTATGTCCCCATTCGAACATTTTTTAGCAAGCCTCACTCTCCTCAATGGTTCACCTCGGAATGTGAAGCATTCCGTAAATTCGGCCGCCATAAGTCAGCTACTAATAGAAATACATTTATAAAGTCAAGAAATAATTGCAAGACCGTGATAGGTGAAGCGAAGAGAAGGTTTAATGAGTTAACAAAAAAAACGCATCCAGTCACAGAAATTAGGTACTCGTGATTTCTGGAAAATCTACAATAGTGTAATGAATAATGGTCAATCAACGATTCCCCCACTATCAAACCACAATGATGTCGCTTGCACGGTCACTGATGAGGCTGAACTACTTGCCCAGCGCTTCGCTTCTAACTCTACTTTGGACTCAGATAACCACCCCCTCCCAAAATTCTCTTTGCTGACCAAAGCCACACTTGATAACCTGGTCATCACCCCATCCCAGGTTATAGACATCATAAAAAAACTTGACACCTCCAAAGCTTGTGGGCCTGATCTTATACCTACAATAGTAATAAAGAAATGCTCTGCTGAACTGGCCCCTGTCCTCTCCAAACTCTACAATAAGTGTCTAGCTGAATCTTGCTTCCCCAATAGCTGGAAAATTGCCTCTGTGGTACCAGTCTACAAGAATTCTGGAAATAGAACCTATCCCCAGAAATATCGCCCAATCAGTCTGCTGTCGATCTTTGCTAAAATCTTTGAATTCTTAATTAATCTAGCGATAGTACGACACTTAGTTAATGCTAAACTTCTTCATGGCCGCCAGTATGGATTTAGACAAGAACGATCTACTGCAGACATCCTAACGGTCATCTCTGAACGCATGTATCATGCACTCGACAAGGCAGGTAAAGCTAGGGCAGTAGCGCTTGATATATCCAAGGCCTTTGACAAGGTATGGCATAAAGGGCTCCTCCTAAAAATACGATCATACGGTATTACTGGGCAATTACTTAATATAATTAGATCCTTCCTAGACAAAAGAAAAATCCAAGTTGTCCTCGATGGCCGTTCATCTAAGCAACATGACATAAATGCTGGTGTACCCCAGGGATCTATCCTTGGACCCTTGTTGTTCCTGATCTATATACACGATCTCCCTGATGGCATAGAGTCTGAGATTGGTTTATTTGCTGATGACACCACCCTTTACCATCTCCATGTTGGCAAAACCGACGCAATCATATCCGAGGCAATGGCTGAATCTTTAGAAAATGACCTCCAGGCTGTAGTGGATTGGGGTCATAAATGGTTGGTAACTTTTAATGCCGAAAAGACAAAACTCCTTTCCTTCAATAACTACAAGTAACCTTTTCAACCACCGATTGTCATGGCAAATAACACCCTACCTGAGAGTGCATCATTCGAACTCCTCGGCCTAACCTTCACAGGTAACAGTAATTGGAACAAATACATTGAAGACATTGCCAAGGCTGCCGCAAAGAAGGTTGGCTCCCTCTACCGTGCTAGTAAACTCCTCACACCTGACATTATCCTGTATCTCTACAAAGCCACCATCCGCCCATGCATGGAGTATTGTTGTGACATCTGGGCTGGTGCATCATCTACTAGTCTCTCCCTCCTTGACAAGGTCAACAAAAAAGAATCGCCAACCTAATAGGTCCCTCACTGTCAACCAAGCTCCAGCCTCTGTCCCACCGCCGCAATGTAGCATCCTTTTGCTTGTTTTACAAATACTTCAATGGATTATGCTCCAATGAATTGGCTACTCTAGTGCCCCCTCAACATAAATTCACTAGACTAACTCTACAATCAACTAAATCTCATTCATTCACTGTGGAGGTCCTCAGATGTCGGAGAGCCTTCGACTCAAATAGCTTCTTTCCTCGTACTGCTGGCTTCTTGAACTCCCTACCTGCCCCCTGTTTCTCCTACAGTACAGACATGCAGAAATTTAAAACTAATGTAAACAGACACCTCGCTGTCCAGATCCCAATCAAGGTTGACCGCCCCCTACTTTCTCCCCTTTTCTTATTCTCAGTAGCCCCTTACGTCTACAGTGGCGGCCTGCCTTGTTTGGGGTGAACTATGTTAAAAAAAATGTATGTTGTATGAAGTAAAGTATTCGTATATGTTTTATATATGCATGTACATAATTAATTCTCACATTAATTAACCGAAATAGAAGAATTTAAGAACATATCTGCTAGGTGTTATGGGTCATTATGTGAGCTCTCTTTTGTTAAATTAAGTTTCATGCAAAGAGGATACAAATGCTCCTAATATCTGTGAAATATAAACAAAAAGTATAGAGCATTATTTAAATATACTAGGTAAATTTCAGTTTCCTTTGCTTATTTGAGGGTGATAGTATATAGGCACACAATCTGATTTGAGAATTAAAATATGTCAGATTTGCATCGCATGTTATTAGACACTAATTAAGCCATATTTTCTTCATTTCAATTTCGTCTGAAGCGACCTTTCTTTGTACATTTTCCAAAATCAAAACTATGTAATGGGTGTTGATTAAAATTCAGATAAAGGTTTTAGAAACAGAGATTAATTGCATTATATCATGATTTTAATATTGATAAATAGAAATAACACTGCTTTAAATCTGTTCAGTTTGGGGAATTAATTTTACCTACTATAAGACGGGTACTCCTCTAGTATATATACAGACGACGTCGTTTCGAGCTTTTTACTTTCATCGGGAAGCGATACTTTCGGATGATTATGAGGCGCGAACCCGGTTCACAGAGTCACCTTTGAATCCGCACGCTTTCACTCTATCCTAACGGCCATAGGTAATTATCAAGTTATATTTATGCTGATGACAGCGTAAACATCAAGACACACTAGATGACTTAACAAACTTACTCGGAGTCTTGCTTTGGCGCAAAGTGAATATATATTATAATTATCTGATTAAGTGATACACTTTAATTTTCTTAAATGGGTTCAATAATTATATTTAAAAAAAATTCAATTATATTTTCCTACAGACGACGTTGTTTCGAGCTTTTTACTCTCATCAGTGTGAGGAAGTGACAATTTCGGACGGTCATAAAGCGCGAACCCGGTTCACAGAGCAACCTTGATTCAGCACGCTTTTACTCTATCCTCACGACCATAAAACTTGTTCACGTGATACTTATGTTGATTACAACGAAAACATCAAGATAGACTAGAGAACTCAACGAACATACTCGAAGTCTTTCCTTGGAGCTAAGTGAATGTATATTTAAAATATCTCCTAACAGTGATACACTTAAATTTTCTTAAAGGGGCGTAATAATAATATTTTAAAATAAAAATTACATTTCCTTACAGACGATATCGTTAGCAACTTTTTACTTTCATGGGTGTAGGGAAGTGATAATTTCGGACGATGATAAGGGCGAACCCGGTTCACAGGGAGTAAATATTTTACAACTCACCAAACCTCACAATAGACAACATACATGCATATTACTACATACTGGTTTCCATTCCACACAGTACCGCAGAAATAACGAAATAAAATGCATCTACAGATTAAACAGGAGATAAAGTGGGATATCGGAATTTTGAGTCCCTACATTGTTTTTTCTACAACACCACCAATAAACAGGCCTTTAAAATATAGAAATATACACATCACATTATCAATTTAAACACTGCTAATTTGACTTCTCAAAACACACACACATAAACACATACATACACGTACTTCTTAAACTAAACTAGATATAGACTATTGTGCACCACGCAATAAATATATAAGTTAACAGATTGATATATATTTGTATATGTATGCATATATATATATATATATATATATATATATATATATATGTATGTATATGCATATGTACATGTTGATGTATGTATTTGTGTGTGTATCTACATTTGTATACTTACAGGCACACTTGCTAATCACAGAATTTCGATTTTAGAGATAGATCCACCTACAGCAGATAATTAACTTAATCTAGTGAACATTAGTTCCTCCTTTCTTTCACTTTTTTGTTCCTTTTCTCATACATAACAGATGTGTATGAGACAGACCACCGCCGGCGTTTAAAAAGAACACTCATAACACACGGATACGGCAAATTTAACTAAAAAACTCAGTTTTCGTGCCCTTCCCCTTTTGTTTTTTACTGCTTTTCTCTTCCTGGTACATGTGTAGCGGGAAGAAAACAGACATCAATCACTTCAATAAATGACCTTGAGAGGTGACCCATAGTAGATGGTTTGTGAAATATTAGTGATATTAATTTTAACTCGTCGTTTCAAGAACTCATAGAAGTCTTGCAGAAGTTAATGGTTTCCGAGAATTTCCTACAGATTATTCCAAAACAGAAAAAACAAAAACAAATACGTTTAAGATTTTCCTCCCAGGTATTATGACCTTCTTTTGCTCTATATATTAGAATACCTATATATTAAAAACAAAAAAAAAACTAATTAATAGAATTAACTTTAATATCAGTAATAATATACTAAAATGTCTATAGTGTGGGTTTTGAATTTCGGAGTGGATGCTTATATTGTATATATGTACTTACAGAAAAGTACTAAGTTTCTTAGTATCATCTCAGTAAGCGTAAGTTCAGGTGGCAATATAAAACAATAACACAAAACAAAATGAAACGGAAACGATGCGCGTGCAGTAGTCGTATCGAAGTCGTAAACATTCATTTAGGAAACAATAAAAGTCAATTCTGCACGAAAATCTCTTGCTCAGTCCTATCTGCACTTTCTCAGAGATTAGAACGACTCAAGCGACAAAAGGAGGTAATAATACCTGGGAGGAAGTTGTCCCGTGAATAATGCTGACATTTTTAAATACAATATTTATTTAAAGAAATAAGCCATTGAAATGTCCAACACCCGTAGTAGTCGGTTGTTAAGTTTAAGTCTGAATCATTAGTAGCGTAGTTCAAAAGTAAACATCCTCAACAATTTTCGTAACAATGACAACCGACTGCTGTAATCCGAGCAATGAACTAGTACTGTCTGGCGCAAGTGACGTTAAGCAGTGGAGATGGAGAAGCAGACGAATAAAGGAATTAAAGGTCATCTGCTTTTAGTGAAAATTCGAGCGTAACCACACTCTATCTTTCTCTTTTCTTCGTTGTTTCACTTCTTTGCCCCCCCCCTCGATATCCAGTAAGGACGTGGGTTATAATTACCTTTGGTAGCTCGAAAATTGATGATCATTCAATGTTTATTTTATATACGAAACTGATCCCTCATCTAAAATAATTGTTTTGTTTTTACCATCAAGTTTCTCAGTCTGTACATGCAATCGCCTAATAAAGTAGAATCTTAGTCTTATTTTGGTTTAGAATTACGATATGGTGAAAGGGCAAGGCTCCAATCTTGAAAAGTAATTTTTGATGACATGTTTATTTTAGCATAAAATATGTTCAAGATGTGTTAACTACCCCCTCCAACAACAAAATGCACACGCAAACTTTATTTTCCTTTTAAAATATATACGGTTTTATGATCTTAAAACGCTATCTGGCCAGGTAATTGTTGATCATTTTTTAATTTTTAGCGCCAAGTTTCTAAAGCTGTTTACATGTAATCGCCATAAACAAGCACAATATTTTTTATCCACACCCTTCCCACTAAAAAATAATGCATCCGCTCAATTTATTTTCCTTTAAAAATATATTTGGTTATATGTCTCTCAAAACGTTTTCTGACCCGGTAATGAGTGATTATTTAAATCAATTATGTATGTGAAAATTATCCATCACTATATATTAAAAAAAAATTGTTTTATTTCTTTTATTGTTTGCGGTTTTTGTTGTTTTCTTTTCTTTACCCTTTCTTACGTAACTAAACGACGAACTCATTTTTTTCTAAGAACAAACCTTTAATTAAATCTACGTTGATGAAAGAGTATATTTGTTATATATTAAAACAAAATGATTACTTAATACCAGTGATTTTTTACGAGCAAATATTAGCGTGGTTTTTCACTAATAACGAACTTATGTTTTTTAAAGGAATATGTGTTAAATATAAATATAAAAACGTTTACTGAATAAAGAAATCAAGATAATGTGTTTTAAAAAATGATTTATTTAAAAAAAGAACGTTAAGACGCAAACAATACACATCTCATTTACTGATCTTGATTGGTCACGTGAAAATGCAGCAAAATTGATGAAAATGTTTCTGTGGAACGAAGTTGATTCGAACCCGGCACGCCCAGGTCGTCAGTTGCTGTCGTTAACTACTTGTGACCCGTGCTATTCTCTTTTGGCGAGAGACATATTTGAACACTTTCATGACATATTTTGTGTCCGTTTTACATGTAGCAATCAAAGTTTTGTTCCATTTGTTTATATGCGGCTGAGAAATGGCCGATTTAGAAAATATCAACTTTATGAGTATTCTGTTGCGTATTTTGCACGTTTAAGCTTGACATACGCACATATATACACATAAACAATATTCAATGAAGCTGAGCTTGACTATATGGCATCAGAGATAGCAGCCCTCATAAGAACCAATAAGTGTCTACTTGAAAGCCTCATCAAAATTCCCACAATTCCCTTCATCGTTCAAAACACCACACCACAGATACAGCAGAAACCACATTCCCAATCAACCATGGATCAAGCAGTCAAACAGTCTGGGTTCATGTAAACCCATCATACAGCCACATCAACACCAGAATTCCCTTTAGCAAGGGTCTCCCCGACAAGTATAACACCACCATCAGCTGTCTATTTACAATCAGAAGATAGCCTCTCATTGAACCTAAGTTCTTCCTCACTATAATCACCGATACCACTGGTAACACCAGAATTCCCATCATTACCTCAGAAATTAATGGAACCAGATGATGAGCTATTGGCCTTGGAAGAAAAACTTGGAGATACAATTGAGGAAGTCCAGATGATGAGGCTGGAGGAAATAGCTCAACTTTCTAAAACCCAAGCCTCAAATGCTACCAAGGCAGTAATATAAAACGTAAACATCGCTCTCCAAAGACTTGTTCCACCCAACATATCCCTCACGGAGCTGAATCAAGTAACATACGCTGCAGGGCTTTACATTGTTAGGAAAACACTCCCTCAATTGAAAAAGCAATGGGAGTCTAGAGCACGAGTCACAACACCACCGTTGAAACTGAAGCTCCAGAAACAACTTAACCTTTGCAGAAAGGAAATCTCTCAAATCAAACAATTCCTTGCTGTCCCTACAGTTGGGGTACGGCTAAGGAACACCATCTGCGGACTCAGTTTTAAATATGAAAAACTATAGAATAATTTGAAAACGTTGCGAGAGGATTTGAAGGCAGAATCCAAGCATTTGTCAAAAAAATCAAGAAAAGGAAAACAAGCACAGGGCGAAAGTTGAGAACAGGTAGTTCAAAAAGAATACAAGACTATTCTACCGACATTTGCTGGGAGCGAATATAACGGTGGAAAACCCACCGAAACAGAAGGAGCTAGAAAACTACTGGAGGCCTATGTTTGAGAACGGGGGACTATGCAACCAAGAGGCCAAGTGGATTTTAGATATAGCTCAGAGTAATTAAAGCAAGCCAAAAATGCCAGAGCCAGAGATAACGTCTGACATGATAAAACGAAAGTTAGATCAATTTAAAAATCACAAAAAACTGGCATAGACAATTTCTGGCTGAAGAAACTAACAGCACTTCATAGCCATTATAGTAGCTGCATCATCAGACTGTTTAAGGGTGAGGAGGCCACACCAGCATGATATGACTCTCATACCAAAAAAGAGTGAGACACAATACCTTACAAAATACAGACCGATCTGCTGCCTCGCTACTACCTACAAACTCTTCACTGGCCTGGTTGCAGACAGCATCTACGAACACCTTTCTTCTTGAGCATACCTGGAAAAAAAACAGGGTGCAGGAGAAAGTGTTTAGGCACCAAGGATCAATTGTTGATCCATAAGACCATCATTGGGGACTGTAGGAAGAGGCAGAGAAGTATAAGCATGTCGTGGATTGATTACCAAAACGCATACGATAGTGTACCCCCACGCATGGATCCTGCACTGCCTTGATCTATATAATATCCATCGGATCATCAGGAAAAGCATGGCAGTACAAATAAATATGATGAAAACAACCATGCATTAAGACACACTAATGGAACAATAAAAATCCCTGACGTAAGTTCCGAAGAGGAATCTTCCAAGGAGATAGCTTATCTCCTCTACTGTTTTGTCTAGCAATTGATCCGCTAAGCAAATTACTAAACAAAAGCCAGAGTGTCTACAATCTGGGCCAGGGCCGCAAACAAGATCTAAACAAAAGAGTTAATCCCCTGCTCTCCATGGATGACCTCAAGCTGTATGCTAGTTCAGATGCTGACTAAAGCCGACTCTTGTAGGTTGTACATACCTTCTCCAAATATATTGGAATGAAGTTCGGCCTGGACAAATGTGCCAAGTGCTCCCTCAGAGTTGGGAAGAAGACCCAAACGGACAACATACAGCTTGATGAAGATACTGACATCAAAGATCTTAAAGAACAGGAACAGTACAAATACTTTGGCATAGATGAAAACGATTCAATTCAACATGTCAAGATAAGAAACAATGGGCAAAGAATATATACGTCGTGTTAAAAATATTTGCTAAACACAGCTTACAAACAAAAAACAAAGTAACTGCCATTAACCAATTAGCTATGCCAGTGATCACATAAAGCTTCGGAATTATTGATTAGCCTCAAAATGACATTAATGGAGTATACACTAAAACGAGAAACAGACAACAATCCTGCCACGGAAATAGCTTGCAAGAGCCGCCATAAATATACCAAGACCTTCGATTCCAGAAAACTGTAAGAATAGGCCAATCAACAACGTGCTAAGTATTTCCTAGGTGAATTATCCCAGGAATATATAGATAACGAAGTCTCTATAGACTGGCTAAAAAGAGGATATCTCCACTATTATCAGGAGAGAATGATAATGGCTGCCTAAGATCAAAGCTTGATGACCAATGTCTTTAGATAGATGAGTGGTTTCAGCAAAAATAAGTGCAAGTTGTGCCACACAGAAGTGGAGAGTGTGAGCCACCTAACATCCAGTTGTAAGGTTCTCCTGGGGGATGGCTATTATACAATGCGACAAAACCGAGTGCGTAAATATATTCACAGGACTATATGTAAAAACTTGAATATCAAGTGTAGCAGCAAGTCATGATAGCATATACCAGAAAGAACAGTTCGAAATAATTTATACACCACTTCACTATGACTATGCAATGTCTTCAGCTACATATCTAGAAAACGGAGCTGTTAAACCTGACATCGTGATATGGAACAAAAGGGAGAAAGTTGCAACCCTAGCTGAAGTCAGTGTCCCTAATGATGTAGGATTAAACATAGCTGAAAGGAGAACTATTACAAAATACCAAGGTCATGTACGACATAGA